>CAOLHI010001123.1:0-692020 GCA_948474755.1 Ctenosaura bakeri
GTGGAATTCTGGGGTTTGTTTACTGAGGCCAAAGAACTCTCTGGCTGAGAATTCTAAAGGCCCCTCCCTAAACTGCAAACCTCAGGATTCCATAGGATGTTGAAAGTGAAATAATAGCACTATAACAAGTGTAGTGTGGAAATGACCTTAAATGGAAGGCTTCCTTCATGCAGACATCTGCAGGAAGCCCCCCCCCCCAGTTGATTTCCTGGGCTCTATATATAGATGTTAAGAACTGAGCTTGATACAAAATGCTAGCCACAATCTGTAATTATTTATTTCATCTAAAATATTGATGGTCACTCTTTTTTTCTTAAAAACATAGCACATATTTATAAAAGTCACCTGTTCCACCCTGGCTCGTGCTCTGCTACGGCCATAATGATTTTAGAAGACTGCTAGGTGATCCTCCTACCCAGGGCCTAAATACTCTAAAGGCACCAGCTCCCATCTGATCTTGGAAGCTAAGTTGGGTCAGCCTGGATGGGAGACAGCCAATGAATACCAGGTGCTATAGGCTACATTTCAGGAACTGGCAAAACCACTTCTGAGTGTTCCTTGCCTAAGAAAACCCTGTGAAATTCATGAGGTTGCCATCAACTGAGAGATGACTTGAAGGCATACACATGGTTGATTCTGCTTCCCATCTCCTCATTCTCTTTCAGCTTCTGTCACTTTATAGGCCCTACACCTCTTCAAAACAGAGTAATTAAGATAAATACTCAGAGCCTTAAGCAAATGATGAGCAGACATGCTCTGCATGAAATGGAAGCATGAGGCAGGCAGATATAAAATACGGTACTCACAGAACAATGTAACTGGTGGTGTCTTATTTTTAAAAAATGCCAAAATCCAAAATCAGGCAATATCCTTAAAAACAAAACAAAACAACAACAACAACAAAACGACTAACCAAATATGCTGACAGCTATGGGCAAGCTTTTGAGCTCTCTAGATGTCTTCATTAGACATAGTGTTAGAAAAAGCAGCACTCTATTCAAATAGAGATGAAACAACGAATAACAAACAAATTTTGGAGACTAAATGAAGACATATTGCATAAAGAAGATTACATCCAAAAAGCAAGAAAAGAAATCGTTAATTATTTTCGAGAAAATATCTCTACTGAGGTCTCCATGAAATGGGTATGGGATGCAAGTAAGGCACTTTATAAAATGGAACTCAGAAATAAGAAAAAAGAAAGATGAAACAATAAGAAGAATTCTTGATCAAATGAAAGAAGTCGATAACCAATTAAGAAATAATCTGTCCAATGAAGAAATGATTAAGGAAATTAAGAATCTGCAAGTGCAACTAAATGAGGTGAATTTACATGAAATAGAACACCAAATTAGACAAGCATGTCAAAAATTTTTCGAACAAGCCAACAAACCATCAAAGTAGCTGGCATATAAATTAAGGAAAGAGAAAAAAAAGAAAATGATTCTAGAGATTAAAAAAGGCAATAAAAGAATAACACACCAAGAAGGAATCAAGAAAGTCTTTTTTTAGTATTACAAAAAGCTTTTCAATACTAACCCATTGTCCGATGAAGAGAATGAAAGAATACAACTTTATCTGGAAAAATGTGGAGTACCCAAAATTTCCGAGGAACAAAAAGATATGCTAAATCTCCTGGTGGCAATGGTAGAAATCACAGAAGCAATTAAACATTTAAAGCAAAATAAGGCACCGGGTTCCGACGGATTTCCAGCTGCATATTACAAGATTTTTGAGCATGAATTGTCACTTCCTCTACAAAAGAAAATAATTTAAATTACAGAGTGCGGATTGCCGGAATCATGGAATAAATCAAACATAACTCTTATCCCAAAAGAAGGTAAAGATCTTACAGACGTCAGAAATTATTGCCCGATATCCTTACTGAATACTGATTACAAATTGTTTGCATCAATATTGACGGAAAGACTTAAAAAAATCCTTTCAGGAACAATACACGAGAATCAAAATGGGTTTTTACCCAGAAGGAATATAAAGGATAATTTAAGAACTGTCATAAATATTATAGAACACTATGAAAAACATAATGAAAAAAAGTTAATGGTTTTTGTAGATGCAGAAAAAGCATTTGATATGTTGAAGTGGCCTTTTTTAAAGGCTGTTCTTATGAAGATGGACTCAGGCCCTAAATTTTTGACTTGGATTAACGCGATCTATGATCAGCAGGAAACTCAATTAATTATCAACGGTGAAAAAACAAGTCCTATAACAGTGAAAAAAGGCACCAGGCAAGGTTGCCCTTTACCCCTTTACTGTTTATAACATCAATGGAAATTTTAAATAATACAATTCAAGGTGATAAAGGGATAAAAGGACTGCAGTTGAAAAACCATCAATTCAAATTAAAGGCTTTTGCGGATGACCTAGTAATCTTTTTGGATGAACCTTTAAGTAATATAAAATACCTTATTAAAGTAATAAATTTGGAGACCTATCGGGATTCAAAGCAAACAAAGACAAAATGGCAATTTTAACCAAAAATTTAAGTAAAAAAGAAGAAGAAAAGTTAACTGAGATATCTGGCTTCAATACAGTAAAAAAGACAAAATACTTGGGAATATGGATTTCTAAACGTAATAATGAACTCTATGAAAATAATTACGACAAGACGTGGAGGGAAATAAAAAGGATTTAGAAGCGTGGTCAAAACTGCGATTATCATTAGTGGGAAGATTAGTAACAATTAAGATGACGGTGCTTCCAAAATTAATGTACCTATTTCAAAATCTTCCCATAATAACTAATAGAAAGCCATTCAATCAATGGCAAAAAGACATAAACGAATTTATCTGGCAAGGTAAGAATCAGTTGGAAAAGGCTAACTGATTTAACAATTAGAGGTAGTGCTGGGACACCAGATTTCCATACATATTATGAAGCAGCTGCACTGTTGGATTGGATCAATCTGAAGAATGAAAGATTACTTGTACTAGAAGGAGCCGATTTACGATTGGGTTGGCATGCATATATCTGTTATAACAAAGCAAATGTGGATAAAGATTTTGCAAACCATTACAAACCTCCTGACAATCTGGAGAAATTATAAAAGAATATTTATTACCTCAATCCCAAAATGGGTCTCCGCACAGGAAGCTTTCTTTGGCAGGTGGAAGAACACAACGAAATGACTTAGATAAGAAGATTTAATTAAACAACGTACTACCAGAACAATAGATATAAAGGACAGATCGGACTTGGAAAAAGAAGGAGTAATTTTGAGTTGGTTCTGTTACAGACAATTATCAAAAAGATTTCAAATTGACCGGAAGCTGTTTGGATTCAATATGGGAGAACAACACGAAATAGTAAAAATTATGCAAGAAAATCCACCACATATAATTGCCAAATTATATCAAAGACTTTTGATATACAAGAGAGAAGATGAAATGGTAAAACATGTAATGATCAAATGGGCGCAGAATACTGGTCACCCAATAAGATTGGAACATTGGAAACAAAGTTGGAAGTTCACACAAAAATTTACAGAGGCCCAAAACGTAAAATAAAATTACTTGAAGATCTTTAATAGATGGTGTATGACTCCTTATAAGCTTCAGAAAATCTATAAAACAGGATCCGGGAAATGTTGGAAATGCCAAGAGGAGGTAGGTACAACCTACCACCTATGGTGGACGTGTAAGCTGGCAAAGATATACTGGAATACTATACATAATAAGATTGAAGAAATTCTTCAAATGAAATTCTCAAAAGAACCAGAAATCTATCTGTTGAATATGCTGCACACACTAGATCAAAACACGCAGAAGAAGTACTCAAAGATTCTTCTATACATGATAACAATAGCTAGAGTTGAGTACGCAAAGCTTTGGAAGAAGGAAAAAATATCAAACATCGAGCAATGGACACAAAGCTTTTTACGAAATTAGGTTAGCAGATAACGTAACACAGAGACAGTGGCCATTTCCGCACTATACTCTTATAGCGTGATTATTCCACTTTCCACATCCTATGGAATCCTGGGGTTTGCAGTTTAAGGAGGGGCCACTAAGAGTGCAGTGCAGAAATGGCCTTAGAGAGCAAACTGACTAGAAGATTGCGAAAGATTGGGGTCCTGTAAACTCTTATTTTCTGAACCAGAGAGTAATATAAGAATAATATAAGCTATCTTATCTACATAAAAGAAATAAGAAAAAAAACGAAATGACAAAAAGTAAACATCAAACAAACAAATAAATATAATAAAACTAAATATTTCTAATGTAAATTAAAAACTAGAGTTAGATTAATTTAGAAGAATAATGATAAGATGTAAGAATACAGTTAATTGACAAGATAAATGGAATGCTGGATCAATATATAAAAGGTAATTGATACAAATCGAGGGTTAAAGTTATAAAACCAATAATAATATTTATTAGCTCTTACAAAAAAAAAAGCTAGGAAGAAATATTGTAAATATGTGGAAATGTTGCAAGAAGATATTACCACTATATGTTGTATTACTAAAAGATGTACATATTTCTTTTTATTTATTATTTCTTTTTTTTTGAAAATTAATAAAATGATTAAAATTAGAAAAAGCAGCACTTTGAAAATTATTTTTTACAAATGAGTATAATGACATGCTGAATAGTATCATTCAGTAGAAAAATAGTATATACATATAAAATCAGATGAACTAAATGCATTTCAACAGTGTGGGTTTCTTTTTGCAGATAAAGGTTCTTACACCTTTTTTTTAATGGCAAATAATATATATTTCTTTGCTTATTTTATCTTCTAGATCTTCCTGCAAGGATAATTTGAATTTCAACCTGTTATGTACACCATGCCCTAGGTACGGAGGAGTTTCCTACATGGTTCCATGATACCTATGAGACATTCTATGTATACTCTTTTTGCCACACAGTGGTATTGTGTATAATGTCAGTACTGATTATGCTGCATACATCTAGTGTGCTTGTTACATGTTGGTTTTTGAAAATGTTATACTATCATTGTTGTGTTGGTATGTGCCTTCAAGTTGCCTACTGACTTATGCCAACCTGATGAATTTCATAGGAAAGGAATACTCAGGCAAGGAATACTCAGAGATAGTTTTGCCACTTCCTTCCTCTGAAATATAGCCTACAGCACCTGGCATGCATTCGTCTCCCATCTAAGTACTATCCGTGTTCTTTGCTGTTTTTGTTGTGCACCTTGTAGTCATTTCTGGCTTATGGGGACCCTATTGCAGGATTTTCTTTGCAAAATGTGTTCAGAGAATGTTTTTCTGATTTTCTTCCTCTGAGGATGACAGACTATGACATTGCCAAACATCACTCTTCACCTAATTGTTGCATTTCTTAATGGCTGAGAATAGCTCTTTTGTTTTGTTTTGTTTTGTTTTTGATCAGCTACGGTTGCAGACAATTCTGCACTAGATATTTTTAAAATGTGGGAATTGGTCATTATATGCTTGCATTATAAAAGTCTAAACAATAAATACTGCACTTGCAACCAAAAAACTCTGATGCCAATTGGGTGAACTTCTGTGGCAGCACAGAATGTTTAGTTGTTCACGGATCTAACAAATTGGCTCTATTCCAGCTCTTGTGAAGAGAAACTACCAGCCTGCTGCTTCTGCAATGGGTTTTGGCCCACAAAACATCCACTGTATTGGGTATTAGAAATCTACTGCTGCGAAGAGGTACATGCATTCTCTGAAATTTTGAGATAGTGTCAACTAACTAACTTTGTCTCTCTTTTCTGTTTCTTTGTTAGATTTTAACGGTGATATAGCAAGGCAGCAGGTCCTGATATGTGACCACAGCATGGTGTTCTGGGCAGTGCATCAGGCCTGAAATTGCCATTTTGGAGCTCAACTAGGGTTGAGCGAGGTGGCCATTGTGGAATGGCTGGGCAGAAGAGGCCTCCAATGGATAGATTTTTTTGCCTCTTTTGTTTAGGGAGTGCATTGGGCTTCCTCTGGATATTTTAATCATTCACCTTGGTGGTAACGACTTGGGCTTGCTGAAAGGCAAGGTCCTAATTTTGCAAGCACTGAAGGATTTTCACATAGAAAGCCATTGGTTTGGAGCTTCCCTTGGTTTTTTTTTGTTTGTTTGTTTTTGGCCACTTGGCCCCAACAAGTGAGGGGGCAAGTCATCCCAAGCACGTTGATTGTGTCTGCAGGAATACTGAGCAAACAATGCCCTGGGCAAGGGGTTGGGCCACTTTTTTCCTTACCCTAACATCATTTTTTAATGGCCAGAACTCTACAGGGCTTATGGTGTTCATCTGTCAGGAAAAGGGAATAAGTTGTTCCTGGGAAATTTGCAACAGGGAATGAGGGCCATATTGGCCAGCCTGATGGGGAAAGGGACTAAGCAGATGCTTGTCCCTTGTCTGTGACAGGAAGCGGGCGGGGGGAGGAACACAAGGCTTCGGTGATCATCTTTGGCACCCCTTTTGGCGTAGGAAAAGGCTCTGAAATAGGAAAGGGCTCTGAATAGGAAAAGGTTCTGCAAGGGGGCTTGGAAAAGGAGACTACTCTGGGATTATGGCTCTAATTTATAGAGTTTGGCAACTTGGGTGGGAGTCCCTGGGTTACCTTCCAATTATGCCAGGCCATGGAGCAATCAACACTATTTGGATTGCCCTCAGGGACGCCTGAGGACGTAGTTACAGGGTGACACCTTGGTCTTAGCTGGACCTGTATCAAGTTGATCCTTCTCCTTGCTCCATTTCCAGGCCAACGCAACTTAAATAAGTTGGGTTAAATGAAGTGGCCCTTGTTTAAGCAAATTTTCTGTGTCTGGTCTCATTATTTCAAGGTCATCCATCCCCTAAGCTGGCTCTGCTCCAGCTCTTGTGAGAGGAAACAATCAGCTTGACTGAAAGTTAAATTTCAGGGTCTCACAATTGCAGGTTGAATACAGGAAGAGGTTCTGGAACATGAAGGAAGCAAAGGGTGCTCAGAAGCAAGGAGAGTGGAAACAGTGTGAAGTATAAGCAGTAAATCGACAGAGATGTGATGAAAAGGTAGACAGTGAATAAGACCTGTGAAAAAGAGAGAGGAAATAAGGTAATGAGTTGACAATTGAAGAGGAGAAGATTGAACAACAAGTGGTTCAAACAAGGCTGTCCAAAAGACATGGTTAACATGAGAAGACGGGATGAAATTGGCAGCACCCTAAAAGTCAGAACTCAAGGAAAGTATGGCTGGCAGAGGGACATGGTTTTTTTAAAATAGGTTGCATAGTCATTTGTTTGAAATGCTTTAGTTGTGGATCCCTGCATGGTAAGGAACTGATTAGAATGCCCTTAAGGTTCCTTCCAACTGTATAATTCTAGAGTTGTGTGGCAGCATATGACTCTTCCTCTTAGTAATTGTTGCATTTTCCCATGATACTGGGCATTTCTGAGGACACCTCGCACTGTAAAGACTGATCCAGTAAAGTGCTAAACTCACTCCTCCTTTCCTAATTTTAATGGGAGATGGAGTTCACCATGTTGCAAACCAAGGGCCAAGTAAATCCATTATTCTTGCCAAGGCACCACTGTAATTTACACATCCCAATTATTGTGAGTTCAAGGTCACAGGCCGAGTGCAGGGCTTCTTGTAAATAAATTGCTACCCCATTTGCATGTGCTCGGATAGCAATGGAAGAACACAGCAGTTAATGACCTCCCATTTTAAGAGGTGACAAGCATATTTATTTTAATGACACATGTTTCTACCTACTTAATTTCAGTTACACAGGGTGGGAAAAATCATACTCTTCAGTACCATTACTGTTGCTAATCAAAATGAGGACAAAATATATGTAACTAATTGTTTAGTATGCTCAGATTTTTTTTAATAAAAATATTGTTTAAATGCTGGCAAATAGTGATACTTTTTTTTTTAATGTTTACAAGAGGACTGTTGCCACACAATTTGAGAGCACCCAGATGAAAACTTTCACTTCACAGCTTCCTGGGCAATGGAAGAGCATCACCACTTGGAAAGATCCTAGCAGCGGTCTCCCACAGTGCTCAGGGAACAACAATAATCCTAGGAATAGTTTAGTGCTGTCTTCTGGCTTGTTTCAGCTGCCCTGTAATCTGAGAAGTGAGGGAAAGGACAATTCGGCTCAAGACACTGGTCAGATCACTGCAGACTGTTTAAATGTAAGAATAAATAGGCAAATAAATATGGATGGGTTCTCCCTTTTTGAAAATCAAAGGAAGAAAAAACTTCTGTTGAGACACGGTAAGTTTGGATTTCCTTTGCAAAGCAGGTAGTTGGACAAGGGGCCCATTCATATTACACATATACTGCTATTTTGTATCTCAACTACTCTGGCAACACCTATGGAATTCTGGGGTTTGTAGTTTAGTGAGGCTGAGAATTCTAAATGCCCCTCCTTAAACTGCTAATCCCATAATTCCATGGGATGTTGCCTTGGCAGTTACAGTGCAATTGTTATTATGTGCCTTCAAGTAGTTTCTGAGTTACGGTGACCCTAAGGCAAATCTATAATGGAGTTTTCTTAGCAAGATTTGTTCAGGGGCAGTTGCTTTTGCCTTCCTCTGAGGCTGAGAGAATGTGACTTGCCCAAGGTCACCCAGTGGGTTTTCATATCTGAGTGGAGTTTCAAATCCTGATCTCCAGAGTCATAGTCCAATACTCAAACTACAAAACCGTGCTGTTTCTCTTACAGTGGAATATAATGCTATAATTGTGTAGGGTAAATAAGCCTTAGATAGCCTACAGCATCTCTCAAACTCTGTGATTTTATGATTATTCCATTCATTTAAGTTCCTCTTCTCTTTAAATGTACAATTTTAAATATTTGCATAAACCTCTCATGGTCTTGGAAATGAGAATGCATAGAAACTAAAGAGTGCATAGAAATTAAAGGATTTCCCATGAGGGTGACAGCCTACATTTATTTCTCTATGAAACTGCACTCTATAACTATTGCCAGAGTAGTTGTGTTCTTACAGCCACCCCAAAGTCCTGATGGCACAATAGCCCCACAAGTTGAATTTTCGTTTCTCAGGCCATTTCCGGCTGGCCCCTCCTGAAACTGCAAACCCCAGGATTTCATAGGATGTTGCAAGTGGAATAATAGTGCTATAACAGTCTAGTGCAGAAATGGCCTCAGAATATATATGTAGCATGATAGAACTAGAATGCTGTTGAAATCTGGCTTTGGATGAAAACTGGTGATGGATTAATTGATCTGTCCAAGGACTGCATGGAATCAGAGATTAAGAAGGAGACATTTTATAGACTGAGGCATGTTGAAGAGCCATGGTTCAATGGTAGAACAACTTTTTTACATACAGAAGTCCTAGATAGAATCCCCAGTACAGGGTTAGGAATGATTCATGTTTGAAAATGTGGAGATCCACCACCAGTCTGTCTGGGCCAATACTGAGTTAAGTGGACCAATGGTTTGATTTGGTCTAAGGCAGTAGCCTAATTCTCTGTACTAGGAAGTCTACAATACCGGTCTTGTTCAAGAGTAATTATGGACTATGTATAGCATCCAGGTATATTAGTCTAACAGCTCCTGTATACCACGGTAAGCACACAAACAGCTTCGTAAAACAACTCAAAGCAGAACATCATGCTGTTACTTCATTTACTGAATGTATAGATCAGACTGTTTGTCAGTCATCTGTATATCCAAGGTGATAAAAAAACCCCAAAAACATTAAAATGTCATTCTCCAAGGCCTTTGAAAATGCCAAAGAAGCAAGGGAAAAAAATCCTGCCATATAATAAAAGTTAAGGGTGACAAAATATATATATATATATATATAAAGATCCTTAAATATTAAAATCAGGCAAAATAAAACAGGTTTTACTGCTCATCTGAAGCAAAATAAGAGATAAACCAATCTCACTTTTCTCATAAAGAGTTTCTACAACTGAGGTGCTGCTACTGAAAAGGCTGAGTTCCAGATACATGCTAATATATTTCTATAAGTTGGTGTGACGCATAACAGGAACTCCAGTATTGATTGTAAATTAAAAGGAAGTTCATATGGAAGGAGGTGGTCCTTTAGCTAATCAAATCATTTTGAGCTTTATAAGTAAAACAAATGGAAAACCCCCAGCCATCTTGAATTGTACCTAGAAACTATGGCTGGAAGCTATTGAAGTTCTTCAAAATTAGTATAATATAGTCAATACAAAAATACAGCCATTGCATTTTACAGTAGTAGTAGTCTCTGAACACTTTTCAAGGACAGCCCAATGTATAGCAAGCACATCATAATAATCAAAAGATGAGATCATTAAAGAATAATTTATTGTAGATAGATCTCCCTTCCTCAGTTCTGCTGATGTATCAGATGAAGCTTGGTAAAGACTTTTCTGGCCACTTTTGCCATTTGTCCTTCTAAGAGCAGTGCCAGTCACAAGCACCTCAAAACTGCATGACTGATCTCTCAGGGAAATAAAACCCAATCCATAAGAGGTTGTACCAGCAATGCTGAGTTAGTCCTTGTCTTGTGTGAGCCTTAGTTTCTTTATTTTTATATCCAATTCTTTATTTTGTTGTTGTTGCTGTTGTATGCCTTCAAGTCATTTCCGACCGATGACCCTAAGGTGACACTATCATGGGATTTTCTGGGGCTGAGGGTCTCTGATGAGCCCAAGATCACCCAGTGGGTTTCCATGGCCAAGCTGGGAATTGAGCCCTGGCCTCTAGGGTCATAGCCCAATGCTCAAACCACTGCACCATGACAGCTCTAGTCAAAAGCAAGAGCTTGAGAATTTCCTTTAAAACTAACTGGTTATCATTATAGTGCTACAGTGCTCAAAAATCATTAGTTATATTTGCAAATTTTAAAAAGTTACATTCCTGTCTCTCAAAAGTAATTGATGTTTTTTATTTACTTAAAAAAAGACATTCCACAATGATCAAAATACTCTCCTCACTTTCACTTCACTGTCATTAATACCCACAAGACAATGAGGTAGTAGCACAAGGCAGCATTTGACCCATGTAGTATTTCTTCTCCACCACTGTGAGATCATGCTACAGTAGTTATGAGTAACCTGAATGAAATAACTGCCATAATTTTACCTTAATTATTGAGAAAAAAAGTATCAGTTATAACTAATTACTTTTAAATTCTATACAGCTAATGTATAACTATAATAATGTATAATGTATGATATATAATGTTTATAATTTAGATCATATAGCATACTTAGTCTTAGGTATGAGGAAGTCAAACAGGGAACGAGAAGGAATGCTTCTTGTTGTAAATATGTACTATGACAAATATATCAGGTATTTAGAGGTAATAAGATAGGATAGGAATCTTCAAAATGTCAATTTTAGAATACTTCAGACTTTTATTTATAGAAAAAAAAGGTTTAATTGGTCTTTTTTTGTCTTTTGTAAACCACCAATATTTGTTTGAATAAAGAAATAAAATGGAAAGTGTTCCAATAAATAAATAAATAAAGTCTATTTAGAATTCTATAAATTCTAAATAAATGAGAACTTCCATAGTCTCTTTGGCATCCATTGGAAAAGGAGAAACAGCTCTGTTAGCCTACTGATGAGTGTTTGTACCTTCAAGTCTCCTGATGACTTATAGCAACGCCATGAATTCATAGGGTTTTCTTAGCCAAGGTATACTCAGAGATGGTTTTGTCAGTTCCTTCCTCTGATGAGACACAGCCTCAAAGCTCCAGATGACTTAGGAAGATATTACAAAGCACTGCAGACAAACTAGAGCCCCAACGAATCCCACAGACTGAAAACCAAGATCTTTTTTCTCCTGAGCATCACCTCATGGGAACACTAAGCCAAATGGAACTGTGTGACAGTAAAAAAGTCCTTCCAAATCTTTTATCATCCCCAAATTCCCAGAGGATACCATGGTTGACAGTAACAAATGCTCCCAAGAAGTCTCAGAGAACCAACAAAGACAAATTCTCCCAACTTCCAGTTTCTCAGTGTAAGTAATTAATTAAGGCTGTTTCTCTTTCAGAATAGGACCTGAACCCATTCTGAAAGGGATCCCAATAATCAGTCCCAATCAAGAAATCCCGTCAAGGGGAAGGAGGGTAATAAAAGGACAGATTGGGGTCCTCGCATGAGTAAAGGCTAGTCAGAGCTCTTCTTCAGGACAAAGTACACTACCTACTTCAAGAAAATGGGGAAAACTTTTCAATAAAATGAAATGGCCATCCAGCTGGGGAAGGTATAGTTGTCTTTATAAAGGTCCTTGTTACTTCAAGAATAGGTCTACTGGCAGATGTCGTCTACTCTCCTGCCATTCTGTCACAGAAAAACAAAGTGTCTCATAAAAAGGTGCAAAGCTGCAACTAATTGAATTAATAAAATAGCCTAGGCAGTTCAGCAACTGGTGACCTAGATTTTCTGTACAAGACTGGCAGGTAATGTCAACAGGGTCCATCAGCAAATCTGAATGCTACACCTTGTGTCTGCAGTGCAAATTGCTTTTCTAATAGAGCATGTCACTGCCTGTGACAATTGCTAGTCATCCAGATGGAGCTGGGCCATTTGCATGCTCAGAATGCTGAGGTTAGACAGGCAGCTCAGGGGAGAAGGAAGAGCTGGACTAGGAATCAGAAGCCAGCAAGCAGCTGTTCCGGGTGCTGGCTGTGGGTGCCTGCCATTATCTGGATGCTTTACCAGACTGTTCACTCCATCTGGTGAACCTGGCAAGTTTATTTTCGTACTTTCAAGTTTGTTCACATCAACTCTTCCATTTAAAACTAATGGGAGCATTGGGCTGAAACAAACACAATCTGTGCAACAGAAGAACTGGGAATGATGCATGAGTGGAGGGTGTTTGGGGGGATATTTTTGCCCCACAGCCACACGCGGATGGTTATTGTTCCCAGATGGAGCCCCCAAAAGGGATCATTACAATAATAAAAACAAACCGTGAAAAGAAGACTCTGCCTTGTGCTAAAGGACAGCAGGGGAACATGTGATCCTTCTGAACTTGTTGAACTGCAGCTCTCATCAGCCGTAGCTGATGGAATGATGATGGGAACTGCAATCTAACAAAATCTATTTGTGGTACCATTACATTCTTAATGGAAAAAAGGTGTCACACCACTTGGGAGATCCCACAAAGAAAAAAGAGAATAAGCCACAAGATAATTTTTTTTTTTTTTGTACTTTGGGAGATATTTCAGGAACTTTCATTGGTACAAAAAATGCACAAGCACAATACACAAAATGCATAAAGCACACTGTATTTTTTGTGACAATCATATTATTTCTGAGCAAAATGACTAGTCTGGGAAGGTGTCCCAAAATTCTAACAGTAGTCCAAAAGAGACACAGAATCCCTTAGACTCTTGTCCAATTGGTAGAAAGCTGCAGAAGTTCTTTGTTCTTGCATGCAGAGAGGAAATGAGTGAGGATTTATATCCCTATGGAGAAAAAAAAATTCTGACAATTGAGAGAAATGCGATCATTTAGCACATTTACATTCCTAGTCAAAACCCCAGAAGGATTTTGTTACTGTTATAGTTCCAGTTTTTTAAAAGGACGTCTCAGTGAGAAGTAATGAGTTACTTTGAGTAGTAATTTTTAAAAAATCAAAAGAAGCAGCATGATTCACCACATGAGCCAGCACTTGAACCATGTGATATTCCTCCGCCACTATTTAGAGAGAACATATATCTGTCACTATAGCAATGTTTAAAAATTACACGGCATAACGGCTGATGCTATTCCTCCTTAAGTTACAGTTGCAATGTGACTTAGTAATAGCTTTATTATTGGGGAAAAGGAACTGATTACAAATAAGCTGTTGTTTTTAACAAGATACTTCCAAGCAGGTGGGAAGAGGTGCTGCCTACACACTTTAAGAAACAGGTTAAACCCATACTTTAATCTTTTTTTCTAACTTCTTCAAAGCAATACCACAGCATGAAAATTCTTTCATGAAGACAGAGGATATTGTATGCATTGGGGAAGATAACAAAACAAAAGCACTCCTGGTGAGCCAGTGCTGGCAATACAGTCAGCATCTGACTTAATTAACTTGAGCATTCATGATAAATGCCTAGATGAAATGCAGATTTTTCCTATGTCAAGCACAAAAATAGCAACTGAAGTATTTTTTTTCACATATGAATTTATATTAGTAATACTGCAACAAACTCCAGTGCTTCCTCTAATCCAAGAGTAGGGAGTCTGTGACCTTCCAGATATTAATGAACTTCTCCTTCCATCATCCCAGGTCAATCTGGTTGCAGCTGTTGGTCACTGGAGTATAACATCACCTACCACAACTCTGATCTAATCCATAGAACAAAGGTAGTCAACTTGTGGTTAGTAGGCTACAATCTCCAACAGCCCTAGCCAGGGTTAACCAATGCAGAGGGATGATGTGTTTCACAGTCCATCCTACCAGCCATCAATGGAAGCCAGTAAGAGCCATAGGTCAATTTATAGGAGGATTCCACTATCAATACAAGGCACTTCTGCACTGATTAAGAAGATGAGAAAACTTCAGATTTTGTTCCTGTTTTTTCCTATTTTATTTTGGAGATCTATACACATTTTGTATATCCCAGAATATTTTCTCTCATCTTGCAATGCAATCAGAGACTTTTTATATCAGCTCCCTAGTTTGTTTTATTTTAACTGAGTATAAAAACAGGAAGAACAGGAACAAAAAGTCTGAGACTTTTCAATCAGTATATATCATCCAAAGTAAGGATTACTTGCTCAAAGCACTATATCTTTTCTTGATTCAGGCATTTCATCCTCTCCAACTGGACACAGGCCTGAAAGACCAGGGCAAAGTATGGGTGTATATCAAAGGAAAGTTTGAGGCAAGTACAATTTGTAACACAGTATATCATTCCTGATCAATGGGCATATCCATTAAGGCACCAGCTTCTAATTTTGTGGAGTGTGAGCCAACAGGAGGTAGCCTTAACTTGTCTTAAACCAGCTGGTTTTTTGTATAGACTGTGCTATGAAAAACTCTTGTTGACTTATTACCTTGTTTTGTGTCTACACCTCATTGAAAATAGTTGTAAAAGTACCATAAATGTCCTCTCAATGAATAAAGTTTATAGTTCTATAAAAGCAGCCTTTAATTCCATTTGTAACTTCCTCCAGATGAGGAAGACATAGGCCCTTTTTGCATGCATTTTTTTTTTTGCGTGAGCACCCCTTGAGCGTCACGTGAATGGGAGCGTTGCTCCATACGACGCACTCCCACTCGCGTGATACTCATGAGGCTAAAGTGGGGCACTCGCACATTTTTTTATTTTGGGCTGTAAGCCAAAAATATTGCGCGCTCGCGCAATGCTCGTGGTGCCCTCGCGCATTTACCTGCGTGCGGTGCTTCGGCAAGCCGGACCGGTCGCGCTTCCTTCCCCCAGCGCAGCCTACAGATCCCAGACTGCACTGCAGAAGGAAGGGGGGGCACTAGCACAACTGTCGCGCTACCAGGAAGCCGATGCGGGAGGCAGAAGGGCTGTTGTGAGTGGCTTGCGCGAGCGGCTGCTCCCCACTGCCGCGACGAAGATAAGGTGCGAAAAGGGCCATAGTTAGATCTGGTGTACTACATATGCCAACATGCTAGTCCCCCAGCTGGTGCTCTCCAGATATATTAAAGTACATGACTGGTCATGATAAGTACTGCAAGCCAAGGTATCCAGAAGATACCAGGTTGGGAACAGCTGTCCTTGGCTTCTGGCACAAAGTGCATTTTCTCTCTGCTATCATACTAAGATTTAGAATATGGACGCTACTCATAAAACGAATAAAATCATACTCAAATCATACTCAGAAAATCATACTCAGAAAATCATACTCAGTACTAACTTTCATTCCTAAGACTAAAGTGGCTAAAGCTGGGCTGAGATCAGGGCTAGACTGATTTACAGGTAAATCATTAGCTTAATTGCTTCCCAACGCAATAGAAATCTATCCTAACAACCTTGGGCCCATTCACAGTACAGTCCTCCCTCCACATTTGTGGGTATCACTGTTATAAATCTGATTATAAGCAAGGCATGCATGTGCCTTCCCCTGCATTCTCCCACTCCCATTTCCTTGCCTTTTGCCTGGGCGCGTGGAAAGAAGGCAGCCCAGTGAAAGGTGGGAAATGGGAAGGCGAGAATGGGAACGCACGCCCATACTTTCTCTGTGCATGGGGCTTTCCTCTCCCATTCCCTATTCTGTGCCCAGGCACGGAGAAAAGGCAAAAAGCAAGAGAATGGGAGGGGAGCACAAGAGAGGAAAGGCACACACATGCATTCTCTTGCTTGTTCACTTAGGGAGAGGGGGGAGTTATTAATTTTTAATTTTTTTTTAATTTTTTACTTTTGCAAGTGTTCTGCACCCTGAGCCCTCATGAAAGTAGAGGGGCCATTGTACACAATTAGAGTAATATATTCTATTTTAGCTGCCATAGCAACATCCCATGGGATCCTGGGACTGGAAAATTAGTGAGGGACATTTAGAATTCTTAGCCAGAGAGCCATACCTGCCAACACTTCACAGATGAAAACCTGAGCATACATGGCTAAACAATATCAGTGTGGTCAAGATGGCAAAAGGTATTAATGAAGAAGAATAGACAAATTAGGACAAATTTGTGTTGTCTCTCATTTGTGTATTGATTTACTATGTTTATAGTAATGCCCCACAACACAAGCTCTGTGGGTTATTCACAAAACAAAAGGCATGTTTAAAAGACAAAAATAAAATATAAAAGATATAAATGTGAAAACAGAATTAAAACACAGATTTTAGGCTGGGAAGTCCAGGCTATGCATTATTTAGAAAAACTCAGTGATTTTTTTGTAGAAAGTCTTCACCCGGCGCCAAGAAACCATGAAGACCTTTCTAGGAAGGCTGTTGTCCCTACTGAAAAGGTCATCTCCCTAGATGTCAGCTGTCTTACTTCATTTAGCAGGCTAGCTCAAAGCAGAACTTCTGAAGTTCTTAAGGTTTCGGTAGTAGGTAAATTGGTGAAAAAGTGGTCTTCCAGATAATTGGTCCCAAAGCGTGTAGGGCTTTAAACATTAAAACTGGCACTTTAAATTGGACACTTACATTGTCCACACATTTTCATTCTCTTGTTTCAGAAGCTTCTTGCAAGTAATGTTTATTGCTGAAATAAACAAATCTTTTCCATATTTTCTTCCATTGGATACCTTGTAATTACCATACCAGGCGCAGGCCTAATTCTCACTAAAGTGATAAAGCTGTGTGTGGGCTATACCACTTTAGACTGCAAACTGGTGGTGCTGGTGGTGGGGAGTTCTGATTGAATGTTCATCTACACACAAAAACAAAACAAATCTACATATAGAAGACTACATATAGTAAGAAGAGTAGGCTGTAGCCCATCTCTATCACATTTCATTATTTTATGTGGAAGTTTTTTTTCTTAATAGAGGATTATTAATAATGTGAGTCTGAAGTAGTAAAGTCCAGACACAGGTGCAAGACAAGAATGAAGCTTTTTCTCTGCTCACTATCCACTTTTGGTGATTAAATCACCACTTTAGAAACCAGAGTACAATTGTCTGAGGACTACTTGAACACTGAATATGTACCCTCCAACATTTTATGGATGAAAACTAGGACACATGTGGCCAAACAATATCAGAGTATGATTAAGATATGGTCAAAAGTCATAAATGAGGAAGAATACACAAGCTAGGATAAGCTGCAACAGTATGCTTTTTCCTGAGTCTACAGGGAAAGGCAAGATTCAGCCCCCTCCTCTCCTCACCTTCCTGCTGAGTTATTTGTGTTTTGCACCTTGAACTCAGTTTGTAGCAACTGCTGTAAGCTGAAGACAAAAAGGGAAAGTGGAGGGAAAAGAGAGAAACCAAGACATTTTAACAGCAGCTGGACAAGTGGGATGGCAGAGAATTAATTGGAACAGTTGGAGGATAAGGAAGACTACTGAAGTACAACTCAAAGGAACTTGTTTGTTCAGTGTCCAATGTATGAGTTAGCCCAATCTCTCTCTATTAGTACCAGCCAACCACCATTAGGGATGTGGAATGCTAGTGTGCATGTTCATTCCACATACATGCAATTGGACAGTTACATGATGAAACCACTGAAAATGTTTCGCTTCCTGCCACTGCTCAAAAGTGCTACACATATGAAATATCAGGAAATACAGTTCCCGTAATGCCTCTCTATTGATCTCACTGATGGGAATCAGAACTTGTCAACATTTGGAGGGCCCAAAGTTTCCTCAACTGTGTTCTACAGTATGTATGTTGGTAATGTATGAGCAAGGCTCAAGCTGTTACTTTATCAAAAGAGTTCTATTGCTTCATGTGGCTTCACTGAATGAGAACCTCTGAGAAACAGCATTGGTCAATGGGGGTGGGAGAAGCAGAAGTTACCATGGGTGAATTACCATTACTTGACTCAGTGGTGGCCTGTCTTTCCCTCACTACCACCAGACAGACTTCTAAGGTACCATGATCCCTGAAGGGTTGGTAGAAGAAGCAAATTCAGCTTGGCTTCATGAAAAGAAAGCAAAGGAGAAAAGTAAGAATAGCACAGAAACAAAAAGAGAGAGACAGGAATAGGTCAGTTCAAAAGAAAAATAGATTGTATTCAGGCCTGCACTGCATCTATCAGGCCAGAATCCATCTGGACATCTGAATCAACCAACATTTGAGGTTTTTGTTGTTTTGAGGTGGGGTGCTGCCCCCAGTTCCTTCCCTTATGTCTTGTTTCTTTTCATCTTTCTTCTACTTCATGGGCCATTTCCGCACTAGCCTGTTATAGCGTGATGATTCCAGTTTCAACATCCTCTGGAATCCTCGGGTTTGCAGTTTCGGGAGGGGCCAGCCAGCCCCTTCCGAAACTGCAAACCCCAGAATTCCAGAGGATGTTGAAAGTGGAATCATCACGCTATAACAGGCTAGTGAGGAAATGGCCATGGTTGTAGGCCTGTGACCAGGAACTTTATGTCTATTGATTCTTGCAAACTGTTCAGGGGGCTTCTTTTTGGTTGAAGAGTAGAGTAAAAATTATTTAAATAAATATATGACTCAGGTGAGAAAGTTTTACTGCACCAATATTAATGATCATGAATTTGTTTTTTTTTAAATCCTCAGATTTATAATGAACCAGGTTGAGAGGACAATTGTGTGCAACCTGCTAGTTCATCCTGCAACTCCTACAGTTTCAATACAATTGCCTCAGCATTCTATATAGAAAGATTGAGACAATTCTGACTTCTTTCTCTTTATTTTTTTTTTTTCAGGCAAAACCTGCTTATTCATGGACAGGTCTGCCTTGAGGCTGAAAAGGTCCATCAATTCAAGATCTCTAATGGTTTGGAACAGTTATCCTGCCGGTGACTGTTGAAGTGTTGTCCCAGTACTAGTTGCCATGACAGTGGTCACAGTTCTCCAGTGGCTGCTCAGCATGCTGGATAGTAGTCACTCAGCTGGCTGTTCTGCTAAATGACCCATTTGGTCTTCAGCCATAAGAAAGGACACCTTATTTAAAGGAATAACCTTGCTTTTGAGCAGCAGTTCTTAACCTTTTCTTTACCAGGGACCCCCTATAAATATAATCTGTTGCCAACATGTATTTAAATATTATATATGGCTTCTGGAAACTGGGATTCAAATCCCCACTCAGACACTTAGGCCCTTTTTGCACGGGCTTTCTGTCGCGCAACAGCCCCGTGAGCCTCGTGGGAGTGGGAGCGTCGCTCTGCACGACGCACTCCCACTTCCGCCGCGCTCACGGGGCTGCAGCGGCGCATTCGCAGGTTTTTTATTTTCGCCTCAAAGCGAAAATCACCCGCGCTCGTGCAACGCTCCCGGCACCCACGCACACTTACCTCCTGTGTGGAGCGTCGGGGAGGCGGCCGGGTCGCACTTCCTTCCCTCCGCCCCTGTGGAAGGAAGGGGCGGGGCGCTAGCGCGATGGACACGACAGCCTCCTGCTTCGCGCGAGCGGGGGGGAGCGACAGCCTCCTGCTTTGCCCGGGGGGAAGGGCGGCTCGTGCGAGGCTGCCGCTCCCCCGCTCGTTCCTTCGCCTGCGGAAGGAACAAGGGGGAAGCGGCACCCTCCCGGAGGAGCCTTCTCTCCCCCGCTCACGCGAGAAGCCTCAATGCGAAAAGGGCCTTAGTGACCTTCGGCAAGTCACAGCTGTTGGTGTCCAGCAGCAGGGCTCCGTGGACCCTCTGTGAGGGCTAACAGGACTCCTTGGGCTCCACTGCTTTACATTAACTGATATAGCAGGGGCATTGGTAGCAGTAGGGGTAAAAATTTCTGTAACTCCACAGCCCCAAAGAGCAAAGGAATGGTAAAAGAGGGAACACAAAAGGGACTATACAGTCTCTCAGTATTTTCAACCACACCTAATCTAGCTGAGGTATATGGAAGTGAAAAAAAATGCATGTCCACACTACAAACTTAAAGCAGTTTCAGATGTGTACAACCATCATGGTTGCCAGTTGTTGAAGTCTGATAGTTATATTTCTGTGAAAAGCAAGGAACACCCAAACAAAGGGCCTTTCTGCACTACACTGTTATAGTGCTATTATTCCACTTTCCACATCCCATGGAATCCTGGGGTTTGTGGTTTAGAGAGGGGCCTTTAGAATTCTCAACCAGAGAGCTCTTTGGCTGCAGGAAACTACAAACCCCAGAATTCCACAGGAGATTGAAAGGGAATAATAGCACTATAGCAGTGTAGTGCGGAAAGGTCCAAAATATTGTCACCACATTTAAGGAAATACACTATCCAGGTGTGTGATGGGATTATTATGATTAAATTGGTTTGAAAATGATTGACTTGTCATTTGGGTTTTCTCCTAAACCCCTTAGAGGCACCACAGACAGACATGTTCCCTAAGACAGAGGTGAACAGAATGTTGTTTAGGACCAGCTGATAGAATTCTGGATATTTTGTGGTACAATGGCAAGGATATTTGTCTCCAGCTGGTATCACAAGTAAACCTGCAGTGAAAAAAGTATTCTTTGCCATGGCTAGGCGTGTGGTGATTGCATACCTCTGAGTTCCTCACCTATAAAATATTAATACTATTTTGTCCAGAACTTTAAGCAGCTCTGCTTAATAGTTTTACAGTTTTCTATAAGAATTCAGTCTACGGGAACTCGGGTGTCGATTCAGAGTTTGGGAAGTTATTTTTAAGGAGAACAAATACAATGACATAGAGAAGCAGTCTGTAACTGAGCAGTGGTACAATGATGCCCTTGAGTACCATATGCCTAAGGATCTAACTGGGCTGCTGGCTTCTTTGTTTGTGCTGTCAGTGCCTGTACTATCCATGTATTTGTTTTAGGGTTTTCCCCAATGTGATTTACTACTTCAGAAAAGCAGATTCCTTGCTGTTTTCTTCACATCTGAATATGCCAAGGACATTTAGCTGAGAAGAATAAACAGGTCGAAACAAGAATACACCAGGTCAGACGTGCAGTACACAACCATCACACAATAGCAATCTGTGGCCATTTCCGCACTAGCCTGTTATAGCGCGATGATTCCACTTTCAACATCCTCTTGAATCCTGGGGTTTGCAGTTTCGGGAGGAGTCGGCCGGCCCCTCCCAAAACGACAAACCCCAGGATTCCAGAGGATGTTGAAAATGGAATCATTGCGCTATAACAGGCTAGTGCAGAAATGGCCTGTGTTTCAAGTTGGGAGACCAACAGTTTTTCTTTAAGAATCTCTCTTTTTATGGATTGCAACCAGGAGATTCACTCCAAAGACATGCTTTATTGTAGACTCTTTCCACACAACGAAATTAAGATGGGCCAATGCGTCCTGTCACGAGGTCGTCTGCACCTTGGATCAGACTAGGTTCAGACTATTTACCTTAGTTCTGCACCTAAGTCCAATTCAATATGTCCCCAAGTGGTCCTCCAGCACGCGATGTGAAGACCAGAAAAAAGCAGTTTTTAAATTTTCTGGAGTGCGCCAATTTGTTCCTGCTCAGTTGTGCAGATGCGCAGATTCGCACCAATGCAAGCCTGCAATCAGCGGAGGGCAGGCTGTGGGCGTGGTCAGCTTCAGTGGTTGGTCCAGACCCACAAACAACAGGAAGCTGCCATTTTGTCAGCATCACCAGTGCGGATCTAAAGACTTCGCACTGCTCCGAATCTCCCCGGAACAAACAGAGGAGCCCTGCTGAAGTGCTTAAGGGAAAGTCCGCATTGTTTTGGGCCCAGAAGAAGCGGTAAGTAACGGCATGGAGTGATTCCTGGCCTCGTGCGGAAAGGGCCGTAGACTGCTGTACTATTTTCTTACCTTTTCAGTTCTTTAAAGTTTCAGGAGTAATTTTTAATTTATGATTGCTTTAAAGTACTTTCAGATATCATGAGCTATCAGGCCTGATAGATGGAAAGGCAAAGGAGCTTGTTCACAGGACCATGCTTTAAAGATCAAGTTTGCAGCTGAGGACTGATCCTGGATCTGGCATTGCTGCAGAGCCAGCATGGTGGTGTGGTTTGAGCATTGGACTAAAGTCCAGGGTTCAAATCCCCATTTGGCCATGGAAAGCCACTGAGTGACCTTGAGCAAGTGACATTCTCTCAGCCTCAGAGGAAGGCAAAGATAAACCTCTTGTGAATATATCTTGCCGAGAAAACCCCTGATAGGTTCACCTTAGGATCACCATAAGTCAGAAATGGCTTGAAGGCACACAACAACAGCAGCAACAATTTATGTATATTTATTTAAATTACATGGCACTTTTTCACTCAGTATTGGACCCAAGGTGGCTTGCAGCAAACTAAAACAAAATATGGTGGAAGCCTATTTGATACAAACATTTTAAAACCAACAAATAAACAATTGTAGAAAACACATTAAATTAAAACAGTTTAAAAACACATCAAAACAGTAAAAAATGATAGAAGCATAACACACTATTTAAGAGACCCTTCCGGTACAGTAAGATAAGAGCCAAATTCCTGCCTCAATAATAAAGGTCTTTGACCACTGTGGGAAAGGGAGCAGACAGGAGCCAAATGACACACCTGTAGGAAGGAATTCCACAATTTAGGCCATTTCCACACTAGCCTATTATAGCGTGATGATTCCACTTTCAACATCCTCTGGAATCCTGGGGTTTTCAGTTTCAGGAGGGGCCGGCTGCCCCCTCCCGAAACTGCAGACTCCAGGATTCCAGAGGATGTTGAAAGTGGAATCATCGCACCATAACAGGCTAGTGCGGAAATGGCCTAGAGTAGCCACTGAGAAATTTCTCTCCTCTGTCTTCATGATAAAGGCAACTGTGATGTTGGCATGATGGAGAGAAAGCCCTCACCCAAAGATCTTTAAAGTCAGGCATGCTCACACTAACAGCTGTGGGCATGTTAACAGCTGTCAGGCAGGTTCATGTTAAGAGCTGTGAGAAAATGAGTACATTTTTGTCACTTTTAAACAATGCACAAATTGCGTCTATTCTGGACAATTAGGACCTGGCTGATATCTTACATGCCCTGGAAACCTTCACTTGGTTATTTTAATGTGCAGTGGTAGTATTTGACAGGGCAGGAGTAGGGGGCAAGACTTTTCTCTGTTTCCCCAGGGGAACATGAAAGAGAGTTTCTTGACAGTAAGAGCAGTTTGGTAGTGGAACCCAACTGCCTAGAGAGGGGCTGGAGTTTCTTTCCTTGGCCATTTTGAAAAAGAGACTGGGAACCTACCTGCTGGGGATGCTTTAGCTGGAGATCCTCATTGAGCAAGGAGTTGGACTCGATGGCCCATGAGGCTTCCAGCTTTGTGACTCTAGGCTCTGTGACAAAAGAAGCCCTGGGCAAAGTGTTTCTTTTCCATTGACATGCCATAGCTGATTTACCTGGCAGTAGGTATCACTGCTTCAAATACTGCTGGACAGCTTGGTCTTGCAACCATATCTGTTTCTTACACTTGCACTGAAGCAATGCTAGATACAAAGCATGGTAAAATTAAACTGGCAGATGAATCCAACAGCTCTGGATTGTGTGGAGTGCCAAATATTTTCCCCCCCTAAGAGAAGTCCATGTTTATCAGTGGGTACATCTGGGACCCCTGCAATTACCCACAGCCAGATGTTGATTCTAACCTTGGGATTCCTCTTGAAAATGCTTCAGAAACTTCGTCTGAGACACAATAGCTGTCATAAGATTTTTTTTTTGTTAACTTTTGTTGTTGATGTTAATCTCTTAAGAGTGCCTGTTTATATCTAAAGCAGGGGTAGAGAACCTGAGGCCCTCCAGATGTTGTTGACTGACAGTTTCCATCATCATTCCCTTACCACTGGCCATGGCTGATAGGAACCAAAATCCATCAGCTGGAGGGCCACAGGTTCTGTAGTCTGGTTCTGCAGGTCTAGTAGCTAGAATCAAGGAAAAGCTTTTCTTGTATATTTTACTCTCTCTCTCATAAATTTAGCTCAATAGAAACATGCTGGTTTCATATGTTGCTAGGGTCAACAGTGAGATTCCCCTGTATCAACAACTGCATTGGCTGCTGGTTTATTTCCAAACATAATTCAAAGTGTTGCTTATGTCCTTTAAACCTCTATATGGCTTAAGTCTATCTGAGAGGTCACATCTTTCCCAGACCCTGAGGTCTTCAGGAGGGACTGTTCTTTCAGTCCTAGATCTTCATAGGTACAGTTGGTGGGTACACGAGACAGCACATTCTTAGTGGCTGCCTCTAGACTTTGGAACTCCCTGCATAAGGAGGCTAGAATGCCCTCTCCTTGTTCTCCTTCCACCAGCAGATAAAGACTTTTTCATCCAGGCAGGCTTTTAAAATTGAAGTCTTTTTTTTAAAAAAACAAAACAAAACAGGCTGGCAGAAGGGTTTGTGTTGTTTTAAATTGTACTGTTTTATGTCTTTTATAAAATCTTTTTAAAGGGTATGCTTTAAATTGTTAAAACATGATTACTAGTTTAATTCTATTTTAATGTTCATCGCTTGTATGTTTTAATCATATCATAGTCATTTTCAATTTGTAAGTCACTTTGAATTTGGAGGAAAGGATAGAGAATATAAAAAGAGTTAATAATAACAAAAAACACAGCAATAGGGCTCTTTCCTATTAGTAATAGGTTCTATCTCCTGGTAATGACACAGATTTGGGAATTCCATTGTCTCCCACGAAGATTTGTCAGTTCATCAGAATTTTTAGAAGGTTGGTGAAAATTTTCCTATCCTTTGCAGCTTCTGTTTTTTGACTGGTGCTAATTTATTCCATTTTAGGCCTAAAAAGAACATTCAAAATTAATTGAAAAATGATCAAGATGTGTTTCTTGAGTGTCAGGAAATTTTAAAAATTTCCTGATTTTAAAAACCCCGGACTGACTAGAATCTTTGTAATTCAGGACTTAGTTTGTGAAGAAAATGCTGTTTCTTGCCCAGAAACAACTGTTTTCAGCGCAAAACAACTGCATATGAATTTTGTACTGAAAATCAGTGCAACTGTGAATATTTTCAAAGAGTGTCTTGCAGCAGGGAAGAAAATTGCTAAAATTGCTGTTGCTTTCTTCAAGACTGAAAAGAGGAAAAATTACTTTCCTAATCCTTTTATGACTTTAATGTCCTGTTTTTTTCCCTAAACATATGCAAACATATATGAAACATACTTCCTCATCATACATGCCATTGTATGTATCAGAAGCACAGTGGCCATGAAAACAAAACAATAATACAGATTACCTTTGTTCTGGAAGTCCCACAAAGTGTGTTAATAATTATATCAGCAAAGAGAAATTGTAACAATAGTGAAAAAACTTTTTATCTATGTACACTAACACTTTAAATTTTTGACAGATATCAAAACTATTCTTTTGTACACCTTCCCATAGTTGATGTGTGTCCTCAAGTCATTTCTGACTTATGGCACCCCATGCAGTTTTCTTGGCAAGATTTGTTCAGGAGCAGTTGCCTTTGCCTTCCTCTGAGGCTGAGAGAATGTGACTTAGACAATTTCCTCATTACATTGTTATAGGCCCTTTCTGCATGCGGTTATTAAGGCGGGCCAATGTGTCTTGCCATGGAGGTCTTCTGCACCCTGGAGTGGACTAGGTTCGGTTTATTTACCTTTGTTCCACACGTAAATCCGACTAAATGCGCCTCCATGTGGTGGTAAAGCACACTATTTGAAAACCAGAAGAAACCTGTTTCCCAATTTTCCAGATTGATCTGATTCATACTTTCACAGTGGTGCAGACACGTACATTTGCACCAATGTGAATTGGTGGTCAGGGGAGGGCTCATGGGAGGGGCCGGGGTAGTATGGACTTTTGTACCTACGCACATACACAATGACGTACTAAACCATGCAAAAAAAAGGGGGGCCAATCACAGCTGACGGGATGGGGTGAAGGGAGTAGCAGGAGTGGCCACGGCGGAGGCAATGTGGATTCATGAACTCACACTCCTCCAAATCGGAATGGAACATACGCAGTAACTGTGCAGAAGGAAATGAGGGAAAGTCCGCCTTGTTTCTAGCCCAGAAAATCTGGTAAGAAACGGCGCGAACCGATTCAT
Organism: Ctenosaura bakeri; assembly: GCA_948474755.1. NCBI lineage: Eukaryota > Metazoa > Chordata > Lepidosauria > Squamata > Iguanidae > Ctenosaura > Ctenosaura bakeri. Next base: position 26,491 of record CAOLHI010001123.1, read on the forward strand.
CAGACTCATGTGGAAAGGGCCATAGTGCTATTGTTCCACTTTGAACATCTGATGGAATCCTGGGCTTTGTAGTTTAGGGAAGAGCCTTTAGAATTCTTAGCCAGAGAGCTCTTTGGCCTCAGCAAACTATAAATCCCAGAATTCCAAAGGATGTTGAAAGTGGAATAATAGCACTATAACATATTAGTGTGGAAATGGCCTTCCCATGGCCACCTGGTAGGTTTCTATTGCGGAGTTGGGATTTCAACCCTGGTCTCCAGAGCAATAGTTGAATGCTCAGACCACTACACAACACTGTACTGTTGCTATTTCTTCAAGTCTTGCCATTGCAGCCACATGTTAAGCCTTATTTAATCATTTCTTTTCAGTCCACAGACAAGCTTAACAGAATTTTGCTGCTATTAAGTTTCTTCCCTTTAATTGTTATTGCTGTGTGCCTTCAAGTCATTTCCAACTTATGGCAACCCTGAAGAAAACCTATAATGAGGTCTTCTTGGGAAGATTTGTTCAGAGGGGTTATCTTTGCCTTCCTTTGAGAATGAGAGAGTGTGAGCTGCCCAAAGTCACACAGTGGTTTTCCATGGCTGGGCAGGATTTTGAACCTTCATCTCCAGAATCATAGTCTAATGCTCAAACAATCAGTCATTGTCTCGTATGCGCACAGATTTCAGCCAAAACGTATTCTTATAAGAAACCCAACAAAACAGAAGGGTATCCAATAGTAGGGTATGTCAAACCACTTGCTTTATATGTGATATTTATCAAAAAAATAATAATTATTGCTTTCAACCAAGTGTGTATAAAAGATGCCATAAGTTTAACATGATTTCAAACTTATATTACAGACAAGAGGGTAACTTTTTAAAAATAACTCTTTGGTTTTAAATACCAGTGACATAATACCTCAGAATAAAGATTGCCCGTATTTATTGAAAGGGATAAAGCAGTGCAACTGGTAGATAGAAAATTTAATATCTCCTTATTAATCTCAATATCTTCTACTTAAATCATTTCCCTTACATTCTCAATGTATATTCAGTCTACTTTGGATAATAAAAATGTTAGTTCATCTTTAATATCCCTTTTCGTAAGTCCTTCGTGCACAAAACTCACCCACAGAAAATATTAGAATTCTGGAGTGCTCTTTTATTGCATCTTTTTTGTTCAATTCTTGTTTTCACTATTTTTCCCCAATCTATTTTATTATAAGCAGCTTTGACAGCCACTTCTTGGTAGAAAACTGGTCTATACTTTCAAATATAAGTAAATACATTCACTCCTAAATTCCTTGCAGCTATTGACAAAAAAGACCATCTGCATTAACTTCTGAGTTATTTTTTTTAAGCTCGAACTCCACCAGATGCAGACTAAATATAGCTGTCTCAGAATATAGAGGCCGTGGAATTTTGATCTTAACTGAGCTCATGAATCCAAAATAGGTTATCTTAAATCAAAAACATTCTGAGGCAATGATTAATTCCTATAAAATATATAAAACTCCAACTGTCCCCATCTAACATAGGCAGCCCCTATTTTCTGCTCTCTAGCAAATCACTTTTTCTATTTCTGCATTTTGGGAGATGTCAGTAAAACATGCTACCATGACATGTGCTACCAGGGGCAATTTGTTCATGAGGAGTCATTGCCCCCTTGCTCAGCTGTGTCCCCTTGTGCCCTTATCAAACTACGGATAAAAAGAAAAAAAAAGGCAGAAGCATTTTCAAGATAGTGTAGACAGCATTTCTACAGGAATACTGAGAGTAAAGACTGAACTCTGGCCTGACTGGAATGCTGATAAAATGTCTGACTGCAACTTCAGCATGTGCAAAGGAGATGGCCTTTTAAGCATACCCCATTCCTCTCAGTACAGTTTACTGCTAATAAACTATGAAGTCGATTTATTAATGGAATTTACCTAATGCTTTGGATGCCACACGTGGTCAGAATCAAACCTGTACTTTATAGCTTTTTCCTCTTTCCAGGGGTATGGATGAGAAATGAGCACAAAGGCAGCTGCTCACTGGCAGTTGCATCCTTTAACATTTCAAAAGGGCTCTGTTTGGGCAAGAACAGAATTGGCAACCATTTTCTGGAAACAAATATTAAAATTTAGAGCAGAGCTCTTGAGCATCAGCAGCATGATATTAATTCTGAGAGAGGGAGGAGTTTTCTTTTGGCCACCAGGCATGCATGAGGAAAGAGTGACTCTCTTCAGCTTCTAAAATTATAATTATACTAGTTCATAATTGGAAACAAAGAATATTCCCCAGAGAAAAAGACTGGATTTTGAAATTAATAGATATGGTATATATGGATAAGCTTATAATTTTATTAAGAAGAGGAAACTTTGAAAAAATTATAAATGAATGGGACACTGTCATGACGCACCTCAAGAACACTTGGGGAGATATAGTGATAGCAGGCTTTGAAGTCTGAACTTACTAGGATAATTTTATATGTAAATAATATAAAGAAATTAAAGAACCAGAATCATTTTCTATTATAAATGAAAGAATACAGAATTTATACATAACATAAATCCAAAATTTGTCAGGAGGAAGTCAATGTATGCAATCATGACGAAAGTTAAAGACGATTGTGTTCGTTATGTTAGATGAGTTCATTTTGTTTTAGTGTTATAAGGTTTATTTTAATAAAAATAGACTAAAAAATTATATGCACATGCCCTCCAACTGTCCAGATTTGGCAGGGGCAGTCCTGATTTATCCTCTCTTCTATTTTTTTCAACTGCTTTTAAAATGTCCCAGTTTCTTTTTCCTTCTATTTTCCTCTTTTGTCCTCAGCTTACTTCATTTGCTGGAAATGGTGTTCAAAGTGCAAAAGTAATTTGTACTCAATTATTTCAGCAAAGTGGAGGGGAGAAGAAGGACAGAAACTTGTCGTTCCCAATAGGCTCAGCCAAATACAAACTGCTGCAGCCTTTCCGAGCTTGTGTCCTGGTTTTCATCTGTAAAATGTTGGCGGATATGCATGTGGAAGAGATCAGATGTGACAAGAACACACAGCAGCAGCCAAAACCAACCAGTTACCACAGCTTATGATTCCAGCTCTTAATTTGCATATATAAGGTATGGTAAGCAAAGCAACGGCTCTTTCCGCCCCGGCCTATTAAAACGGTGCAGAGCGACCTCCAACTGAGGTCTCCACACCGTGGAGTGGACTGGGGTGGACTACTTTTTGTAGTTCTGCACCTCAGTCCACTCTGGAGCGACCGGAACTGGCAGTGCAGCATGCTTTTTAAAAACCTCTTTTAAGAGGTTTTTAAAAAGTACGGAGCGCGCAACCCTGTGTCGCTCCGTTGCTGTGCTCCAATGCAGATTTGCAGGCGTGCACTAGTGCGTGCCTGCAGATCTGCCGGGGGCGGGCTTTAGGCTGGTGAGCTTCTCCGATTGGTGGAGAGCCTCCACCAACCGGAAGCCACCATTTTGGACACTGGAGCAGTGCGGAGCAACGAGCTCGCACTGCTCCTCATCAGGACGGACCCAAACGGACCCACCAAAAAGCCGGTGAGTAGCGGCAGGGAGCGTTTCCCTCGCCGCATGTGGAAAGGGCCAATATTTTCACACACACAAAAAACTGCAACAGCAATCACAAATCATGCATTTTACAGAGTTTACAAGAAGCTATGCAAATAACAATGTTCCTTAGAGTAAATAAAAAAATGCAAGTCACAGTTCATTTCTTGGTGAATTTTTGACATGTTTGGTTCAAAATGACATCATTCCATACATTTGTGTAACGTGGTGGACTTCCTCTGTTTATATCTGGGCGGTCTTTAAACCTTCCTATAATAGTTTTGTGGGTGAGCTTTGCATACTGATTTTTTCTTTTCTTCTTCTTCTTTCTTTTTTTTTTTTGACCTTTGGGATGTATAACATATTAGGACTTTGGGAGGCCAGAGTCTGAATCTCTACTTAGACATGGAGGCCCACTGGGTGACTTTGGGCAAATCACACGTTCTCAGCCTTAGAGGAAGGCACTGGCAAACCCTCTCTAAATAAATCTTGCCAGGAAAATCCTAGTACAGGGTTGCCATAAGTTGAAGCTGACCTAAATGCACTTAACAGCAAGATTATGGGGGAGGGGACTTGGAGTGGCTTCCCCCTCGTGTTTTGCATTATTAAATACTTGTTTTTGTTATATTCTATGTGAAGTGTGTTCTTGAGGTAATAGGGGCAACAGCTCCAACATCAGTTTTGTGTTCCTCCGTGGATCATGATGACTACTGCTGCTACAACAAAGCTGATTTTGGAAGTTCTTAGGATATGCAACCCATGTTTATCCCTGAGTAATCCAGTACATCTTACTTCCAGGCAGAAATTAAGATTTTTTTTCCCTTTTCTTTTGTACTATGCGGCTCTTCACTGTTTTTTCTTGGTATAGTACATATGCAAAGAGCTGTTTGTATGCATTCGTTTTTGTAGTCATGATGATTGCTGACAATTTAGTGCTGTTCTTTTTCTTTAGAAGCACCCTTTGTTTAGTCCCACAGTTTTTAGTTCTGGAAAGAGGAAAAGGAAAGACTGCTCGCAGTAAAATCCAGTGCACACAGCCACACCTATATGTATATTGTTGAACAAAGTGGGACTTGCTTTCTGACTGAAATGTTTAACACCATTCCACATATGGTGGGAGGGAACCCCCAAAATAGACCAGCAAGGTCTAAGGATATTCAGTAGGCATGGAATGGTATCCTGGTTGACTGTTGGAGGGAAGTAGGTTAACTGGTATTGGGAAGGGGGAGAAAATATATTTCTAAAGAAAGGCAATACATTTTCTCCCCCTCCCCAATACCAGTTAACCTACTTCCCTCCAACAGTCAACCAGCATACCATTCCATGCCCACTGAATATCCTTAGACCTTGCTGGTCTATTTTGGGGATTCCCTCCTACCATGTGTGGAATGGAGTTAAACATTTCAGTCAGAAAGCAAGTCCCACTTTGTTCAATTGTACACATATAGATGTGGCTGCGTGCACTGGATTTTACTGTGAGCAGTCTTTCCTTTTCCTCTTTCCATTACTAAAAACTGTGGGACTAAACAAAGTGCACTCCTTTAACTCAGCCAGGGTAGACAAAAGGAGGGGGGCAGAATCTTACACTGCCCAGCAGACACAGGCAAAAGGGAATGGCTTCAGCCTCTCTTAGCTTGTGTGTTTCTTTGCATTAATCACTATTGCTATCTTGACCACACTTTGATGTTGGTTCGCTGTGTGCATTCCAGTTTTCATCTGTCAAAGGTTGGAGGGTATGCTTGCTGCCTGTTTGTGCTTATCTAGATACCTTTTAAATGGACCAAATATAAATTACTTTAGAAGATGGAGGTTTGCTTCCTAATTATGTGAAAATTACAAACAGGATAATACTTAATTTGTGGAGTGTTTGAATAAAATAAGAGTGGTTCTCTTTTGTTCCTCGGCAAATTGCATCTGCCAGCTATAATCTTGAAAATCTCTGAATATGGAAATCTGTGCCCTCCTTTTTCTTCTTTTTTGGCAATGTATGAGGTTATCCTCATTACTGTGGCCCAGCAATGTATTTTTATTTTTTTTTCTATCAAATACATTGTCACAGTTTTCATGGGAGCTATGAATTACAACACCAGTGACAGAGACCCTGTAACTTTTAGTGTCATGCTCTCTGCACAAATATTAGGAGATAGAGAGACTGAGGAGAAAGTTGGATGTGGAGGAATTTCTACCTTGTTATGTGATAAGCTCAGCCTCCTACAGGATTGCCATAGAAACAACACTTAAAAGTATTTTGTTCTCAGAAAAACATCTCTATGTCCTGAAAGGCAATTTATAGTTGCTGATCTTGTCCCCAACTCATTTCCTTTTGGTTTAGTCATGCTGCTAAATCCATGGGAAGTTTTTCACACTAGTAGTTTTGCTTTCTGAACATGCTGTGCTACAAAACATTGGACCCCAATCTCCTTCAAATTATTAAAAACAGACCCAGACAAAGTCTGCCGTAAATATGATTGAAATTGTGATGGAGTACATGAATAGAGGGATGGGGTACCCTAATGAGTGCGGCATAGCATATTTCTAGGATCTGTGTTCTCATCTTTGCCAGCTGGAGATCGCATTATATAAGGATGGTAGGAACGCCCAATAAGTTCTTCATTAAGATTTAAGGTTTCAGTAGAGATACACTAAATATTGGGTATAACACCAGTCCTCCTGCATTGAGTTTTTAAACCATGGGGTTCTGTGAAAATGTATTTGATAATGCCCAGGATAGCAGATGCAACCAGTACTTAGTTAAGGTATTCACACCAAATGCCCAACATTTACTAAAACAGATTACAAATAAGATAGATTAATATTGTTTGCAATATTGATTTTTCTAGATCCAGAGAGTTAACACAAGTGAGAATTTTTTAAAGAATAGCTATATGATCCATACATAGAAATAAAACTCAGTGTTCTCTAATATTTTATTAGAGTAACTAAATGGCCACAAAAATAGAGAGCATATAATAATGATGAGCCATGATTTGTAGTAATTATGCAAAGGTTATTTTTCCGCTGGATCTGTTACTGAAATAATAATAATAATAATAATAATAATAATAATAATAATAATAATAATAATATTTATTTCTATCCCGCCTCTCCCAGTGGATCGAGGCGGCATTACAAAAATATACAAATACATTAAAACATTAAAATGTACCCCATCCTCCCCACCCACCAACCCTTCTATCCCCCTAAAACACATTAGTTATTAAAACAAATTAAAAACAAAATTAACACAAAAAGACAAATGATGAGAGGCGGTGGAACACTAATCTGGGAAGGCCTGTCGGAAGAGGACCGTCTTGACTGCTTTTTTAAAGCAGTCAAGACTGGTAATGTGCCGGGTCTCCTCCGGCAGGCCATTCCATAACTTAGGAGCGACAGAAGAAAAGGTCCTCTGGGTAACTGCAGCCAACCTAGTTCTGATTGGCTGCAGTAAATTCCTCCCAGAGGACCTTAGTGTGCGGGGCGGATTATATGGGAGAAGGTGATCCCGCAGGTAGGCTGGCCCCAAGCCATGAAGGGCTTTAAAGGTAAAAACCAACACCTTGTACTGTGCCCGGAAACTAATAGGCAGCCAGTGTAAAGACTTCAGAATAGGTGTTATATGGTCAGTTTTAGATCTTCCGGTGACCAACCTGGCTGCCATATTCTGAATTAATTGAAGTTTCCGGACTAAGCACATGGGTAGCCCTATGTAGAGCGCATTACAGAAGTCAAGCCGTGAAGTTACCAGCGCATGTACCACTGTTCTTAGGTGTCCCAGCTCCAGGAAGGGGTGCAGCTGGCGTATCAGTCGGAGCTGATAGCAGGCACTCCTGGCCGCCACATCAATTTAAGCTGTCATCTGAAGTGGCGAGTCCAGGAGCACCCCCAAGCTGCGAACACAGTCTTTTAGGGGAAGTGTAACCCCGTCTAGAACAGGTTGACAGACCTCCATACCTGGGCTAGGGCCCTTAACAGCAAGTACCTCCGTCTTATCTGGATTCAGCTTCAGTCTGTTTTTCCTCATCCAGTCCATTACTGCTTCTAGGCATTCATTTAGAGGTGAGATGCCATCCTTAGTTGATGCTGTTATCCGAGGCATGGAGAGATATATCTGGGTGTCATCAGCATACTGACAGCACCTTGCTCCATGCCTCCTGATGATCTCTTCCAGCGGTTTCATGTAGATGTTAAATAGCATTGGGGACAGGACGGCGCCCTGAGGGATGCCAAATTTAAGCTCCTTTTTCGAGGAGCAGCTGTCCCCAAGCATCACCATCTGGTATCTACCTGAGAGATAGGACCGGAACCACTTAAGTGCAGTGCCTCCGATCCCCAGCCCTCTCAGGCTGGGGATCGGAGGATACCATGGTCTATGGTATCGAAAGCCGCTGAGAGGTCCAGGAGTACTAGCAGGTTCACACTTCCCCTGTCGATACCTAGGCGAAGATCATCCACTAAGGCGACCGTGGCAGTCTCGACTCCATATCCTGCCCTGAAGCCAGTTTGAAATGGATCTAGATAATCTGTTTCATCCAAGACAGCTTGGAGCTGAAGGCCAGCAGCCCTCTCGATCATCATACTGCATCCACTGGCGAATGTTATGATCTTTTCCTGATTCTCTATGCCTGACTGCTCTCATACACTTGTACACTTCCTACAATACCTAGTTTTCAATGTTAAAGCCTAACCAATCTTCATAACTATGCTCACTGCAACAAGGTTGGCATCCAACCTCAAGAGTTTTTCATATACCATTCTCCAGCCTTCCAAATGTGTTGAAATACAACTTATGTCATTCCCAGACAGCAAGGCCATGCTGCCAGCTGTCCCAATCCCTTGTAAAATTATAGAATTTGATGTCCACAGAGGGCTTTGAGAGGGACTGGGCCTACTCCATATTCCATGCATTTCAGTCGTGTTGTTGAACTGTAAATTTCATGATTCCTCACTGTTGGCTATGTTAGCTTGAACCTGAGAGTATTTTCAGTAAAGTAACATCCGGGAGAGAGACAGTATGGGGTAGTGGTTTAAATGCCAGATTATGACCCGAGAGACCAGGATTTGATTCCTTACTCAGCCATGGAAACCCACTGGGTGACCTTGGGCATATCATACACTCTCACCCTCAGAAAATCCCATGATAGATTCATGTTAACATCACCATAAGTCAGAAATGACTCAAAGGCACACAGTAGCAGTAGCAGCAACAGCAACAAGAACCATTCAAGTTGCTTGCCCATCACTTAAATGTACATGCAGAAAGAGTTACTTAACCATTTACCTTACTATGGAAGATATAAAAACTGTTCTTATTGTGTACCCCACAATCCCTGCCTCTAATAATTGCATGTTCACTGTGACATTTAAAAGTCGAATCATATGTCAAAGTTCCCTGTAAAGTTTTTGCTCTAACAAAAACTTCAAAATGTGTTTCATCATGTGAAGTAGAATGTATCTCCATACCCCAAATTTCATCTTTTCCAGACCTAAGGTCAAGAGTAAGTAAATGGTAGGTTTTCGGAGACCATATTAAACCCCCATAGGATATTGGAGGACAACACCCTGTATGGTCACCCCCATACATCCATTTAGAATTTAAGGAAAATGGAAAAAAAAAATAGGGCCTAAGCCTTCACAACTATGCTCATTGAAACAAGGTTGGTACCAAATCCCAAGAATTTTTCATATACCATTCTCTGGCCTTCCAAATGTGTTGTACTACAACTTATGTCATTCCCAAACAGCATGGCCATGCTGCCAGCTGTCCTACTCCCTTGTAAAATTGCATAGAATTTGAGGTCGACAGAGGGTTTTGAGAGTTCCTTCCTAGTTATGGTTATTTTTCATTTAAGCAAAGACTTGCTGCAGGTAGCCCTGTCTTAGGCCCTTTTTGCACGCAGTTTCTGTTGAGAGAGGGTCCCTTGAGCGTTGCGTGAATGAGAGCGTCGGTCCGTATAACGCACTCCCATTCACGCAACGCTCACAAGCCTAAAGTGGGACGCGCACGCATTTTATTATTTTCAGCTGGGAGCCGAAAATACTGCATGGTCGCGCAATGCTCCCAGGGCCCTCGTGCACTTACCTGCCCTGCGGTGCATCAGACAAGCCAGGCTGGTCGCACTTCCTCCCACAGCGCAGTCTACAGCTCCCAGGCTGCACTGCGGCAGGAAGTGCGACGGTTGCATGACCAGGAAGCCAGCTGTGGGAGAACGGAGGAGCGATGCGAGTGCCTCGCACAAGAGGCTGCTTGCGCAAATGGCATCCCCCACCCCCGCGAGCAGGTAACGTGCAGAAAGGGCCTTATTAAAGTTGGAAACTCGAAGTCGCTATGGGTCTTCTTTGAACATTGGAATGTTTTATGTGCTTTCTGCATTAATTTCCTCACATTGAACAGTGAACAACTTTGTTCTTTCAAAGCCATTACAATTCTCAGATAATCCCTGAGTCAACAGTGGAGACAAGTCTCTACTACATGACTTTTGGTATGATATCTTTCTGCTAGCTGGTTGTTGGCCTTGGTTAATTGAGAAAAGTGACTCTGATGTACTTGCTGGCATTTTATGTGCAGCTGTGCACAAAAAAAGTGTAACCCACTGGAAGTAAACGAAAGGACTCAGCTGATATCTGCAGCCACTGATACAGTATTTTCTTCCCTGCTCAATTGGAGCATAATTTTGGGATATTCACTATGACTAAGCACTCATTAACAACAACAAGCTTCTCTGACTAAATTATAGCATTGAGCACTCAGGCCATTTCCGCACTACACTGTTATAGTGCTATTATTCCACTTTCAATGTCCTGTGGAATTCTGGGGTTTGCAGTTTACTGAGACCAAAGAGCTCTCTGGCTGAGAATTCTAAAGTCCCCTCGTTAAACTACAAACTCCAGAATTCCACAGGATGTTGAAAGTGGAATAATAGCACTATAACAGTGTAGTGCGGAAATGGCCACAGTGCCCTCAGTCCCAACAGAACAGGTGGATAGTGGTCCAGTTGGTATTAAAGGCACTGCCCCATCACCCTAGAAAGTCAATTTTTGATCTTGGGCTTGCAAAAGACTTTATATGTATCCACAGTAGAACCAGATTATCAACTGTTCAGGATACAAAATCCATTAAAAACTTTGTGACAATTCAGTTACCATTAAGACATTGCATAGGGACATACTTAGAGTTGTCAGGAAGGGATCACACCTTTCCTTTCTCTCCATAAATATTTCTCAGCATTTTCAGGAAAAGTAAAAAAACAGAAAACATCCAATATAACCCATGGAAAAATGGAGACACATCTCAAGACACTCAAAATTATGATTGATAAGTAAAAAAACCCCAAAACCAAAGCATTTTGACCTGTGGATACTTTAAGGTTTTCTTCAGTGGGTTAAAGAAAAAATCTGCAGAAATGTTTGATTAAAAGTATTCCAATATCATGTCAGTAAGCTAACGAAAGAAGGAGGTTAAAGAGATTATGAGGGAGCATACAAAATCAAAGGAAAGGTCTTCTTTGAGATGGATGAGAAATGGGGTTTTCAAAACAAATCATGCAGCTGTTTCCTTCTCTCCCAAACTCAAACTAAGGGGAAAGGGAAGGGAATTTGAATAAAATCAACAGTGGCATTTGCAGCTTCATTCTAGTAAAGCTACTTGTTCAGGCTTTTAGATTAAATTAAAATGGCAACTAAACATAATAGTTACACCCCCATACTTCTAAGACAGATGTTATTAAATTCCTTAGCTCCTTCTCAGCTGTTACACTGTGATCTGCTAACTATCCTAACTGCTTATCATTTTCTCCCTCACTCTCTCATTCTCTCTCTCCTTAGTCCGTCAGCATTCAGCTCACACTGCCAATTTAATTCACCTTCTCCCCTTTCTTGCTCTCACATAATTAGTTCCAAATACTCAGTAACTTGCCATTAGTTCCTTTTCAGATTAAAAGTGGTAGTTGGTGCTCATCTGTGAATGGTGAAACCACAATGAACTGAACAGGACAGAATGTATTTTGTACTACAGGTCAATGGCTTGTAGCATTCCGTATTTTAAAAAAATAAATATTGTAGTTCCTTCCAAGAAATAGGAAACTAAATTTTGGCTTTTAAAAATTTGCAATGATAATATTAACTACTGTGGGGGCTTTGGAACCATAACAGTAAAAAATTACATTCTGAAATAACTCCACAAGCTTTGTGTTGGCTGTACCATACTGGTTAGTAATCATCCATGGCAGTATCCCATTTGTTTCTGGTTTGAGAAGCAGTCTCAAAAACAATTTGTCCATAAGGTTCAATTCAGATGATACATTTTCATCCACGTGGATAATCCAAAGGGATGTAGTATTGAAAATATTATGTCAGAATGATGAAATCTATATCAGTTTTCTGGGGAGGCAGTGCTGCATAATACTAGATTCCTGTTCTCTCTGTCTGTTGGAACTCACATGAACAAAGAAGTTTTAAACTGCAACATACCATTTCCCATGGATATAATTCTGCTTGGTGGAAAACTGTTATCTGTGCCCTATTTCCTGAAAAAGTTAAAAGTTCCAGGCATGTGGCACATGTCTGAGCTTAGGTTCTTTTAGAATATAGCCACTGGAATTTTATGGCAATTACATTTGAGTTTATTTATATATATGCAGGTTAAACATAATTTGAGGCACATCTGAAATTCTCCAACAAACTACCAAATCTACTGTCGCACATTGGATTTACAGAGAGAGACACAGTGGCATAGGGACGGGGGGGATGGAGGGTGGGCAGTGGGGGGCAATGGGGTGGTAGCCCTGCCCTCACATACCGTAGCCCTGCCCCTCCTCCCCTTGCCCCTCCACCCATCGCACGCTCCAAGCTCCGCCACTGGAGAGACAGCTAGCTACCCATAAAGCTGTTACTATAACTAAACTCAGCTCTGCCTGTGTTTCATTTAATCTTATTCCCCCCATGGATATTTTAGTCATCTAAAGACATCTTTTGTTGTACAATTTACACCGAATTAGACCTATGTAGTAGGCATATTATGACATTGTCATATCAAGAATTTTAAACATGGTCCCTGGGTTTCAGTCAACCACTACCTCCAAGTTTTTTTTTAAACTGACCAAAAGACCTGAGACAAAACCTCTAAGCAAATCTATTGCATTTGTTTGTCTCACATGGTATAATTTTTAGGTGGAGGCGTCCTATGCTTTTTTGTGGTTGAAATGTGATACAGAAAAGCTGATTTGAGTATCTCCCCTTCCCCCTGTTCACAGATGGGAGAGCAGCAAGGGTATATTCAGTGGATCTTGTCCAAGGGTCCCTTTACATTACGCACACAGTGATAATCCTATGATTCTACTTCAACTACCATGCCTGTGGAATCCTGAGATCTGAAGTTTCAAAACGGGTATTTAGAATTCTCAACCAGACAACTCACCAAACTAGAAATCTCAGGAGCCCATAGGATACAGGAATGGCAGTTAAAGTGGGATATAGTGCTATCATGGTGTCATGAGAAAGGGCCTAAGAAGAGACTAAGTGGAGATAATGATGTCATGAGAGGCAAAATAGAAGAACCTAGCATGCACATCCAAAGATTGCTTGCTGTAGAACAGCCTTGTACATCGCTAGGCACCTAGCTTGCTTGCAATATATAGTTGACCCACATTTCCACACTGCATGAAAAATAATGGGAGACAGTTTTTCACCATCTAAGAACTAGAAGAAATCTGTTAATCAAAGACTTGATGTACCTTGGTACTATTCAACAGAATGAACCACAGGCACATACCCATATTTCTTCCTCAATAAGGCAGCAGATAAGAAAACTAGCATATAATGTCCCACAGCAGGGAAATTTGCTTGAAAGAACCCCTGTAGGATCCACATGGCATGCCTTGGTTGTCTGTAGAAGCACTGGTACAAAGAACACCCTTTCATTGGAGGCCATTTCCTTCAGGAGATACTATTGTTGCTGGTACATAATATTATTAATGCTAAGTCATCCTGTAAATAAGAATGGCTGACTTTTTCTTTCTTTCTTTCTTTCTTTCTTTCTTTCTTTCTTTCTTTCTTTCTTTCTTTCTTTCTTTCTTTCTTAAAATCATTTTGTTTTGTTTTCTGTTGGAAATGGCAATGATAGTATTTATAGGATACAGAAATTACAATTTTTTGAGGAATAGAAGTGTGTCAGTTATTCTGGACAAATGATCTGCCTCATGTGAACCTGTGCTTTCTTGTGTGTAAGCATCATGGAATGCCCTTCATTCTACACATCATGAGCACTCCCATGGACATGGGGCATTTTTATCCCCTGAATTGTACTTACATTTCTGATGTCAGAGAGTATGTCAGATCTCATTGAATGCAAGTTTTTTTTATAAAAGAAAATTCAGCTGGATGAAGGTTATGTAGTACTGTCTTTGACTAAAACTGTATTTTTGCCCTTCACACAGAAACATCTAAGGCTATACATTCCTTAGTTAGGAGTGGGAAAGAAAGGCATGCCCTTACTATTCAGAAGAATTAAGGAAGTTGTAGTTAATTTGCATCAAGTTGACTTCAGCTTATGGTGACTGTATGAATGTGAGACATCCAAGTCATTCTGTTATCAGTGATCCTGCTCAGCTGTTCCAAACTTAGGATCATGGCTTCCTTGACTGAGTCTATCCATCTGTAATGAGGCTTTCTTCTTTTCTGATTGCCTTCTATCTTTCCAAGCATTACTATCTTTTTAAATGAGCCATGTTTTCTCATGATATGTCCAAAGTACAATAATCTCAGTTTAGTCATTTTTGCTTCTAGGGAGAATTCAGGCTTGATATGCTCTTGAATCAATTTATTTGTCTTTTTTTGACAATCAATGATGTCTGTAGAATTCCCTTCCAGCACCACATTCCAAATGTGTTGGGTTTTTTTTTTATCCTATCTGCTTTCTTCACTGTCCAGGTTTCACACCTCTACACAGAACTAAGGAGGATCACCTAACAATTGGCTCCCACCAGAGGCAGATCTAGGGTGGGGCAACTAGAGTGCCTGCCCCAGGCACCAATGTCAGGGGGGCACAAAAAAGAGGAATCCTCCCACCTGCCCCCCTGGTGTTTGCCCCACCCACCTCTGCCTGCCCCTCCCACACCCTTCCACTCACCCTGCCCACTTCTGTCATTCACCCCACCCACATCTGCCTCTTGCCCCACCCAGTTCTGCCTACCACTCACCTCACCCACCTCTGCTCACCCCTCTTTGCCCACCCCCCACTTGCCCTGCCCACTTCTGTTGCTTGCCATGCCCACTTCTGCCTGCCAGTTGCCCCATCCACCTCCACTCTCACCTCCCCGACCTGCCCCAACTTGCCCCACCCACTTCCACTCGCTAGTCACCACACCCCCTTGCCCTGAGCGCTGTTAACCTTCCGTCCACCACTGGCTCCCACAGAAACAGATCTCTAGAATAAGACACCCAACATTCCTTTGTCAGCTTCTTCAGATGAAAAATACAAGACTCTGCTAGGTAGTGTGCATCAAGGCAATCTACTATGATAATACCTTTTGCAGAAATCCGACAGCAAAACTCATTGCAATGTTATATTCCATTCAACCCCATCGCCATTTCCGCACTAGCCTGTTATAGCACTATGATTCCACTTTCAACATTCTATGGAATCCTGGGGTTTGCAGTTTAGGGAGGGGCCAGCTGGCCCCTCCTGAAACTGCAAACCCCAGGATTCCATGGGAGGCTGAAAGTGGAATCATAGTGCTCTAACAGGCTCGTGCGGAAATGGCCCAGGATTCCATAGGATGTTGAAAGTGGAATCAAAGCGCTATAACAGTCTCGTGCGGAAATGGTCTATGTTATGAATTGGAATCGTGAGGCATGAGTAAGCCCAAATATTGCAAACTTTGATTTGTGGCTACTTCCTTTCACTCTGTTAGTTTGATGTATCATCTTTCTCTCCCATAAGAAAGATAATGGCCTTGCTATTTAAAGATTTTAAAGAAACTTTTGACCGGTATGACTTACCAAGATGCAAAACAAATCTAGTCTCTTTCTCTCTTTTACAAACACATTAATGTCTTTGTATAATTTTGTAATTTTCACATATGTAAGAAACAAACCGACTTCCAAGTTTCACCTACTGGGCTCACTTAATAACTATCTGGCTAAGTGCAAATCCATCACCAGATAGATATTTCTACCAGACCTCCCCCAGATAAGGAAATGGATCTCTTCTTATCATTTTTTTAAAAATTTTCAAACAATATTTCAAATAAAGATCTGTCTTTTATCAACCAGGACTCATGACCACCCTAATGAACATATCACTCTTTTTAGGGTTGGTATTGTGGAAATGAATGTATCCCTAATGCTTCAGTACTTCCAAAGTCAGCTATAATACAACTTTTGAATAAAGATACATACAATTTTTCACCACTCAGTAGAGCGAGATAACATCAGACCTGTTTATTATGTACAGTTTTAAAGCTCCAGGTATGTATTATAAGGGGTTGGCTCTCCTTTCTATTTATGAAGTAGAGAAATATTAAGAAGACTTGGATGAAGTCTTTTAAGCCTTACTCAGGTTGCATGGGGAAGGATTTAGGATTCCCAGATCTCAGGGCCTGGCTTTTCATTTCTTAGGACAAGTGGTGAGAAATCTCAGGGTAAGAGCACTGCCCTGAAAAATGTGTATATATGCATATTTTCTCATTTGGAGATTTTTTTAAATTATTTGAATGGCGTATATACACAATTGTGATTGATGCTTAATGTATTATGTTTAATGAAATCAGCAGGACTGCCCCTTGTAATCACTATAGCCCACATACTATGTTATCTTGGGGAGGGTCAATCCCAGATCTCAGGCTTTGGCCCTGAACTTTTAGGGCCTGGTTTTGACCTAGCAACCCTAATGGAAACTATTTTTCTGAAAGCAGTTGTAGTTCCTTCACAACGGGCCGAAAGTATAAAGAAGCCCTCCATATGGATTGTTCCTTGTATGAGAAACCGCTCTATCCAGGATACTAGTCTACACTCATATGGCTGGATCATATGGGTCCTGTTACTTCAGCTGCAGCATAACCAATCAAACAAAAATTGGATTTTGCATTTTGCATTCAGTTTAGAGCAACTGAAGCAAGCTGAGGACAAAGGAGGAAAGTGGGAGGAGAAGAGAGAAACTGGGACATTGTAAAACTATTGAAAAGTGAAATGATAGACAATTAATTGGGACTGCCCCTACTTTAGAGCTTTTGTGATTTTTTCTTGATGTTTTGATATGTCAAATTTAGATGTTTCTAAGCATTTAGGGGCTTGGTACAGTTTGCCCCACGCAGGTGCTGAGGATGAAAATTTGGCCCCTAAGCCTGCTGATGTTCCCCATGGCTGTTAGTTTTTACACATAAAATCCTCTGTAAAATTTTCATCAGAAAAAAATCATAAACTGTCAAAAGGGTGGGGGAATATGCAAAAACATTTCACCTAGTGGGGAGAAAAATTGTGCAATATTTTGTTCCAACATTCAAGAAAGAAATATGTGGAAAGTTTACATCTTACTTGTGGGGAAAATGCTTTCACAGCAAAAGTGATAACTTCATCTCTCAAGTGGCAGACTCTCCTTGCTCTGGATGAGATGAGGTAAATGATGTGATAATGTAGTTTTCACATTTACTGTTGTGTGTGCCAGGTTTGCTTAGAGGAAGTTGTGGAGGATAAGGAAAACATTCCAGCAGAGAGACTTGATACTATTTTCATTCATTGATAGGACTCCTGCATCACACTAGCAGTTTAAGTAGCAAAGCTTCTTTGAAGATTATTTGCACTTTTGTTCAATAGCCAGAGGCTGCATTTAGATGGCAAAAGATGTTTTTGTTAAAGCTCACTGTGTTTTACAAGTTGAAACTATGCAGTTAGGAGTAACCATCAAGGAATTCAATGGTGCTTACTGACAGCTAACTATTCTTGGATTTCTGTCATACTCTGTAAAGTTAATTGTGAACTTTGATTAGAGATTTTTAATTTGTTTTGAATGTTGGGATGGAAAATTACATGGGTGTTAGTTCTTCCTCTTCCCTCCTCCTAGGTCACCCCCTTCCTGACAGCAAATATAAATGCCTCCTTTCTCAACTGTAACCCAGACAAAATGGCAACCATAAATGAGATAATGTCACTTCCAGTGGCTGTTTTGACCAGAATAAAATTTTAAAAAGATGTTTTTGAAGCAGTGATTCTGGGGTGAGGGTGTTGCTATACATTTTCATAGGTGTGTGTGTGTATGCACACAAACACATGATTCAGATATGGTTTCCAAATTGCCCAAAAATTATGCTCAGAATTGGGAGGTTTCAGAAGACTAGTCGGAGGCTTCATAAGCCACAGAAATGGGATCTGGGAGTTATACTCTCCCCACTCATCATCCTTTCCCCCACCCCTGATATAAAGAGAAAGGTGTGTGATACATTTCATACATACAGTCTATGGCCCTTTCCTCATCGGCCTATTAAACTGGTGCAGAGCGACCTCCAAGGGAGGTCTTCTGCACTGTGGAGTGGACTAGGGTGGACTACTTTTTGTAGTTCCGCACCTCAGTCCGCTCCGGAGTGACAGGAACTGGTCATGCAGCGTGCTTTTTAAAAAACTCTTTTAAGAGGTTTTCAAAAAGTACAGAGCATGCGACCCCATGTTGCTTCGTCCCTGCGCTCCGGTGCAGATTTGCAGGCGCGCACTAGTGCGTGCCTGCAGATCTGCTGGTGGCGGGCTTTTGGCTGGCAAGCTTCTCCAGTTGGTGGAGAGCCTCCCCCAACTGGAAGCCGCCATTTTGGACACCGGAGCAGTGCGGAGCGACGAGCTTGCACTGCTCCTCATCCTGAGGGACTCTCTCGGAACCACCAAAAAGTCGGTGAGTAGCAGCAGGGAGCGTTTCCCTCGCAGAGTGCAGAAAGGGCCTATGTCTCTATTTGTCTTCAAATATTGACCAACAAAGCTTTTAAAGGTTCAGTTTTTTGTTTGGTATGCTTCAGAGGACTCCTTGTTTTTCTTGGATGCCTTCCCAAATAAACCAACTTCAGTTAGATAAACTTAGCTTATCTATAGTTTGTTTGTTTGGTTGTTGGTGTTATGTGAGACCAAGTCTGCTTTTAATCATGGCAACCCTATGAATGAGACACTACCAAGAAACCTTGTTATTACAGCTGTGGCTTCTTTGATGGATTTAATCAGCTGTCTTCCTCTTCTCCTACTGCCTTCAACTTTACTGAGAATGATCCTCTCCAATGACCCATATCATCTGAGATCTGAGCATGCTTATTGTTTTTTTACTACTGTTTTGCTTATTATGATACTCTGTTTGGAAGGCTGCTGCTGTCTCTTAGTTTGGAGCCAAAGTGTTGAAGCTTCCAATGCTTCTTCATTGTCCTGTCTCCTCTCTCTGTCAGATGAAAATGAAGTTGTCATTCTCTCCAATGCCCCTACCACTTGAATCAATTTTTGCTGAATCCATGTGTCACATTCTGGATGAAAGGCTATACCATGAAGGCAGGAGAATGGGAGGTAATGTGGGAATGGTCTTGTACTAGTACAATAATCTGCAAATTAGATGCCTAATTTCCACAATGAAAAAGCATCCTGGTTGAGGTAGTTTTAGTTCCACCACACAGAAGATAAGCCATCACTGAATGACCATCCGGTGGGCTAAAGTTCTTGGGAAATGGGTTGGGGGACAGGAAAGAAGCCTGCATAGGTTTATTTCATAGGGCCTTCGGGACAAGATGGGAAATGCTCCCCTGATGCTAGCACTCCCAGTCTGAAGAAACCTTAGAAGTGTTCAATGGCAATGCTGGACTGTCTTTCCCTGATGCATCTTAAGCTACTTTGCTTCACACAAAGGCACAGTATTGGCACAGACAAATCTACCAATAAGCAGAAAAATGCAGATCTTAAAAAGCAATCATGCAGGCAACACTGGAAATTGGTGGGAAAGGTCACTCTCCTTAGCAGGTATCTAAATTGATGAGCATTTTGCACTACCTTAGGAAGCAGGAGGAGTTGCTACTCCACCCTCAACTATTCTACAATTGGGAAAGTAAATTCATGGTAAGTCCAACTTCTCCATTTTATTGCCTTGCTAACCTTACACACACACACACATACACACAATGCATCTTGGAGTGAATCATTTTATTTCTGGATTGCTTTGATTTTAGTGCAAAACAATGTCTGGAGTCGTACTGGTTGAAAAGCCATGTATGAAACTCATAAATAAAATTGAAGAGCATCTGCTATTTGATACCTGAAGTAAATTGCTACCAAGATTGGTTAGAACAATCTTCTTTTCCAAGAAACATCTTAAGCTGGGCATCAGTTTAAAAGAAAAAAAAATCAACACTCTTATTTGCAGGTATTTGTGTCAGTTGAGTTTTCTGAGGTTCAGTGAAGGAGCTCCCTGCTTCTTTCTGTCCTTTGAAATCCAAACATGTTGTTGGTGCAGCCAGCTTTAGACAATCTGTCATTTTGCTGCCCACAGTGAAAAAGATAAGATGGCTCCCTACATTCCAACTCCCAAGGCCTACTAGAGTAGCAGGTGAGTTTTACTCATAAAGACGGATGATGGAGAATGTCTTCCACTGCAGTGGAGGGCAGCTGATTAACAGGATGAGAAGGGCAGTCTGTGTAGTACATACAAAAGGCAATGGGGAAGTAGTAAAATCCGAAGCACACAATGGTATGGAATGGTTCAGGAAGAGTAACAACCAAGGAAGCTACAGCTATAGCCTTTTTACACCTTAAGCATCTGCCTCCTTGAAGCATTTGCTTCATAATGATTGGTGATAGGACCAGATCTTGCATAGGCACATGTAACCTTGCTCTTCTATATCCTCTATGCTTGTGTGAACTTGGGAGTATCACATGCATGATTACTTATTTGTTTGTTGCTGCACTGATTTAAAATGGCAATGAAAGACCCTCCCGCCTCCCCAAAAAAACGAGAATACTTGATACACATAAAAAAAGAGAATCACAGTTGAGTGCTATTAGAAAAAGCTCTGAACACAGTTGATTTCTTTCAGAGATTACTCATCCTTCTATACAGGCTGATTCCTCCCCCGCCCCCCGGAAACATTAAACAACAACCATTCATGGTTCTAACTTATTAACATAAAACAGTAATAACAGCCATTTAAGATTTTAAGCTTATTAAGAGTGTGTCCACAGAATATATTTTGTAGCATTTTGATTTGACTTGAACTCCAAAGATGCCATTCTGTGGAATCTTGAAATTTGTAGTCTACTATAGAGAACTTCCCCTACATACAATGCTAGAGGGTTTTTTGAATGGGGAATTCTAAGTCCCTCACCAAACTACAAATCTCAGCATTCGGCAGGATGGAGCCATAATAGTGAAAGTAGTATCAAACTGCTCCAATGGTGCAGTATGAGTAAATCCTGAAATCAGTAAGCATTTCCCTTGGGGTTAGAAACTATTCAGGCCTTAGAAATGGTGTTCTAGGAAATGGAATATAATGGTTAGCTCTTAAAAGTTTGTTTATAATTCTAAATACGCTTAGCAGGAAGCCCTACTGAACATAGCAGCAAATACTTCAGTGTATTGTACTTCCCCCATTTAGGATTTTTTCCAGCTAAGCCATACAGATGCAAGACTAACCCACGCCGATCCCTCTAAGACTTATCCACTTGAGTGCTCAATAAATGTTGCTGCATGTTTTGAAAAAATCGAGATCCAATTATGCTTCTACTCTCCATCTGACAACAAAGTACACAGAAGCAGTGCTACATGTATAGGTCTAAGTCAGTGAAGTACACACAGTTGCACTCTACTCTGCTTTCCCTTAAATTTAAAAATAAAACATTTCCCTGGAGCTCTCTGTCCCAATTCAGATGGTCTCTTCTTTGGTCTCATTATCAGGGAATGAGAATCCTATATGCCCTGGGCTGCCTTTTGCAGTGTATTCTCAGGAGAAATAACAAGAGATACTTTTCTGAAAGGAATACAGATATAGAGGGCACAATAGCAACGGCACTTACAGCAATTACAAGATACAAAAGAATGGGCATGTGGGAATAAAAAGGCTTGATTCTTGTAAATTAGCCATGCAAACAAAAGGTTACAAAAGGGTGAAATAACTGTAAAAATCAATACAATTGGAATTCATTATGCCTATGAGACACCTTGTCTAGCCTTTGACCTTCTGTACTTCATGGTAACTGGAATCTTAGAAGAGAAGGTTGACCCAGCCACATGATTTCCCTCTGCAAACCAAAGCATCTCCTCTCTGGTTATGCCTTGTTTTCCCATCAAAGTACTCTATTGGATTCTTATAGACATATAGCCCGATAATATGTTCATCCTTCCACTCAAGGGTAATTTCTGCACTACACTGCTATAGTGCTATTCCACTTTCAACATCCCATGGAATTCTGGGGTTTGTAGTTTCCTGAGGCCAAAGAGCTCTCTGGCTGAGAATTCTAAATGCCACTCCCTAAACTGCAAATCCCAGAATTCCATAGGATGTTGAAGGTGGAATAAGAGCATTATAACTGTATAGTGCAGAAATGGCCAAGGATGCAAAGGGACACCATAAATGAACCTTGAGATAGAAAGTATATTCAGTGTTATTGGTTTCCTGGCCTAATAACAGATTGCCCAACACTCAGGGAACCCAGTCGAAAAAAATAATACAGCAGAAAGAATTTTGCACAGTTTTTAACTTGCACATCCTGAAATATTTCAGGAAATTATTCTGCACAGAAATACACATGGCATTTTTGTGTGAGAACTGCAGAGGATTTGTGCCAAAGCACTGCTTCCAGACAGTTATGTGATTTCTCGGTGTGTGTATATGTGTGTGCAAGAATTCTAAGCAAAAACAGCAATTTTGCACATCAAAAATCCTGTACAATAAAAATCTTCTGCAAAACCCTGGAATCTGGCACACACAAGAAGTAGCCACATAGTTTTGTTGCATAAATTGCTGTTTTCTATGTTTATTGTGCAAGCCTTTGCAGGATCTTTTGGGGAAAAATTTGTGTGTGTGTGTGTGTGTGTGTGTGCATGTGTGTGTGCAGGACATATTTGTTTTCTCCATAGAAAGGAGAAAACTATGAAAATTTTTCATTCTCATTTGCCAGGACAAAATAGTTGAATATTACCGTAATATTCCTGATTCAGGCAAAGACGACACCTTGCCATCTAACTGTCACATATCTAAATAGAATGCAGGTATGCCCAGACTAGGCAATTGCTCCATATTTGAATAACTAATCAACAAATCAAATATGGAGCAACTGCCTTGTTTGGGCATATCTTTACTCTAGACTTAAACTAATTTAATAATCAAACCTTCACACACACACACACACACACCTAGGCATTGCAGTGGTCAGGAAGAGAGAGAATCCCAGAAAGTGATCCCAGGTTCTTTGGAGAAGGATATAGCAATTCATCCATAACTGTTTGGTTCTGAAACCTGATGTGCCTTCATATAAGTGCTTAAGATGGTGCATATTTACAAAAGTGCTTCTATTAAAAAAAAGAGCACATGTCAACTGTCGGGTATCGGGGAGTATCTTTAGAAAAATACTTGACAACATGACAAAACAATACACAATGAAGTATAGTTTTGACTGGGTTGGTGGACAGGGGTCAGCCCAAGAGTAAGGGCCAGCACAGATAGCTTCAGGTTTTGACATAGAAATGAACTCATTATATTGAAGATCTTCGGTTAATCACTAGCTTGAGGTCAGTTGTCCTCATGGCCATTTTCACAGAGCACTTCCATTTTAACATTATCTGATCACTGTTTTCTTTTTTAATTTTAAAGCAATAGTACTTTTCTTCTTTCTGGCTCTTAAAAAATGATATGGCTTCAATATTAGCTTGAAAGTCTCCATGCTTCATCTGTGAAATCGTAACACTTAGACTGCAGTTACAGCTTCATTCGGTACTGGTCAGTTTACTTTTAGGTTTTTCCATTATACATCAATTACACAGCAACTGAGATAATGAGCTCATTTCTATACAAAAGAGAGCTGACTTCAGTCCATTTTTGCTCTCTTTGCTATGCTTAATTTGCTTCTTTTTGATGCTTTTTGCTGAAGAAATTGTCCTTTTGGATATATACAAAATGCCACAGTGAAGAAATTATATTAGTATGTTACATACTGTATATCTGGCACCTTGTATTTCATTCTCTTTCAAAGGCAAAGAACACATGAATAAACTGAAAATACATAAACCCAAGAATGTATTTTTTAATTGTTAAATATTGTTATACACAGTTGTTCAGGATTTTGTCACAGACAAAGGGTATCTCATTGTATATTGTCTCTTCTGGTTCAGTTTACTTTTCAGTCTATGGCTTGTAAGTTATTAAATCTCTCCCCCTCTCTCTGTCTCTTTAGTATGTGATGAGGTAAATATAATTTAGGTACCACTGGGTTGCAAAAAGGGTTACAAAAAGTACTATCTACCTGTCTTTACCAAAGAAAAGAAAAACCTTTAAGGATATAGTCAGTTCTTACCTCCACAACCTTCATAAATGTCCAGTACTAGAATGAATCCAGAGAAAGGTAACCAAAATGTTTAAAAGTCTAGGGGGAAAACACCACTCTATGAAGAATGAATGAGGGATCTGGATATGGTTAATCCAGAAAAGGAGGGGGGAACAATAAGGGGTGACATGACAGCCATGTTCAAATATGTGAAAGCTGTCATGTGGAAGATGGAGTGAGCTTTCTTTGTGATAGGAACCAAACCAATAGCTTGAAATGACAAGAAAAGAGATGCCAAATAAATATTAGGAAGAACCTACTAATAATAAGCGCTGTTTCACAGTGGATCTGACTGCTTTGGAAGGCAGTGGGTTTTTAAGAAGAGATTGGATGACCATCAGTAAAGTTTTAGCTCTAGATTCATTCCTTGGCAGAAGATTAGATTACGTGACCTTTAGGTACCTTCTAACTCTAAAATTCTATGGATCAATTATATGAGGGGCCAAAGAACCCCCAAATCTGACCTGTTTCTTTGCTCTTCCATTGCTTCTTCTTAAATTGAAATGTTTTTCCTTTTATTTCTCTTTTTCTTCTGAATTCCAAATATAATTGTAGGTCTATAGCTCAAGGGTCTTTCTTGAAACCAGCACTTTCAGGAGAAACCCCAGATCATTTGTAACCTTTTGGAGATGATGGCTGTGTACTAGGCAGCTTGGATTTGGAAAGGAAGTACAGAAGGAACGAAGTAACAGATGTTAGATTTTACTGGGCTGAAATGGGCTGTAGGCAACCTCGTGCTCTAGAGTGGTTGACCTTGTGGAGGGGCTTTTTATGACACTGAGAACATGCAAGACTGGGGCGGGCACTAATGTTGATAAATTGGTAACATATGGCAAACTTCTTTTGTAAATGTATTAATGATAAAGACACTGGCCATCTCATGTTTTTAAATAATTGGAACATATTCTTTTTCAAAAGTAATATTTCAAGCTTCTCTGTTTACTGTTCTCCTCTTGTGCCCTGGCAGTTTCCTGATGCTGCTTACATGGTTGGCTTATACTTATTTCACATTAGAGCAATTTAAACACCCACACAAAGACTCAAGAAAAAGTATAGTGGTGGATAGAATATTGTCAGAAAGATACGGGAAAATGGCAGCAGCCCTGTATAGACTAAAAAGGCTGCATCTTATATGTCCTCTGTGTGCCCTATGATTCACTCCATTGGGACAAGTGCCCATACAGGCAACCCCAGCTTCTGTGTTTATTCGATCAAATCCAGACCAATTCATAGCACTAGACACTGAAATCTTCCTATTCCAAAGGATTACAAATTACTGTCTGATCCACTAATTAGGAGCAGGAGACTAGAGCATCTTTTGACAGCAGTGGTTAATAGCCATTCAGAAATGAATCAGAAGTGATTTTGGTGCTGTTAGCACATAGCGCTATAGCTCTGCAATGTGGTTCATGCAATAAGATGACCCATGAAACCACAAGGCCACCCGTTTACCCCATTACCACAGCCTTACATTTTCATCCTGAGCTTATTCAGATTTATAATTTATTTGGGGTTGGAAAAAAGGATTTGCTGAGAAGTTAACAATGTCTACAAAGCTGTACTTTCTCTTTTGGATGCCCAGAGGCATCTTGGCTCCCATCTCTGCCGCTGCTACATTACAGCTATTTAACAAAATTAAAAACTGCTTAGCTGGGCAGTCTCAGGAAAAGGAGACAAACTGAATCTTCATGCTGTTTCCAAATGAGGAAATATGGTACTGAGGCAGATACAATGTTTGCTTCTAACCAGTGATATGATCCTCCCACAAGGGGATTTGGAAAGGTGCCATCCACTGCTTTACAATATCTGTTTAACTGTACAATGACAGATTCTGCCTAACACCTTTCACAGTGGTCAGATGAAACACTTTGTTAGGAATAATTAGAGTTTGGAACTCATCTCCACAGGATATAGCTGAAACAGAGAAAAAAGGGATGACATGCTTTCATTTGCCAACAAGACAATCTAAAAACCTTGATGCTCCCTGACACTGGAAGGATTACAAAACCTTACGCTTCCTGTTAATCCATCTTGAGTTGTTACATATTTGGCCATGAGATTCGGTGGTGTGTGTGTGTGTGTGTGTGAATGATACTACAGTTACTTTTAACTACCAGTGGTTTGTAATAGATAGCTGGTATATACGTGTTGCAATTCTTTTCACAAAGGCAGACTTCAAATACCAATAGTATTGCTCACAATTTCTTAGCTACCAGATCTACTCATTGACAGACAGACACTTTATTTCAGTCATTGACCAATAAAACAATAATAAATACAGAATAAATACATAAAAAACTAACAAAAACAAATAGCAAAATTACAAAATTTAAACGGCTCGCATCAGCCACTATTGCTATTATTAACCGTTTGAGAACGTATCTTACACATGATATACAAAAGATCTACTTATTGTTGTACATTATTCTCTCTTGGTTATTGCAAGACAGAGGTGAACAGAAATAGTTATTCAAAATATTATATATTTTTTTAAATATTTGTTTGAGTCTCTCTCAGTTAAGATGAAAGAACAGTGGGCTGGATAGAGTCAAACAATGATAAAGGCTAAAGATGAGAAAACCTTTTCAGTTCAGGGTCCTTATTCCAATTTAAGAAGATCTCAAAGACAGTGCTCAAGCAGTCAGTGGTGCTAAGGGCAAAGGCAGGGCCAAATCAAAGTGGGAAGTGTTAAGATGTAATTCTTCCTAGTGGCCTTTTCACACTACACAGTTAGAGCACTCTGATTCCTTTCTACCTGCCATGGTTCTGTCATGTGGAATCCTGGGACTTGCAGTTTAGGGAAAGGTATTTAGAATTCTAAGCCAGAGAGCTTCACTGCCTCTCTAGACTACAAATTCCAGGATTCCATAGCATATTGCCATGGCAGTTAAAGTGGATACTTATGTAGGATAAAAGGGCCCCAGATTTGGACTCTTTTCACCAAGCATGCAGACAGCATAACATTTCACAGACATTTCCTTAGCTCAGTTCTGTGTAGGCAGTGTGTCCTTCAAGTGTAAAAGCTTTCCACAGACCTTCATCTTGTTAACATTTACATGAAAAGAGGCAACATGTGGTTCTGGCAGTGGTTGGAGCTAGCCTACTTGGACTCCATGTGTTCTTTCGAGATGTGTATTGGAATCCAGTTGATAAGTCATCAATAGAGTAGATCCATTGAATTAATTGTTGGATGGGAAGTCAACATATAGGTAAATCCAACTGATTTAATGGTGCTACTGTAATTGGAACTAAACAATCTGAGGTAGGCTGTGAAACAGGTCATAAATATCCCCCTCTGACCTTCATCCCTAGATGCTATAGCTTTAAAATCATACTAGCTGCCATAGAACAAAGGGTTGAGAACTTCTCCTAGAAGAGGATAAATTTGTTGCTGGAAATGAGGAAATGCATTGACTGTCCAGAAGCTATTAGACAGGAATAGAAACACTGGATAATGTCCGCAGGGAGCAACAATGAATGCAATGGCAGTCTCTGTCCCATTAGTCTTCTTCCTGCTTGCACTTTGCCAATTTGTAGAAAGCAATTGACTCCTTCACCACAGTTTGGTCTGAAGCAGATGACAACCCGGATCAGTTTTTATTTCTATTATCATTTGTCCATCCTTGTGTGTCATTGTACTGCCCTTCTATGGGTCACACTAAGTTCGCTGATGATATATCCAAATGAATATAAGTTTGCTTAAAGTTATGATTAACAGTATATATGATGAATACAAAATGTATTGATAAGTACATCAATAAGTATACATTTGTTTGCTCGGCAGCCCTATCCATACAGAAATATGAAAGAATGCCTTGAATGTACTTGGTTTAAAAATAAATAGAAAAGGAGCTTTTCTTTGCTTTTCGGAAAGTTGATTTTTAAAGAGTATTCCAGAGATGTTCTGCATGTCCTCACCCAACACTACTCATGTGCATTAATGAGGCTGAATGGATGCATTAAGGACTAGATGTCCAAAATGCCACAGCAGCCAGCATGATAACACCAGCAAGGCATTCAGCACTTTGGGTGGCAAGATTACTGACAACCTAGCCTTAAGTTGCCAGATCTTCCCTCACACCTACCCCGACACCATATTTCTCCAATTTGCACAATACAGCTGAGTGAACACTAGAAAGCCTGCAAGCCATTCTTTGTCAGCAATCATTTTGAAACATGCAGTAAGGGTGATAGAAATTTTCAATTTTTTATGTGCTCACAAACTTGGCTCTGGTAGGAAGGAAACACTATTTTTGCAAGCAGAAAATGAACTGACAATTTCTTACATTTATAATATTGTGAATCTGTCAACAGGCACAAGTGGGAATTACATCCAGCCCTTGTTACCCTAATATACTGGATTTCTTTTCAAAAAGATGGTTTGCTTCTATATGGAACAACTCCTTCTCCTCTGGAAGATGTGGTAACCAGGAAGACTGTCTTATATGTGGTGGTACCATGAAAGCAGAATACAGTCCTCCCTCCACATTCATAGGTATCACCTTTGCAAATTTGATTATTTACAAGGCATGTGCTTGCCTCTCCCCTCCCATTCTCCTCCTTCCATTCACTTGCATTCCTCACCCCAGGCTTGCAAGGCTTGTGTTTAAAATGGATGTTTTTTCCTTTTGGTTGAGCAAAGTCTCCCCCCCACACACTGAAAGCATGTCCTCTCTGCCATGTGGCTGCAGCTGCTGCTGTGTAATGGTCACTGATTGGTTAGGTGCTCTCTTCGCTCTTCCCTCTTCCCTCTGGGAGGAATTTCAAGATGGTGACAAGAGGTAGCTGGAATGCCAGAACTCAGTGCTCCACTCTTCTCTGTCTGAGGGGAAAGTACCAGTAAGCCCTTTATCTTGTCCCCCACCCCATGGAAGCGCTGGGCCCAGAGGCAAGGGAATGGGAGGGGGATCATGAGGTTGGGTGTTATCCATAGTTTTTCTGCTTTCATGAGGGTTCTGTGCCCTGAACCCTTGTGAATGTGGACAGGCCACTGTACTCTCTTGTTGTCTAATTTGATGAGCTTTTCAATTTTTCAGAACCCATTTAGGTTTGTTTGTTTGTTTAGTTGCTGTTGCTAAGCTGCAACACCTAGAAGCCCCTAGCCAATGCAGCCTGTGGTGAGCAATCCTGGGAGATGCAGTTCAGCAGTATATGAAGGATTGCACAATTCCTATCTTCCATACAGACCAAATGAAACACTTGGCTATGGCCCTTTCCGCACTGAGGCTTCAAGTGCAAGCGGGGGAGGCCGGCAAGCGCAAGAAGGCTCGTCCGGGAGGCTGCCGCTTCCCCCCTCCTTCCTTCCGCAGACGAAGGAACCAGCGGGGAAGCGGCACCGAAGGAGGCTTGCCGCGCAAGCCGGCCTCCCCCCCGTGCGAAGCGGGAGACCTCGCGCCGGATTCCTCCCCCCCGCGCGCACCGGATTCCTCCCCCCGCGCGCGCCGGATTCCTCCCCCCGCGCGCGCCGGATTCCTCCCCCCGTGCGCGCTGGATTCCTCCCCCCGCGCGCGCCGGATTCCTCCCCCCCCGTGCGCCGGATTCCTCCCCCCCGCGCGTGCGAAGCGGGCGGCGTCGCGTCCCCCCTGCGCGCACCCATGCGCGCGAAGCGGGCGGCGCGTCCGTTGCGCTACCTCCCCACCCCGCTCCTTCCTTCCGCAGAGGCGGAGGGAAGGAAGCACGACCCAGCCGGCTCCCGGAGGCTCCGCACGAAAGGTAAGTGCGGGTGGGCTCCGGGAGCATTGCGCGAGCGCGGGGTGATTTTCGCTTGTACGTGAAAATCAAAAAACCCGCGCTCACGCCGCTTCAGCCCCGTGAGCCGGGCGGAAGTGGGAGTGCGTCGTGCGGAGCGACGCTCCCACTCCCACGAGGCTCACGGGGCTATCGCGCGCGCAAAGGCCCGTGCGAAAAGGGCCTATGTCTGATTAGAGCTTGGATTTCCACAGAATGTAGTTGTGATGGAGAAGGTGTATAATTTTATATTACTTTGGCTCTGTCTTATTGTTGTTTTTATTGCTTACATGCTGATTTTATTGCATAAGATTGATTTTAGAGATTTCTTTAAAATGCTACATGCAGAGAGACAAACACATTCATTAACTGCTTAGCCAATTGTGTATTTGTATATCTGTTATTGTCACCTCAAAAATTCCTGGAAGTGTCTCAGGACTGTGAATCGGACTTTTTAAAATAATTTTTTTCTTACTCTTTCCTTCTCTATTCCCTTTCCCCCACAAGTTAGATTCCTGCTTCTTTGGGTCAGGATCTTCTCTTTACTATTGTTAATCTGTAAAGTACCATGTCCATTGCTGCTAGGGGTATGTACTGGATTCAGATAAATCCTGAACCAAACAAGGGCTGATTTTATACAGGTTCAGCATTTTCTGAAGTTAGCTAAGCAACCAATACTCCAAATTGCCCCAGATTAGGTCCTCCTGAGAATTTGTGGGCAGTTTGGTAATAAAGGGAGAATCAGTCAGTATCTGGAAACATTGCAACATTTTCCCCTCACCTTTCCTTATAAGGAAAACAGGGTGAGGAGCTGGGAAAGGGAGAGTAGGGGGTTGTAGCGTTGTGATTTATCCAATCATACCAGAGGCTCTTTCACACTACCCAGTTATAGCACTATGATTCCACATTAACTGCTATGCCTTCATCCTATGAACTCATCTGTTTCACATTGTGGTGAGGCAGTAGAGCTCTACAGCTGAAATTCTCTTCCTAAATTGCAGACCCCAGAATTCCATAGGATGGCACCAGGGCAGCTAAAGTGGAATCATAGGGGCATAACTGAGTAGTGTGAAAGGTCTGTAGTCTGGGAAGATGATGTTTTCTATGTGTATCTAGTGGCCGAAATGCAACTAAACATAGTCTGGCCACCTCTGCTCTTCCTTGGCCACTAAATGCCCATGCAAGGGGACCATCAGCAGCTGCCAGGTAAGTGATACATATTTTTGCTTGTAGGATTTATGGGATACCTCTTTCCACAATGACCACAAGGTGAATACACACACACACACACACACACACAGAGTCATGTAATGCCTGCACATGTCACCAATAGAATTCCAACCAGAGTTTGTTTTCTGTATGTAGTCTGTACAAGAGCTACTATTTAATATATATGGTTAAAGTATCCAAAATTTTATTTCATTGATACTAACTCTCTGTGTACTGCACCTCTGAAATTTCGAGGGTTGTTTAAATTAGGGGATCTCTACAGTCTTTGCATACAAATTTTTTTAAAAAAATCCTTACCCACCAATTGTAACATGGCAACACCTCTGGAACCTATCATTTTGAAAATTTGCATGGAGCTTTCCAGATGTTAGGAGACAGGTTTTTCCCCTCTGTGATATTTGTTGCATTCATATAATGCCTCCTTCCATGAAACCACAAAGGGATACGGTAAGTAAATCTTTCACTCTAGAATTCCTGCATAACCTGCTTTTGCACCAAAAGATTTAAAAACTTTCTGAAATTTGATGCCCCTCCTCCACTAGGAAACAAAGCCTGCAAATTCTGCCATTTTTCAAAAAAATATTGCTCATTTCCATATTATCTATTCAAGGGTTACATGTACAAAAAAACCCTCTACATATATTTGGGTGATATTTGGCAGGTTTCATTCACACAGAAGAAACTCCAGTACCTACAAAACTCATACTATAAGCAATGGCTTCAAACTTCTTAAACATTAGGAAGAACTTCCTGACAGTAAGAGCAGTTCGCCAGTAGACTATACTGCCTTGGAGTGTGGTGGAGTCTTCTTCTTTGGAGGCTTTTAAACAGAGGCTGGATAGCCATCTGTCAGGAATGCTTTGATTGTGTACTCCTCTATGGCAGGAGAGTTAGATTTGATGGCCCTTGTGGGCTCTTCCAACTTAATGATTCTGTGATTCTATGATCCTATGATTTTCAACTAATATTGAATTAGAAAGGACAAAGACTTGATTTCTTGAAGCAAGGTTCTCATTTGGAATCAAGTTGCATCATGCAATGAGAAACAATCAAAGCAGAAAAAAGTTGTCCAAACTGCCAAAGCAAAGCCCAAAACAAATCTTGGGGTCATGGAACACTCTTCTATCATTTCTATTAGCTAGCAACAAGAACCATGGAGTCCTAGCTTCTCTCTAGATTCCTTCTCAAATAAACGGACAACACTACCTAATTATTTCTGAGGAGTTATTGTGACCCTACCTCCTTCATGTATCTCTGACTGGAGAATAGACCTTGAGCCTCCAACTCTTATGGGTTATCTCCAAGTGGGAGACAACAGTGCAAATTCTCCAGTTCTGTTGGGTTCATTTCAAGGCAAGAGGAATGGACTGTGTGCACATTTCTAGCTCAACTATTAAAGCAGCAGCTTGCTACAATTAGCAAGGCTTAACAGATTTGTTGAGGCACCTTGCAAAGACTCTCCAGAAAGTTTATCTATTTACTCAGTTAGCTTTCACTTTCTCATCCGGTTTCCTAAGCCTTAGGGCTCACACTCAGCTTTCCTCTGCATCCACCTTCTAGCTAGAAACAAGTAAGCTAAAACTTTATCCTGTCTCCCGTAAGTAAATGAGAAGCAGTAATCCCCCTTGCTCTGGGAACAGCCCCTTTAGCTAAGATTTTCTGTCTTAATTTCCGAACAGGATAATATTTTTATGTGTGTGCATTTGCCATTGTGAGACACTGTGGTTGGCACTGTGAGCCATTCTGCTTGGCACTTAATACATAATGCTTAATGACATCATCAGTGGTTTTCCCAAGGTGTCAGGCCTGGGCCCCAAAACCTCAAGGCCTGGGGCAACTGGCAATCCTACTGGAGAAGGGTGACAATACAATGAACTCACATCTCACAGTGTCACTTCAGAGTGATGCTCAATACTCATTTTAAGATGGTCCACCGAATTTGTTTTCCATGCTCATAGGGATGGAATAACATTTGTAATAGTTCAGGCCATGTTGGCAAAAAAAAGAAGGTTTTCCTGACAGCCAGGAAATCCCATTGGAAAGTATAGAGATTAAGAACAGTAGACCAGAGAGAATTTTGCACATTTTTCTCTTGGTATTTAAATGGTTCAAAGTATTGTAGAGGAATTATTTTGCAGAAAAAACATCATTTTTGGACAAGTTAGTTTCTTGTGGGGAAAATATTGTCAAGGATTTACATCCCTACCCAGAAAATACTGAGAACAGAAGGCATCAATGATGCCAGGCAGCAGCATGTATGTGATGTGATAAGCTAGTGGAGATAAAGGAAGCTCCTCATAACTGAGCAGAACAAGATGAAATAGAAGAAACCTGGAGCACATTCAGACTATTCAATTATAGCACTAGAACTGACTTAAACTGTCATGGTTCCATCCTATGGAATTCCAAGGTTTTTATTTCAGTGAGGCTCTAGACTTCTATGACTGAGAATTCTCAATACATCTGCCTAAATTGCTAATCCCACAATTCTATAAGAAGGAAGAAGCAGTTAAAGTGTGCTCATAGTGTTATAACTGTGTAGAGTGATAAGCCCCCTGGTGTTTGCAGTTTGGTGAGGCACTAAATATCTCTGGCTGAGAATTCTAACTACATCTCCCTAAACTGCCATTCCCATAATTCCATAGAATGGAACCCTGGCGGTTAAACTGGAATCATAATGCTATAATTGTGTAGTGTGAACGGGCCTCTGCTCATGTTAAATTTGATGGAGAGAAATGGTTAAGTCTTACTTCCCCCTAAATGAGAGAGAACTGGATATAGTCAGGACCCAGCTTTGTGGCAGCCAGCTTCAAAGTTAAAGCTCATGCATAACTTCCTTGTCTATATTTAGACTAACATTGTCAACTGCCCAAGACCCCACTGCGTCACAAAGTTCCTTTGACAAAGTTGTAGAAGCACTGAAGAAAAAGAAGTGTGTCACTTTCCTTCCTTTCTCGAATTCATCCAGTAGTAAACGTGAAGACAAAGTTAGAATTTTGGAGATCTTGCTCCCTTTCCATGGCATAAAATAGACCCTCCCAATATAGTGTATTTTAAAGGATTTCCTTATTACTTTGGCTTCCATTACGTGTTTTTGCATAATCTCCCTCCTTCATCATTTGTTGTATATCTTGAAATTTCTCAGTATATCAATTCGACAGAATCTATCTGATCTCTAACTGCAAAAATAGCAGAAAAGTAAAGCCTAATTATCTGAACAGAAGATAATGTTGACATTTTTTATATATATATGGTCAAGATTATTACCTATTTATAGAAGAAAGTACATGCTTTGTTCTCTGAGAGGCAGCAAATTTGTGTCTTGGCTGTACCACTTCAGGAGAGAGGGATTTATATATTTGAATGGCTGTTTCTAACAACAAAAAAGCAGCCATCATTATCTATGTACTGGGTCTATTCATTTAAGGGATAAAAATTCCATCATGTACAGTTCATCCCTGCAGGGCTGAAGTGGTATGGTTCATATTCAGGTTTACACCTGTATGGAAATTATGGACATTATCTTTGCCAGATTTATGAAAAAATATTCAGATTTTGGAAAGTTACATTCAAAAGATTAACTGTGGAATTCTCCCGCATCTCTAATATAAACAAAGCTGATCAACAATGAATTGACGGTGCCTACTCCAGACTTGGGCTAGAGTACCAACAAAAGGCAGATTCAACTACACGATGAAAGCCCTATGCAAGAGATGCAGACTGCTTGCATGCAAATAAAATTGCTGACAGGATGTAGTCTCTCTCTCTCTCTCTCACACACACACACACACTGTTCCCTATGGTCTCATCCCTATCTGTCCAGCCCTTAACTTTCACCCACTGAGTGGGAAGATCTAATGTGGGCTTCCACTCACTTTCACTTGAATGCAGTAGATCCTCTCTGTGCAATCAAAAACCCTAAAAAAGCAGGCTTACTCACTATAGATATTTCCGCACTACAGCGTTAAAGTGTTGCTATTCCACTATCAACCTCCTATGGAATTCTGGGGTTTGTAGTTTAGGGAAGGGCACTTCGAATTCTCAGCCAAAGAGCTCTTTGGTCTCAGTAAACTACAAACCCCAGAATTCCACAGGGCGTTGAAAGTGGAATAGCAGCAGTTTAACACTGTAGTGCGGAAATGGCTTAAGTTAAAACACTGCTTGCATTCAAGAGCAGAGGTACCTTTAAGAGCTTATTCTCAACACAACACAGGAAGTTGGTGTCTGAACACTGGGGGTGGAATTCACTAATATTTTCACTAATATCCTCTCTCCACTTGTAACCATCACATCAACAAGATGAAAACCTGCAATGGGTTTTTGGTTTGACACGAATGCAAGAGGCTTCTCTGACCAACCCCTTCCCCCTTCTTATGCTTTCTGACATCTTCATTCTGCAGGTATTCAGATTCCTGTTCTACTAGAATTGTTCTTCCTAGGCATGTGCTATGTGTTTTGAGTGTTTGGACCAGTCTTTTTATCTCTTTATCATCATTATCGCTGCCATTATAGAAGGATGTGAGTGTAAGGTTGAACAATTCTGATTGCACCCCTCTGTTTTGCTTTCTTCCATCCTACTCCATTTTAATTCACTTTAATTTAAAAAAAAAATCTCAAGGCCTTTTCCCCCATTTGTGAATTTTCATTAAGTTCTTCTCAAAAACAAACTGAACAAAATTTTCAGACATTTGGCACTAGTCACATTTGATAGGTACAACTATATGTGGAATGGACAGGACTGTAGATGTACCAGCCTGCCATAAAGGTGTCAAAGATCAAGCATTTGTCAGAAAGAAAGAAAAGGGGCAATGTTAATTTAACATCATTGACATGATTTAGTTTAGTATAAACATTTCTCACAGCCTTCCTTTCTGTGCTGGATAGGGCTAGCAGGAATGGGAATGTCCACCCATTGCATTTTTCAGTGATTACTCATCATCTGGAGTCAAGGCACCCGGAGTTCCTTTAGCTCAATCCAGACAAAATAGAGGTGTTCCTGGTCAGTCTAAAGGAAGATCAAGGAAGACAGATTAACCCTTTGTTGGATGGGGTTACATTCCCCCGAAATCTCAGGTTTACAGCTTGGGCATACCACTGGACTTGGAACTGAGCCTGGATACCCAGGTTTCAGTGGTGGCCAGGAGTAAGTTTCCACAGTTAAAACTAGTGTGCCAACTGTGCCCATTCCTTGAGAAGTCAGATCTGGCTACAGTGACACATGCCTTGATTAATGTGCTCTATGTGGGGTTGACTTTGGAAACTGTTCAAAAAGCTCAGCAAGTCCAAATTGCTGGGGATGGTTACAAGGATCATGTGAATTCCCTGTTGAAACAGCTTCACTGGCTACTGGTCTGTTTCTGGGAAGAATTCAAAGCGCTGGTTTTGACCTTTAAATACTTACCTGGCTTGGGTCAACACTATGTGAAAGACTATATCTCCTTATATAATTCAGTTTCAGTTATGATCTGTAGAGAAGCGCTTTCTGTCAGGTCCACCACCTTTGCAGGCATGTTTGGTGAGGATTTGGGAGAGAGCTTTCACAGTGGTGCTACCAGACTACGGAATTCCCTTCTGCAGGAAGTCTAGTTGCCCCCCTCCCTGCTCTCTTTCCATTGTCAGCTGAAGATGTTTTTATTCAAGCAGGTCTCTGAAATATGATTACGGAGTACCTGTGTGTGTGAAGTAGTTTGCCTTTTTTTTAAAAAAAAAAAAAACTTTTTGCTGGTATGTTTTAAATGTGTTTAACTCTTTTTAATCATGTTTTTAAAATAATATGATTTCTTTTAAAACTTTTATAAATTAACATTTTAGCGTGATCTTTTTAAAAATTAATGTAAGCCACTTTGAATCCCATCTCAGGAGAAAAGTGGAATATACATTCAATAACTCACTTACTCACATGCTTATCAGAGGAGAGGTTAAGAATCCTCTGTGACTAGGGATTCCTGACAGCAGATGTCAGTGGGACTCTACTGATGTACTAGTTAGTGAGAATGGTAAAATTTGATGCCATTAAATTGAAAATTGAAGTAAGCGGAATTTCTTTTTTCTTAGCACTTCTAACATTAGCAGATAATCCATCAACTACATAAACTGCCTCACTGCATATAAGACAGCAGATTAGCCAGCAACAGTGGTTTCTACACTGTTGGTTCCTAATTTACCTTTTTTTTTTTTTTTGTGAGATAAAAAAATTTGGAACAGCTTTGGAAACCACCAATTGTATTTGATCCTGCCAAGGTGGACAAAAAGATCCCAAAACTAAGGTATTCAATTAAAGCTTCAAACTCCAGCCTGCTTACACTAAGAAGTACATCTTCTGAAACACAGTGGATTTTCACCAAAGTAAATATATTTAGAATTAGATTTGACACAGAGAAAACTGGAGAGCACTCCTGTCTCTTGAATGGTTGGATAGAAGAGGAAGTTTCAGTAGATGTTGTTTGTTACCTGGTTGTGGGATAAGTAATATCTGCTGAAATTCCTTCTTCTAC
This sequence comes from Ctenosaura bakeri, assembly GCA_948474755.1. Lineage (NCBI taxonomy): Eukaryota > Metazoa > Chordata > Lepidosauria > Squamata > Iguanidae > Ctenosaura > Ctenosaura bakeri. The sequence continues at coordinate 64,016 of CAOLHI010001123.1, forward strand.
ACAAACAATATAGGGACAGGAGACCACTCCAGTTTTCAATCTGGCAACCTTATTGATCTGTAAACTATTTATAAGTCGTGTACCAAAAAGACTAAAGGACTCCTCTCCTAAAGTATCTTTGTAAGACACTGATGCTTTGGGTTCTGATTTGGCACCCAAAACACATGTAAACCATCTGGTACCTTTCTGACTACTTCCTCTTTCAATCCCCTGTATCTAGGTGTCTTCATTTGCTTTCTGTTAATTACAGCATTTCTACTGGCCAATTTTCTTCCCTATGTATAAATTCCTAAGCTCTTCAGTAGATTAAGCTATACATGACCACTTCTTGTTTTTGCGCCTTTGGCAAACTGTTATTGTTATGAACTAATTTGCAGAAAAAAGGTTTGAAGCCTTTCTTGCATAGCTTCTTTTCTATTTCCTCATTTTGTAGTGATCAATCATAGACAAAATTTTAATGCTACAACTTCAATAGGAACCTACTTGTCTTTAAATCCATACTGCTCAACTTGACTCCAAGCCTACAAGAGATGTTCTGTCCTCTGTAATAACAATTGTATGCTTGCCTCCATACTTAGGTTTGCATGCACCATATTTGTAAATGATGGTAGATGCTTGTTTTCCAGACTTTGTGACTGCATGTTTGATTGAGGTCTATTGGACAGGCTGTTCTGGAGGCAGGCATGGAATCGACTGACTCTAAGATCCTTGGTTGCTTAGTACTGGCATCACGTTTAAATAGAAAAAAAAATGTGTGCCGTTGCTGTTTGCATTAACAAGGCTTTGCTCCTGTAGCTGACACTTGAATACACTTACAGGTTTTCTTCATTCTCACTCTGATGAACAACATGATTGAAAGTAGTAAGAAATGCTGCTTGTATTCTTGACAAGAGTCTCACACCTCCAATTACTGTTTAAACAACGTGCTCACTGGCTGCTGCAAGTCCCTGCCCTCTTCCTTGCACTTTATGCCCTTTCTAGATGATCCATTTATGGTACTATAAATCCAGAATTCATTAGCAACTTATTGTATACAGGTAAAATAAAAATCTAAGGAGAACTGTGCAGGATCATCCAGTGCTTATCTAGTACAACATTCGGCCAGACAGTTGCCTAAAAGGAAATCCTGCCAGGAGGACAAGAGCACAACTTCATCCTCTATGTGGCACCCCTTAGAAACTGATGCACAGAGGCACTTCACCTTTCACACTGGAGGTGATTTGTAGCTGTTCTGAGTAGTAGCCACTGATAGCTCCATTCTTCCTGACCTACACTCCAATTGTCTCAGTTTGGCAAGGACAGTCCCAATTAATCCTCTCTCATCCCACTTTTTCAGCTGATTATAAAATGTTCCAGTTTATTTCTCCTCCTCTTATTTTCCCTCTTTGTCGTCACCCTACTTCAGTTGCTGCAAACTGAGTTCAAAATGCAAAAGTAAGCTGTACACAGTTAACTTGGAGAAGAGCGGAGAGGAGGATGCAAAATCTTACCCTTCCCAGCAGACTCAGGCAAAAGCAAACTGCTGCTACCTCTGCTAGCATGTCTGTTCTTCCTCATTAATAATCTTTGCCATCTTGACTATGCTCTGATGTTGCTTGGTCACACATACCCCAGTTTTTATAATTGAAATATTGAAGGGTATGCCATGAATGTATACATTTCCCCTTTAAAGCACTCCAAATCGGGAGCCATGACTACATCTTGTGGCAGTAAATCCACAGTGTAGCTAGGTGCTGTTTAAAGAAGTATTTTATATTATCTATCTTTAATCTGCCCCAACATGGCTTCAATGGGTTTTCTGGGTTCTAGTATTATAACAAAGGCCTGTACTATTTTTTTCATGTACTACACAGTTGAATACATGTCTCTTCTTACTCACCCTTTTTTCTAAACCATATAGCACCAAATGTTGTAGCCTTCATGCACTGGGCAGTTGCTCTAGTTTCTCTATCATTTCTTTTCCAGCTTACAATATTCTTTTTAAGTGTTGTGAACAGAAATGTGCACATCATGGATTAATATAAAGGCAGTATGTTATTGAACATTTCCTCTTCAGTTTCCTTTCTAAGTATGTCCAACATGCAATTCATATGTTTTGGAGCAACTGCACGGTGGGTCAACATTTTCATTTCGCTGCCTACTATCACCCAAGATCACCTTTTCTGATCAGTTGCTGCCAGTTCAGATCTTATAAATGTAGTGAATGAAGGTGGGGGTCCCAATATCCATCACTTTACACATGCATATACTGAATCTCATTGGTCATTTTTCTGCCCATTTTCCTAGTCCCTTATTGAGTTTTTCATAATCCATTTTTCTAACCACCCTGGTCATATCAGTATTCACCTCTAACTCCAGATCACTAATGGACAACCTTCCATTTATTCCTTCACTCTTCTTCCTGTTCTTTAACAAGTTTTTCATTCTACAAGTAAACTTCTGTTGATTCATAACTGCTACATTTGCTCAGAAATCTTTGTGTTCAGACCTTACCAAAAACACTTTGATAGTCCAAGTAGAAAATGGACCTTTCCACTCTACACTCTACACTGGCCATTTCTGCACTACACTGTTATAGTGCTATTATTCCACATTCAATGCCCTATGGAATTCTAGGGTTTGCGGTTTAGGGAGAGGCATTTTGAATTCTCAGCCAGAGAGCTCTTTGACCTTGGTAAATTACAAACCCCAGAATTCCACAGGACATTGAAAGTGGCATAATAGCACTAACAGAGTAGTGTGGAAAGACAATGTCAGCTAGATCACAGCTGGACACATGTTTATTGGAACTTTCAAAGAACTCTAAAAGGACTCTAAAAGAACCAGAGGGGTAGGTTCTGAGAGGGAGGAGATTTCCTACTTTTTATTTTTGTACCAGCTAAGATCCCCATTCTCCAGAAAAGCCTTCCCAGACATCTTGGGCAAATACTTGCTGGTATAAATCTGTCATGACTTTCCTTCCAAGGCCTTTTCCCCCTAAATAACTTATGAGGAAGATGACAAGGAAACCTAGAGCAAGTGCTTAACTCCTAGGAACCAAGTTATGTGATCTGAACCCATTCCAAACCTAATTCTCTCTCCATTATTTCTCACTAGTTCTAATCTATGAACCAGGCAAATGTGTACATGGATGAAAGCAATTAATGTGATCATGAGAAGTGAAGAAAAGTGAACTTGTAATGATGAGAAGGATTGCCAGTGCTGTTTAGGACCATCTCATTAATGTTATATGTTAGCTTTCTTCAGAAACAATGGGGACAATAATGTAAAATAAAGAAAAACATAATGGCTGGCGTCTTGTGATTTATTCAGACATAATTCCAATCTACAGCTGCATAAGTCATTCTTTTGGTTATTGCACAGGTCAAAATTCTCTACCAACCTCACACAATGTCCTCCCAACTGCCATTTACCAGTGATGTATTTAAGTCTTTTACACCAAGTCTCAAGTCAGGTCTCAAGTCTGAAGCCAACTTTATACCCCCACCAAAATTCCAGAATTATTGGAGAGAGTGAAATAAATTCAGTTTTAACAATTTAAGCAGAGTTGGCTCTCCACATTTGCAATTTTGCTATCTGCAGCTTCAGAAGTGGGGAATAGGATCCTATCTTACTCCCCATTACTGAATGTTCAAAAGCTTTAGAAGGAAGGATCCTTCTTCCTCAAGCCCGTTGCCTAACACATTTACTGTTCCCCCCTGAGAAAACTACTCTGTACTTTGGAGGTGAATCTTGTCTTCTGCTCTTAGGAAAAGTTTTAGAAAGCTCCTTTGATATGTAGCAGGGACAGACTGCTGAGCAGACCTCAAGCCTTCCTGAAGCCCTTTGTGTAACCTGTTTGCTGTTCCCCTCTTTCAGCTTGACAGAGATTGTCATGTGACCAGTAAGCAAAAAGAGATGGAGGCATTGTTCAAAGTCATAAGGTTTTTGAATGATTGTGTTATGTTACTGAACCAAGGGCATCAAGTCAGTCATTAAAAATATACAAGTCTCGAGTTAAGTTGAATCAGTGCATCATTTATGGCCAAGTCGAGTCCGAGTCGTGTCACTGAAGTGACTTAAGTCTGACTTGAGTTCAAGTCTGTCAGCTTGAGTCTACATCACTATCATTTACTGGTTGCATAAAATGGCATTGCCATGTGGGTTGGTGGAGAATGGAGTGCTCAAGGGGAATGGTGGAGAACAGTCCTGCTGTGTTCCTATAGCTAGATGAACATCAGTGATGTCATCCTCTAGGATTTCCAGAGGATCTGCAAGGTCAAGATCTGCAAGGTCCTGAAAGATAACTCATTGCTATGTGTCCAGCCACAAATGGATGCTTCACCACCACTACCCAACTCTCCACCAGTTAGTAGATGGTCATGTTGGGAAGAGGGCCTACAGCTGTAAAAGACAGGTGGTGTTCAGGTGGGGAGAGAGACGCTACTGCATATTTCTACCTGGTGAAACTATACACTGTGTCTCCTTGATCTTTGCCACTGTTTCAAGCAGGATTTTTTGAAAGAAAGACAAGATGGATTTCAGCATTTAGAAAATTTTGAAATTCAGTCCTCCCTTTGCCCTGAGCCATCTTTTTTGAAATAAATTAACTGAAGCCTAATTGGGAAAGGCCCTTCCTACATTAGGAAATATATACAGTTTCTGTGAACTAAAGAAAGAGAAGCTCAGTTTAAAAATTCTAGCACTTCAGGGAGCATAGAATGATTTTGGGAAGAAATCAATAGGTTGTCACTTAGTGGCTAGATTTATGAATGGATTACTATGTGGCCATTAATCAATCCACACATTAGCAATCAGTAGTTGTACTGTCTATGTTTTTCTAAATAGCCTGGCACAGATACAGAAAAAGCAAGGCTAGGCAGAAGCCAGTCAAACATTTTCTTTGCCCTGTGCGAGGTTGTCATTATAAGCATCAGTGCCTTTTACAAGAGTGAATTAAAGAATATCAAGGGCAAAACTATGATAGATTAAACCCCTGTAATGTTACATGCTGACATAGCTTTGGAGATCTGTGATGGTTATGTATGATGGTTGAATCATAAAACTGTAGCATTGAACAAGATTTCAAAAGGTCATTTTGCTCCCACAACTACATAAGACATCCAAAGCATCTGATCCTACACAGTTTGACCTGAAGAGCAAGTATATGAGCAAGGCAAATTACAGTGGAAAAGTCACAAGCGAACAATAGGTGAATTAAATTGCATCGCATTTAGAAATGCCTGTGCAACATATAATTCAATGTTGCTTTTTGCATTGGGGGGATTGTTGGTATGAATGAATGGTTCCATCTCAATGCAAAGAGAAGTTGAAGGTTTTTTTTTTTATTATTGTTGTTGGAGGAAATAAGAATAAATACATAAAATCCCCTCCTTCTGTACCTATGCATGGGTAGTATCTCTCCTGGGCTTTCTTTCCCACACAAAGGGCAAACATACCTTATGTAGTGTGAGAGAAGCTCCAAGGCAATTTTAACCCTGGTTTGTGAAAATGTCCTTTGCTGACAGTGTCAGCCTTAAAATACATATAGACACAAACACACACAGTATGTAAAAAAATGCATATAGTGTCAGAGTGTTGGTATCATACCAGCTAGTTCTACATGAATGTCCAGCTGATTTTGTGAACCATTTGCTGTGGAGGCTTGTTCATTCAAACAACCTTTTCCAGAGTTCTTCAAAGTATGTGCATAGTATATATGTAGGTGGTTTGTTGCACAGATATCAATTGTCTACACTTGGGACAGGCAGCTGATTGTGTATTTCTGCATGGTAGGGGGATGGACTTGATGGCCCTTCTGGTCTCTTCCAGCTCTATGATTCTAACTCCCATCATCCGTCATCACTGCCTATGCTGGCTAGGGTTGATGGGTGCTGCCATCCAAAAACACCAAGAAAGAACCACCACATTGCCTGCCTTTGGTTTATGCAGTCTACTGAATGTGTATAAGTGTGAGAGAGGAAAATCTATCACTTTCTCCTGCATTCAGTTTTCAGCCTCAACATCCACCAATTTGGGGAAATTATTTCAAAATTAGAAGCAAATTCATCCCCACCCTCCCCTATAGGTAACACTGTTCCAAGGACAGAAACGCCCATGATGTAAATGCCTGACCTATAGATGTAAAAGATGAAAAACTTTTCAGAAAAAAGAGGTGGCAGTCCCAATTCAGGAGCACAAAAATACTTAATACACTGGAATTCAACACTAGATTTTGGAGAATGAAAGACTTAAGATCCTAGACCTGGAAGGATGAGTGTGTAAGATTTGGTTTCTCCCACACTGAGTTTTCATTTTTTTAAAGAACCTCAGCTTCCAAGAGATTTGTGCATTTTGGTAAAGGCTTTTCAAACCCAAACTGAAATAAAATTCTTCTCATCCCTAGGGAACTGGACCTGATGCTGTGATCTTGCTCCTTTCCTGTGTATCTTCACAACTGTCCCCAGACTGTTTGCTGAAACAGGGATTTTGTTTCTTTCTCCTGATACAAAAGCTGATTTGCAGCAGACATTTTGTGTTCCCAGACAGTATCCACAGATTGTTTTCAAGATCTCATTGATTTTTTTTTTTTTTGGTTGTTACTGTGATGCTGCAATCATGCCTCATGGAACAACCCTGTGTCTCTGCAAGGCTTGATTGTCAATGCATGAAGAATAGCCTTCCAAGCACAAGAATTTGCAGCCCAAAGGAAAGCAGTGGCAATGTTCTGGAAAAGACACAACCTTCAGTGGGAAAAGCATGCAGTTGAAATAGGATCCTCTTGGTCCCTTTGAGGTTTCACTCTCGCTGATGCAAAGGGCATGCTTAGCAAGTTGTACAGAACAGAGTGTATCGTCTAATTATATCATTTCCTCAACATACTGTGGAGAGAACTTGTCATAGGGATGTCCTATATTAAGATTTCTTATCATTTCTGTTCTTTGGTGCAGATGCCAGCTGATGCTTATGTGTAAGAAGGGCAGTGCTATGACAAAAATCAAAACTAAAATATATTTTTCAAATTACTAGTTCATTTACCCAGTGGGGCCCAGGATTTTATTTTCTCATAGGTAACGCTTGTTAGAAATACCTTAGGAATTACCTTGTCTTACCTTAGGAATTAGATGCAGTTGAAATACACAGTTTTGAGATCTTGTGTCTCTATTTCCCCAAACTATCTTGTCCAGTACGTGTAACTTTTCCTCATATTCCCCAATCCAATCCTGTATTCAGAGTTATTAACATACAGAGTTTGAATTCGTGAGGAAATGCACTGCCCTCCTTCTTGCTGGTAGGCTTCGTCTCCATGACAACAGGCTTGAGCTCTCTGGCTGAGAATTGAGAAGTGCATACCCCAGGATTCCATAGAATCCTCACAACTAGCTGATCATATGAGGTCTTCTCGCCTCACACAGCCAATCATATGAGGTCTTCGCCTGGCTGACACAGACAGACAAACTCACTCATAAACTTTGACTTTTATATAGTAGATGTATTTATTAATTTTAACATAAACAATCTAGTTCACAAAAAACTAAAACTATACTAAAACTAAAGCATAATACTAAAACAGTAAATTAAACACTAAATACTAATTAACTAAAACACTGAAACCTAGCTTACTAGAACACAAAAGGGCTCTGCTCTCCCAAGCCAAACTGTAATGGAAGAAAAAGAATAAAAAAGGGAAAAAAAGTAATAGCCATTACAAATCCACTAGACTTACTAGTAACCATAGCCACAGATTATTGTGTCATTAGATTTTTTTCTTATTGCTTAGAAAGTCTGTAAATGGTTTCCAATCTTTCAAAAAATCTTCAATTGGCTTATCCTTTAAAACCCCTGTTAGTTTGGCAGTGTGGGCTAATGCGGTGACCTTAACAATCCATCCTTCCATCCTTGATGCTTCAGTCTGTTTCTAAGAAATCAGAGTTAAAATCATGATTCACTGCCATTGCCACCCAAACCAGGGATTTTGCGGACAGCCAGGTAGAAGAGTAGCCAGACAAGTGGCACTCACTTTCCAAACTCAAATAAATGCTATTATTTATCTTGCTGCATTTGTACTTGTTATACTGTCTGCCCTTTAAAGAGATGTCCAGTTCTTTAAAAGGGGAAAAGAGAGAAGAAGAAAGATGACAAAAATAACAGGTTACCTAATACAAGAATACAAGTATATAAGTACATTTGATTGTTATATTTGGATATAGAAAATTAAATGAAAATTAAAAACAAATAATGTAATGTATCCCTGGGTCAAAGATGCTGGGAAGTCAAGAAGATACATAGAGATAGAATAAGAGTTCCAGAAAGGAAGAAAGGAAGATTCTACTTATTTACTTACTTATTAAATAGCGGAATTTAGGATGTTCATTAAAATGTAAATTTAATAGCTATAAGATTAGATGGAAAATGTACAAATCAAATACCTAGGACATTAAATACTGTATTGTATTTTTTTCATTATTCCAAAATGTACATGTATATAAGTTCTTGTATAAAAATGAAAATATTTGTACAACTAATAAAAATATCTGGGGGGGGGGAAATAAAGAGATGTCCAGTTAGATACTTTACTTTTCTCTGAGAGCCAGTAGAAGATTATAACTTCTGTAGAACTGAGGCTTTTTCAAGCCCTTGGAACTTTGCTTTTAAAAAGTAATCCCTGTTCTGAAGCCCCCAAAGTAGTTATTGTTTAAATAGATAGATAGGCAGACAGACAGACAGACATTAAGATGATAGCTGTAAAAAGGACTCTTCACCTTTCCATATCTCAACAGTAATTAGAACCACTGACTTTCTAGTTGTTTCATAAACCACACCTGAATGCTACAAGCCACTGGCCCCTGGTATCAAACACATTGGCTGTTGCCACACTAGCCTGTTATAGTGCTATTATTCCACTTTCAACATCGTATAGAATCCTGGGGTTTGCAGTTTATGGAGGGACCTCTGAGTGAGGGGCCTCTGAGGCCTCTCCATAAATTGCAACCCCAGGATTCCATAGGATGTTGAAAGTGGAATAATAGCACTATAACAGTCTAGTGTGGAAATGGCCGTTGTCTCTCCCACAAATCCACCACACTGTCATCTCAAAACCTACATCTGAGGGAAAGGCACATAAGCCAGTACTTGAATCTTTTGCTATTGTTCTCCCAACATTCAATGTATCTCCTCCTTGTCACTATTAAAGTACATTTAAAAGTCGGTCACACTGGGGAAGAAGTAAAGTCACAGTCACAATGTAAATTCACTACAGGCCAGTTATTGCAAAAGAGAATTAGTTGCATGTAACTAGTTCTTTGTTCATTGTTCCTTTTGAGCTCTGAAACATACTCTCCAAGTGAGGGTTTTTGACGATTTTTGACATATGTCAGATTTTTGCCAGCATATAATACATCTGTAAAATGACCTTTAAGCTTGCCATGCCTTCTTTATTAACTGTCTGTTATTTGTAAAGGAAAGTGCCACAACATAGGCAAATTAAAAAATGTCCGTGAAATGGAATTGACCGATCAAGATTGTTGTATTACTAGGACCAGAACTGATACCCACTTCCCTATTTTATTCAGGTGCACCAATCAATATTTAGAAGTGGGGATGTATCAAACATCGCAGAGACGGGGAGAAACTGAATATTACACAGGTTATATCCATGCATATAAAGAAAATGCATCCTGCAACATTGCAGCTGATGTAATAGATGCTTTGTAGTAACTGCTGCAGTGTATCCTCACAGAAACCATGCCATGGATGTAAACAGGAAATCAGCATATGGAGTTATTTAAGATGAAAACATCCTACTGATGATGATGTGAAGAACGTTTGCAGAACTGTTCATTCTCAACAAGACAGGGTGTCTCATCATGTTGGGGCAGCCTGTCACAATATCAACAACACCACTAAAATTAACCCTACACTTGCATATATCTATTTTTGGCTACTGCAGAGGCTGGTATCCCCTTGTCCCTCTGTAGTGATCAAAGCCTCTCTCCCTGAAATATCTAGCTATGTCCCTGTCGTCAGATGTAAAGCAATTATCCCAGCCACTGAGACTTTCAGAGGACCATGCTAGACCTTCACAGCTGAGATAATTGCTTTGCATTTGGCTACAGGAACATGGCCAGATGCTCCTGCAATCCTCCTGCTCTCCTCCAGGGGGCTTCAGGGCCAATATGGTAGGCTTGGTGGGTGGTAAATGGCTCAGTGTTTTGGAGTTGTGGAACTACTATGTTACACTGAACCATACAGGTTTGCAACCATTATCTGCAAAAACTGCATCTTTCAGAATCCTATTACATTCTATTCCACTCCCAGAATTGTATAATATATTTAATATTAAAAGGTTCTAATATTAATATTAAAAGGCTGTCCCTCTGTGCAGCATCTGAAGAAGTGGGTTTATATCCACAAAAGCTCATTCAAAAATAAAAACCAGTTATCTTAAAGGTGCTGTGACATTTCATTTTCCCCTCCTTCTCCCTTCATTCTTCTTATGGTACAAGAGACTAACATGGTTATTTCTCTGAAAATGACAAAAAAACTATGCAATGTATGCAAAAAAACAAAAACAAAAGCTACCACAAATGTGAACACTCCCTGCTGAGAAAACACAAGCCATTTCCGTACCAGACTGTTATAGTGCTATTATTCCACTTTCAACATCCTATGGAATCCTGGGGTTTGCAATTTAGGGAGGGGCCTCAGAGGCCCTTCCCTAAACTGCAAACCCCAGGATTCCATAGGACATTGAAAGTGGAACAATAGTACTATAACAGTCTAGTGCAGAAATGGCCATACAAAACTCTCACCAGCTTTCAGATGAGGAGGGGAGAAAAGAGGTTTCTTGTTCTTGTCAGTAAGAACATACAAGGCAATGATTTACATTCTTACATCGTATAGGCACTTATCTTAGGGTAAGTCCCATTAAACTCAGTGATGTGTGCTTTTGAGTCAGTATCCACCGTATTACACAGTGACAGGGTTATGATATGAATGAAAATGTTTTAAATAGTTTTCAGTTCTACAGATAATTTAATCACATGTTGAAAATAATTTTTGTAGGGTTTTTTTTTTCCTGTATGTATTTCTATGTGTACTTACAGTGGTCTCTCTACTTTTGTGAGAGTTTGGAGTGCAGAACCCTTGTGGAAAGTGGAAAAACCACACATAACTCCTCCTGCTTCCCCTCTCATTCCCTTCCGCGCTCCCTCTTTCTGATTCCCATGCCAAACGGAAGGGAGAGGAGGGTGGGGGAAGGCTCACGTGACTCTACCTTTTTCCCTCCAGAGCCCCCCAGTCATTCCTATGCATTTTGCCCCAGTGCTAAGAACTTGTATGAGCCTTCTCCCTTTCAATCCTTTCATTTTGCCTCAGCATGACTTTTCCATGCCAGGGCTAAATGTATAGGAATGGCAGGGGAGTCCTGGAGGGAGAAAAGAAGGCTTGTGCAACTTTCCCTCACCTCTCATTCCCTTTTGTTTTGCCTTGGCATGAATTCACTGCCCCAGAGCAAAATGCACGGGAATGGGAGGAAGAGAAGGGGAGGGGGGAAGACATGCGTGCTCACAAGCAAGCAAATTTGTGAAGGTCAAACTCGTGAATATGGAGGGAAGACTGTACTTTTATTTCATAATCTGCTTCTTAGGAAGAAGTGCTATTTAAAAAACCAATACAAATTCAGCAGATGGCCCTGTGAACATCTGAGCTAGCTCTCATAAATTTAGCTGGCTCCTCACCTGAGTGTTCTCTGCATATGGCAAGCTAGTACATAGACCCCTAATAGAGAAATGCCCTTAGAGTCAGGTTATTGTGTTTTTACTGTGCAGTTGCCCCATGGAGAAAGCATGGCTTTTGCTCTATTTACATTCCTTCAAGAGACTCAGGGGAAATTTTAAAAGCCCCTTTTGAAGCTTGCAAGGCTTCACAACTGCAGAGATAAAGCATCTGTTTTTAATAGTATAAGTGAATACCATTATGCAACAGGTAGTAGACTAAGGGGAGCAAAACCCATACATACCTGTAGCACCTTTTAAAAATCCACTTTCCATTCAGAAGGTCTTTAGAAAAATAACCAAACCAGTTGGAGCTTTATAGAAAGAGGCTAACAAAATAATCATATTAAGTTGAATGTCAGGGAGAAACTGACACTCTTACTCTGGAAAAAAAAATTCTAATGGCTAGGTGGATGGCTGCCTGGCTGCCTTCCTGATCTCAGCATATCCTCAGAGTGAGCAATTCCAGAGTGGGATGGAGATGTTGACGCAACTGGTAAATGCTTGTGACAAACAAAAATCTCAGAAGTCACAGATGTTTAACTGTGACACCTTTCCCAAAAAAAAAAAAAAAAAGGCACCCCTGTGAACTGTAGCTCTTTGAAGAGACAATAAAGGTTGCTAACCAGTCTGACCATAATCATAAAACTCCACGTTTATTTTAAAATTTGCATACTGCCTTTCAACAAAAAGTCCTCTAGACAGCATACAGTAAAACACAAAGACAAAACCACCACCACCACCACCACCATCAAACTGGAACATAAAATCTAAAGGATTAAGATGGCATCAGAACAAAAATTTGCTATAGAAACTATCAAAAAGAAGGGATTCTAAAAGCACTGAAAGAAAGCAAAATGTGAAGGTCTTGACCAGTGCTGACTAACAAAGTCTCTTTGAAGAGGATATTTTCCAACAAATCTTAGGTCCGTAGGTCAGGTAAGGGCTTCCTTCTGAAGAGGATCTAACATTCAGGTAGGCATATATACAAGGAGATGATAGTCTAGGTACGCCAGTCTCAAGCCATTTGATGGTTTAAAAATTAATACCAGTGCATTGAATTGTTCCTGACAGAATAGAGGACAGTGTACATAACAAAATACAGGTATTATTGGTTGCATTGAGAATTCCCCATGAACATTTTCACTGCCCTATTATGGTGCAGCTGAAATTTCTGGTCTATCTGATTCAAAAAGCAGCTCCACACATAAACAATGTAGTCATTCAACAAGGAGGTTATTGGAATGTGGTTAACTTCCGAAAGGCTCTTCTTTGTTCAGATCAGGTTTTCTCTGTTCCAACTGGTGGATCAACCTAACCTGGGAAGAGGCACTCTGAACTACTGAGCCCCCCTGTGTTTCCACAGTGGACAGACAAGGTGTTATTCTGAACTTGCTCCACTTAAGAATGCAGATGGGGATTCAAGTATTTCAATGTCTCAGCATGTGAAAAGCTTTTTTGCATTAAGGAAAGCAGTGCATAAGGAAGAGCGTACATGAAATCAATGCTTGTTAAACTATCTGCTGTGATGGAGTTTTTCCCCAGTATGCCAGGGACTGGTACCATATTTGTGCTGTAGTATCATATCACATAGTTTTCTAGAAACGATGGGGTTTTTTAGTTTTCAAAAAAGTAGCATTTTTGCAAAGTCAATTTCCTTGAGAAGGTTTTGGACCCAAGAAAACTGACCTTTGCTTAGCAGATTTATTGCTTTCAGACATCAATATTAATTGACAACTATAAATACCTGAAAGACCTGTATCACCTTATGCAGCCCTTTGAAAATTTAGAGCAAGGGCCATGCTTTGCACCCCTCAGGACCCTTTTACATTTCCTCCCACCCCCACAACTGTGTAAATATGCTTTATAGCAGAACATTTATTATAAGGTTGCCATAAGTTGGAAATGACTTGAAGGCGCACAACAACAATTTATTATACTCTGTACTGCATCCAAAGAAGTGGGTTTGTATCCATGAAAGCTCATGCAAAAAGACTCTCCAGAGATATTTGAAATAAAGAGAAATAACATTAACACTGAATACATCTGCTACCCGGATGGAATTTTTTTTATGGAGGATATTTCACAAATGGAACACCGCCTCCTGTAATCTGAAGTGAGACAGTTCTGAATTCTACCATGTGTAGATTGGATCTGATATGACAACACAAAACCTGTGAGTGGTGCTGAAAAGGGTATCTTGTTAGTCAGTGATATCATGTCTTTGGGGTTACATAGCAAAGCAAGCTGTTGTGTGATTGTGTACTGGATAAGCAGTTGAGCCTGCAGATCTGCAAAGTTCATCTCCATGACACTGTCTTCCTATTAAGATGCTATTTGCACTATAAATATACTTGGGAGTCTCTGCAACTGAAGGCTCCAGACCATCTGGTCCAGTCCCAACTTTCACCATTGGTTCTACAACCACCGTCTGTTATCAGTTGGAACCATCTGGGTTTCATTTTCTGCTCCTAGAAGTGCCTAATATGCCAGTGCTTATTTTCTGAAATGCATGCACTGCTGGAGGTAAGAAGACAGACTGGACTGTGTGGGAAGTATATGTTATTCTGTGCCACTATTCAAGATTTTCAGTCTCTGTTCAGAGCCACTTGCCATAAAGTTTAGAAAAGCCCCGTTGAATCAAACCAAGATCTGGTTAATCTAACACCAAGCTCTCCATCACAATAATAAAATCTGTATCTTGGATACCCACATTCACTTCAAATTCTATCACGATATATCTGAAGTTGGGATAACTTGGTTCAGTGTACGCTCCTTGCACTTACTTACAAAGTAAGTTGCACTTGCAAACAAAGGTTGGCTTTGCCAATCTTTGTTTGTAAGTGCAAACTTACTTTGTAAGTAATTACAATTGGCTTTGCCAATCTTTGTTTATTATTTGGCTAGAAGTCCTTTTAGAATGTTTCACGGTCTGTTTCAGTTGTGTATTTCTCCTTCTGAACAATTTAATAAAACCCAGAATCATGGCTAACACATTGCTTACTGCAGTTCTAGATAATTTTTAAAAATAAATTGGTTAGTTCTTGCCCTAACACAGGTTCTTGAGGAACTGTTTACAGACTTCCGTTGTGAGATCTATCTGCTTATTCTTCCACCCTGCTTCTGTTCTTTAAGCAGTTACCAGAGCTGGGGGACTTTTAGCCCTCCAGATGTTGAACTGCTATTCTCATCATATTTTACCACTAGTAGGGCTGATAGGAATTGGAGTTTAAGAACATCTTGTGGGGGATAGGTTCCCCAGCTCTAACATAAATGACATATTCTCTAATTTCTTGGCTGCTCATCATTCTTAGAACTCTTCGGTGAAGAACTATGGTGAAAGTCCCCCCCGCAAGTCCAGATATGACATGTCTACTAGAACATCTCCTATCTATATGTTTGTTGACACTCTCAGAGAATTCTGAAAGGTTTCTAAGACAGGATTTCCATTTGTGGCAACCATACTGATTCTTCCTCAGAAAATGTTTTCTTTATGATTTTCTGGTGACTATGAGAAAGAGGGGTAATGCCTTCATACCTTGCTTGCAGAGCTTGGAGAAATTCCCCTTTTAAACTACAACTCTCTAAATGGACCTTTGGCAGGATCCAACAGACCTATTTTTTTATTATATCATTATCTGAAATAGAAACTCTCTGATAAGTTCTCACAAAGACTTCAGAAATTTTCACTAGAATTTAATTCAGCAGATTTTCTCATAGAGTATTAGCTCCATAATTCAATTTTAACAATGCTGCTTTATTTCATGTATGAGTCTAATTTTATTAATCAGTTTGATCCTTTAGGAAAAATAGTTTATTGATATCTCAGATCAAATAACTGGGTTTCCCATAGACATATTCCCTTTAAAAATTAGTATCATACTGTCTTCTTTCACATTTCTGATATGAAGACTAGTTCTAGCAACATCTTATATATATTTTTCTTCAGCATGCAATAATTTCAAAGTTGAGTTCTTTATGAGTTCTCAGGTACATTGCATCCTGTTTGCTGACTTATTAGCATGTCAGTTAACCTTAGAACTTGCCATCTCTAACTGACATGCAGAATAATTCCACACACTAAATTCAACAAGATTTATTCCAATGTATGTCTAGATCCAGCAATGGTATAGTGGTGTGGATACTGGACTAGGACTCTAGACAACAGGGTTTAAATCCCTGCTCAGCCATGGAAACCCAATGTGTGATCTTGGACAAAACACACTCTCTCGGCCTCAGAGGAAACCAAAGGTGGGAAAAAAGTCCTCTGAACAAGTCTTACTAAGAAAACCCCAAGACCTTAGGGTCTTTATAATTCAGAAATGACATAAAGGCACACAAGAACAACAACGATATTTCTAGATAGAATTACAACATTTTTGTTGCTAATTAGTTGGCTTTGACTTATTGTTACCCTATGAATGAGAGACTTCCATATTATTGTCATGCCCTGCTTTCAGGACCTAGACATAGACTCTGACTCAGAGACTGAAACAGTGGAACCTGAACAGGAAGAAACAGTACCACCCACCCCAGAGACAGAACAGGGGGCAGTGCCAGTTCCAGCAGAGAGCCCTGCTTCTTCTGATATGGAAGATAACTTACCTATACCCACCTTTGCTAAGCATAGACACTAAAGGAAAACCTATGCAGATCTTAGTGAATTTATAACAGACAGCAGTTAATTAAGCACCAGGTGGGCTGATCTCTGAACCTACAAAAGCTGAGCCATTCCCCCCAAAACCTGTCAGTGAATAACTGACTTTTTATCCTGCCATGTCTCTGACTGAAGATTATATTGACTATATTTTATTCATGAATATCACTGAAACTGTTGTTATGCTTCATAGTTGTTTGAGTGTTTCCCCACTAGATTAAAATAAGGAATCTCACTGTGAGACTGTGGCTCATTGCTGCTGCTGGCTCTTATCAGCTTTTTTTTTTTTTGGCTGACTGCCCAGACTGACAGTGGACAAATATTAACAGCCCTGCTCAGGTCTTGCAACCTTAGTTATTTAGATGTCATCCCCAAAAAGGCCATTAAATCATATACCAGTCTGTCCAACATGTTATTGTCGTTGTGGTGGTGGTTGTTTGGTCCAGACTTATGATAAATTTATCATAGGTTTTGGCAATATTTACTCAGAGGAGGTTTGCCATTGCCTTCCTTTAAGGCTGAGAGAATGTGACTCAATAGATTTCCATGACTAAGCAAGGATTTGAGCACAAAGAGATAATAGGGAGGCACTGCAGGTCAGGAAGGATTGTGAAGATTAACCTACTCACCCAAGAAGGTTGACTATTCACCCTTAACAAGAATAAATATCCAAAATGCTTGGCATAATAAAGCACTGCTTTCTCACGGGAGGAGGAAAAGGAGGGCCTCTCAGCATCCCTCAGCAATAGGGACAAGGAAAAATGGAATCAAAATATGACATTAACAGTATCTGCCACACACAAGAGGTACAGGCCAGCCCCCACCAAACATTACCATAGGGACTGGGGTGACAAATAGAAAAGAGCTACCATGGCATATGATGCAATCTGTTCTTCCATCACTTTCTGGTATGCACTGACCTCTACATTGCAAAGATATGTGAGATAAAGATGTGATAGTCTGAAAAAGGCACAGAGCAAAATCCCTTTCCAGCTCAGGATGCTCCCATATGGGAGATCTGAGTAACAACGGTCTACATTCTGTAACTCTTCCAATCCACATTAGCAGCATTCAGACACTTCCTGATTAGTGCAAGAGAGAGCTCTTTAAAGCCTCTTTAAAATGGCATGTAAGAAAATGCCCAGTGCCCCCACAGCAGACCCAGCGATCTATTGGGTTTTGAGGTTTGACTAGACTGTGAAATTAATTGTGCTTACTGAGGTCTCATGTTGCTGAGAGGTTTACACCAGCTAGCAAGGTATTAAACATTATCTTCCCTCTCTAAGTGAGAAACTCTCACGGGACCGAATTACACATTCTACAACTTCCTTATGTCTTGAATCCTAGCTGCCACTTCTCTATGAAACAGCTTTGGGGAACAATTTGCAGGAAAATAGCAGCAGCTAGGATCTCAGGACTGTGTTTCCATGCAAACACAAATATGTAGCTTTGGCTAAAGGAAGAAAGCTTTCTTAGTCCCTTCTCCCTACAGATCACTCCCACTTTTCAGAATACAGGAGGGAACAAGGGATTCAAGACATAAAGTGGTGGGATGTGTAGTTTGTTTGTCTTGTTATTTGCCATCAAGTTGGCTTTTACTTGCAGTAATTGTATGAATGAGAGACTTCCAAGAGCCAGGGTCATCTACTATCCCGTTTGAGTCTTGCAAACTCTGGGCTATGGCTTCCTTGATTGAATCAATAGCAATAGCAATTACATTTCTATACTGTTTATCAGTGCAAAGCACTCCCTAAGCAGTTTACAATGTGTTTAGCTAATTGCCCCCAATAAGCTGGGTACTCATTTTACTGACATATGGAAGAATGGCAGGCTGAGTCAACCCGGAGCCCTGTAGGATCAAACCCACAGCATTGTGGCCGCAATACCAGCATTTAACCACTGTGCCACCAGGGCAATCCAACTGTGCTGCTGTCTTCCTCCTTTCCTACCATCTTCTTTACCAGCATAATCATCCGTTCCAGTGTGTCATGTTATCTCATGATATCTTCAAAGCACAATACACGCAATTTAGTCATTTTGGGTTTTTAGTGACCATTCAGATTTGATTTGTTCTGGGACCCATTTGTCTTTTTGGCAGTCCATGGTGTCTCTAGAACTCTTCTCCAACAAAGTTCAAAAGACATTGATTCTCTTCCTGTCAGCGTTTTTTGCTGTCCATCTGTCACAATCACACATAGAAACTGGAAATATGACAGCCTGAATGATTTTGATTTTTATATTTAATGATATACCTTTGCACTCGGGGTCCTTGTCTAGCTTCTTCACAGCTGTGAAGAAGCCAGTCTTAGCCTCCTTCTTACGTGTAGAGAACTAGTGGATAGTTTAGGGATAAAGAACCTTCAGCTTGCAGGCCAAATGTGTCCAATGGGACCTGCCTTCTTCTAATAGAGTTTAAAAATTCTAATTGCTGTAGAGAAGGCAATTGAGGACCAACCATCAGGAAAGAAAGGTGAGAAGAGAGAAGTACATGGGAGAAAGAGTCGGGGACAAAGAGAGTGTTGAGGCAGCTAGGGTAAGTACAGGCAGGCAAAGTGATTACAGTTGCATGTGTGACAGGCTAAGAGATGGGAAGGAAGACTAGAATCCTACTCACTAATCACTACTAACTTGTGGTCCCTGGAAAGTTTTCCAAGAGATTATGAAGATCTTGGACTGCAAAGATGAGGACAGACACTCACAGATATGACACTCTTAGTGACCTTGGCTCTTGTCCTTATATGGAATTGAAGATGCAGAACTTGAGTCAATACATATATTTTAGGACTAAGGAAGTATCCATATTGCAGAACTACAGCAGTCTGAGGACACTTTCACTGTCATGGCCCTATCCTTTGGAATCCTGGAAGTTGGTGAGGTACTTAGAATTCTCTGTTAGAAAGCTCTAGATCACTCTTCCATGAACTGCAGTTCTTCAGAAACCTCAGGGGAGTGGACTAGAGCTCTCTAATAGAGGATTCTATGTGCCTGATGAAATTACAAATCCCAGGATTCCATAGGATGCAGGCATGGCAGTCAAAGTATTGTCCAGCTATGGTTACTATGTAGTGTGGATGCACCCTAAGACAGAACATTTATCCCAGTAATTCTGGGATATCTTACTGAAGTGGGTTTAAGTAAAGGTAGCATTCCTGTGTGACAATGGAATATTCTGGGCTGATGTTTGACTATTATGAATGGATCTTTCACTACAGCTTTACCTAAGCCATTTCTGCACTAGCTCCTCCCAAAACTGCAAACCTCAGGATTCCATAGGCTGTTGAAAGTGCAATAACAGCGCTATAACAGTCCAGTGTGGAAATGGCCCTGAAGTTACTCTGACAGAGAGCCAGAGATTTGATGGGTAGGGTGGGGTTGATTACACCATAATGATCTTTTAATAGCTGTTGATGTTTCACTGAATGGTCTGTTTGCCAGCAGAGGCTGGTTCTGTGGCAAGTGCTTAGAAAATTTTATGTGAGAAAAACCTGATTAGCCATTTCCTTGGAATGTCTCCTGAGACTGGAAATTACAAGCTGAAGTAACATCTTTACTTGTAATGAGTTACTAACTACTGGTGGTAGGAGGGGGAGACAAGGAAGGCATAATGGCATTTCAGAAGTACCCAGAACATGATTAGTTTGGACATAATGAGTTACAGATTCTTGTTCCCTCTCAAATAAAATTTTAAAGCATTTTAAGAGATGTTTTAACCGGAATTTTTCAAGCCTGATGCTCTTCTGTCCTAAATGATCTATTGTGTTTGATTAAACAACACAACATACTTTTTGGTGGGTGTGCATGGGGTAGAAAGGAAAGAAGAGATGCAGAAGATCAGTAGCAAAACTTAATAACACAGGTTATTAGATGCTATGCTTTGGAACAGTCTTCCCAAACTGACATTTTCTAGGTGTTTTAAGGCTACATATCCCATCATTCCCATCCAACAACCAGATTATGGAATTTGTGTGCCTCTGGATTTCACCACGTAAGGACAGGCAACTTAAACTTGCAAAAGAACACTTTTGAAGGAGCTGACAATAAAACGGACCAATTGCAGGCAATGATATCAATGAAAGGTATTGCCATTTTCTCTCTCAGTCCTATGGTTTCTAACAGCAACTTAACGTGTTAAAAAATTCCTCATTCAATGTGAATGTAAACTGATGGTTCTTCTGTTGTTGTTGTTGTTGTTTGAGCCATGGATCCCTCTGAAAATATGACAAAAATGATGAAAAAAATTGCACTTAAACAATTTTTTCTGAAAAAATTTCAAAGAAATACCCATGTTAGTTTCTTGAAGTATAGAAAAAGAGGATGGGAGGGGAAGAGAAAAAGAAATGTGGAAGCACCTTTAAGACTAGCTGGTTTTTATTTTATCATGAGTTTTTGTGGATATAAACTCACTTCTTCAGCTGCAATACTGTGTGTACTTTTTCCTAGTGTCCAGAAGAAAATTAAAAGAGAAAAAAAATTGGTGTCTGGTTCATGGATACCCTGAAGACCATTCATGACCCTGTTAGACAGTTTAAGAACCCCTGGTATAAACATTTCAGAATTTCAAGCTTATTAGCCAATAATGAAACCTCTGAAGTCTTTTCTAGTAATGTTCCAATCTAAATTTCTCACTGCAGTAGCAATACCTGCATAATCCCCAGAGATGTGGCTACACCTTAACTATAAAGCTATCACTCACTATTTGGAACATATATATGGGTTTTTTTCCTGATGTTTCTCTCAAGGATCTCAAAAGGGTGCACACATGAATGTTTAAATGACTCTGTACTAGGTAGTCCTCAGATCTTGATCAAAAATGGTTTGCCCCAGATCTCCTGATGAGTCAGAGTTAGCACTAAGCAAAGCCGTTTCAAGGTGAAGATGAAAGAAGTAAGCTTATGAGTAAATGAGGCCAGGGCTGGCTGGAGATGATGGGAGCTGCAGTCTAACACAGCTGCACAGCTGGAAGAAGGCAATTTTGGAAGCTCAGTTTTGGCCACGGTACCACACCAGACCAAATGTAGCATTTGAATTCCTGCTCTGTAATTCATAAACATTGCGTGCTATTGAGAGTGCATTCATTTATACACAACACAGATGACAATGTATGTGCTTTGTAAAGGTTGGTAATTAAGGAAAATGGTAAAGACAAAGTTCAAGAGATCTTGAACTGCTTGATAAAGCAGCTGTCAAATGATTTGAAAGGATCCAAGATTCCCTCTTATTTTGGGATATCATATGGCTAGCTGCTAGTTAAATTTCAAATCTGACCTGTTCTAGTTCCAGATTATGGAAGAAGAGGGCCATCCTTTTACAGCTGATAGCCAGAGCACAGCTGGCCCTCCTACTGTGCAGAGTTGAGCGGTCACCTCAGGTAGCAGAGACTGTGTGATATGTGGGGAGGAAGGTAGCAGCTCCCTCTTTTGAAAATGAGTGTGTTCCAGGTAATCAGCCTGCTTGCTATAAGTCAGCCTATGCCTCTGAGTTGTGATGGAGGATGTTTTCCCATCACCAATGATGAAGGAAGATTGGACTGCCAATCTAGCTGCCTTCTATAGGTGAAAGTGGGGGGCAGAGGCCAGCTTGTCATTCATCATGGGCAGCAAAATGACTTGGAAAAGTCATAATGGCAGCTATGGGATATGCCCCTCAAATGTTTCAAAGTGTCCAAAATGATTTCACAGTGTTTTACTGTGATTTATTCATATACACAGAGACACACAGTTAGACATAGATTTAATTCCAATATATCCTTCAAGTTTTCACCAGAGACTCAGTTCTTCTATAGGATCCTTTGATAATGCCTGCCTGTCTCAGTCTACCGTTCACAAAATATCCACCTAATCCATCTTGTATAATTGCATTTGCTAACCTATTTTGCAACCCCAGCTCTTCCTTTTATTGAATCATATTATGTAAGTTATTCTGAGTGGTTCTCTAATATGCTGCGCATACCCATAGCATCACATAAATCTTGGGCAGTTGAAAGAAATGGCACCATTTTGAGAATTTTGTCTCCTCCACACGAAAAATTCTGTTGACATGTATGGCCATCAGAACAGGCTGACAGGTCCACATTTTCTCTGGCTTAAAAAGGTAACTGTGCAGTGGAAAATACAGGGTTCCCAGTTAAGGATGTGAAAACATCTTGGTCTCACCGTTCTTTCATTTCCCTGAATCTGAACTAGCTGTTCTTTCTGTCTTTGTTTTGTAACAGGTTGTGAGATTTTTTTCCCTGTCTGCATGGAAATGTGTGTGCACTTGATTTTCTAAAATATGTATGTCTATTCATTTTTCCAACTGATCAAACCAAGGGTGGGAATCATGTTGCTCAGGCCACTCGGGGGATCTACAGGCAGCCCTTGGAATTCCACTGCTCCCCATGAGCCTACAGCACTTCCATATTCTGGCCAAATTAGGCTAAATAATGCAATTTTGAGAGAGACACCCTCAAACAGCACAACAAGAGGTCCAATATGCACCAAAAGGTTACCAGGAGTCAGTTCCAATCACCCAGTGCCAATTCCAGTCACCCAAAATGGCAGCCACAACAAATTGTCATCATCTCCCAACAATCTGGAGTAGGAGTACAGTGATGGAGCATGCCTACCCTTGGACTGAAGCATGTTGCTTCTGTACATTTTCTAAAGAAACACAATTTAGTAATTTATTTGAGTCTAATTTAACAAAGAAGATGCTTGCAGTTTCTTCCCAGTGACAGGAAAATGAAAGATATTCATATGCTTTCAGACCAAAGCTGGAGAAGTTGATTAAAAATTGAGTAAAGCCAACATCTTTTTAAATATTTCCAGACCTGTGTTTGTGTGCTAACACACAAAAGGAGAGATGGAAGTTCTTAATAACGCTACCAACATGCTTTTTTTCTTCGTGAATCCATCTCCATTGCTAGTCTGGCAACCACATTTTAGGACGTTGCCTGGGGAGAGAAACAGTTGGAAGGAGGAATTTTAAATGAAAATTGATAGGTAAGGGGAAAAAATAATCACATGCACATACACATGCATATGTTCACACACGGACATACCTGCATATACACACACCACTTGTTGTAAACACAAGGTCAGGAATCCCATGGCCACTGTCAAATAAATAGTTCCAGCCTAAATCTTTCTAGTGCCAGATTGGTGAAAAACTTAATTGCCTTAAACAACTCATTAGCAAGGAAGTGTCACTTCCCATTCCCATGGTCAAAAATGAAAGCCACCACACACACACACACACACACATCCCCTCTCCTATGATATATACTAATCACCTATTTTGGTAAGAGCTTGGCAGTGCATTATGGAGACTGTAAATATCTCCCAGGGTGCTGCTTTGTTAAGAAATGCTAGAGGAGCATTTCCAGCTCATACAGTACTGACATGTTGGGCAATAAAGGTAGGAAGGATGATGCCCAGTGGGGTAGGAAAAATGTGTGCTTCTGCTCCAGTTCAACAGGAAGCACAGAATGAGATTTGTTTCCATCAATAAAGAAAAACAAAGAACCTGTGGAATTTGGATGGTCAGCCATCCCAGTGAGGGCTTCTCAGGATCAGTTGAAGATTCACAATATCTTTAATTTGACAAATGCTTCATGCATTTGCTTTGTACAGGGCAGAGGCATCTTTGGAGGTACCCTTCAGTCAACAAGTGACAAGTTCTTCAGTTTTGCTTAAGCAGAAAGAAACAAGAATAAACAACCCAAGGGTATTTGCAGTAACATTTTGTTATTGCTATATTTCTAGAAGAGACACACCAACGTTCTTTACCAGGTTGCAGCAACCTGTGACAGTTTGCCATGTAAACTTTTTCAGGCACAACTGAAAGATTCTGCAGCAATCATTATTGTTTGACTAGGAGGCTACAACTGAGGTAGTTATTATCTGGAATTTCCATCCATTTCTTCCTTCCTGAATTTTCAGCTAACTGCATGTTCCTTTCTTGCAAGACCATGGAGGACAACCATTTCTAAAATGCAAAAAGGAGAAAATAGGTGGAACAGATATGAAGTATAACAGCCTGGGGGAAAGAGGACTGGAGGCTAAGACATCACCATCAATCAGCTCAGTTGATCCTTCTCAATACAGTGCTCATGCAGTATCAACTATCTAATGAGACATAAGAAGGTGCCAGACATAGACCCCATCATCATCTTCCTTGATCAGCTCAGAATCGCCCCTTCCACTGTTCTCTTTCACCTTTGTCTGAAAGAGTTAATCTTTCTCCATGTGCGGGAGGGTATTTTTGAGTGCAGCATTTCAGAACAGTGTGTTTCCCCCTCTCATGTTCTTTTTTCCTTAGCACACCCCTTTTGTCATATCCTGGATCCATTTATATGCTTTCCCTGGGGAGGGAGAGGGGTCAATAAGGCCTTGTAAAAGAACCTACAAAGTAGTAATAATCATAGTAGTAGCACTAATAGAAATACTACTACTTCCCATTTTCCTTCTTATTATTTCCTCAGTTTCACAGAATCACTCTAGAAGATGTTACTGACTGGAGTTTTGGACCTCCGCTTTGGATCTTTGGGTTCTATCCAAGAGACTAAGAAAGAGTGAGGTATCATTGGATAATGTGACAGATGGTGGTGGTGGTGGTGTTAATGATGACTATGACAGCAATGATGATAATTGTTATTATTTTGATTCCCGAGGACTCCAAGGCACTTCATTATGAATAAAAGAACAAAATAAACAACAAAATACAATGAGCAGTGATATATTTTTAAAAAGCAGAAATGCAGCAAATAAATAAGTAAACAGAAATGTCACAACAACAGCATCACAGTAAAACCTCAAAGCATCATTGTTTTTTAAAAGCTGTCTCGGGGAGCTACATTTTCGTAGCTTGGTGGAAGGAAAGCAGAGACTGAACAAGGTCATATCCTCCAGCATTTTACAGATGAAAACTGGGACATGTGTGGCCCAGCAACATCAGAAGGTGGATGAGATGGCAAAGAACTCACAAGCAAGGAGATCTGTTTCAGTTTGATTTTGCCTGAGCCTACTGGGAAGGGCACGATTCTATCCCCTCATTTCTTCTCCTGTCCTGTCCTGTCCTGTCCTGTCCTGTCCCGTCCCGTCCTCTCTTCCCCTTTCCTCTTTTGCACTTTGAAGTGAGTTTTCAGAACAAACTGAGGACAAAGAAAGAAAATAGGAATTGGGGAGAGTAACTGGGAAATAAGCTGGAAAAGTGGGATGATAAGGAATTGATTGGGATTGTCCCTGACAATCCAGGACAGTTGGAGAGTATGCAGATGGCTTTTCGTGGTGATGGCACAATTACTGAAAAACACCTCAGAACTCATATCATTTGCCTCTGAAGGTGAAAGAACATAACGCAGGGCCTTGGATGTTTACCCGATCATAAATTACACTGCTGTACGAGTGTCATGAATCGTCAGGATACAATATGATATAAACCAAGATAAATAAAATGCACACTTTATCAGGGAAACAATGCAAAATTCTCAAAGAGAGGTATAATAGCTTGAATGGGCATTACAATACAGCTTGAACAGACTGTACAGACAGTACATAATCAGAATGGCTAAAATGGATACCAAAGCTGGTCCTACTAAACAGTACAGTGAAACAGCCATGACAGATGGTACTGGCATAGTCTGAGCACCATCAGAACATGCAGAATTATCAGTCACTTAATCTAATTTGATTTCACTTTTCCCACCAGGAAGCATGATATTTAGATTCTACCTCTTTTGCCCCCAATGTTCTGGGTTCATGCAGATGGGTGATACGGGACAAGAAGCCCACTGGGAAATGTGAACAGTTGTACTCACTCCCACATCCAGCCATAATGCTCCATAAAACTGAAATAACTGTGTTTCTTGGCCATCAAATAGCCTTGTATTTTACCCTTTCTCCCAATTCTTTCCTGGGGTCAAATTCTTTAGTGCAGCATTTCTAGATCCATCATAGCTGTATATTTGCTGCACCAGCTGTTATTGACCAATGAATCTTGCCAGCTCTGCCCATCTTTGCTTTTTTTCACCTTTTGTCTTGTCCACTTAAGAGGAACTACAATAAAACATCAGAGTGGAGCCATCTAACCAATAAATTACAATTGTCAGGTGTTCAGATCAAAATTTTAGACTATTTTCTATAGATACAGGAAAAACTTGTTATCATGAAGTTTGGCAAAAGCATTTGATATTTCCCAAAGGACAAATTTAAGAACTTCACACATGAAAAAAGGAGCAGTTTCAGCATAACTTCACTTCTCTAGCTAGAGTAATTAGTGAAAGAACAATGAATCTGGTAGGTACTAATCCTGTTGATCAATAATTAACCCAACCTAGACCAGGCCTCCAAAAATTGGTGAGAGCACAGTACTTTGAAATCAATGATATATTATAGGTTGTTGTGGGTTTTCTGGGCTTTGAGGTCATGTTCTATTAATATTTTCTCCTGACTTTTCGCCTGCATCTATGGCTGGCATCTTCAGAGGATCTGGTGGCATGGAAGTAAAACAGAGTATATATATTTATGTAATCCCCAGGTGGGAGGGAGCAATTTGCATGTGTTACAGTTGGCCTGTGTGATGGCCTGTTGTTAAATGGGATATCCCCCAGGGTGGACAGGTCTACATAGGGACCTCAAAATGCAGCATCCAAACATGAATCAAAGAACACAAAAGACACTGCAGACTGATCCAACCAGAAAAATCAGCAGTAGCAGAACATGGTATAAACCAGTCTGGACACAGAATGCTTTTTGAAAGCACAGAAATTGTGGACCATTCTGACAACTACTATGTCAGACTACACAGAGAGGCCATTGAAATCCATAAACACATGTACAATTTCAATAGGAAAGAAGAAATTCGGAAACTAAACAAGATTTGGCTACCAGTACTGAAGAACACTAAAATCAAGACTCAAAAATATGCCAATGAACACCACCCAGACTCTGGAGGTTCCTCTACAGGGGTTGCTAATGTACTTAATGCACTGTTATGCATATTCCCTGACTAACAATACACCCTGGGGGATATCCCATTTAACAATAGGCCATCACACAGGCCACATGCAAATTGCTCCCTCCCACCTGGGGACTACACAAGTATAAATATTCTGTCTCACTTCCATGCCACCAGATCCTCTGAAGATGCCAGCCACAGACGCAGGTGAAACATCAGGAGAAAATACTAATAGAACAGGGCCTCAAAGCCCAGAAAACCCACAACAACCTATGGATTCCAGCCGTGAAAGCCTTTGACTTTCATCATCAATGATATATTGTTAAAATTGCCAAAAGCCAGTAAAAGTAAGTAGGATCAGACAATTGCTCTACTGGATCCAAGAGAGCCAGCATGGAGTAGAGGTTTGAGAGTTGGATTGCAACCATGGAGGCCAGGGTTCAATTCTCACCTTGGCCATGGATGGATGGAGAGATAGATAGTTTTTTATGGTCGTAGACCAGCATAGACTTGGCCACGGAAACCCACTGGGTGACCTTGGGCATGTCAAACACTCTCAGCTCCCAGAAAACCTTGTGATAGGTTCACTTTAGGGTTGCCACAGGTCAGAAATGCTTGGAAGGAACACAACAACAACAACAACCTAGATCAAGGTACAGAATTATATCCTCAGAGGTTCAGAACCTTAGCTAGTTCCTTCAAAGTTCAAAACAGAAGATATTCTCTAGCCCTTTGTCATGGATTCCACCGGTCCACTAACAGCACAGGTTATTTTTTTTTTTTTTTTTACTCTGACAAGTAAAACAAATTGGCCAACTATGAGTGCCATAGCCATCGAAGATGTTACCTATCTGTCATAAGCTCTGACTAACCTCTAATTCAGTGACTTTACCAGTGACTTATTTTCAAGACCCACAGCCAATCACTAAATTAAACAACAGAAGTTATGAATTTCCATTAAACATTTTATTTTTTTAAAAATTTTTTATTAAAGTTTACATTTGAAAATATATATAAAAAACCCTCTCCCTGCTTCCAAGCTTATTTTTCCCAGTTGAATCTGCTTATTTTCATTTCATTCACACATTGTTACAACTTATTCAGTAAAAGTAAAAGGTCTTACATTGTTTCATCTTACATGGTTGCATCCTACATTGTTACATTGTTGCATTACCTTACAGACAATCTTACATTGTTTCTTTTTCATTTGTTATGTTATGTCCTTATCCAAACCAGAACTTCCCTCCATTCCCTTTCAAAGTTCTGGATAGGTTTGTTTTTCAAAGAAAATGTCAATTTTTCTGTCTCTACCATATCCAGGACTTTTAATTTCCATTCTTCTATATCCACACTTTTCCTTTCTTTCCAATGTTGCACATATGTCAACCTTGCTGCAGTTATTAAATACAACATTACCTTCTAATGACATCTTACTTCTCTTTGTTACCCTAGCATGTTTAACAAATAAAACTCTGGATTCATTTCAAAATTTAGATTATAGATTCTTTGAATCTCATCATGTATTTCCTTCCAAATTTTTTTTGCTATCTTACAAGTCCACCACATATGAAAGAAAGACCCCACCTTTTCATCACATTTCTGACATCTTGTATTTCCATTTTTTTATTTTATTTTTTGCAATCTTTCTGGTGCCATATACCATCTATATAACATTTTATAAAAAATTTCTCTTAAATTTAGACTTGGTGTGACTATATCAGTTTTCCACATTCTCACCCAAGTCTCCCATAAAACATTTTAAAATAAGAAGTGGCTTGTTATTGTGTGTCTACAAATCATTTCGGACCTATGGTGGCCCTAAGGTGAACCTGTCTTTCTGAAAGCTTCTTGCTGTATAAATCTTCATTAATATTATTTATGTTATGGTTGTTGTTCAGTGCCCTCTGTCCTGCTTTTGCCAGCAATTGCCAAGAGTTTGGCGGGGGTGGGGTGATAAGCAGGAGCTGTCAGGTCATTATCCTATCCTAGTCAGTAACAAGGTGCCAACCCATAATGAAGGGAGTAGTCATCTGGTCCATGTCTGTATCAGCAGCAGCAAGGAATCCAAAATGGATTCCAGGAGCAGTGTTTGTTGAATGAAGCAAGATCTAGGGTCACAAAGTAACACAAAGCCAGAAAGGCTGCTAATCAGCCAGATAGGTCAGTTGTGAGCAAGGAACTCCCAGAGGCATGACAAGAATTTATAGCTAGCTATCTTCAAACAGCGGGCACTGGATTAATTAGTTTCTCTGACTTAAGAGTAACTGGAATCTCTGCATGCCCTCTTTGGCCCTCCTTCACTCCATGAAGCTAGGTTTGCTCTCAGCTTCTTCCTCCTGCTGCTGTGAAGTACTGTCTTTTTCTGTCTGTTGGAGTTTGTGGTCCCCTTTTGCTTTACCCCCAGATACAGATGCTGCAATTTCTGTGTCTGTGTTTGTGTCTGACTCAGACTCAATCAGAGGATGAGGCATGACATCCTCACACTGATTCTGACTCATGGCAACCTTGTCACAGGGTTTTCATGGCACAGTTTATTCAAAGGAGGTTTCCCATCAACTTCCTTGAAGGCTGAGAGAGTATAACTTGCCCAAGACCACTCAGTGGCTTTCTACAGTCAAGCTAGGATTCAAACCCAGAATCCTGGAGACCCTCAAATCACTACACCATGATTACTCAATATTTGTATTATTTATTCATAATATAAATGTATAAATAATTTATATATTCATGTATTCATTATTATTTATAACCAAGATTCTGCATCACCAGCATAGTTACCAATGCCTAACTATATATTGTCTTCTGATTCAACTTTGCAAACCTATTTTGATGGCCAGTAGCTGCACTGAGAGATGGAGGCCTGTCCCACTGGAGATTGAAGAATGTTGAAGGATGATTTTTCCAGCCCCCTCCTGCCAGGGAATGGCAGTGTGACAATCAGAAGCAGGGTCCCTGTTGCAACTTCTTGTTACACTGAAACTTGCTGGCAGGAGGAGGCTGGAAATGGCATCCTGCAGCTCACTGATTACCAGCAGAACAAGTCTTCATTGCTCATTGCAGCTGCTGGCTGTTGAGATAGGTTGGGGCAGGGAGATTTGTGATTACAGCAATAGTGCCACAGTCATAAATGAGAATATTGAACAATTACAAATGAGTGAGTCTAGCTTATGTATTCATAACTGCACAACAAGATGTTAGCCTATATTATTATTATTAATACTGTATTGCTTCCATTATGATTGACATTGTCTTCCAAACATACTCAGGTGAAAGCCACAAAAGCTTCCTGCACCATGATGAAAAATTAAAAAGATGGATACTGCTGCTGTCCTGTGTAATTTGTGTAGTTCCTGGGGTTTGCAATGCCGTGCAGCAACTGTTCTGTACACTTTGTCTTTCTCAGCCCAGAAATACAGAGGTATATAATTCAAACATACTCCTCTTTTCACCTTACCCAAGAGGGTTATAAATCATTACTTCCACAAAGCACTGCATAAATGTCAAGACTGCCTTATCACAGGTGGGGAGACAAACGTAATGGGTTTTGAAATTCTGTCTTACTGCTTCGTCACCAAAAGAAAAGTACAAATATGACTTGGATTTTAATCCAGTATGCCAGGAAATTTCCCTTGCAATGGATGTTGATCATAGGTATGGTGCTTGGTTTTATTTTAAAAATGACAGTAAAGAAGAGGTGCAGAAGACAAGGTTATGAAATTCCTTTGGTAAGCATCACTTTGCCAACATATCACTGAAGCCTTAATAAGTATAAATGAAGTTGCATCTAAATGCTATCAAGTACTTTCAACAGGGTAATACCGGAGAGAGTACTTCAGCACCGCTGTAACAGCCAGTGATTAAAGCTCTAGAAATTAAATGAGAGTCTCCCAGCTCTGTTGTATTTTTTGCTAGCAAGGGAAGTTTTAACCTGGTGGGTACCAGGTGGGAGAATATCCAGCAAAACACCAGAGAGTTTTGTGTATAACATTCCAAGCTTTTAAAAAGAAGGACAGGTTTTGGTAGCAGCCTGTATCTTCCATCTTGTTCCAAGCCAACAGCTAATGTTGGGTAGTGGATAGACTCCTGAATACAAAGAGATAAGATTCAGATCTTGGAATCAGTTCCTTAGCCATAAATCTCATTGTGTGACTTTGGACCAGTTTCTGAAGTCTTTACCTACATCCCAGAGTTGCAATGATAACTCTTGTGTAAAAAATACAAGCTCCTTAGAGGAGAAACACAAAGCAGTTTGAGCCCTTTCATCAAGGTCAACAAGCCACAAAACATAGGGCTAAATCCAAAATTAGTCCTTCCTAGAGCAGACCCACTGAAATGAATAAGACTTATTAGTTAACAACTAATTGAAGTCCCATTGATTTCAATAGATCTACTTTAACTGGAGCCAGCACTGGATTTGCCCATGTAATAGATTACATCAGGGTGGGAACTGTCTGGCCTTCCAGATATTCATGGATTGCAACTCCCAGCAGTCCCAGCCAATGATGTGGAAGTTCAACAATATCTGGAGGTCTGTAGGATTCCCACCCCTGCCCTACTTAATTCTACTTCTTCCAAATGTCTAAGATTTTTTCTAAAAAAACCTCAGAAATGTAACAGTTAGCTCACTCTGAGCACCTCATCTGTAAGGTCTGAGACTTCTGCCCTCTAATTGTTTACTCTGATATGCCATGCAAAGGCAGACATGACATTCATGAGACTTTTCTCATATCCTTTCTGTTCTGGCAAGAAGAGATGTTATCCTTGGAGGCATCCAGCTGAGTTTAAAAATAAAAGTCCCCTGAAAAGCTTTTATATAGCATGAAATGCAAATAACATGCTGCAAAGTGACACCGTTTGGTTGCAGGAGAGACTGAATTCCCAGAAACAACCAGCCAAATATGAGTGTTTCATTAGCATGGCATTTGAAGATGATACAGCTTCTATGTGGTAGTACTGAATAATTACGATTGATGGACATTGATCAATATTAGACTTTCACCAAGAGGCCTAGGCAGCCACTGGGTAGATCTGGAATTCTTTGCAAAATAGAATTTATAATTGGGAAACCCTAATGCTACAACTGAAAATGTACTGTACAGCTTATATTACAAAAAACTGTATGTGTATTTTGGGTTTTCAAATTTACACTTAAGGATGATATGCATGTACTTGCATGGTGATATAAGCAGGGGAGAAGATGTAAAAACCATAGTCTTGATTAATTAAGCCATAGTCTTGGAAATATATTGTGGTAGCATATCTGGAAGCAGGCAAATGTGTAACTCAAAAGACATCTTTGAGGCAAGTGGAACCAATCCGTTTTGTTCTGTTGCATATCCCCTGAAACTAGACAAGCATCTCTTACTGTTCTTTCCAATCCTGTCTGATCCTGTAGTCTAAGCAGGATCAGCCCTGATTAGTATTTGAATGAGAGACCACAAATGAATACCAGGTGTTGTAGGCTACATTTCAGAAGAAGGAACTTGCATAATCACCTCTGAGTATTTCTTGGCTAAGAAAACTCTATGAAATTCATGGGCTCACCATAAATTGACAGGAAATTTGAAGTCACACACACACACACACACACACAGAGTTGTTTCCATAGAATCAAAACTATGTAATGTATGAATTTCCTTGAGGTTACACCTGATATGTTTCATTTTTTGACACTGCAGTGGTCTGAAATGAAGAAGGGAAATTGCTTTAAAATAAGGGATATCTTTCCACAATAAGGAAGAAAGGCTAGACATCTCCGCTACAGTTGAGGAGCATTTCTGTTTGAAACCTTGAAGAGTGACTTCCAGTCAGTGTAAACAATATATATCCAGAGGAAGTCAAGCTCATGCCCAGTTTTGGACTACAACTCCTATCAGCTCCACCCCAGATATGTAATGGTCAGAAATTATGGGAGCTGTGTCCCAAAACACCTGGAGGGCATCACCTTGCCTACCAATAGGCTCCTAAAAGCACCAGTGCTATGACTTGGTATAAACTACCCTCCAACTGTGCAGATTTGGAAGGACAGTCCCAATTAATCCTCTGTCATGCTGCTATTTCGCTGCTTTTAAAATGTCCCAGTCTCCCATTTCTCTTCCCGTTTCCCCCTTTGTCTTCAGCTTACTTCAATTGCTGCAAATTGAGTTCAGAGTGCAAAAATAATTTCCACTCAAAGAAGGAAATAATTTCCCCTAAACCACTTCAGCAGGAAGAAATCCAAGGAAGAGAGCAGAATCTTGCCTTTCCCATTAGGTTCAAGCAAAAGCTGGGAAAGGCAGAGATTGAGGCCCTTTTCTCACGAGGCGAGTGAATCGCTCCATGCCGTTACTTACCGGCTCTTCTTGGGTCCAAAGTAATGCAGACTTTCCCTTGAGCCCTTCCGCAAGGTTCCTCCATTGGTGCAGGGCGAACCAGAGCAGTGCGAAGTCTGTAAATCTGCACTGCTCCGGCTCAAAATGGTGGCTTCCTGTGGCTTCCGGCTCAAAATGGCAGCTTCCAGTGTCTTCGTGAGAGTGGACCAACCACTGGCGCTGGCCACACCCACAGCCCGCCCTCCACAGATTTCAGGTTCGCATTGGTGCGAGCCTGTGAATCTGAACAGGTAAGTAGGAACGCAATGGCGCGTTCCAGAAAATGTAAAGACCTGATTTTTCTGGTCTTTACTTAGCGCGGGGGAGAACCACTTGGGAGGACCACTTGGGGGTGGGTTGGATCAGACTGAGGTGTGGAACTAAGTTAAATGGTCCGCACCTAGTCTGATCCAAGGTGCGGATGACCTCCGTGCCAGGACGCCTTGGCCCGTTTTAACTGCCTCTTGCGGAAAGGGCCTCCGACAGCAACAAGGAAGCGAAAGTGAGGGAAGGAGTAGAATCTTGCCCTCCCCAGCAAAAGCAAACTGCTTCTGCCTCTCCTAGCTTATGTTTTCTTCCTCATTAATAACTGCTGCCATTTTGACCACCCCCTGATGTTGCTTGGTCATGCATGTCCCAGTTTTCGTCTGTGAAAAGTTGGAGTGTATGGTATAAACTTCCTCTCTTCCTACGTGAGCTCTTTAAAAATAACATCCATGTTCATGAGCAACCACTACACTATGTTCTAGAAAGCCAGATTCCTCATTTTGACTTTCAATAAACAAAGTTCCCTTACGCACAAATCTCACAGAGGCCCAGAATTAATGAATACCATTTTGCACCTTGATATTTTTATGTAGGGAAGATGGATGGAATGGTCTTTTCAAGCTGCAACTACAATGAAAATGCTTCTGTGATAGAAGAAAAATGGGATGAAGCGTGTTCCTGAAAGCCAACTAGATCAGAAACCATGCAAGGTTTATAGGAGAAAGGCAGTACTTTGAATTGGATCCAAGAACTATATGCGGTCACAATATTAAGAGACTTATATTATCTCCAATAAAAGACTCCATGCTAGGGATGCCCTGGTTTCCACTGGTTTGTCATTGGGTTGGATTGTGTTCCAGCATCTCTCTAACATCAATATCAATTCTTACATATTGAGATAGCAGGACAACACACACACACACACACATACACACATTCCAGACTTTGGCTATTTGTCCCTGAGAAAAACAAGTGAAAAATCAGCACTCAGTAGATGCCTGATTGCAAGCAATTTAAAGAGTACATTGAGTGCTTACTTCCAATCCTACTACACAATTGTCTGACTGGAAAATAAAGCAATTTGGTTGTTCTTGGTGTTGCAAGGCATAAACCAAGTTGCATCAAGATTTAATGTTTGGAAATTGATACTAAGCTGATCAGATCAAGTTTTGTTTTGTATCATTTAATGGGTTGACCTATTGCTGATGTTTACTGGACTAAACATTGGTCAGACAGGAAGGCGATTTTGATTTTAGGAATTACTACAGTGGCTGGTGGTAAATATAAAGCTTTCTGCAAGCCAGAGAGATGGACTGAATCTGAAGCAATGTAAGCAAGAATATAAACTGCTAACATTTTCCTAGAAATTATTTACCCAAATGCTAGCAGAGATGTATTGGAGAGAAGGCTCACAGGATTAGCAGGAAGAATTATGTCACGTGCACTTCCTCTAAAGTTTTTCTGTTTCCTCTGAGATCTTATGTTTCCTAGGAGGGAAGATGCATTTTTCTGGATACAATCTTGTGAGCTATCTCTTTTATAGAAAGTTGGAGAGAGAGGGTGGCTTGGCCTTTAGTAAACAATTAAGTCCCATTAACTTTAGAAAGACCTGCTTTTGGTGAAAATGGAACTTGCTAGAACTGTTTCACTGATATAAACCAGAGGTGGCAAAGTACAGCTGTGGGGCCACATGTGGCCTCCAGGACTGTTTTTGTGGTCCTTCATCCCTCCAGATTCCCCAGACTGTCTCTTTTCTGGCCAAAAAGAAAGGATGAACTTCTCCTCCTGGAAGCCTCCAGGCGCAGCCACACACCTTTTAAATAGATTGCAAGGTGCATCCCCCCTCACTGCCCTATTTAACATTATAAAATACCTCTTTTTGAAAAATCTGACATGGACTTCCAGTCACTTCCAGTTTTTCCCTTTTGTTTTTTTTTTTAAAGCATTTTTGGAAGGCCATGCAACCCCCTATTCACTCTTAGGCTAGATCTTTGGCTCCTAGACCTATCATAATTGCCCATCCCTGCTATGGATCAGCACTGCTTCATACATCTTTAGACCTAGTGGCATGGTTAAGGGGTCTGTGATGATGGGCACCTTCACTCCAAGGTTTACCACCACACTTCTGCAGAAGGCTTTGTGCATTTCTGTAACAGGTGTGTGGGTAGTGCTGTATAGTTTGTCAAGACCAGGGAAATCTGGACCAAGCCAGGGCTATGACAATCAAAGTCTGCTAAATCTCTTCCTTCTTCAAGAATGCAGAATCCTTATCAACTTTTGTCCCCCACTGGCTTTCTCTTCCAGTCTATCTCCCTCTACTGCTTTCCCTAAATCCACACGCTTTCAGATATAGGGCAAAGCATGGATTTATCTGTTCAATGACTGTGTCACTGGTGGTAGTGTGTGTAACCAATCCAGATGAAAGAGACATTCTATTGAGACGCTCTTTACAAAATATAAACAATTCTTTATTTAACACACTGTCAAGGAAAAAAGGTAAGGGCACTTTAAGGAGTAGTACATAGCACAACACTTGCATGTTTAAACCAGCACACTTTCTTTCTCTTTCTTTCTCAGACACACACTCTCAGGTGAAGCTCTCACTCTCTCTCAGCTTCAAGCTCTCTCTCCTCATTTCTGCACTAGACTGTTATATTGCTATAATTCCACTTCCAACATCCCATGGAATTCTGGGGTTTTGCAGTTTAGGGAGGGGGCCTTTGAGGAGTGCAATAGAGTGTCTCCTTTGAGGCCCCTTCCTGAACTGCAAAAAGCCAGGATTCCATAGAATGTTGAAAGTGGAAGAATAGCACTATAACAGGCTAGTGCAGAAATGGCCTCTGTTCAAGATAACAGGAGACACAACATCTGGAAGGCCACACATTCCCCGCCCATGCTCCAAGCCTTCTATGACATGGTGTCAGAAGTCAAGTATTATGACCGACAGACAGTCAAAGCAACATCTTTTGCAATGTTTGGTAGATGAAAACCAAAACATATGTGGCTAAGTAGCATCAGGGTTCAGTCAAGAAGGCAAAAATTATTAATGAAGGAGGACATATAACTGAGCTAAGCCTGCCACCCCAGTTAGGCTCAAGCAAAATTTGCTTTCGCTTGAGCCTAGTGGGAAAGGAAAGATTCTGCCCCTCTCTTTGGATTTCCTCCTGCTGAGATGATTTAGGGGAAATTACTTTTGCAATTTCAACTCAGGGCAACAATTAAAGTAAGCAGAGGGAAGTGGGAAGACAGAGAAACTGAGGCCTCTAAAAGATAGCTGAAAAATTGGAATATCTGGGACTTTCCCTACCAATTCAGAACAGTTAGAGGATAGGAGGCAAGGAAAACTGAACAATTCCCTGCACCTTGACCTTTAATAATCTCACAATATGGCCAGAATGGAAAGAAAGATTTGCTTGCCTTCACTTGCCTGCTCACCATGCTCCACAAGCTAGTAGTGCTAATGGATCCTGTCATTGGGGTAGTGAATCTGTTTTGGATTTTAGTCTGAACTTTAAAAAAGATATAAAAGGTGCTGAACTTATTTTGGAGACAGACATTAGGCCTTTGGATAGCTTCTATAAAGTCACGACCAATTCACTACCTCACTGATCTGGAAGGCACAAGCTGCCACTGGAAAAAAGAAAGTATCATGAAGATGAGTGCCCTCCTTTGGGCAATGTGTATAATTCCTTCACTTCTGCTAAATAGGGTCATATACAGAGATTACAGGACTTGTTTGGCAAAATTTGATGCCCATTTCAGTCCAAGTTTATGAGGGCCTGCTTCTAAAAAAGAGCTCAGGAGCCTGGAGTCATAGTTTCACAGAGTCCAGGGCCATTTCCACTCTATACTGTTATAGTGCTATTATTCCATTTTCAACATCCTAAGGAATCCTGGGGGTTGCAGTTTAGGGAAGGACATTTAGAAGTCTCAGCCAGAGAGTTCTTTTGGCCTCAGTAAACTACAAACCTCAGAATTCCACATGATGCTGAAAGTAGAACAACAGCACTATAACAGTGTAGGGCTGAAAGGCCCATAGACTCATTAGAGTTGCACAGTCTCCAGCTAAAGCATCCCCAGCATGTAGCTTTTCAGATTCTTTTTGAAGATATCCAAAGAAGAAGACCATGCTACTTCTCGAGGCGATTGATTCCATTGCTGAACCACTCCTGCTGTCAAGAAGTTCCTTCTAATGTTCTACCAAAATCCAGTCTCCTGCAACTTCAACCCATTAGATCTGGTCCTACCCACTGGGGCAGCAGAGAACAGTCCTGCCCCCTCTTCTCTTTTTACAGCCCTTGAGGTATTTAAAGAGAGCAATCATCTTACCTCTCAGTCTTCTCTTCACGAAACTGAACATGCCCAGCTCTTTTAACCTTTCCTCATACGTTTTGCTTTTCATACATCTTGTTATCCTCCATACCTCTTATCATGTTCCTTCTCCGAACCCACTACAATGTGTCTAAATCCTTCTTAAAATGAGGTGCTGAACTCAGCACTCCAGATGAGGCTTGACCAGTGCAGAATATAGTGGGGCTATTATTTCCCTGAACTTGGATACTATGTTTCTATTAATGCAGGCTAAAATAGCATTCACCTTTTTTGTTGCAGCATCACACTGCTGGCCCATGTTCAACTTGGCCATTTCCACACTAGACTGTTATAGCGCTATTATTCCACTTTCAACATCCTATGGAATCCTGGGGTTTGCAGTTTCGGGAGTGGCCGGCTAGCCCCTCTCAAAACTGCAAACCCCAGGATTCCATAGGATGTTGAAAGTGGAATAATAGCGCTATAACAGTCTACTGCAGAAATGGCCCTTATGATCAACAGTAATTCCAAATTCCTTTTTGTATGTAGCACTGCTGAGCAACGAATTCCTGCAGTCTATAGAGCTACCTTTGTTTTTTGTGGCCTAAATGGAAAATTTGGCATTTGTCTCTACTGAATTCCATTTTATTAATTTCTGACCATTTTTCTAATTTATCGATGACCTTTTGAATTCTGTTCCTATCTTTCAAAGTATTAACCATCCTTACCAGTTTTTGTGTCATCATCAGACTCAGTATGGATTCCCTCCACTCTGTTGTTTAAGTGATTGATAAAAATGTTAAAGAGTAGTGACCTTAAAATAGAAACCTGAGACTCTCCATTTGAGTCATCCTTCCAGTTTGAAGAGCAGCTGTTAATGACAACTCTTTGAGCAGTTTTCCAATCAGTTATGGACAACATTCCCACCTATTCCACATTTACGGTCATCAGTTTGATGGTTAAAACTTTATGGGGAACCTTATCAAATGCTTTGTTGAAATCTGGATAAATGACATCCACAGCATTCCTGCTATCTACTAAACTAGTGACGTGATTGAAAAAAGATATAAGATCAGTTTGGTAAGGTTTGTTCTTGACAAACCCATGTTGGTTCCTACTGATCACTGCATCATCATCAAGATATTCACAGACAGACTTCTATATAATCCATTGTAATATTTTGCCTGGTATTGAGGTTAGACTGAGTGGTCTATAATTTCCTGGATCTTCTTTTTGTGGTTTTTTTTGAAGAGAGGGACAACTGCAGCTCAAAACAATATAGCACTAACAGCCCTTTAGTTAAAAGTCTTCAATACTAAAAGTGAATAAAAAGGTCTGCATTGTTAAAACTGTACTGTATCGTATCGTATCGTATTGTATTGTATTGTATTGTATTGTATTGTATTGTATTGTATTGTATTGATGTTGCTTGAACACGCATGTCCCAGTTTTCATGTGTGAAATTTTGGAAAGCATGTGATTTCAATTCCTTGATTCCCTCTAGTAGAAAACTGTGGTGAAGGATGCTAAAGCAGGGATGTGCAGCCCATGGATGATTTATGTCCCCTTCCAAGGCCATTTTTGCAGCTTCCAGACCTCTTTGTACTCCCATATCTGCAGTTCTTGAACAAAAGATGAAGTGGAGTAGAAACTACTTCTGGTTTGAAGGGGGGGGATTTTGGCCAACCTGCACCCTGTGAAGGCCAAGAATTGAGGGCAAATGAAGAGTTTATGGGAGGGGGACGTGGCTGGCTAGAACCTTGAATGGTGACATTGCAAGTAAGGCAATGAAAAGAAAGTTCAGCATTTGGTGCAGATTCCCCCTTAATCATTTAATGTTGAATGCATCCAAGGCCAAGGTTTTCAGATATCATTATATTTTAGCTCTCCTGAACTGAAATCCTTACCCCAGAACTGAACTCTGAAAATGGAGCCTTGCCTACAGGTCATCCTAAAGGCTTTTCAGACATGACACACCTGTGATTCCATGGAAGGATAATGAGAGGTTTTTGCTCAGTTGCAATAGACACCCAAAGCAACAGCAGGTTTCCAGTTACCTCAAAGGAGATCCTGCTTTAGGCCATTTCCACACTAGCCTGTTATAGTGCGATGATTCCACTTTCAACCTCCTATGGAATCCTGGGGTTTGCAGTTTCAGGAGGGGCAAGCTGGCCCCTCTTGAAACTGCAAACCCCAGCATTCCATAGGATGTTGAAAGTGGAATCATAGCGCTATAACAGGCTAACGCAGAAATGGCCCCAATTAGGCACTTGCATCTGCTGAGTGGGCTGTCAGAGATTAGTCTAAGACTGGAGCTTGACTCATTAGCAAAATATCTTGACAGGTAAATCTACCCACTCATTTTAGGAAAACAAGTTCATTTACTCTACATCAAGGCCATTTTTCTGCACTAGACTGTCATAGTGCTATTATTCCACTTTCAACATCCTATGGAATCCTGG
This sequence comes from Ctenosaura bakeri, assembly GCA_948474755.1. Classification (NCBI taxonomy): domain Eukaryota; kingdom Metazoa; phylum Chordata; class Lepidosauria; order Squamata; family Iguanidae; genus Ctenosaura; species Ctenosaura bakeri. The sequence goes on from CAOLHI010001123.1 coordinate 104,751, forward strand.
GGTTTACAGTTTAGGGAAGCCCACCTTTGTGGCCTACTTGAGGAAGGGGTAGTGTGGAGGGTTAAAAAATTGTCCCTAGCCACTTGAGGTTTTTTTTAAAGTTTTTTTTAAAAGTTGTGTCAGTACAATTCCACAAAACTAAACATAACGCACAGCACAGTACCAGAGCAAATGTTGTTCTTGTACTCTAACCTTAACAGAAGCATGAGGCACACACATACAAGGCATTCTGCTAGTCCTCTGCTCAGGAAGAGAATTTCGCTTACAGTTCTTCTGCCAATTTGTTCATTTTTTAAAAGCTCCATTCAGACACATGAAGGGCTGAGTATGTTCTGCACAAAATGTACCCACAGCATTAAAGGACAAATGATCTATCCTTTGTACACCTGCATAATTCCTCTGAAGTTAGTGGAATGTTGTTAATTTACACCAGCTGGTTCCAGATGTGGAAAAGACCTCATGCTTCACACAGTCCAGATCATTATCACAAAGACCAACACAGGAGGCATTGTGCTCTCAAACTGCCAGCCACAATCATCTGGAGCATCATTCCTCCCTCCCTTTCTCTCCCTTTCCCTCTCCTTTGTCTCACACTAGGTGGTATCTATTTGATTTTTCCTCCCATTTTCAGGGAATCTGCAAACACAAGCAGTCTATCACCATTTTGATGAAGCATAGTACATAAATTCTCTAAAGAAACAAAATAAGTGTATGAATGAATGAATAATTTTTGAGGACTGTTTTTTTAAAAGCCTCCTGGCTATGCTGTATAGCACCTGGCATGTGTGTGTTTGTGTGTGTGTGTGTGTGTGTGTACTTTCAAGTAGCCTGCGGACTTAGGAACTTCATAGGGTTTTCTTGGGCAAGTAAGTACCTTCCTCTGAAATATAGTCTATAGAACCTGGTATTCATTTGTGGTTCCCCATCCAACTACTATTCAGGGCCAACCCTGTTTAGCTTCCAAGATCAGACAGGATCTGGTGCTTGGCATACAGCTGATGACAAACATATGTTTAGAAGTGAAACAAAGATCAATAGACTACAAGTCAAATCACTTCATCTTCACTTGTATATGCATTTCAAATTTATTTATTTATTTTGCAATGAGATGAGATGCCAATTCATTTTCACTAACTGACCAAGGTTGAAGGAATATTATTTTGAGCTGAACATCACTTAATGTCTGACCCCTTTAGTGGAATCTATGCAATGAAGTCCAGGCCTGGTATAAAACCAGAATCACTTCATTTGTTTGATGGAATATGTGGGACCAAAGTAGAAGCAACTTTGGGAAGTGAATGATAGGGACTAGAAGGAGTGGTTAAATTCTAGCATGTAATTTATATGTATTGCCCTGTACTGTCCATGTCACTCAGACCAACTTAGAAGTTACATAGGCCATTCCTACTTGGTTGATTGGCTAAGGATGATGCTTTCTGATAGCCAAATCCACTTCTGGGTCACCAATAAAGCCAGAATACTAGTGTGACACAGTGGTTAGTGCACTGAGATTAAATACTGGAAACCAAGCTCAGCAACTTCATATACTTTCCTTGTTCAGAGGCCCAAAAAGAGTGGAAATCTAAGAACAGGGTTCCCAGATCTCAGGCCTGGACCTTCTTATCCAGAGGGCAAGGGGGGAAGGAATCTTAGGGCAAGAGCACTAGCTTTATAAGTATGTACAGTCAGCTTTCCGTAGCCATGGGTTTAACATTCACAGATTTGATTATTTGCAGATTATTTTCCACTGCCTCTGCTGTTGGCCTGTACCATTTGTAATAGGGACCTATAAATCTCACCTCACATTTGCAATCTCTCTGCAAGCCTTGTAAGACTGAGAGAGACTGTAAATGCAGGGCTTGTAAGTCCCATTAAAAATGGTGTAGGAAAGCAGCAGAGGTGGTAGCAAGCCCTGCCAGCTGTCCACTTCTGCCTTGTGAAGGAATCCTGACACTTCAAGGCAAAACTGGGTGGCTGGCATGCTCCCCACTGCAGTGTATAGCTACTCATGGTTTTTCAACCCTTTTGGGGGTCCCTGACCCCTGCGAATGTGGTAAGGTGACTGTGTATCTATTTTCCACCTTTGTTAGAATTGGCGGTCTTTAAAAAAAAATCAGCAGCATCCTCTGTGCCACAGCCAATGCTCCTTGTATCCTACATAATAACATCACTAGGGCACTCTCCTTGTAACATCACACAGTTTTTTCCCTAGGTCTCCAGGTGTGGATAGTCGTGAGCTGGCAGTTCTAGCTCAGAACCCCAGTGGTCACCATGGAAAAGTCACTCACCCTAACTTGTTTCACAGGACCATTGTGGTGCATTTCTGTATTTGTTTTCAGTGTGGGGAGGAAGTATGGGTATAATTGTAACAAAACATTTATGCCATAGCTGAGCCTCATCCTGAGAACAGTAAGTTTGACAATGTCATCATGACATTGCTAGTTGGGCACACAGTTTTGTTATTGCTTTGCTACCTCACAGTTACAACACTGTATGTTGCCTGCACCATTAGATGGGATGAGGCAGCTGCCTCAGGCTGCTGACTGAGGACATTAAGAAAGGGCTGCAAATTATTAGTCATTTAATATGTTATTATTATAGTTTTGCTGCCAGCGAAAGGGAGAGGAGCTTGTGGGATTCTCACTCATTTGCTAAAAATAACTTGGCTGGCTTTTAGCTACTATGTGCTTTAATAGGGGTGGGGAAAGGAGGTTGGCATGTAGTGTTCTGCCTCAGGCAACAAAATGTTTTAAGCTGACCTTGTTTGCAGCACTTTTAGCAGTTCTGCAGTGATGCAGTGGATAGAAACTCCCTCACCATGTGCCATAGTCAGTCCAGATGTATTCAAGTTACCTACTTTCTATAACTGTATGAACTGCCTCAGGGAATAAACCTGAGCCATCCCTATACATTTACCTGCCTGAGCTGACAGAAAGTGTGTACTCTTCTCCCATTCCACATACAATAAGCCAACTGAACTGGCAGTTGGATTTTTCATCACAACTGGCAGTAGGATATTGAACCCTACCATACCTGTATACTAAGAGAGGGGGTTTGGACCACCTAGTACACAGCACACTGTCCTCCCTCACCTTGCTGCCATGTCCCAACTGCTTGAGTTGACTGTCTCATTGTGCCTAGTGGTAGAGCTGGCCCAAGGGTAACTTTGGCTACAGGGCTTCTTTGTTTACCACCCATTCTCTATTTTGCTTCTAGGCAGGATTTACATATGGGAACTTTCTCAGCTTTGGAACTCTTTGAACCACTCCAGCGCAAAATGATAACATGTATCATTTTAGATACACATTTCCTATAAACCCTACACTTTTTCACTTTTTTTTTCTGTATCAACTGAGTTTTGCTCTTTTGCAAGCCATGATAAGTGTTTATCACTGGCTGATGGCATCTACAAAAACTTGCACAAGAACTGTGTATCCACGTGGACCGACATACTGAGAAACGGTCCAATACAGATTTATATTCTATATCCTCATCAACAAGAGACTACATACCTCTCAGTCATGAAAACTCTTCCAATCACTTTTGGATGGGAACAGCACTTTACCCCACAGCACCCCCTGCTGCTCTCCTTATAGCACAACACATACTCTCTGTTGCTGCAGATTTTGAACAACAATTCAGTGCAAGCTGTGACCAGGAACGTAGCAAAAATGGGGAACAGCTGAATGGTCTTACATTACATTGTTCATTGCTTTAGCATGCAACCTTAGTGGGCCACACTGATTCATACTGAAGATGCTAGGAAACATGAGACTCCAAAATAACAGAGAAGAATTGAGAGACCCAAGAAAAGGAAATATCAGGTAAGAAATTGTGAGGCTTATTGACTCTCAGATTCTCACACCCACCACTCACTGTTGACCTTTAAAAGCATCTAATTTCTCTAGTTCCATGGTGCCCTCCACATGTTTTGGATTACAACTCCCTCAGTCACCATTAGCATGGCCAATGCTTAGGAATTATGGAGATTTTAGTTTATACCATTTAAAGGCCACCAGATTGCCTACCCTGCCTTAGCTACTTCAAACTTCTTCCCCTGCCATCTCCATATTTCCAACTTCACACCTCCCTTCCATATTGTTCCATACTGAAGAAAACTCGATAAAGGCTGAAGGATTTGCAGAGCCTCCCCAAGTCACTATAACTTAAACATCCCTTCCAAAAATGGAAGCATGAGATGAGTTCCCTTTTCTCCTTTTCCTCCCAACTGATTATCATTATTTATCTTTTCATAATACTAGCAGAACACCTGAAATGGGGAGCAGGGCAGCAGTAGAGCTTTTCCCACCCCACCCCCTTATTTTGGGAAATACCCTTTTCTCCTTCCACCTTCCCACATGCAGATGGGTTGAAGAGAAATGTCTCAATGAACCAAATCCATATCCTCCCACTCTATTGCTACAAGGTGGGAAATCGCCACTGGCTGAAAAAGGTTTTTTCCATCCAGGTGGTACACGCATATATGCCCATTCTCTCATTGTAATAGGACTGCTTGCAATGGTCCCCTCACATGTACACATACACACACATGCACCACATACACAGTTGTTCATCACATTTCTACACATGAGAGAGCCACCCCATGCTCAGTTAATCATCACACCCCCACCCACCCCTGGCAAAGGAATACTAATGTCACAAATGTCAAGTCTCTCATTATCACAGTTGCGTGCGCACATGCCCCATTATCTGAGTGTGTGTGCATCCATACAGAGAGACCTAGACATAAATATACAGATACGTATATGCTGATCACATACATCTGTGCTAAGCTTTGTGAGTGCTGAGTCTTCCTGAAGTGAGGTGCAGAAAGACTGCAGAGTATGAGGAAATGGGTACAATGCTTTGACCATGAGTCTTGGCCATGTGAGTTGGCAAATCTCCTAAGTTTTCTCTAGCAATGTGGCACATGATGCCCCCCACCCAGAACAAATGCTTCTGTAGGCAGATGGGTTATCTATAAAGATGTTTTTTAGAGTCTCCAGGATATTAGTGTTAAGCAATTTGCACTCTCTGCCTTTGTTCCTCCTGATCATGTTTTGTTGGTTTTTACACTGGGCATTGTCCTAGAAAGACAGGGCATGCATCTCTTCAACAAACAAATACTTTTATTGGCTCTGCTCTCAAAGCTATCTCACTACGGCATACCTTAGATATCAAAATAAAGCTCTGCCACTTCCCAACAATAGAACGGAATCACTTGCCCATAATCATGTCTCCTTGTCTTTTTGGGATGTTATTTGGGGCTAACTTAGTGGGCCTGAATATGAACCACCCACCCATCTCACTGCTGCCCATCACCATGGTATCTGACTTTGTGACGCATAAAATCAATAGCAACGCAGAACACTCAAATCCTGCTGCCAAGTACAATAACATTAAATGGCTTCCTTCTCCTCGACACTATTTTGATAAGATTTCCCACCCAGGTTGATGGAGATCCTCAATCTCTGTCCCCCTCTCTTCTCATACAGGCTAACAGGAGGCAGGTGCTGGCAGTTAAAGCAGGTACATTTCAAGGTCTTCAGAACTAAAGAGGCATGGAGACAACTATCAGGATGGGCCAGGGTAGAAGACTGAGAGAAACAAAAGAATGCACTAAGTTGTCTGCATGAATCACCAGCATCCAGGGCTGTTGCATGACAAGAGGTGAGAGGACAGAACAGTCCTGCACAAAACCACAACAGATTTCTCAGGCACCCCACCCACCTTCTCCACCTCACTTGAAAAGACAGAACACAACTGTAATAATAACATTGAGATCTCTACACTTCATACTTCATTACGGAAAAGAAAACCATGCCAAAAGGCAACTATGCCATTTGTCAAAGCCTCTGGGCAGCATCTTCCCTTTTTTGTTTGTTTGCTTCCACTGGTTTTGGCACAAGAGGAATGAAAATCGGGCTGGACTCACCTGGATATCAAAGGAAGGGACAGCAGGCGATCCACCAGCAGGTGCTATCCCTTGCTATGGAGTACTTGTCCAAAGAAAGCTTTGTGGAAAAGCCCGTCTTAATTGTTCTGTCAGTATCTTTCTTCTTTTCCTTGTCTGCTTCCCTCCCCTCTTTTTTCCTTCTTCAAAGAAAAAAAATCCTCCTCTCTATGCAGCAGCCACCGTTCTCCCCATAATGATCACTGATGCGATGCCCATTCATTCAGCTTTTTCTCCCCCTTCCGCCTCTCTTTCCCAGCCTCCTGGATTGAGGTTGTTAGTGATGCTGCAGCAGTGCTGAGATCCCCCCTGAGAGTACAGCGCAGAGAGGCTGGGAGGGGGAAAGAGAGAGAGAGAAAGAGAGAGAGAAGGCAGAGATGAGAAAAAGAGAAAGAGAGACAGGAAGGCAGGCCCCAAAACCAGATCTGGATTTGTAGAGGAGTCTGGAATACTACAAAACATGCACATAAAGGAAACTAGGACAGAGAAAGAGCTGGGCCAACGCTTTTGCTGCAACACTGTATTATTGTGCCTCTGGCAACCTGAATCATGCATAAGGTCAACACACCAGAAAATCTGAGGCACTCAATAAGTTATTAGCAAGAAGAATCAGGCAATGCAAAGAGGCAGGCAACAGACAGGCCCTGCTTGATTGGAAACTTTGTCAATGCTTTCACCGCATGCCTTGATTTTTTCCAGATGGGTAAAATCTCACAGGCTGGAATGAGCCACTGCAGCTCAGCAGGTGAAATCCAGCATGAGATAAAGCCACCGACTGTGGACAATTCCTTTTGTTTTTAAGGCATGGAAAAAAAACAAGCAAGAAGAGTGCGGAATCATTTCATTGTTGTTGTAAGTGTTGTCACAGACTAGAGAATGACAGCCTGGCAAATTAGCAATAATGACCATAACAATAACTCTTTGCAATTCCCAGCTTGTCAGTTTGCAAGCTGCATAGCAGAAAAGACTCCCCCCAGTTCTCGGGTCTCTTTGTTTTGAAGTAGTCTCTCTATGAAGACTATGGGATTTTACAGTAGCTAGTGGTTGAGTCATGTAGCGACAGTTTGCATATGGAAAATGTCATGTAAAATTCCACTGTATCCTTCAGTTGGCAGAAGGGAGGTGTGTTGGGGGGAGATGAGGAAGGGCTGGATTTATTTTGCTAAACCGCTAATTTTCTCTATATTCCAGCTATGTTATAGTCCACCATGACTGTCATTCCCACTCTGTTGTCATCCTGGAGTTATAAGGGGTTTTAATGTCATGATTATATAATCCAGCCAACAAATATGTATGAGCACTGTACAATGAATTTGATCTTAAACTTAGTATGCACACATAGACTTATGTAGAGTTAGAGTTTGTTAGGCAGTTACACTTTGTTCACTTTCTCAGTCACAGTTCTAGGTCCAGTTTTAAGTACTCATTAATTTGTTGTACTTTTGTTTTTGTTTTCTTTTTCTGTGTGTGTGTGTGTGTGTGTGTGTGTGTAAGAAAAAACAACCCTGAAATAACAGTAAGTTAGATACAAAGAGCATTTCCACACTGCACTGTTACAGTGTTATTATTCCACTTTCAACATCCCATGGAATCCTGGGGTTTGCAGTTTAGGGAAAGACATTTAGAATTCTCATCCAGAGAGCTGTTTGGTCCCAATAAACTACAAACTCCAGAATTCCACAAGATGTTGAAAGGGGAATAATAGCACTGTAACAGTGTGGTGCAGAAATGGCCTAAGTTTGCAAATACTACAACAAGCAGCATAAGCAGCTGACATGTGCCCGTATATCACATGGCACAGCAGAAGGATGAAGTGTGCCATTGTTGAGATGGAGTATCAAAGCATTAACCTGTAACTAGAAAGAGATGGTCCACCATTCCCACCCAGTTCTGCTTGGTCAGGAAGCTATGACACAGACCTCTGATAACCTAAAATCACCCAGTTGCCCTGGAGCTTGATGAATGGGACATTAGCTAACAGTCAGCAAAGCCAACAGGCTTTACTAGCAGGGCAGTTTTGCAGGGGAGTTCTAGAGTCTGTTTCAGTGCCTACTTAGGGTTACTGAATATGGATGTTGAGGGAGTTGCTGCAGTCATCTGCAATAGCTATGGTATGTTTGTGTTCTTGCCAGCAGATGTGAGCAGCTACACCTGCATCAAATGGAAGCTGGTTGTCCTGTTGGAAGAAAAGGTCCAGCAGCGTGAGGCCCATGCATCTACTCTTCAGCATATTAGGGAGCATGAGGTTTTCTTGGACAGAGCAGAACAGACTGTACTGAATGAGGAACACACAGGGGAGGTCTCTGAGGATAAGGTCAATTCCCAAACACAGGAGGTACACATTTGGAGGGATGTGATACGTAGAAATAGAAGGGAGAAAGATCTTTCTGTGAGTTTGGAGCTACAGAACTGTGAACAAAGTTCTCTCTCTCATCACTGAGGATGAGGGACAGGAGCAAGAGCAACAGTGTCACCCTCTCAGAGAATGTGCAAGAGACCTTGGAAAATTCAGCACATGGGTTGGCCCCTATTAATCCCCACAAGAGGTGTGTGGTGCTGTTAAGGGACTTCCTGCTGAGAGGAACAGAAGCAGTGGCTAATGGACCTAATAGAGTGCTTTGAGAGGTGTGGCGTCTACCTGAGGCCAAGATCCATGAAGCAGTCAAGCCCACTGACTGTCACTCCTTCTTTTTGGTCCATGTGGGAACCAATGCCAGGCCTTCAGGAGAACTTAAGGAATTATGAGCTCTGGTAGGAAGCTGAAAGACCCTGATGCACAGACTGTCATTTCATTTCTCCTCCCAGTTGAAGGAAAGAGTCCAAGAAGGGAGAAAAGAATACTAGAGGTGAATAACTGGCTCCACAGAAGGTGCCGCTGGGAAATGTTTGGCTTCTTGGACCATGGCCTGTGGTTTCATAACGATGAACTTCTGGTACATGATGAGTTCCCCTCACAGAAGTTGTCAGGACTTTTTTTTTTTTGGTTGCTAAGAGTCTTACAGATCTGATCAGGAGAACTTTAAACTGAATTGGTGGGGTGGGAGGGCAGGGGAAGACAATATTCTTGAAATAGTTCATTTAGTGCTAGAGATGACAACCTGAATGTTATGGGGATAAGAAGGCAAGTAGTGCAAGAACCCAACAATGGGGGGGGGCTTTTAAATAAGCACTTGGTGGAATGACCTATGAACTCAGATGTCTCTGCACAGAGCATGGCAAATAAGCTAAAAGAACCTGAACTCTTAACAGAACAAAGCAAATATGATCTAACAGGCATCACTAAAACCTGGTGGGATGATTCTCATGATTGCAATAGAGGGGTATAATCTATTTCAGAGAAACAGACCAATGTTTACAGCTGTGAAGAGATCCATGACTTAAATCCTGGAAGTCAGGTTAAGAGCATCTGGGTAAGGGGAGAGAAAAACAGCAATGTCATTGTCACCAAACCAGACTGAGGACTAGGATAATGACTTCCTGGATCACCAAACCAGACTGAGGACTAGGATAATGACTTTTGGAACAAATTATGAAACATGTAGAAAGGAGAGATGTAGCAGTAATGGGAGATTCAACTATCCTGATATTTGCTGGAAGTCAAACTCTGCCAAGAGTATCAGATCAAACAAATTCCTCACTTGTCTTGCAGACAATTTCCTAATCCAGAAGGTGAAAGATGCAACAAGGGGAACAGCTATTTTAAATCTGATCCTAACCAACAATGAGGATCTTTTTAGTGAGGTGGAGGTAGCAGGATCCTTAGGTGGAAATGAATATGTTCTCCTGAACTTTACTATATAGCGAAAAGGGGAAGCCAAGCATAGTCAGACATGCATATTAGACTTTAAGAAAGTTGATTTCAGTAAACTTAGGGAAACACTGGAAGTGATTCCGTGGTCAGAGATACATAAAGAGAATGGAGTTCATGATGGATGGGAGTTTCTTAAAAGTGAGATATTGAAGGCACAATTTCTAACAATTCTAACAAGGAGGAAAAAATAAGATATTTCTGCAGAATCCAGGATAGATGTCTAAAGAACTTTCAGTGGACTAAGATTTAAAATGGACATGTACAAGAAATAGAAAAGGGGGGAAATTGGCAAAGAGGAATTCAAATAAGTGTAGGGAGAAAGTCAGAAAAGCTAAAACACAGAACAAGTTCAAGTTTGCTAGAAATGTTAAAAACAATAAAAAGGGCTCTTTGGGTTACGTCCATAGCCAAATCAAGAACAAGGAAATGGTAGGACCACTGCATGGAGAAGATGGTAACAGGGCATAGAGAATGCTAACAGAGGAAAGAATCTGCCCCAACCCAAAATAAAAATAAAAAATGGATTCAAGTCAGAGAACTATTTACCCAAAGAGAAGATGAAGCAAGATGAAGTTTACTGGTACTCCATAGGATAGCACATGAACCAATTGCTTTTTTTTTTGTCTAAACATTCAGAAGAGTTTCCTGATGGTGAAAGCTGTTTGACAGAAGAACGCACTGCCATTAGATGCTTCTAAATAAAGGTAGTTCCTCATCTGTTTGCAGTGCTTTAACTGTGGGTTTCCTATATTCATAGGGGGTTGGACTTGATGTCCGTTGGGATCATCTCTGCAGTGAATTGACTCCTGCGGTTGTATTATTCTGACTGATCTGGTCTGAACGATAAATTGCTCAAAATAAAGGGAAAAATTGTACCATTTGTCTATAGACAATAGATAATCTTGAAATTTGACAATCTTTGGAGTCTATTTCACATATAACTCTGAACCATACTAGATGCAGTATCTCATATCAGGGATAATATCAGGGACTGACATAGGCAGATCTCTGCCAAAACCAGGTCTTCCTCATCCTCAGTATTTGCTGTCCTGGCTTGTTTACTGGCCCTGAGACAAACAACAACATGGCCCCTCTTTCCTCATTCACAAGCTGACTGAATCGACAAATGAAAGGTACTTTAGTCTGGCAATGGAATATTGCCACCCCACCATACCAGTGGATGTAAAACAGCCTGGGAAGTGTACACAGCATTGTCATCTAAGAGAGTAAATAAGCATAGAGCTCAGGAGGAATGGTTGAAGCTTGCGATTGTACCTCCTGCTTCTGCTGTCTGAATCAGACGTCTTACTCTTTTATGGTAGAACTGACCTTCAAATATCCTCTCCAAGCACCTGAACAGTAACTAGCATAAGGAGGAAGAAGAGGGGAAAGAAGAAGAAGAGGGAGGAGGAGGAGGAGGAGGAGGAGGAGGGGTGAGGGGGAGGTGAGGGGTGAGGTGAGGTGAGGTGGGAAGAATCACAACCTCTGCTCCCCACCCCTGCTTTTCCTTATGAATGAAGCCAGCAGAATGAGGGCAAGTGAATGGACAGCAGCCACAATAGAAAAGAACTGAGGTTAACTTGAGAGCAGACCCTCTGAGTGTTCCTTGCCTCGTCCTCCCCTCCCATAGCATCAACACTGGAATCAAGGCTAGACACAAATATGAAGGAAACATCCTGGAATATAATCCCTCAGTCTTATAGATAAATATCTCCAGGAAGGGAAATACACTTTTGAATGTGTTGCTTTGCAGGATTCGGATTTCTGTGCAAGTTGAATACAGGTATGTATCCACATCACAAATGTCTGCTGTGATGCATCCAGTGCAACCCCTGTAACCCACAATGCAGATAGGGAATGAACATCTGCATTTGTCATCCTCAGCCACTAGGCACCTTATAGTGCATGGCTACATCTGCATGGAGGTCACCACTCTGGCCAAAATCCTACCTCACTTCAACATAGCATATATATGGCAGAGTAAAGTCACACAACTCCTACACTGAATATGTAGCACAACATATATGGAACACTGGTCAATGCACATCGCTGACAATCTGTTGTGCAATTGCAAGATGCAAGTTGCAAGAGAAAAACATAGGAACAATGTTCCTATGCTACTCTGTGTAATTTAATGTACTACCACATGCACAACAGTCCTGTATAGCTATATTCAGAGACATAGCCATGTTACTCTATTTGCTTACACTGTTGTCACCTGGATACAATTACTGGACCTTGTCCAAAAAGTCACTCCACATGTATAGTGCAACTTATGACTCCATATGTTACTACCAGGATGCTAGTTTATCAGTGCAGTATACCCTTTCAGAGACTGCTGCAATTAAGATGCAATTAACAGGCACAATATTATCTGTGATTAAAGTATTAATAAACTAATAACACCAATTAAATGGTGTTAAATTCAGAAGGGAACCAAGTAAACTGGCCAGCTACTCTAAGCATCCCCATTGGTATTCATTCAGATGCGCACTGCTGCAATGATTTTGGAGAGACTCCAGTCTCAGAGGAAAATGGAAATAGAGTACTGTTTGCCTGCCTATTGCAAATAAAATTTGGAGTGTGCAAGAGCACAGCTGCCTTTACAGAACTAATATTGAAACAGGAGCAGCAAAACTGAAGAGACCTCTTCTCCACCCCAGTAATAAATGCAAGTGTATAGGCACAGTTCTTGCCTCTTATTGTAAAGAATCCTATCAAATGAGAAATGTGGAAAGTCAATTTAATTAGTTACAGCTACAGTACCAAGATCCAAGAAGTAGTGTTATAGCTGATTTTTTTAAAAAAGTGTCTCCTTCCCTGTTTCTCAAAAGTAAGACACAAGCTTGCACTAGTGACAGTCTCCCTGCACCATACCCATACCTATGAAACTAGCTTTAACTATTATAATTAGACCACAAAAAAGAGTGAGGTTATTCCCTATTATGATACAACTGTAATATTATGTAATTATATACTGTTTCCTGGAAAGGGACTTAATCAGAAATATCTTGTCATTGGTAGATAGATACTTTCAGGCTCTAGAAACTACATCCCTAGCCTCAGCTTGTTTTAGAGTTGTCATTTTATAACCTGGGGAATTACGTACTCTTAAGTAGCGTAATCTACATAGGTCAAAGAGTATGAGTGATGTGATACAGGCACATTGATTTTGTTCTAGGTTGTGAACTCTGAGACCTGGAAATGTAAATAGTGCGTTTATAAGGCATGACATATAAAACAGGAAGTTAGACAGGCTTTGTTCCAGGTATAGTACCAACACAACTATAAACGACATATGAGAGTATAAACAGTAAATTGACCCATATTGAACCCTAGAACCCTAGACAGGTGCTGAAAATGACTGGTGCAGTCAGATGACTGAGATAATCTGATGGCAGTCTACTGTACCTGGTGTTACATGACTTCTAAGAACCTGATTGGAGGGGAGAAAGATGCTGAGATAAACAGGTTATAGTGAAAGTCTTGAATCTCACTGGATAGGATCTGTCAGCTAATTAGGCTAGGAAAGACATAAAACAAGCTGAGAGGAGATGGAAGACTGATTTGTCTGTTTCCTTTGGATATAAGATTATGATGCAGCCTCTAAGCTATGCTGTCTCTAATTGGTAATTGCATAGGCTATGCTGATGAAGATCGACCATGATGGTAAGAGAAGAATCTATATATCTGTGCCTACATATAATAAACAGCCTAAAAAGACTAACAGAGAGCCTGCTCATTCTCTCATATAATCATCCTAAGATTCCAAGACATAAGAATGCTTAAATGGAGTATTGATATTAACTCTGCTTGTCTGGATTGTACCACTGGCCACAAGTTGGATGCCCAGGTGTCCAGAGGGTGCTAAAAGGAACCCTAGCTAGATACAGATACAGATTAGCTGGCAAACAAAGAATCCTCAATTCTTCACAATAGTTTGGTTTATAATCTATTTTCTCTAAACTGGAAATTGATTTCTGCTTTAGTTTTTTTTCAAAGTTTTCCTGGGGTCTGGAGTAGCAAACCCCACCAGGGTCTAAGGAGCAAGAAGACTGACCTTCAGACCCTCAGAATGTCCCCACTCCTGGACTTCCGGGTTTAATGGCGGACCGAGCGGTTGTGTAAAGGCTAGTTGGCCGATACACAACCGCCCACATGGTGAAATCGGCTCGGAGAGAACGTTTGAGAGCCAATCGAATACTCCCCAGGTTAAGGGAGTTCAGAGGGTCCCGAAGGGGGCTTGGATAGCTCGCCTTCAGGAAGATATGAGGGGAAAATAGTACCCTCATATTGAAGAACGAAGACGAGCAGGAGCCGAAGGGAACCACAGCCATGCTGGGCAGCTGCATGTGCGGCGAAAGGACGCTAAAACCTTTTAAAATCAATCATCAAGTAAGTTCGGTTTTAGAAAATAAAAAGCTTACCTCTTGGAAGAACGCAAGTATGATCTCGTCAAACTAGACTGAGCTTAAGAATAAAAGAGGTAAGCGGGAAGATAGACAGATTTCTAAAAGACCCAATAAGAATTTATTACGAGAGACTGGGAAGAGCTCAAGAATTGAGAATAGAAAGAAGAACTCTTTTGTTGTTGTTGTTATGCTTCGTTTTGTTTTTTCGGGACTTTAATAAAACGTGTAGCGTACTGGATGCTTTCTAGGTGATAAGGGGCATCCAGCACGTTTGAAAATATATCGAGTCGTGAGGGGGTGAGAAGGAGAAGCGAAGAACTGAAGCGGTAACCCCCAAACAGGAGAGGAGAAGGCAGCGAGGAGAAGGCTGGCGAGTTTGGAAGTGTGGGGAGGTCGAGATGGAGACAGAGACGGACGGAGACTGGGAGAGAAGTGATTAATTAAAAAAAACTGAGAAAAGACTGAGAAAGCGATGAGGCAGAGGAGAGGAGAAGGCAGCGAGGAGAAGGCTGGTGAGTTTGGAAGTGTGGGGAGGTCGGAGATCGGAGACAGAGATGGACTGAGACTGGAAAAGAAGTGAGAAAGGACGGAGAAAGCGACGAGGCAAAGGAGAGGAGAAGGCAGCGAGGAGAAGGCTGGCAAGTTTGGAAGTGTGGGGAGGTTGGAGATCGGAGACAGAGACGGACTGAGACTGGGAAAGAAGAGATTAATAAAAGAAAGAGGAAAGGATTGAGAAAGGACTGAGAATAACAGAGAAGGATGGAAAACTTGAGAAGACCGGGCTGGAGATCGCTGCTTGGAGGATTGTAGCAGTATTTGAGACATTTGAGTAATTCAAAATCATAAACACAAACATGAATAGTTAAATTTATATTTTCAGTAAGCAAAGAAGGGTTGATCTGGTTCCCCCCCCCCACCGTTCCCTTGAAGTTCATTATTATATATAGAATATAGTAATATTCAGTGACTGGGGAAGGGATAAGAGGGAGCCTTGAAAAGGAACATTCAAGGCTGAAAATCTGCAGTCTTCTGACCTTGGGGAAGATCAGTAAGATATCACTCCCTGCTTTGCTTTCCTTTCTTCTCTTTTCCTTTTTTTTTTCCTTATCTCATTAATGTGTAACAGCTGGATAAGTGCTGCTTAATAGTTGAACTTAAGAACTAGCAGAATACTAGAAAGTTGGCTTATAGCCCCCTCTTGTGGCTACAATTGAAGATTTGTTTATTTAGTTAACAAAAGCAACATAAGATTTCCTTTCTTTATTACTTTGATAACTGGTCATAATAGTCTATATTAGCATATATACCTGGCATAGTTTTGTATAAGATTATATAAATAGGATTATTAAAATATAAATAAGAAATACTAGGTCTACTTAAAAATTGTTTAAGACTTTTGACAGGAACTAGTATCTTCATTGTTGACAATACAGATCTAGATTTAAGTGTACGATATAATTTAAGTTTGAATTCTTATATTATTTCCTCTTAAGATTTTTGGGGGCTTATATATACATAGGAATCTTAAAATCTTGTACCTTATATTGAATTGGTGGAATAATTTACTGAAGATAGTAGGTATTTAAGTATATTCTTATTATTATTTTCTGCACTGTATCATTATTGTAATTACTGTATTAAGATTTTGGTTAATAATTGGTAAAGTAAGATTTATTAAGGATGGCCTCAAGAAAAAAGACCACAACTCAAACTTTATTAACAACTGAAAGAAGAGCATCTTTAGATCAGCCTTTACTGATGGGTGGGATTGAGAAAATACTTGAAGAACTTACAAATTTTAAACAGGAAATAAGGCAAGAATTGAAAGATACAAGAAATGAAATAAAAATGGACATTAAGAAAGAGATGGAAGGCGTGAATAAAAGAATGGAAAAGATGAATAAAGAGATGAAGGTAATGCAGAGTGAAATAAAACAAACGCAAGAAAAGCTGTCCAAAGTGGAAGAAGAGAAGAAGGAATTAAAGGAAGAATTCAAGAGGCAAGAAAAAGAAATAGAAGTACAGGAATTGAGATACAGAGACAGATGTTTAAAAGTTAGAGGCCTTGAGGAACGCCCCGGTGAAAATGTTTACGAACGCCTCATTCCTGAATTAGCGGCATATGTTGAAGTGGCGGAGGATCGGATAGAACAGGAAATAGACAAGATGTTCCGAATAAATTCTAAAATAGCAAAAGAAAGAAACCTGCCAAGAGATATTTTGATCTGTTTTACTAGAACGAGAATAAAGGAGAAGATTCTTCAAAAGAACTACGACGATAAATTTATCGTGGAAGGGACTGAGCTGAAGATCTTCAAAGACATATCATTTCAGACATTAAAAAAAAGGCAGGAATTCAAAAATCTGACAATTTATTTACAAAAAAATAACATTAGATACAAATGGGAGCGTACTCAAGGATTATCTTTCACCTGGAACTTTAAAAGATACAAATGTACAACGTTAGAACAAGCTGATGAACTAATACAAGAGATAAAAGAATATAGAGAGAAGGAGGGAGGAGAGAAAGAAAACAAGAAGTGTCAGATGAACAACGAAACATTAAAGAATGTGATGAGCAAGAGGAAGAGCCCGATATTGAAATAGAGCAAGAGCTGAGTTCGGAGACAAGCGATAAAATAACTGAAGAAGAAGACTAAGAAAATGACGTTGAAATGTATCTCTTGGAACGTAAAAGGCTTGAACTCGAATTATAAGACAAGACAGATCTTCCATTACTTGGAAAAAACTAAAACGGATATAATTTGTTTACAAGAGACTAAAATCAGAGATAAAGACACAAAATACTTAAAAAATCCAAAATTAGGAAAATGCTATATTTCAGCTTACAAAAAGAAAAAAAGAGGAGTGGTAATCTATGTAAACGTGAAATATCCATCACAAGAAGTGTTCTCGTATAAAGATGGACATTATATAGGAGTAGAAATTCAGTTACCTGGAAAAAGACTCCTATTAGTCGGTATATATTCACCATTGGAAAATAAAAGTAAATTTTACGAGAAAATTGGAGAGGAAATTCACGCATACACTGCTGAGAAACACCAGGATAACATCCTTCTTATGGGGGATATGAATGGCGTGTTGGACCCCGAAAAAGATAGAACGATGACTTCGAAAGGTAAGAAGAAACAAGGTAGACTACCGAGATCCTTCTTTAAATTAATGGAAGATTTGTCAATAACGGATATATGGAGAAATAAACATGACAAAGGGGGATATACATTTTACTCGGACAGTCATAAAAGTATGTCAAGAATTGACATGTTTTTAATTTCGAAGGTCTTATGTCCATCAGTTAAAGACATTGACATATTACCAAGAATTTGGTCGGATCATAATCCCATTCAATTAGAATTAAATATTAAAAAGAAGAGCAAATATATAAACTGGCGTATTAATGATTTTTTATTAAGAAATCCGGAATACCTGCAGAAGGCAAAAGAAGAATTAAAATTTTATTTTTCAGAAAATGATAAAGATGGAATGGCGGCAAAGACGGTTTGGGACACGGGAAAAGTGGTAATGAGAGGCCTGATGATAAAATGGAACTCGGAATGGAGGAGGAAAAGACATGAGAAAATATCTAATTTGGAATTGAAAATCAAAGAGAAAGAGGAAGAGTTAAGAAAAGATCCGAGAAATAAGAAGATAAGAAAAGAACACAAAAAATTACAAACAGAATTACAGGCAGAGAATTTGGTTGAGATAGAAAAGAAATTACGAATGCTCAAACAGAAGAATTTTGAAAACGCGGACAAACCTGGAAGATGGCTGGCGTACAAAATAAGGAAAAGAAGAGAAAGAAATTTAATACTGCAGGTGAAGAAAAATAATGAAATAACGTCAGACGAAACAACTATAATGAATGTCTTTAGGAAATATTACAAAGAACTATACCGAAAACAGACAAAGAGTAGTAAGAAGAAAAAGATAGAAGAATACTTGGATAAACAAGATCTAATGAGTCTCACAGAAGATCAAAGAGATAGTCTGAATGCAGAAATAACATGCATGGAGGTAGTAAATGCAATAAAAGAACTTAAAATTGGGAAAGCCCCGGGTCCGGACGGACTCACTGGATTATACTATAAAGAACTTCAAGAAGAGTTAAGAGATCCAATGAGGAAGACGTTTAATGAGATTTTGAAGAGGGGCAAACCAGAGTCATGGTGTGAAGCAAATATAACTCTAATACTAAAAGAGGGGAAAGATCCGACCGAACCCCAAAATTACAGACCGATATCATTATTAAATATAGATAATAAAATGTTCACAAATATCCTGGCAAACAGACTAAAAACTATATTACAAGGAATAATTCATGAAGATCAGAGTGGATTTTTGCCAAAAAGATATATTAGAGATAATATACGAACGGTCGTTAATATGCTGGAGTATTATGAAAAACACAATGAAAAAAAAGGCATGCTGATCTTCATAGATGCTGAAAAGGCCTTCGATAATATAGATCATGAACTCTTATTTGAATTACTAAACAAACTTAATTTCGGAGACAGATTCATAAATTGGATTAGACAAATATATTTTAATTGTAAAGCTCAAATAATAATATATGGAGACAAATCAGATCTGATATCGATTACTAAAGGTACTCGTCAAGGATGTCCGCTTTCCCCATTATTATTCATCTTGGTATTAGAAGTTCTTTTAAGAAGGATAAGATCGGATGAGACAATAAAAGGAGCAAGAATAAAAGGAGAAGAATACAAAGTGAAGGCCTACGCTGATGATTTGGTAATATTTTTAGAAAATCCGGAATCAAATGTATTAAAGTTTTTGGAGATCTGTGACGAATTTGAGGAATTAGCCGGCTTCAAAATCAATAAAGAGAAAACAAAATTTATAACCAAAAATATGCGTAGAGAAGAAATAAAATCAATCGAACGAAAAACAGGTATTAAAGAGGAGAAAAAGATCAAATATTTAGGAATAATAATATCCAAACAAAACAATGCATTGTTTGAAAATAATTACAATAAGAAATGGGGAGAGATCAAGCAAGATTTACAAAACTGGTCAAAATTAAATCTCTCATTATTGGGTAGAATGGCAACTATTAAGATGATGGTTCTCCCTAAGATAAACTATTTATTTCAAAATTTACTGATCATTTCTAATTTCAAATGTTTTCAAGAATGGAGACAAGATTTAACAAAATTTATATGGGCAGTCAGAAAACCAAGAATAAAATGGAAAATACTAACAGACTGGAAGGAAAGAGGTGGCTGTAGTATTCCAGATTTGAGACTTTATTTCCTGGCAAATGGCATGACTTGGATTAAGGACTGGATAGAGTTGAGAGATGAGAGAATCTTAAAATTAGAAGGACCAGATTTGAGATTTGGGTGGCATGGATACCTTTGGTATCAAAAGATAAAAGCGGATAAAGATTTCCTTAACCATTACCTAAGAAAGCCATTATATGGAATATGGATGTATTGGAAAAGAAAAATATACTCAAAAATACCATTATGGGTTTCACCGCAAGAAGCCCTGATGGGAAGATCAAAGGATTTAGGTGGAAGATGGCTTACATATAGAGATTTAATTGTTGCAGACTTGAATGGCAGTCCAAGGATAAAATCAAGAGAGAAATTGGCGGAAGATGGCTGGAACTGTCAATGGTTCCTACATATACAATTAAAAGAAAGGTTCAAAATGGATCTCAAATTGGATGGATTTGAAATAAGGCCCCAATATAATGAATGAGAAAAAATAGTATTCGAAAGAAAAGAACATTTAACAGCATTGTTCTATAAATATATTTTAGATAATGAACTACAAACAGAAACAATTAAAGAATCCATGATAATTTGGGCTCAAAATATTGGACACACAATAAGTCTAGAGCATTGGGAAAAGAGCTGGATCAGTACTCAAAAATTCACTTTAGCTCAGAATCTGAAGGAAAATCATCTAAAGATGCTTCATAGATGGTATCTGAATCCAGTCAAACTTGCTAACATATATAAATTGGAAAATAAATTATGTTGGAAATGTTCGCAAGAAAACGGAACCTTTTACCATATGTGGTGGAATTGTCGCAAAGTCAAGGTTTATTGGAAGAATATTCATAAATTAATGGAAGATATTTTACAAATTAAACTGCCCTTGACACCAGAACTATACTTATTAAATATGCTACATCAGGTTGAGAAGAAACACAAAAGATACGAATCCATAATATTGTACATGGTACCCGCAGCTAGAATTGTATATGCGAGGTACTGGAAAAGAGAGGAAACACCAGACATGTATGAATGGTTACAAAAAATATTAGAATTTGTTATGTTAGAAGAACTCACGTATAATCTTAGAGACGAAAAACAGGCGAAGAAAGTTGATGATTTGAAATCAATTAAAACTATAATAGAAGAGAAATGGGCAAAGTTATGCGCAGTGGATTAATAGTGAAAGAATTTCAAAGATAATGTAATGATAGGAAAGAGTTATGTAAATTATAATATGCAAATTAAGTAAGCTTGTCTAAAAGGATAATTTGGTATCTATCGAGATCTCGAAAGAGGAACTTAAATAGAGGTTCCAACAAGGGGTGAGGGGAAGTAGTAAAAGATCGGATAATATTAATATAACATATTAAGAAAGCGTGTTTTTAATTTGTGAAATGATTAATGTACAATTACGATGTTGATGATTTTGATTGTTCTTTTTAATAAAAATTAATTAAAAAAAAAAAAAAAATGTCCCCACTCCTGTTATATAAATAGACATTATACATTTGCAGTGGCCTCTCATTCAGAAGAAACAAGAACCTGGGGTACTGCCCCCTAAGGGATATGCAAATACTGTTTTGCTTTCTCTCGAACCAAATTTTCTTAATCTCATGTTTTCAAAAATGCATCAAAACAAAATTTTCAGCCGTCTACCCTGACCATGCACCTTTTGAGCACTGAAACCATGTTGCACCTTAGGTTGTTGTGGGTTTTCCAGGATTTGACGCCATGTTCTATTAGTATTTTCTCCTGATGTTTCACCTGCACCTGTGGCTGACATCTTCAGAGGATCTGGTGGCATGGAAGTGAGACAGAGTATGTATACTGTGTAGTCCCCAGGTGGGAGGAAGCAATTTGCATATGTTAAGTTGGCCTGTGTGATGGCCTATTGTTAAATGGAATATCCCCCAGGGTTGAGTAGTTAGTTAGGGGATATGCATAACAGTGGGTTAAATACATTAGCCATCTGTGTATTGTTTCTTGTAGAGGAACCTCCAGAATCTGGTTGGTGTTCATTGGCATATTTTGAGTCTTGATTTTAGTATTCTTCAGTATTGGTAGCCAAATTTTGTTTACTTTCCAAGTTTCTTCTTTCCTGTTGAAATTGTCCATGTGTTTATGGATTTCAATGGCCTCTCTGTGTAGTCTGATATAGTAGTTGTCAGAACAATCCAGAATTTTTGTGCTTTCAAAAAGCATTCTGTGTCCAGGTTGGTTTATAACATGTTTTGCTACTGCTGATTTTTCTGGCTAGATCAGTCTGCAGTGTCTTTCATGTTCTTTAATATGTGTTTGGATATTGCTTTTTGTAGTCCCTATGTAGACCTGCCCACAACTGCAAGCTGTACCTATCTACCACATACTTTTAAAGATGAGAAGCCTGTTGGAACAATCAAATTGCAATAATAATTCAGCACCACAAACACAGTTAAATGCACAGGGATTGAAAATCTCTCATAAATCTGTGTAGACTTTTTACAGCTAAGAACAACGACCCCAGAGTCTGAATCAGCAGACTGGTCATTTTTGCTTTTCCCTGCTCTTGCTGCTGCGGCTGCTCCTCCTCCTCCAGTACTTCTACTTCTTCTTAAAATGCAAGCTCTTTCCATCTAATTGAAGAAGGAATTTAGCAAATTTGGGGGAAGTATTATCAAAAATCAAGCAAAACAAAATTCTTTGCTTACCACTGTCAACATTTTTTATTTACTAGGGATCAAATTACATGTTATGTTGAACATATATTTTACAGCTTAAGATTCCACCTCACTTTTATTCTAACATATACACTACCCCAGTCTGGACCAAGACTGGAGTAATGCATACTTATACTTTTGGGTGAAAGTTTGTATGGTTCTTTGTCAATGAAAAAGACAGTTGCCCTCAGGAAAAGCAAATCTGATTCACTAGCTTTCTTCCAAAAAGTAATTTACACTATGGGCCCAAGGTACATTAATACCTCAGCAAAAGGCAAGTGGGGTTCTTACATTCAGACTTGACAGCATACAGACCTTTCATAGCTTTTGCAGAGCTGGGCCTTCTATTCCCAGACCTCTCCTGCTTCTCTTCAATTTGATGTGTGATTCCCAAATAGGTGTGGGAATGTGATGATAACAGCCCTCACTGTTATCAGCAAGGATGATGTTGAATTAGCTGGAGTAGAATAACCTGCTGAGCTCCTCATTCCTGCCCCTGGCCATACCTAGGCAGAAGAAGCCCAGTGGTGGGCTGCTTAGTATCATATTCCTCATGTCAGAAATGCAAGTTGGTTTCAAATGGCTGTTAAATAGAAACACAGCAGGAGAAGCAGAGCAAAAGGCCAGGCAGAAAAGGAACAGAGAAATGCCACAGACTGAGCCCATACTTGTGAAGAAGGGTTTTGTTCTAAGGTGACAATTCAGCTTCAAACTCTTTATTATAAAATCAGAGAGGAGAAGGGCCAACATTATCTAGGTTCAGTTGCTGAGAGATTTTTCACACAAACCATTTCTGACGGCTCTTAAGACATTCTTTTCTCTTGGCGGAATTCCTGCCTGCTAGGTCCTGGTGAACCCTGGCCTGAAAATACTTGCTTGAGACCCCTTCCTATGGAGTGACTAGGAAGCACAATGCTCTGAGGGGAGATGGTCAAGATGATGGACACAGCCATTAGTGGATGGCCAGCCGGCCAGCCGATGAGACTTGTGGCTAGGTAGTGGTGGGAGCTGCTTGAGTGAGTTCAAGCCAGTAAGTGATGAGAATTTCGTTTGAGAAGTTGCTCTTTTTGTTTTAAGAACTTACTCAAAATAGCCAATTTCTTCATAAACAAGATGTGAAAAGCTAGATTTCTAAAACATTTGAAAGTGGGAGAAAGAAAAACCATCAAAGTTGTCTACCGTGACTGAGGTCTTTAAGTTGAGGTTTAACAAGTTACTTTTTTGGAGTACATATCTCAGAATTCTCCAGTCATGACTACACGGTGGGCAGGTACAACATGGTCTTCTCCACCCTGGAAACAGCTGTTTCTATTGCTATGGCAATGGATTTTGTTTGACTCTTTCCTTTCATAAGAGCTTGCCAAAATTCATAGATTTCTTCAGGACCAGTATGGAAAGAGATTAAGATTTTTAAAAGTGTGAGAAAGTAAAGTGGATAGATTTGTCAGTCTTTAGCTAAACTGACGCAGGGCTGAACCTGGGATTATACACAGCTTGTCTTTGCTCAACTTCTGTTGAGCACAGGACATCTGGTTGAACTCAGCAGAGACATGAAGACTTGGGGAAGTATCAAATGCCATCCCTGCTGGAGAGCAGGATCCAGAAGTGGGACTGTGGATCAGATTTTGTATCCACAAAGGGAAAGTTACAGGTTGAGATCCTATACCAGGTCAAATACTTTGAATCTCCACTTGTGGAGTTATGCTTGATAGTGCATCATGACCCTTGTGTTAGATGATCATAGTAAATAACCAATGACCAACAAAATGCACAACTGAATATGTGTCAAAATTCATCCTATCACCAATTTCAGCTGGTGCAGAATCTGTTACTTGTGGGTTTTCCAAGTGATGGCAAATTGAAAGGTACGTGCATGCTTTTCTGAATAGTTTTCTGGACTGCTAACTGGATAAATTAGTAATAAATAAATAAATTTGCAGTTAATGCAGGATTATTTTCCTTCCTTACTGACATTTCCAGAAAGGATAGCTGATTAGTGGGACCTTGAAAAACTGAGACATAGTTTAAAAAGAGAACTTTTTGAGGCTAACCTCTCACCCCCACACACTCTAGAGTTGCTTGAGATGTTTAAGCACCACTGATTCCAATCTTAGTGTAAGTAATGGATGTGTAGTAAAGAGACTGTCAATATGATGTTAACTGGCAGTACCTTTCATACTTGATTCCATCAAAGTATCTCCCACTGATCTATCAGTGATGAAAACCTGTGAAACATGCCCTAAAATGCAAGTCTTAAAATATTAGGATCTATTCAGTGCTCCTTGTCATTGTGAATGTGATGGCCCATCCTACATGCTTGTAATTCACTTTAGGCAGCAAAAATAACCCTGGTTCACTCCCTCATCCCATTTGATTTGGTGAATTCATCTCGACCCACTTTTCAACTCTGTAATCTTGGCAAGCCTGCCCACAGAAATCTTTTCCAGGGCAATCTGATGTCTTACATACACTGGAATCAAAGTTATGTATGAACCATGGGACTTTCACACCCTGAACAAATGCAAAAACTACAACCTGCTAGGACTTTTCATTACAGCAAAAAAAAAAAATGAAGTTCACAAAGCAGCTGAGAACAGCAGGCAGACTCAGTGAACACACTGGAAAGTGCAGATAAGGACAATTCAGGAACCCAGGTGGCTCCTGCCTAGCATTACATACCTGCAGGGCATTTATATAGCATAGATTACAAATTAGATGGACATGAGAAAGCTGCTGCTTTAATCACAAGGGCATTTTAATTACCTAGATATTGACTGGGAGGTCTGCCAAGAGAAGATGCATCCACTGATATTGCTGGTTATGACTCTTACATTGAAGCTAGGAAACTGTCTGCCTAGCATGGAGCCACAACACAGCCCTACCTAAGCCTGCAATGCTGTAGTGTAAGAGAGACGCAGAAAAGTAAGCAACAAGATGGATGGAAAGGGAATTCCTTGCTGGTTTAGGATTTATGCTAATTCTAGATGTATACAGTCCAGGAAAGGTTGTTGTTGCTATATGCCTTGAAGTAGTTTCTGAATTATGGCAACCCTAAGGCAAACCCTATTATGGGGGTTTCTGGGGTTGAGAGTATGTGATATGCTCAAGGTCACTCAGTGGATTTCCATGACTGAGAAGGGAACTGAACCCAGATCTCCAGGGTCATGGCCCAGTGCTGAGACAACTACATCACACTGGCTTGAATATTTACTTGGAGTAAATCCTTTAGATATCAGAAAAAAATATATTTCTGAAAAGTGAACAATGCTACATTAAACACAGAGGATGCAACATAAGAGTTCTTTTTCCCCAGTTTTTTTCAGTTCTATGCTGTATGTTTTACATAGTATGCAGCTTGACCCAGAGTCAATATTCCTAACTATCACACATTAAGATATCACAAATCACCCATCAGTGCAGTTGTCCTTGCTGTTGAAGATGCAATGTGATGGAAAAATATCTCTCTGGATGCCTTTCAGCACTGAAACTCTCAACAAATTCAAAACAGTCCCCAATGTTGTCATAAGAGAATGCAAAATTACTAAAATTCAAAAGGTTTCCCCAGAAAGACAGGGTTCTTCCTTGTACCCTAGTCATAATATATTTCCTCCCAGTTAGATAGAAAGATGCCCTGTCAAGTGGTAGTCATTATTAAGGAATATCTCTGTCTTGTCAGATGCTCATTCTTTTCTTGTTCCATTTATCTATAGCAATTAAACACAGCATCTAAAAAGGCCAATGCTCTAGCTAACATCCCTATTGGCTGCTACAAAACCTCCAGGTAACTAAGCCAGCCCCCCTTACTTCTGCTCCTGGTCAGCTTGAATTTAGAAACAGCCCAAAGGAGAATCATAGGCCCTTTCCACACCTTACCTCATTGTGGAGACATCCAGGGTGGATCACAGGATCAGCTGTTCCAGGAGGGGAGCATGACAGGAGTGCTCCCCTCCACACCGGCTGCCTCTGTGTTTCAGGAAGCATGATGGCCGTGCCTCTTCCTGCTGCAGCTCAGCTGGGTAGTTTCCCAGGCTGTGCTGGGGCAGGAAGAATAGCCATTGAGCTTCTAGGCCCTCTGCAAACAAGGTAAGTCTGTGATGGTGGCGCAATCACCAGTCATTGACAAGAATACCCTGTCAATTTGTGGTGCAATTGCACTGTCTGGGGATGGGGGAAGGATAGGACTGCAACAATGTCATGCATAATGTCAGAGATGGTTTGACCAAACCTCTAGAAAAGTACTTTCTAAAGTTAGTGTAAAGGTCATGCTGCTTTAATTGCTTTAACTGTTAAGTGCACCCGGGGAAAGGAATGTGACTCAACCTGAGTTTGTGCTGAGTCAGGCTGATGAGCACCAGGTGCAGACAGTACTAGGGTTGACCAGAATTGGCTAGGTGTCTGTATAAAGGTAGCACAATCCCAGCCAACACTACACACATTGCCTGAAGTGTGTGTCTGCTGGGGAGAGCAAGCTTGATATGCTGGATTGCCATCTGGACTTTGTAAATATTGTATATATGTTGTAACAAAGATTAAAGAGCCTCCATATTGGAAGATTGCAACTTGGAGTTGGTGAGTGTTACTGGCTTAGTGCTTGTGCTGTTAATGGTGTTCTCTGCTGCTAGGCACGCTTCCATAGCTGTGTGTAGCTATCTCTGCTAATCTATAAGGAGTTTTTCCTTGACTGGCTATTTTTGCTTCCCCCCTTTTGTTTCTGGGGGACACATAAATGTTGAGGTGGTCCTGTCCCTATGGCAAGTTGAGAGAGTGGAGCAGAAAAGGCCATAGAGTTTGAAGGACTTGCAAGTGCCATCTAGTCCAATTCCAGCTTTGCAGGAATGCAGAATAAAGTGCTCCTAAAAGATGACCAACTTCTGTTTAAACATGTCCAAAGAAAGAGAGTCTACTGTCTTCTAAGAGAGAAATTTACCCTATAATGTCTTTTGGATAAAACAGCATTAATGCTCTTGTGGAAAAAAGGTGACCACCATGGCATTCTTAGTCCATTGGTGAGCTTGTGGATATTGAAAGTTAGCTAAGTAACCTTTTAAAGTCTTCAGGAATGGCTTAGCAGAAATGGCACAGATAAAGAAGAAGTATGGATGTGTTTGTACTTCCAAGTCATAGCAGGCTGAAAGACCACATTAACTGCCCATGGCTTCATCCTAGTGAATACTTTCATCTACCATCTATGCAACTTTATAACCCAGGTGCCACCCAGGGCACAAGGAAACCACCAGGGCATAAAGCAGCAGTTCAGACAAGAAAACTTTTTTGCTATACTAGCTGTACCCAGTATTGCTCAGCAGAACCATTAACACCTGCCAATTATTGCTCACTTGCAACAGCTCTGAAAGATGGGTGCCGTTCTCTTGAATATTCACATGTTCATGTCACTTATCAGTCTCAATTGCCCTAGAGAGAGTATGTCTTTCCTGGTTGGTCATCAAACACACTACTTTGTACACATGAGATGATGATGATGGTGGTGCTCCCCAGGATCTTTCCAAAGTTAACTTTGTGTGGTGAAAATCCATCCAAATTGTATGGGATGCAATAAAAAATACACACAGAGAGAAGCTTAATTTTATTTATACAGTTACAGCAAATTATTTTAAAATTAATTTTTTCAGCTCAACTTGTCAAAATCTTTCAAATGATGTGCCACATTACTCTATATGAATAAAAAATAATAATTGGGATGCCTCTAGAGTCCCCCAAGGTGTACATCCCAAACAGGCCATCCACATTTGGTGAAAATCCATGAGATTATTTTTGTGTTATATAGAGAGAGTCAAAAACTTGCTTTTATTTAAATAGATGCACAGTGGGCACATGCTCAATGGGACTATTGTGCATGATGGATAATGCCCCACTCCTTAATATATGGTTTCTTTGAGCCAAACTGGTATTTTTCTGGAAAGCCTGTTATCTCCTAAGTTTGCCTTGCTATTTTCGTGCCAGTCCCCACACTGTTTTCTCTCTGAAGTGCACCATTCACATTCATAGGTTGAGATTCTAGATGGATCTAGTAAAGAATAAAATTCTGCAGAAAGAACTGTACTCTTATCCTGTCTTCCTGTGAGCAGAACCCACATCTCTCCTACTTCTCTGCCATCATATCCATTTACTGGCTGGGGGAGGGCAGAGGTTGGCCAGGCAGTGTCCAGCTATGTTCCTATAGTCAGAAGCATGAAGACATTCTCTTGTTCTGAAAAACCTCTAGCTTGTTTCAGAAGATGCAGATCTAGCTGCTGGAACACATCTGGATTCTGCCTGGCCATCTCCTGTTCTCTCTCAGCCATCACATGACCATGAGGGGGCAGCAAGAAAGAAGTGGTTTTTGCAGGGAGGAGGTCACTCAAGGAAGGAATAAGTGGATATCTCCTTCCATGAGGGACATAGGCAGGCATAATTAGACATCATGTATATCTGACCTCTCTGTCATTGTAAATGAATGCATGAGTATTATTTTTTGTTACTGTGGTTGGCTTTACTCCAACCAGGGAGGCTATATGCATGGTTCTTTTTTTTTACTGTGTGCTGCTTTTTCAGGGCCTGCGAAGGAAATCTCAAATCTGGAATTTAATTTTCAGTGATGAGTAACATACAATTCTTCTCCAGTGGCTACAACAGAAGCCATAGCAAACAAAGAGAAAGGGCTACATCAAATTCCTAGTATCTCCATTCCTTCCATAGTTTACATATGCCGTTCCTCAAGTTATAGAACACCTTCTATGGAGCCATATGACTCCAGATAAAACTCACTGTTCTGACAAGTATAGGCAATGAGAAACGGCATCATGTATTCAAGAGAGATTATTTTTAAGGTATCAAGAGTTATACCGGATAGGGAAATTGTCACCAGAGATTTCTTCAAAAATGAATCCGTTTATTAGGTTTTAGAACAGCGTTCCCATAAATATGGAATATGGCCAGCTGTCTTGTTTGCCAGTTATTTATCTATTTAATTAATCCATTAATTAATCCATACTGTGCAGGAGAAGGATTATTGCTTAGGAAGACACTGAAAATTATGTTTTCAGTTAAACTGATTTGGATTATTTAGCTTGTTCACTTGGTGAATGAACGAAGGCAGGGAAGGAGGGATCACTATTCTGGAAGAGAATTCACCTTTCCAACTCTTGGGCAGCATCAGGGAGGTGCCTCCCAAAGCATAGTATGGATCAATCCATTGATTTCCTTGAAAAGGAGGTAGAGTTCCCAAATGCCAGCTGTGAAACTTCAGTAGCACTATCAGTAAAGGTGAGCAAATTACTAGATGAAAACTCCAGGTGCTGTGCACAGCTGCTGCTCTCTTTTTCTATATATTGTCTTTCTTTGTTGATAATCTAAAGTTACTTCAGAAGCAGTACATTTTTTAACTACATTTTTGTTACACAACAATATGTCAGCCCAGCTGCAATTTCAAGAGCTTGGGAAGTGATGCAGACATGGGTCTCAAGAAAATCAAGACCCTCTGAACCCTTATGAGTATGTGGCAGAAAGGCATTGAATGACAGTCATTCAAGATGTCTCTTTTGTATATAATATACTTCTTTACCTGCAAAATGTACATTTCATGAAAAGATCTACCAGTTTGGAAGGAAAGATGTAATCAATTTTGGCTATGTGTGTGTATTCCAGGCATGAGCACATATAGCTTTTTTAAAAATATTGTATGAGTACTTTTCCCCCTACACTTTCAAGGAGCAGACAAAAAACTGGGCAGAATATGCGTTCTATACACAACAAATGTGCTTGATTTGCATAAATGCAAATGAGCTTGCCCAGATCTGAGGACCTATCTGCAACTGAGATGCATGCAAAGGTACCCAAAGGCTCAACAAAGAGCCTAGGGCAAACTACATAAGGAACACACATCCAGTGGTTTTTTTTCCCCTTGGATGCTCTGGTTTTACAAAGTCGTCAGGCCCTGGAGAAGATCCAAATGAGAATAAAAGTGATTAAGAGAATGGGATAAAATAAATGAGTGGAATAAATAAATGAAGCAGCATGATGAGATTCCAATTTGCATTGTGCTGAGGTAGCTCAACCTCTGACAAAATAAGCTAGGGTCATGGTAGCGACCCATAGCTATTTCAAAGGGTCATGGGGCACTGGGAGAGAGAGAGAGGGGGAGAAAATAATGGGATAACACTAAAGGAAATACCGTAATAAGAACCACAAGGAGGATTAATAGTCATTATGCTTAGGATGAAATTGACACATATCAGCCAAATGCAGAAACACACTAGTTTTCTTTGCCTTGCAGTTAGTAGTCACCAGGTGGGATTTTAGAGGTCAGAAGAGTTATTTTTTGGAGAACCCCCAAACCAGTGTATTTTTGGTCCTGCTGGCCTGATGGATTATGTGAATTGTACTCCAAAAATCACCTTTTCCAAGCTCATATCCAAAATAGCAGCAGCGGGAACAGCAGTAACAGCTTGTGGAGATGACACTATGTTTCCCATAGTGCCTTCATGAGGCATCACATCACTGCCTTCTACCACATAAATCCTTGGCTTGTAGTGTTTCTTTTTTTCTTATGTTGTCTTCAGCCTTTGAGAGCTAGAGTTAAGCAGACTGGCAAAATATAAATATTTTAAATAAATAAATGCAGTCACCTCTTTCTTCTACGCCTTTGTGGGGGCAAGCCAGTACACTGTGGTTGTAAATTCTGATGTGCAAGCACTCATCATGACAGTCTGTAGTGCAGGGGTGGGCAAAGTGTGGTCTTCAGGCCACAGGTGGCTCCAGGGTCACCTTTGTGGTCTCCACTGCACCCCAGAGGTTAATTTTTTTTTTAAAAAAAAAATACCCCTCCAATTTCTTATAGAAGACATTGGGGCAGTTTGGCTATCTTTTTTTAGGGATCCTCTGCATCACCTTAGACCCAAAAGAGGCCTTTTTAATTAATGAGAAATAAACAGGAAGTGACTTCTGGCCACTTACTGTTGTTTAAAAAAAGCCAAACGCATAAAATATGGCAAAATGCTCTCCCATAGCTCCCAGATTGGTGTTGGAGACACTTGGGATCATTTTGTATTTCTTTTGTAGGGGGTCATTGGGCAAGTGTGGGCCTTTAAGATGTTCTTGGGGGCTAATGTGGTCCCCCAGCCTCACCCTATTACCCACTTTCACCCCAGAAGCAGACCCTCAAAGAGAATCCAGAAATGAAGGCAGTTGTATTGTTCCATCTCAGAAAACTAATTCTAGGATTATCTGTCTCTGTCAGTAGCAAGTCTTTTGCCAAGGTAATATGTCTTATTGGTCCATTAAAGACCAAGCCACTCCCATATATTTTATTTCACAATAGATAGCAGTTCATGTGATTATTGCTAGGGAAATCCAGTGCTCACAGCTACTGTAATGATTTCAGTCAAGTTGAGATGGAATGTATGCAGAAACCAAGTGGAGTGGTAGAAGACATGATCATAGCTTCCAATCACGAAGTGCTTTGAACCTCTGGCTCCTGGCTCCACTACAGCACTGGGATAAAGAGGCATGTAAGGCATGTTCTCCATTTGAAAAAAACATCCTACACTGACAGGTGTTGCTTCCATATTAGAAACAGCACAGTCTAGTTAAGATGAAAAAGCATCCCACTCTATTAATACCATTATATGGAGACTGGACATACAATCCTGTAGTAGATAAAGTATAGAAAGTAAATATGATTGATGCCAAATGCACTAGAACTGACAATTTTTAGGGCACCATCTAGGAGTGGCATTTGAACACACACAGAAGAAAACACCTTTACTGTATAGCCACTGCAAGTACTGACATTAGGCTTATCTGAGAAGATATATTCTAAGATGTAAAAATGACCAGAGAGAAGGGTGGTTCACCAAATCTGCTACAATTTATCTTAAATGGAATTTGAAGAGCACTTCACAATCCATTCACTTAAAAAAAAAGCCTCTTGACACCTTGATGGGTTAGGTTCTGAGTGAAATACAAAAGGGAAAACCTGGAGCTTTGATTATTTTTCCCCATGTTAAATATTTTAGAAAGTTAAATAGATTTTTCCCTGTTTCAAGATCAAGGTTTTGCGCTCTCAAAGTCATCCAGTAGAAATCAACTTTTCTGCCTTCCCACTGAATTTTAATGGAATTTGGATACTTAAATCCTTTGGGATGCTTTGAAAATATCATGATGAACAAAGAACATGAGGAAACAAAAGAGAACATGGAGCAGCATAGGTCAGGGAGAGGAGACAGCAATGGAAGCAAGCAAATAGTGAAAAGAGTTCCAAGAAATTATCATCTAATTAATGTGTCAGGGAGACCAACCAACAGCTATGAGCCACAATGGCTAATTAAATTTCTGCATTCTGAGAGAGCATGTCACTGAGAGTAGCTTAGAAAAGTTCCTTTTGGGGAACTAGAGTTCTAGGAGTACCTAAGGTAGTATGGCTAGTGCCCGTGAAGACTAGTGGATTCTAGATGTTATAATCCCAAATGGGAATTTTTCCAAGTTTTTCCACAGAATATAAATTGCTGAGGGGCAGCAATGAGAAAGATCTCCCATTGCCTTGACACTGTTGTGACACATTTCAAAGCATTCAATTGTCCACTGTTTGGATGTTGGACTGAGCAGACCATTGGTCTAATCCAATGGTCTAATCCAATGTTATTGGGAATATATTCCAGAAAAGCCTACATTCTAAAGCAGAAGGTTTTCAGAAATAGAGGACATGAGCTTAAAAAAAAAATGGACAAAGAAGTGATGGAATGGAGGCATCAGCACAGAGTTATGAAAAAATGTGTGGAGGAACTTGCTACCAGTTATTCCATTACTGAACTAGAACTTAGTAATGAAATTAAAATTTTCTATCAAACTATATTTCATTAAACATCAGTCCAAAGGAACATAAACACAACACTAAAAAATAATTTTCAAAAAACAGCTTTAAAGAAAAGCAACTCAAAACATCCAGGTATACTTAAATTTGCCTTCCAAAGTCTAGGGTCCTCCAGATGTTTTGAACTGGGAAAATCCCATCAGCCTGAGCCAATATGACAAACAATCAAGTATGACATTTGTTTGTTTACATTTATATACCATCGTTTGTGTTCAGAGGACAAGGTGGTCTACATGGTCCTCCCAATTATCATTATTCTCACAACAATTCTGCGAGGTATGTCAGGCTGAGAGACAGTGAGATCTCCCCTGTCCAATTCCTATGCTTTAAGCATGACACCATATTGGCTCTCCTTTGCAAGATCTCTGACAGCCAATCCCAGTTACTTAGCCACAGCTGAAACTTTTGGCTTTTTACCTGAAACAGATGAGACTTGTGATCTTGGTGTATACAGTTCAAATTTCTGTATCTATCATTTGCGGTAGTCATTTTTCAGAACAGGGATTTGTTTTCATTAATTAATCACAGCAAACAATTGGCTTGCTTTACCCTCACTTTCAGTCTTGCTAATAAAAAAAGATACAGTAGTGATAAAGTTGAAGTACCTCTTTTCTAAAACATCAGAAATCTAGCTGGACTCATAAGAATAAAAATGAAACTGAGCAAGGACAAATGCAATTTGCTACATACTGGAAAGAACAGATTGTGTTGGGTAAGATTGTATTAACAGGATCATTTTATTGAAGACAAGGGACATGACAGAATAGTACAATTCCCCTAAGTCCTGATGACTCTTCCTGTGGAATACAGATTTCATTTCTGAACAATAGTGTTCAAGAAAGATATTGACAAATACGAAATGGTTCAGAAGAAATCTATGATGATTATGAGAGGTCTGCAAGGCAAACAATAAGGAAAACTGAAGGAACTGTAGATTGTTATAGTAACTGGCTGACTATTAATTTTCTCCCCTGAAGATGGCCAGCGGATGAACATTTGTTTACATACTAACTGAATAGCTCAATTCTGCTTGTCAGAAAAATATCTGAGTCCACATTAGAGTGCTCATTTCCTCCCATTCCCCTAGGTACTCTCTCTTTTTCCCTATTCTGCCCTTTAACTTCCCAATGCGTTTTTGATCTTTAAGTCCTTCTGTTCTCGCACACATCAAGATGCTCATTTTCTCTTTCTTTCTTCTTTGCCTCCTGCTCTCCACTCTTTGTGACACTTTGTGTTCCCTGTGGAGCCGCATAGAAGGCTTTTTGGACAAATTAATACCCCAAGCATGACTGCAGCTTCCTATCTGATGGGTTATGGGAGTCTGCCATCTAGTTACTGAAGGTGGTATTGCATGCTACTAATAAATTTAAATTAACTGAAATGAGTTAATTCATTTCAAAAAACCAACTAATTCTAGAAATGCAATTCCGAAGTACCTCAGTAGGCATGCCAGACTTTAGCTGTCCATGTTTCACAATGGCAGACAAAAACAGAGATAAATACATGCACCTATTTATTACTATAGACTGCTCTTTAAGACTGCTGGATAATCAGTTAGCTGTGTGGTGCATAATTAATAAAATATGCATACAAACAATAAAACAATGACTAGAAATGGTATACAATAAAATCAGAAATAAAACCAGCAATGAACCAAAAATACTATAGCATATTAAACCAAAGGAACAAAACAGCAGAAAAGTAAGAGTGCTAAGTGGCAAAAAATAGTTCTTAGAGTGCGTGGGATGATGAAAAGTTCTTTACTTGGCGTGAAAAAGATCATCATGTAGACACAAAGAGAGACTCTCTGGGAGGTCATTCTATAGTTGGAGTGCCATCATCAAATATTAGAAATGGCCTTTTAAAGAAAAAGGCTTCCTGTCAGACTGAGAATCTGTTTGAAAGAGATGGTCAGTAGAACTAATGACCCCTATGTTGGCTGGTGGTTCCGATGTTAATGGAGTAGTGAATGCACTCATATGCAGGGTGCTGATTCCTATCTCCAAAATGGGTTCAACATCTTGATTTTTTTTAAAAAGTTCAGAATAAAATACAGAGTGGACTTATCTTCCTGATATTGGAGCCACCCACTGACACTGGATGACACATTTCCATTTAAGAATGGAAGAAAATGTGTATGAAAAACAGAGCCTGTCCATTTGCAGGAATGAGACAGAAAGATAAGGAGGGGCAAGAGGCGTAAATTGTTGGAAGCAAGATATATACACTCCTTCTGTGGGAACTTAATCTGGGTTAGGAAATCTGTTAATTGAAGAAGTGCTTCATTTCTCCATTAATGTCCTGCTTCCACATTAGTAAAGAATGCAAACATTTACATGTTTGGAATAAGGAAAATGGAATGTTTAGCCTGAAAAAGATGGTGAAGAGGTTCTAGGATTGTCCAAATATTTGAAGGACTATCACATAGATCAAGGCACACATTTGTTTTCTCTTGTTTCAGAGAGTAAGGACCCAATCAATGGATTCCAGGGATAATCTTTACAGATTTCTTGCAGATGACTGCAGAGATAGAACGGTTAATTCTTAAAATATATCTAATTGCTTTTTTGTGTTTGAAAAAAAGCAGTACATTTTATAGTCACTTGTTGCTTGAGATTTTAAAAAGGAATAACTCATTTTATTACTTTTTAGTTATCTTATTTTTAAAAACAAAATATGAAAACGTTAAAATGGCTCCAAATGGCTGTCTCCAAATTACTCCCCAAGGACAACATTTTAGGAATAAGAAATAAATATTACTTGTGACACTAAAAAGTGATCAATAGTCATGTTGCTTTTTAACAGTAGCAACATTGGGAATAGCATTACTTATAACTTATTACCCACAAGTTCTGTATCCTTGGTCCCTCTGGTTTAGTATGGCCCACACTGCCTTGCAGGTTTCAAGTAGGAATCTTTCCTTTGTCTGCCCAAAGAATATAATGGACCTTGCTTTACCAGTGAGCTGAGGCCCATTCCCATGAACTGGCTGACTATGCTGGACTAAAATGAGTCTATACTGAGGCTTATATATTCCTTCACAGTTTTACACATCATCAACTTTGCATGTTCTCCCTGTCCCTTTGTTTTCAAGGTATCATATCTTTGTATTTGACAGAACAATAATCTGTGGAATCATAAACAACAATATTTTCCTTGGCTACTTAGTTACGTTTGCATATCTAAGTAACATCTCCTGGCCTGACCCACCACCATCACATCTTAAGAGCCAGCAGCTGGATTGGGTGAAAGAGGTCTGTCTCACTAGCAATTAGGGCACAAGAACAATTAGATTTCAACCCCTCCCATTAGTGAGAAAAACTGTGGGAAGGATTTATGCCAGGGGTCCTGATTCTAACCATTATACAGTTGCTCACTGGCATGAGGAAGATGCACCTCCTTGCACCTCAATTGAAAGCTGAATGAACCTCCTTCATCTGATCTGGCTGTTCACTCTTAAGGTGGGTTAGCGTGGTATTTATGTAGTCTTACAGGAAGACTACGTAGTCTTACTGAATGCAGAATAACTACAGGTCCATAACTCTAGGTTATGAATCCATAACTGCAATACTCAGTGCCAGCTAAGATAAATAAGTAGGAAGTCAGATAAGCTCATGGGGTACAGCTTCATGCCTCCAAAATCACCATCAGCCATAAACCATAATCCCAAGGAGACTAATTGTTTTACTGGTTGCTTCCTGCTCTGCAGCACCCACAGAAAGTAGGTGCTAATAACATTGCCAACAACTCTCCAAGCTGACTTTTATTATTCTTATGAAGTTCCATTTTTCACATTCTTCTTACTTCTTTTGCTAGAGAAAGCAAAGATTCAGGACTATAAACTAGTTCAAATCCTGTTTTAATGACAGCTCATCTCCAAAAAAAGGTCTTATTATAATAAACAGTAAAATCCTTCTTGTGACTGCCTTTAAAGTCAGCAATAAAACAGGATGCAGAACACTCTCTAATAGCCACAAATGATGTCACTTTCTAGAAATACCAGTCTTTGACAGCCAATAAAGGGCTTAGATATATCAATTTGTAGTTTTAAAAGCCTTTTTATTTTGAATTAGAAATGTCTGTTGCTTCAGGAAAAGTGAGGTTTCCCAGCATCTGCTCTTTTGAGAATTTGTTTTACAAAATGGGTTTTGGTTGGGAATAAAATGTAAAGGACTGGATAAGAAGCTGATTATGCAGGAGGATTATAAATGGATAGTACAGAAGGTGAAAAGAAAGAAGGTGAAAAGAAAAGAAAATCCCATCAAAAAAGGATCATAGGACATTTCCAGGAAGGAAGTATGGAAAATAAATTAAAGTATACATGACAGATATGGTTACAAATACATAACTCCCATTCTGTAACACCACAGCAACCAGACTAATAATGACAAAATGAAGTAAGGTTAGATTTAACAATTGCCTACTAGTGTAGTATACTGGCCTAGGATTTGGGGAGACCAGGGTTCAAATCCCACTCAGCCACGGAAATCAGTTGGATAACCCTGGGCAGTCACACTCTCTCATCCTCAGAGAAAGGCAATAGCAGACCCTCTTGGAACAAATATTGCTAAGATAACCCTGTGATGGGGTCACCATAAGGTGGAGATGACTTGAAGGCACACAACAGCAAGAGCATACATGTGTCATGTTGAAGGCACATAACAGCAAGAGCATACATGTTCTTTTGGAGGATATCAGCCAATATTGACCAAGGCTCAATGACTGACGGTCTATAGTGGGATTTCCAATATGATTTTTTTCCTCAAGTACTAAGGTACATCCAGATAGAACAAGGATAAGAATCATGCAATCCACGATTGTGTCACTAGGATTGGTGTCACCCTGTCTGATGATATAACCTGATGAGGTCCATATCTGCTGCAGCCCCCCATGACACCACTGTGTTGCTCCTTCTGTGTGTGTGCGCACATGCATGCATATGCATGTACATACAGAGAGAGAGAGAGAGAGGGCAAAAAAGTCAAAAATACTTCACTTTTTTTGTGGGGGGAAAGAGTATCCTACCTCCTTCTTATCTAAAGCAAGATACAGAGACTTCCCAGACATTGTTCTGACAGGAAATATGGGGTGGGAGTAGGGATGTGGTTGGAAACCAGAAGCTTTCCAGAGGGTACTACTGGCTGGGAAAAAAATGCCCCTAGAGCTTGTTCTTCTCCCCACTGTGATAGAAGATGCTTCCAGACAGGCATCTCCCAGGACTGCCAATCAAGAGGCACTGTTCAGCTCTTCTGTTTTTCCTTCCTTCACAGAGGATTCTCTGAAGTAATAAACATAAAAGAAGCAATGTGAGGGTTACAAATGGAAGATGTCATTGGATAGATCCCCCATGAAATTCCAGAAAAGAGGCAGGATAATTGCATGATAAAAGCTTTGCCTGAAAGCTTTCCCAGAATGTTTGTTTGTCTGGTAAATGCTTGACACTGAAGAACTTTGTTATGGAGGTCCATGTATTTAGGATATCAACCCTTGTGGTACTTTTTCAGACAGCATAGCAGAATATATAAACCAGTTGTGCTTTATACCAGTGGTTCCTAACCTGGAGTCCATGAAGCCCTCACAGGATGTCCATGCAGGCTTGTGATTAATCTTGAAAAATGAGTAAAATACCAGATTTAAAGGATTAAAAAATGTCTGGCAGGTGATGCAGCATGTCCTCGATTTCCTAAAGGCAGTAGTGATGATGGAGGTGCTAGTGGTGATGAAACAGAAGTGGGTGTCTCATCCTGCACTGAAGTCTCTGGGCACTACTGCACAGGTGCACAGGTGCACCAGAGGTGGGAAGATGAGAGGAAAGCTCAGAAGACAAGGGAAGACACCCAGCCCAGGCCTTGTGCGGTGAATATGGCAATGCTGCTTGAGCCCAGAGCCAGGCAGAAAGGTGGAGTTTTGCTTCCAAGCAGCCATAAGAATAGAAGGGTGTCCCTTTACTCTTGTGGCTGCTTAGAAGTGAAGTGGCAAAGGTGTCAGTGCTCTTTAGGGGAAAGCATGAAAGAAATGCCATTTCCCTCTGAAGGAGCACTAAGAGTAAAGAAGATAGGTGCTTTCAAAAGAAGCACTGACCCTCTCTATTCCTCGGTGGTCCTTCAGAGGAAAAAACCATTTCTTTGGCTGTTTTCCTCCAAAGCAGCACTGAGACTCTTGCTTTCTAAGCACTGCTTTGGGGAAAAGAAAGGGCAAAAGAAACACTGTTTCCCCAAAGGACTACCAAGAGAGTAGACAGAGGGTAAGTGCATCTACAAAAGAAATTATCCTTTAGGGCTGCCTCCTATTCATAACCTTCCTTAGGAAATTCCAGTTTATTCTACTCTCCTGGCACTTGAAGGATCTCAGCATGCTACTCTACAGATGAGCAACTTTAAACATATATTTGAATATTTAAATGAGTATTTGAATATTTAAATCTAAATTTAAATATTTAATTCTTAAGTTTTGGAGGACCCTGGCAACAAATTGCATTTACAAGAGGTCTCCAGTAAAGAAAGCGTTAAGAACTATTGCTTTACACCACAAACTACTGTGATAGTGCCAAACTACCTAAAAGTGTTTTGATGCCTAGAAGTACTTAGAAAAGCACAAGATCATAGTATAGGTAGACTGACTCAATGAAAGAAGACGCAGCCCTAAGTGTGCAGGATCTGAACACGGCTACTATTAACAGGATCTTTTTGGAGGTCTTTCTTCTTTAGGATTGCCATTAAGTTAGAGCTCACTTGTCTAGCAACAACAAACAAGGAGCTAATGGTGATGATGATGAAGGGTGGATTTTGAACCAGGGGCAGGGGACGCCTCTGAAGCAATCTTTGCTCACACAATTCCAGTTCTGCTCCTCATTTTTTTTTAAGCACAGGAGAAAGCAACCTGTACTTGGCTTGAAATATCTTATTGGATTTTAATTCTTGTTTTTGTTATTTCATTATGAATCATGACAGCCTTGCAAATAGACTGGAAACTTTTAAAGTATTGAAGCTGCTTAATTTCTCTCTCAAACTTCCAGCATTTTTTTTAATTCTCCAAATGAGTATCAAATTAGCCATACTGGCATACCATGTCTACCTGGAATATTTGACTTCTTGCATGCATTAGATGCATGAACACTTTCATTGGAAATCTGAAGATGCTGGAAGTGACAGCCCTTTTTTGCCTCCTGAGTGTTAGCATTAAGAGCTGAAGCAGACCGAACTACACTTAATGGTGTGTTTGCATGTATGTGTTTATTACTGGGATCACAGTAAGTATGTAGGAGGATTGTAGCTCCTTCCTCTTTTGCTGTGTCTTAACACAATTAAGTCCTCTGATACTGCTCTCTGCATTGGAAAGAAATATATTCTTGCCAACGCAAGGAACAGCTTCCAAAAAGCAAGCTTTGTTAAGATCACAGCAGGGGACAATCACAATGCTCATAATCACAGTTATCATCCACCCACAATCACAGTTACCAGTCACCACCCCAGCAACTGTAACATGCAAACATCACATTTTATTTATTTATTTGTATTTATTTATTCAAGGCATTTATTTGTTGTCCCTAAATTCACAATATCATCCAAGCCAATACAACACAGAGACATGAGTTTCATCTTATTTTTAAGCCATAAGAACTCTGGTTTTGCTACCAACCCTTTTCACATTTGCAGTTTAGGAACAATATTATGGAACTCACTCTCAAGGGAGGTTTATTTGGCCCCTTTCTGCTCTCTTTTTGCTGGCATGAAAAGATTATTATTAATTATTACTATTATTACTCAAAAAGTGCTGCATCTATTCATTGATAGTAGCATAAGAATCTTTCAATTTTTTTTAAAAAAATAATTAAATATTAAAATATTACACTGAACAAAAAATAGCAATAAATTCCTCCCTTATTGCCCCTCCCACCACTCAGCAATTAACACAAAAACAAAGGAAAGAATGGTGTAAAATTGGTTCTTGTTCCAACCTTGAACTTTCATATAAATTATAACAGTGGAGTCTATCATAAAAGACAAGGCAAAGTATCCAAAGTAATTCTCCCCCTTTAAAATGCACTTATTTTAACTATTCCATCCTATGTTCAAGAACTGAAACAACCATGTTTGATGCTGATATCCTTTGAGAAGAATCTTTTAATGGGGTATGCAGGGTTTTCTTAAATCTCTATTTAGCTCTGGCGGTGTCTTTAACTGTTTTAAATGTTCAAATTGGATTGTTTAATATTAGTTTAACTTTTGTATTATATACTATTTTAGTTATATTTTGTTCTTAACTTATAATATGGGGTGCAAGGTGGCTTACAGTATAAGAAAAATGGGATATCAAATAAATGAACAAACATTTTGCAAGTTTTAAGAGTACCATAGCTTGGCTATAGATTGAGCAGCATTACCAAACCTCTAACAATTGCCAGGAAAAGGGACAATTTCCCCCATATTATAAAGATGCAGCATAAGGCAGACATTTATCATCTTCCTCTCTACAGGTTAAGTGTATGAGAAAAATATAAGACAAATGATGCAAACCTTCTTTTTACAAAATGGTAAATGAAGTGGGATTCCTCTGTATGGGAAAGCAGTAAACACAACAGCGCCTGGAAGCACTGAGCCATCACAGAGCAATTAGCTTAACATCAGTGTGGAGAAAACTCAGGAAACATTAGAAGCTATTTTGGTAAACGGTCTCGGAGAAGTGTGCCTTGAGAGCCATAAATTAATTAGAGTCTCCTGCCAGGATGGATTCTGGAGAACATGGCATGCAGCAAAAGGACAACATCAATGTCAGATTGAACTAGGTCTGATTTTTTTTAAAACTTACTTTTTGAAAGGGCATTTGAAATTTTCCTCTGTGACTGTACCACTCTCTTCTGGTAAGAAAAGAGAACATAAGGATGGCCAGGGATGCTTGCATGGTCAGACAACCCAAATGTATAAAATATTTCATGAGGGGAACTAAAAATAAAAAGAGGGAAAGGCAAGTTGTAAGAACAAGTAGTTCAGACTATATACCACTTCACTTTTTCTCCCTAATTTAATTTAACACAGATTATTCTTATATCCCACAATGACAAAAAGTATTGGATTTTGAGTTCAGATTCGTTTGACCTCAGCATCAGCACATAAACACATTCAGATCATACTTAGGTCAAACTACTCTAAAACAGCCATGTTGCCACAGTGGTGGGTTTAAATCTGGCCCATTTGAATAGTACTACATAGCAATGCAGGTCTAAAACAAAAACAGTCAAAGTGACACACCCAGGTGACACATACACAGAGAAACACACAGAAACATGCACACAGACCATTCAAATGGATGATTATGAAAAAGGTTGGAGGCAGTAAAATGGTTCCCTCTTCTGCATGTCTTCTACAATTTGCCACCCAAAACAAGCAAGTCATACTGGCAGAAATTATTGCCCCAAAGTTACATGGATAGACAGTTTGTTTTCTGCTGCTCCAGAGACTGGAATGTGAACCAATGGATTCTAATGTCAAGAAAAGAGATTCCACGTAAGTATCAGGAAGAACTTCTTGAATGTAGGAGTTGCTTGATAGCAGAATAGACTATCCTGAAGGATGGCGGACTCTCTTTCCTTGAAGGTTCTTGAAGAGAGATTGGATGGTCATCTTTCAAGAGGACTGTATTTGTGTGTACATGCATGCAGAGGGTTGGGAAAAGGGACCTTGCAGTTGCTTCCAATTCCACGGTTTTATGACTGAGGATAGCTTTACCTAATTCCCATATGGTAGTTAGGAAATGCTTGCTGGAAATATAACACAAATTGAAGGTGCTGTTGGTTCTTACTTGAAACGTGGCTTTAGTCAAGAAGATTTTATCTCAAAATGATGGCTCCTCTCCTGATGTTGTCAGAAATTATATGAAGCTGTTGTTGTTGTG
This sequence comes from Ctenosaura bakeri, assembly GCA_948474755.1. Taxonomy (NCBI): domain Eukaryota; kingdom Metazoa; phylum Chordata; class Lepidosauria; order Squamata; family Iguanidae; genus Ctenosaura; species Ctenosaura bakeri. The sequence goes on from CAOLHI010001123.1 coordinate 147,654, forward strand.
TACCTTCAAGTCATGTCCAAATTTTGGTGACTATAAGATGATCCTGTCACAGGATTTTCTTGCCTTGACTTCTTTGAGTGGGGTTGCCTTTGCCTCTTTCTGAGGCTGAGACAATGAGACTTGCTTAAGTGTGACCCAGTGGGTGCCCATAGCAGAGCTGGGATTTGACCCCAGGTCTCCAGAGTTGTAGCCCAACAATCAAACTACTATACCGCGCTGGATCTCTAATTGTATGAGGAGGGGGATATCCCTATTCTTCAGTAATCATATTCATGGCTAGTTATGTTGGCCTTGCAGCAAAATACAACAAAGTCCACAATCCACAAAAGAGTGATACCTTTATTGGCCAACCAATAAAGTTTGCATGATGTATTCTGTGCATTTTTGTTGGCCAATAAAGGTATCATTCTTTTGTGAATTTTGGATTTTGTTCTTTAATGATTAACTGCATCCAGGACAAACTACATGTGTGTGTGTGTGTGTGTGTAATCTCCAGAAGTTGGGCAGCTCACAGTGTAATACTATGAGAAGACAATAATGGATTTTATATGTTATCTTGATATTCTCACTGCATAGAGTTTTTGAAGATTTTTTTAAAGAGTTTTTGATTAGAATTCAATGTGTAAGTATATTGCTTGAAGTAGCCTAGAGATGAATGATCAGTTTACAGGAGGCAGTTACGAGAACCATTTCTTATAAATTCACCTCACTCAGGTCATACTTGTTCTGTTCCATCAAATATTCCATCATCCCATCAAGGGGACACTTCAGTCCAGCACACACAGGATAAGGAGGTTGACTGGTGGAGATCTAGAACAAAGCAGGTTCAGGACCCTGGACAGCACTACTGAGCCTGCTACGCTCCCCAATTCTGGCTTGAATTCAGGACCATGGCTAGCAACCCCCCCCCCAGTTAAGACAATGCAGCATTGCCTCCCAGTCCTTCTCATGAGCAACTAGGAATGTTGCTGGACCTTATTTCTACAGGATTAGCACCCTTTGATGGTCTCAATGTTTTTCTAAAGGGTGGTTGTCTGAGTGGTGACAATCTGGTTGGGGAATATTTTCCAGTGCCTTCCAAATTGCTGAAGGCATGTGAGATCTACTCCTTGTAGCCACAGAATTCTGAACAGGTGCAGGATCCAAGATGGAAAGACCTATTCAAAAACTGCAGCTGGAACTGAAGTTACTGGTGGTACAGAATTCAGTCTCTAAGACTTTGCAGTTCTGGGATATAATGGGATGAATAAGTGTAAAACTAAAGGAAATGCTTCCATAAACTTCAGCAGTGCTACATTTATATTCTACTACATTCTCTTTTCAGTTAAGAACAAGGAGAGGAAGGTGGAAGAGATTCTGCCCACAAATACTTGGGAGTATTCCCCATCTCTCTGCTGCATAAGCAATGGAAAAGAACTTGTTTAGGCAGCCATGAAATGTTTTTGTTCATAAAACTCAATGGATGAGGTTTTGCTCTACTGAGAGACCAGCTGATCATCATCTTTATGCTGGGAGGGAGATTGGCTAGATTGGTAGTGAGGATAATTGCACTTTTCCATGAGAAGTTGGTTGAGCCACCTGGATGCTGCAACTAAATTGTTTCTTAAATCATGCAAAATGTCTCTTATTTAGTCATTTTTCCCCATTTTGCTATGGCACAAAACACTTTGGATGGTGCAGTTTAAATGGGAATGAGTGGGTGAGGCTGATGATTTGCAGGTATTGCCTCATTAAGATTTTATGGTAAGGGTGGGCATAGTGCAGCCTGTGGGACACATGTGGCCTTTGTGCCTCTTTTGTGGTCTCTGAAGCCCTCCATGGGTCCCTCCAGCCTCATTTTTTTTAAAAAAAAGATAAGCACAGTTTTCAGGCAATTGTTGCCCCCAAACACATGAAAACATGCAAATCCCCTGCCCCATCCCTTAAAACTCTTCAGAACCCCTGTATTCCACTCAAATACCTACATTTTCCTCTGCAGTCCCTCTCAAAATGGCAACAGGAAGTCATTTTGAGAAGGATTGCAGGGGAACACAGAGGTATTTAGACTTGCTTTTAGACAGAATTGGTCTCTGGCCCCCACACAGTTGCCCACTCCTATTTAAGGATATCTCCACTGTCTCTATTCTTGATCATTTTGATAGCTTTTTAATATATACAAGAGAGAGAGAGAGAGCACACACACTCACATTTACACATCCATATTTATAACAGTTCTGGAAAGTCAGTTCTGGAAAGTACCTACTGTTGCACTTTTAGAGAAGAACTCCCAGGCTTTCTAGACACATGCATATCTTAAAATTGTACCGATAGTACAAGAATCATGCACTCCTACATACTATCTTTCTGAGGACCACAGCATGAAATGGAATGGTGTAGCAGGTGCAGAGGTGTGTGTGTGTGTGATTTCGTGCTTGACAATTACTGGAGATAGGTGCTGCATTGACAGGGGACTATTTATGACAAAGAGGTTTATTCAATGTGTTCGTGGTTTAATTGCTACACTTATTTATAGTGTGGTTCTGATGTGTTTCAGGATATCAGCACTTCCTAGTTCCAGGCTTAAACCAAAAGCGTTTGGCACAATCACCTGCGAACAATAGAAGGGGGATGGAATGCTATCCAGCTATGCAGTAAGATGAATGTGTTATGCATCTCAGCCAGACACTATCTGTTTAGCATATATATGAAAACACCAGCTGAAGAGGAAATGGCATACTTGCCTCTAGCACCCATCCCTTGTTACACAGTGAAGCACTCTTGAATCTGCATTATGGAGTTCTCTATAGAGAGTCAGGAGTATCATCCTCTGGCAAGACCTTCATCCAGCCATTAAGACATCAGTCAATTGGGATAGGAACTGATCATGATGAACCATCGCTTTAGGGAGGTGGATATACCTGCAACAAGGAGAGGAGAAAACCTACTAGAGTTCTTTATAATGCTTTCAGAGAATGAAGACCTTATGAATGCTAGACAGCTCATAGCAGCCCATATATTTCTCTCCTATTTCTAGTGGTCATTTTTTTACTTTCCCACACTCTGAACCCAACCAAATACAAATCATCTGATCCACAGGTGAAAGTTTTCTTTTTTGAAAGCCAATTTTTGAAACCAGCTGTATGCACACAACCTACTTTGCTATGCACGAGGATCTGTAAACTGAAGGCATAAATCCTATACTGGCATTAGAAAAGGAATGGAGTGAGGTCCATTTCTAAAGCTATGCATGAGGAAGCATCAGAGCAGAGAAGGAGCCCATGCAATACTAAATTCCATGATTCCCAAATCACATGGAGACAAAGAGATGCTATGTGGGCCCAAGGTAGTGAACTGGAATTTTTACAAGGAGCTATAAAATCAGTGTGCTTTGGGACTTGCCAAGCATACCAAGTTGACCCTATAACATTGGAAGCCATGTGTATTGTGAGCAAAGAGGTATATTGGCATGGTCTAGTATCTGGTCCTTTCTGCACCATACCCCCTTAGCGTGTTCTTCCATTGCAATTCCTGCATTGCCATTTGTGTGATTGTAGCAGGTTACAAATGCTCTCTTCTGCACCCTTCTGCCTTAAGCGGATAAATAGCGGTATTGCCACCAGTGTTTCCTCCACAGTGTCTTTGGCCACTCCCTTTCCTGGACTTCACCCTATCTCACTGCCCCAATTGCTCTTTTTCTGTGTTTTTTTTTTTTTGGAAGCTATACTAGTGCAGCAATGTTGTGATGGCATGACACACCAGTACATTATTGCACTTTTACACTGTAATGCTTAAAAATGTATTTAAAAACTAAAGTTTTAACTCAAAGGAGAAATTTAAAATAAACAAGGAGAGGTAATAGATCTTGAGTAGCTGGTAGTGGGGACTAGCTGGGTATGCCCACACCCCACCCACTCCTAGATCTGGGAGGACAGGAAGTGCTATTAAGCACTATTATAGTACTGCACTAAGCCAGCTGACATGATTGAAGTGCTAAAGGAGTCTGTTAATGGATTTTTTCTGGAAATAATATAAGGCAGTTTTGCAACACCTGGGGACAGGATAGCAGCAGGATAGTGACAACATCATGCGGTAGCATGGCTCCTGGACTGGAAACAACTCACTGTTGTTGCAGGATAGCTACACCACGTGGAAATGGCCTCTGTTAACTCTGCTGAGAAAACAATTCATTGTTGAAGGCCAAATACCACTTGGTAATGAGACAAAAGGTCTGCAAAAATGTACACATTGCTGGCAGCTCATAGTGGAGCATGTGCTTTTCTGCCTAGTTTGTTAGAGAAACTGTAAAAAAAAATGACATGCTCAAATTCCTGCTAGTCTTCCAGTTGTTCGTGTGTGAAGAAGACCTCATGTGACCAGGGTAGATACCCTGGGAGCTCATGTTTGGAGAGAGGACTTGGACAACTCTGTTACTAGCACCTCTTATTAGTCACATAGACTAACATAAAATCCATTCAACGGTGGAATAAGCTGCCTCAGAGTGTAGTAGAGTCACCTTCTTTGGAGGTTTTTAAACAGAGACTGGATGGCCATCTGCTAGGGGTGTTTTGAGTGTGTATTCCTGTATGGCCGTATTCCTGTACGGTAGTTGAACTCAATGGCTATTGTGGCCTCTTCCAACTCTATGATTCTATGATACTCTATGATTCTACAAATGAAAACTGGGACACATGTGGCCAAGCAACATCAGAGTGTGGTCATGAAGGCAAAAATTATTAATGACAAAGAAAGTTAGGAGGGGCTGCACCAGTTTGCTTTTGCTGGAATCTACAGTGAAGGGCAAGATTCTGCCTCCTCCTTTCCTTTCTCTGCGCTGAACTAACTAAGTGTAAATTCTTTTTGTACTTTGAGCTCTGTTGGCAGCACTTGAGTAAGCTGAGGTCAAAGGGAGGAAGTGGGATAAGAAGAGAGAATCTGAGACATTGTAAAAGCAGCTGAAAAAGTGGAACAACAGGGGATTAATCAGGACTGTCCCTGTAAAACTAGGACAGTTGGAAGTTATGTAGTCATAATGTTTCACAGGTATTAATGTCACAAAATTACGATTTGTTTTCACATTATACTTTACCTTTTCTCCCAGATTTTCAAGGAGCCATACATGAGGGTGCCCTTTTTATCCTGACAGGAACCTTGTGGCGTATGTTAGGCTGAAAAACAGTGATGGATTTGAGGTCACCTAGAGAGTTGCATAGGAAGTGAGGATTTGAATCCACATCTTCCTGGTGGAGTTGAAGCCTTACATTATCCAGTCAGCTCAATGCCAACCTGAGACATCTTCCACTCTCTTCATAGTAATGAATATATCCAGCCTGTGCAATGATCAGACTGTTTGTTCATTAACTTATTTATTTCCAGGATGTTAAACATCTGGCTCTCTACATGGTTAATCTCCTGATATAAGAATCAAAAAGTTTCTTTCATATCTCTGGAGTTTTATAAACAGTCATTTGGAAGAAATGTGATGCACAAGTAAATGCTAACTAAGGTAAATATGCTCCCCACTCCACCCCATAGTGCTTAATTTTAAAGACAAATCTCCTCAATAATTCACAAATTCTTATTATCACATTTGACACATACAAACTTCCAGTGAAACTCCCAGCTGCATTTCAACAGCTCTGACATGATTTGCTCTGGAAGGGAGCATTGTTTCCATTATATGGAAATTAAGATGCTACTGTCAAAATGCTTACTTGGGAATGAAACGGATGACTATTCTGGCCATAATTATACAAGGAAACTTCTGGAGCGATGCATTCCTCACATTTAGGAAGTAGGGGAGCACATGAAGAAATCTAAGGCACATTAATACTGCATACTTACAGGATGATGATTCTACTTTAACTGCCATTCTTCAGTCCTATGGAATCCTGGGATCTGCAGTTTGTTGTTGTATGCCTTCAAGTCATTTCTAAATTATGGAGACTCTAAAGCAAACCTGTTGCAGTCTTTCTTGTTAAGATTAACTAAAAGGGGAGTTGACTTTTCCTTCCTCTGGGGCTGAGAGAGTACAGCCTGCCCAAGGCCACTGAGTGTGTTTCCATGGCATTTACACCCCGGTCTCCAGAATCACAGTTCAGCATTCAAACCACTGCACTATGCTGGCTCAAACATTTGCCGTTTATGGAAGGGTATTTAGAAATCTCATCCAGAGATTTCTGGATTTCACCAAACTACAAATCCTAGGATATTGTAGAATGCAGCTTTGGCAGTTAAAGTGGAATGTAGCTCTAAAAATGTCTACTGTGAATGAGCCCTTAGTCTCTTCCTTCATGTTGGGAATTTACAGATATCACAAAATTTTGTAAAACACTGGAGACTAGGGATGGTGTCTCTTCCAGGTTTTAGTGCATGGAGAGAAAGCGATGAAGACAGTTGACTGAGCCGTGCAAAGAGGGTTAAATCAACACACAAGGCACAGACACGCTCATCTTGAACATTGTTATTTTGTAATTTTGAAAGTATGAAAAGTGAGGATTCCAAAGGGGAGAGTTTCATCTATGTGCAGAAGGTCTACAGATATGCCAGAATGCTAAAAAAATCTTAGATCTGGCTCATGTGGAGACCCTCCATTGGAAGAAGATGCTCAGAACTACTTCAGAACTCTTCACATTATCAAACAAACAGGGGAGGCACCAATCTTTGGTTGTCCCCTTTGTAACTCCCCTTTGAACTCCTCAATAGGGCTAGATGGGCAAGTTTGCAAAAAATGCACACCAGTTTATCCATTTAACTGTACCCATAATATAGATATTTACACAGAGAGCTTTTGCAAGCCAGATCAGAACAAGGAAATATTACTTTTGAACTACATCTCCTCAAATCTCCCAGCCAGAATGGTTAGGGGGGATGGATGAGGGCTGGACCCTCTCTTCTCAACTGTGTCATTTTCCCTTTGTGGGAGCAGAGATTTTCATGATCCAAGATGTGGACTCAGCATTTAGCTCTACAGCATTTTCCCTCTCCTCACCCACATTAAGCCTCACCAAGAAGTGCAATGTGAATGGCAGCCTGGTAACAGATGGTACAGGCAGATTAAGACTAGAGAGGTTCAGCAAAAGTTCAAGGAATACGTAAAAACACTTGTGATTATTCACCTTTCATCAAATCACCCTCTTTGGTAAACGGAATGAAAAAGTTAGAACTTCATACATAGAAAAAAACTCTTCAAAACAATAAAAAAATCTATACCAGGTCATAATAACGTGGAGCTTCAGTTCTAGCCCTGTGCCTGTGATACTCTCTTCATTTATAATGGCTAAGATCAAGCGACAAAACCTGGCAGCTTTATTAGCTCAAGGGTTGCACTCTAAGTGCATTCTTCCAAAAATCCATCATCTACCCTTTACAGCCAACAAAGGGGAGCAGGGGGACTTCTTTCTTCATTGGTGAAATCCACATTTGCTTTAGTAGCATTGAAAAGATCCTCAGCAGTTTTTTCCCCTGCCTACCTATAAGCAGTTGTACCAGTCAGCCCCCCAACTAACTGAGCCTGTAACTGTCTATCAGGTGTCTGCCAGTACTGGCACCATCTCTACTGAAGTAATGATATGATTTTCTGTCAATTCATACAGACGTTTGTGTTATTGTCACTTGCCCATCAGCTAACATGCAGTTTCTCTGATGTATGTAGGAGATCGAGTGGGAGAGAAACTGTACTTAGGGCTAAAAACACTCTGTTCCATTATTCATCATTTCCTTGGCTTGCTATCAAGCTTATGTAGAAATGGACGTTATGTAGAAACATCAAGCACTGGGAACAGTCGGGAAGCAATTCTGTGCTCTCTCCAAATCTGTTGCTTCCCATAATGCTTTGTCTAATTTGGAGCCATTCGGAGGCTTTTTGTCCAAACAGCTGCCTTACGACTGAGGCCTGTGTTTCTTGGATTCAAACATCAAGGGGTCCAGAAGGAATGTAATCGAACAGCAGAGGAAATTGGAAGGCAAACTTCAAATGCACATTCAAAGCATATAGAGATCAGGATGAACCTGACGGGAGGAAAGAGTCAGCTTTATGGTTTACTTGAAAACCAATAATAACAGCAAATGACATTCAATGCTAAGGTTACTGTATCCCACAGAGAAAAAAATAATGGGAACTTTGTTGGTCCATGAGAAACATAAAAAGCAAAATCTATAATTGGTTGATAACTTTGCTAGGACAATTCAAAATGCTGCAAAAGTGTTCAAGTTTTCAGGTTCTCCAGGGCCATTTCCACACTAGCCTGTTATAGTGCTATTATTCCACTTTCAACATCCTATGGAATCCTGGGATTTGCAGTTTAGGGAGGGGCCTCTGAGGCTAGAAAAGTCAGCATTTTATACTAGATATTTTAGCTGTAAAGTCAGCAGCTGAACTCAGTTTCAAGATGGAAATGGCAGACTACATGGCTCACCTTGGTGCGTGTACCGATATCAGATATATCCAATGAGAATTATATTATCACACTAGGATGAAGAAGCAATAGTGAGTCTCAGTTTTTGAAATCATAAGGCTGACTACAACCATTCCCTTTCACATCTGCTAAATCTGAAAGATCGCATCCTTTCAACTTTCTCTTGGTTCCTCCACCACAGGCGCATCTGGGGAGGATAGAGGAGAGACCCTTTTCAGTGGAATTCTCTTCCACAGGATGCTAGGCTGGCCCCCTCTCTGCTCTCCTTTAACCAGAAGCCAAAGGTCATTTTATTCAAATAGGCATTTAATGATTAATTGGTTTCAGCTAATCTTTTTCATTGGTATTCATGTGTGCGTCAATCTTATTGTTATGCTTTAAACGATTAAATGATTTTATGCTTTTAAAATTTTAATGGTGTTTTTATACTATAACATGTTTAATTGTGTTTGAACTTTATGATCAAGTTTTTAGCTTTATCTTGTTTTTTTGTTTTAAAAAACAGTTTGGGTCCCATGCCAGAAGAAAAGCAGCAAGCAAACAATCAAAGCCACCTGCAGCCAAAACTGGGCATATGGGGAGATTTCACACTCTGGTGGCATCAGGATTGGAAAAGATTACGCACACAGAGAAGCCAAAACTAAATTCTCCATGTTTGCCCCGTTATAAGTCTGAAAGCCTGACCACTTTGGTCTAGTCCAGTTCAGCCTAGGAAAGATCTCCCCCAATCATGTCTATTCATCTACAATGAATAAAATGTTACAAGTGTCTTCATGCTTTGAACAAATGAGGCAATCCCTATCTTTTCCCAAAGTCAAACATAGTAATCGGTGCTTTCGTTAGACCTTAAAACCTTTTCCTATCTCTCATCACACCAATCATCCCCCATTCCCAGCTATCTCTGTTCCCTGTTTGTTGTTAAGTAGCTTCAAGCTGACTTCTATGTACAGTGATCGGATTTTCCTTGCAAGATTTATTCAGAAGTAGTTTGCAGTTGTTTTCTCCCTCATGAGAAAACCTGTGGGTGATCTCCCTGAGAGATCACCCACAGGTTTTCCATAGAGAGGGCCAGGATTTGAAACTTGTTTCCCAGGGTCTTAGTTCAACACTTAAATCACTATGCCAAGCTGAGTATATATCAGTGCTACTCAAACATCAGTGAACCTAAATACCTGAATCTATGCATAAAACCTATTACAGTTGTTCTTTTAAACAAACACATCAGTTCTGTAATGCACTATCAATAGGGCCAGCCATAGTATGAGAAAGAATGAGTGGGCTATCTCAGGCAGGCGATTCAAGGTGTTGCAACAGTGCAGAATATTATTTCAATTAATTACTATTACTGCTGCTATTCTTTAACCAGAAATGAATGGAGATGCTTTTCTGCATCAAGTGCCAAAACAAGTTGTCTGGTCTCTATTCTGCAACTTCAGCTGGCAAGCTTCTCTCAGGCAGCAAAATGTCTTGGGCCAGCTCTGCATAAGCTCTGATAGATTTAGTAGAATTTACCCTTGTTTTTTTCAGTGGGTTTCCTCTTTTATAGCAGAGTCCACAAGAGCAGGAATTTCACATATGGCTACAGTTTCTTAGCTGGGGAATTCTCCTGTATTTCCTATCGTCTCATATTGATATGAAACATAAATGCTTGAAGAGTTCTCTCTCTTCCCCATTCAGACTCAGCACCTAGCTATAATAAATTATAAACATTTTGTTTGTTTGTTTTTAGCAAAAGCAAAGACAATCTAATCCTAAAAATAATTAAAATAAATGCATTAAAAGGCCTCAAAAGCAGCTTATCATGTCATAACATTATATAACCAAGCTTCAATAGACCAGCCTTCACAATTTCTTATCAAAAAAAGCCAAAAAATCCAACAGTGTATTAAGGCTTAGGATGTGAAGTGAATGATCATTTCTCTCTATCTGTTTCTCAGTCTCTCCCCACCTCAACCTATACACGTGCACACATATACGCAGAGGTAAAGCACAGGAGGACTTTCTGAATTGCTATTGATAAAAAAATGCTATCACAGAGTTGTAGAAAAGAATTTCAGTCATCCTTCCATATTCACTAGGGTTAGGGGCACAAGACCCCTGTGAAAGTGGAAAAACTGTGAATAACTCTAAGGCCTCCCAAACCATATTTAACATACAAAAAAAAGTAGGATCACCGTATTCAACCCACTGTGGATTTATTTGAGGCATCAGGGGCCCTTCACAAGGTAGAAGTGGCTGGCTGGTGGGGCTTACTGCTACCTCCACTGCTGCCCCACTCCATTTTTAATAGGGACTTACAAGCCTCGTTCTTAGTTTCTCAGGCCCTTTTCACACGCTGTTTCTAAAGTGAAAGGGCCCCTTGAGTGTCGCATAAATGGGAGGAGTGGTCCATATGACGCACTCCCATTTACGCGATGCTCAAGAGCCTAAAGCGGACCGCACATGCACCTTTTCATTTTTGGCTTAAAGTCGAAAATGGTGCGCAGTCGCGCAATGCTCCCGGGGTCCGCGCGCACTTACCTGGTGTGCGGTGCATCGGGAGCCAGGCTGGTCGCACTTCCTGCCTCAGCGCTAGGTTGCAATTCCCAGGTTGCGCTGCGGTAGGAAGGGGCGGGGCGTTCATGCAGCATTCGTGTGACCGGCAAGCCAGCTACAGTGAGGAAGCAGAAGAGAAGTGAGCATCTCACGCAAAAGGCTGCTTGCGCGACCACCGCCCCCCACAGTCTCACAAGACTTGCAGTCTCTATTAAAAATGGCACAGGGAGGCAGCAGAGATGGCAGCAAAGAATCCATTAATAATCAAATCTGCAAAAGTGAAACACGCAAATGTGGAGGGTTGACTGTATAGTATAAAAATGTGTATTTAGATTGGATGCTAAACTGATCACAAAGTGTTGGACTGTTAAAAATTTTTGATAGGCTGATGGATGACATCCTCTTACTGTATCTTGATCAGGCCAGATTTAAGACATTATCTTATATTTTGTTGTTGTGTGCCTTCATTTCTGACTTATGGTGTCCCTAAGACAAAGCTATCATGGGGTTTTCTGGGGCTAAGAGTGTGTAACACATCCAATGTCACCCACTGGGTTTCCATGGCACGAGCAGGGAATTGAACTCTAGTTTCCAGGATTGTAGTCCAATGCTCAAACAACTACACCACGCTGGTTCTCTTATCCTATGCTACCCTTTATATCATTCATCAGGGATAACATTCCTTCTTATTTTTCAGAATCTTCTGGAAAGTCAGTCATGATGACATTTAGAGGACAGATAGCCAAATTTGAACAAATTTGTTACCCTAATTTTTATATGCTAACAGGAAGAAAAGGTACAAGCTATGTTTTTAGAAAACCTAAGCAGCTTTGTTTATCAAGGGATTTTTTGTATTTAAATCATCAAGGTATTTTACAGTTTTATGTTTTGACGACTGCTGTTACTGTAAAGTTACGTGCAAATCTCCACCTGGATTAATGGCCATGCTCACACACACAGTGGCACCTCCACTTTCCCAAGGATTTGGGGCACAGAAGGTGGAAAAACCATGAATAACTCCCCACCCAATTCCCTTCCCATTCTCTTCTTGGCTTCCTTTCCCATTCCCTGGCCTTTTGCCCTGGTGTGCAAGTCTTCCTTTTCTGCACTGGGTCAAAAGGCAAGAGAATAGGAGGGAGGACTCTGGAGGGGAGAAAGAAGGCACACATGTGCCTTACCCCCATTCCATTGCCTTTCGCCCTAGCATGCAAGCTTTCCTTCTTCAGACTGGGGCAAAAGGCAAGGAAATAGGAGGGCAGAGCTCCAGAGGGGAGAAGGAAGGCACATGCGTGCCTTCCCCATTTCCTTGCCTTTTGTCTCGGTGTGCATTCTTCACACTGGGGCCAAAACCAAGGGAATTGGAAGGGGAGCTCTGGAGGGGAGAATGAAAGTGTACATATGCCTTTGCTTCCATTTGCTTGCTTTCCTTCTCTGTGCCTGGCAAAACACAAGAGAATGGGAGGAGAAGAATGAGGGAAAGACACATGCATACCTCACGAATGATCAAATTTGCAAAGGTCAAGCCCAGGAAAAGTAGAGATAAGCCTGTATGTTTGTTTGTTTGTTTGTTTGTGTGTGTATTACTTTTGTGTTTCATCTTGTTATGGCCTGTGGCAATGAAGAAGAACTTACCAATATATTTCCCTTAGCTGCTCATTCTTAATCAACCAAAATGATAAACTTTAGTTGCAAAAAGCTGAAAGGGGGTAAACTTCACCTTTCTTCCTTCACATATAGCAATAATACCATTTTAATAGTAATTTAATGCTACCGCAAGATGAAGTTCCATTTTGCCTACTAGATTTTGATCCATTGGAAAAGTGGAGCATTTAAAAAATATTTTATTTAGCTGGCAGTGTTAAATGAAGTAAACTGGACATTGCAGTTCATATACCCACTTTCCTAGGAATAAGCCTCACTAAACTCAATAGACTAAATCAAAATGTTAGTCCCAACTAAGGCAGACTCATTGAAATGAATGGAACTTGTTTTTTAAAGCTTACAAGTTCCATTGCTTTCCTCAGGTCTCCTCAATTCTAAGGAGATTTCCACATGGCTGTTGTTTTTCACCCTCCATTCTGCATGTTTCCAATGTGGTTTCTTTCCTGTCATCACATTCCATTAGCTTCAATCCACCTATAACGTTCAAACTGTCATGGTTTTTGCTCTCTCCATCATTCTGCTTTGATCCACAATGTTGTACAGGCTCTTTTCAATATCTGCAGGCAAACTCCACCCTTTCCCTCCACTGTGTCACTAATATTTCACTTCTGTCTCACCCACTCACTTCAACTTGTGTTTTGTGATTTGTCATGCTTTTCAGAATAGCTGGTTGAGTGTCTGCATTTGTATGTGATCCACAGGCACTATTCCTGTTCACATGTAATGCAAAGCACAATCCCTTCCATTGTCCACTTTCCATAGCAGACTGGAGTGTGCATGATACTGGTGGAGTTGTTTGCAAGGTAGGATTTGATTTCCTGGTAGGCCTACTTTACACAGAAATGACAGGCATTCCTTTTTGTATGGTAACATACCATCTTGTCATGTAGTGTCCTGACACTATTTTGCTCATGAGACTGGAATTGGAGTAGAACTGGATAAAACTGTGCTGTTATATCCTAAATAAGTAAAAGAATTTCTCTTTTGGTATAAGATTGCTACCGTTTGGTCTCACTCCCCCACATTGCAGAAAAATGACAGAGAAAATGAATGAATGTGTGAACTCACTCTCCGCATTCCTTCTTCCTATATCTGATCCAAGCAAAATGAGATTTTGTAACATTTTGTTTCCACTGTTTTATTGCTTGGTTACCAAATCAACTTGACATCATCTATGATAACATTTTTAATTCTATATTGTAATTTGTCAGTAGCCTGTATTTCATATTTTAAGGATCTCCTTCTATTCGGTTTTCTAGCACATTTTCATTGTGCTTTGATGTAATGCTCATAGTTCTTGATGTACGCTGCAATTTATGTTAAACGTGTGATTTCATTTTGTGCTTTATCTCTCAGTATAATCTCATTTTATGCCATTGCTGCTTTAATACCTCTGTGTTTCATTTCACGCATCTTGGATTTGCCATCTCTCAAGTCAATAAAGCTTTTGGAACTCTCTTAAATCTCATTGTCTCAATCAGACTCTGCACTGCTTAAAATTAAATAACTACAGCATGTTCTTGGAAACAAGAGAATTACATCTATTGCTTCTGTTCAAACCCCTTGTTACAAGATACCTCTTGGGTTAAAAACCATTTCATACATTGCAAAGGATCAGACCTCAAGTGACCACCAAGTATACTCAAGCAGGGAAAAAATAATAAATATTATTAATTATTTATATCCCTTCTTTCAGGATACAAGTCCTCCCCAGGGATAAAATGTAATCCCAGGATGGATTACATTAAAGTACATTCATGTTACATTAAAGTAACATTAAAATACATTAACAAAATCATCATGAAAATGTTTAAACATAACAAGTTATCAGTTGGCTTTCCATAGTAGGAATGGGAAGAGTATTCAAAAATATACAAACAATTGTTGAAAAACAGGGTTTTTTTCAGCATTAAGAAACCCCAATGAAACGGATCTTGGACAGACAAGAATCTCCACAGTTCAGGATTATTCTGCACAAAATTGCACATACATGGTGTGTGTGTGTGTGTGTGTGCAGAAAACAGGATTTTCTGTGGAGGGAGTAAAATTTTCCATGCACAAAACAACCGCATGCAATTTTTTGTACAAAATAAGTCTCACACTGTGAATTGTCTTCATGAACTGTATAGATTTCAAAGTCTTTCTCATAGTGAAAAGAAAAAAAAGCTGAAATTACTGGTTACTTCCTTTGAGAAGAAAATTACTGAAGAATCACATCTGTAGAAATTGTTGGTAGATAGCATGAGAAACTGAACAACAAAGCTTATTCCATTTTACTAATTAGTAGGGATGATGGCGTGAAGGGTGCTGTTCCACATGTCTTGCTTGTGAGCTTTGAGTTGAAAACTGATTAATCACTGTGTAGACAGAATTATAGACTAGAACAGAATGCTTCAGTCTTGTTTGTTTGGATTAGGCTCCAGAATCCAGGCAACACCCTCTCAAATACCTGAGTTGCAATTCTCCCTGAGACATGATAAGAAACTCATGCTTTTTTTCCTGCTTCAAAGACCAGCAGTTGCCACAAAGATCCTAATACCTTAAGTGCAATGTGCTAGGCATAATAGAGCAAAGTATAGTTCTTTCCTAGACAATAATGGCAGCCATAAATAAGTTTTGCTATTAATTCACTGAAATAAAAGTGACATGCTATGTACAGAACCATGTATTTAGTGTGATGATTTCTGTGATTGGATCCCTTTGTTTTTAATGCTAAACATATACTCAGATAAGAGAATCATTAAATGAGGAATTTAAAGAACTTCCTCACCTTGGTAGTTAAAGCTCCATGCATTTTATTGTCCTACTATTCCCATACTTTCAAAAAACTTTATCAATGGTAAGCAGATTTTTCTTTTGAGGGTCACTTTCTTTCAGGGCTAATCTCTTGGTGGCCGCATGCTAGCAGAAGGTGGGACTGAAGCTGGCAGCAGGTGGAACAAGACTCCTAGTCAAATGCAAGAATAGTTAGGACTGTAGCTCTAGAGCAGTGGCTCTCAACTTTTGGCCCTTGAGAGGTTTTGTACTTCATTTCCAAGAATCCTTGACCATTAGCTATGCTAGCTATCTCAAAGTTGAAATCCTAACACCTTAAAGAGAAAAAGTTGAGAACCATTGACCTAAAGCAAGAGACCATGTCGAGCAATCCTCTACTGCCTACTAAGCTGTATGACATTCACTGGGATTTGCATGAGTATAGGAAAAACAAGCACATTATTAACTACTGGACTGAGAAGTTGAGGAGGGAAAGCTGAGATCTTACTGTCTTTGGATCTGGATAGGCCAGCTTGTGCTTCACTTCTGTTGATGTATCAATTGTGAGTAGGTTTCAAGGAGATTTATAGGGCCTTCTGAGCCGCTACCCCAGGTTCTGGAATTGCCTTCCCAAGGAGGCCAGACTAATCCCCTCCTTGCTGTCCTTTTATCAGTAGGGAAACTTTTTTTGTTCCAACAGCCTTTTCGAACTGAAGATTGTTAAAGAAAGGCCTTTAGGGGGTGCTCTATTGTTTCCATCCACTGTTTTTGTTTGCTTTTTATTCTTTTAGGTGTATGTTTTAAGTTATTTTAATACCATGAAGAATTTAATTCTATTTTAATGTTGATTTTTGTGTGTTTTAGCTGTTTTACCATGTTTCAGCCCCCACTTTGGCAAAAAGGCAGGGTACAAATAAAAATGATGATGATGATCATGATCATGATGATGATGTTGACGACATAGTAGACGCCTTATGGTGCATCCACTCTAACAGTGTTGTATTGACTCTGATAGTATTGTAAAACAAATGCACATAAACAGAGTTAATTAAAATGAAAAGGCTTTGGGAAGTCTGTTTCTCCATCTATAGACTTACATCTTAAGATTGCTGTAGGGCTAGAGCAAGATTAGTTATACTTAGCATAGTGAGACCACAGCTTAGAAGTAACATATTCTAAGTAATGTTGTTACTCATTACTGTTGTGCATAATGATGCACTGCTCCAAGACGGGGTGGAAGGAAGATTAATAGGTATTCATGAGTATGCAGGATGCTTCTTGCATGTTATTCCTGGGTCTAAAAAAGGCAATAGAAGAAAGGTTTCAGTATCTGTTCATTTCTTGTGAGCAACACTTAAACATGTCTGAGGCCCTTTTCGCACGGTATTTCTGAAGCAAAAGAGCCTCTTGAGCATCGTGTAAATGTGCGGAGCGGTCCACACAATGCACTCACATTTGTACGACGCTCAAGGGCCTGATGCGGACTACGCACACATTTTTGGCTCAAAGCCGAAAATGCTGCGCGATCGCACATCGCTCTGGGGCCCTGCGTGCACTTACCTTGTGTGCGGAGCCTTGGGAACCGGGCTGGTCGTGCGTCTTCTCAGTGCAGCCTGGGAGGTCCCAGGCTGCACTGCGAATGGAAGAGGTGGGGCACTCACACAACCAGGAAGCAGCTGCGGAGCCCAAGCAGGAGGGATGCGAGTGCATTCCTCTGAAGGCTTCCTGTGCGAGCCCCACAGCCCAGCACTGGGAAAAGGTAAGGTGCGAAAAGGGCCTGAATTGCTGCATTTTATCTACATGGGCTTTGTACCTTTAACTATTGCATAACAATTGGATATTTAAATTCAGTTTTTTTCTTAACAGTCGTGTTGCCTGAAGCCTGAATCATGAGGAATTCTGAATCATGAAGAAGCTTCTGGCTTCTGTTCCAGAAGCCTGGAGATGTCTCGGCATACTTATTTCTGTCTCCTGTGACAGTCTCTTGGCTATTTAGATGCACATGTAAAAGCTAAAAGTAAAGAAATGGGAGAGAATGTAGTGGGTGACTCAAGGGTCTACCTGCTATGCCAATGCCTCTGTGGAAAGGTGGGGAATTATAGCTCAAAAAGAGAGACCTGCCAGAGGGGGGTACCTGAGAGATCTTTTCACCTGTGTATACTGGTACTAATGCAGATACACCAGTTGGAGTCAAAGGAATGTTTCACTGGGGGGAAATTACAAACACACACAAAATTCAAGCAGTCTCACAATCATAAAAGGCTAACAAAAGGAAAGGAGGGAAACATTGGATAGCAAGGAATCAAGATGAAGTGGATGATATTTACCAATCTGAAGAGAAAAAAGTAATGCAAAATGGCTTAAACATGAGAGTTTGAGGGCAGAACACAGGAACGAGAGTCTGGGGTGCAGAGTGATGCCCAACTGCTAGCGTGTTGCAAAAATTACCTGGACTAGAGACTGAGCTAGGGTTTTTAATATGCTTTTTCTGCCCTGTAGGGGAAGGTATTAATGGCTGTCTGGCAAAGCAAAGAAAGGGGTCTGGATGTGGCTAATGGTTTTAGCATTCAGTGACAAAGCATTGATGGGCAAGTGAGGAAACAAAAGGGGAAGTTCAGCAGGAAGGAAGCTACAGGATGTTGGTCATTGTTGCTTTGTCTTGGAGTTTTTGTGGCTATTGTTTTTTAGGTTTGGGCCACTGAGAAATTCATCTTTAAACTCATTTAATCAAGTTCTCTGATTAATCCTCAGTGAATTTATGACCTGGACATGCTTTGATGTCCCCTCTGACCTAATTCTTCACATGTACAGCCAGTATGACTTTCAAGCCATAAATGTATGATTTATATTTTGTGCCAATTAAATAATGTTCATTGCCAATAATACCGTATCATGGAGTGGGGGTGTACGGCATAGGAACAAGAGGACTAAATGTTACTAATCTTGGCTAATGCCCTACATCAACTATCTAGTTAGGAACACTTAACTAAGTAAACTCTCCTGGCCCTACTCACCCAAACCTGACAGAAACGTCATTCACTAATGCTCCAATCACAGTCATGTAGGGATGTGAAGGCAGGGAGGTGATTTGCCCCAGGCAGCAATGTTTCTGGGGTGTCCTGGCTATAGCCACACCCCTGCGCACCCTGGCCACACCCTCGTGCACAGTGGCCCCTCCCCCTCCCACCTCCCCTTCACACACTCCAAGCTCCACCACTGTCCAATTGCCAGAAGAAAAGACTTCTTCCTCCTCATGCAGCTGATGCCCAGTAAAGTAGTTTGGGAGGAAGTTATGATCATCTCATTATTGTGTCACAATAATGATTAAATAGCAATCATGAATATGGAACAGTAACAGATGAGTAAATCAAGGTAATTGTTCCATACTCACAATCACTACCTAGACACAATTATAACGCTATTGCCACAATCGTAAACACACATCCCCACACATAGTTTACCAGGCATCAGCTGCATGCAGAGAAGGAGGTCCATTCTGTCAGTGATCAGAGCATAGAATCATAGAATCATAGAATCATAGAAATGTAGAGTTGGAAGAGACCACACGGGCCATCCAGTCCAACTCCCTGTCATGCAGGAACACCCTCAAAGCACTCCCGACAGATGGCCATCAAGCATAGATGATAGATATTTCTGTCAGGCTTGGAGGTTGGATTGGGTCAGGAAAGGCTATTCAGTTAAGTATACTTAACAATGTAGTTGATGTAGAATACAGTGGGTCTCTGGTATCTGCTATGCTTTGGTTCAAGGACCACCACCACCACCCTCTGGTTACCAAAATTCATGGATACTCAAGTACCATTATGTACAGAGGTGTAGTAAAATGGCATCTCTTATATAACATGACAAAATCAAAGTTTACTTTTTGACTTTTTTTAAAAAATATTTTCAAGCTGTGGTTGATTGAACCTGTGGATATAGTATCTGAGGATATGGAGAGGCAAGTGTACAGGCTATTATTTATTTAAAGTATTTGTAACCTACCTTTGTTGATTGCTCATTGCAACATAACAATATAATTTTAAAACAGCGTTATCTAGTTTGCTTACCCCAGGAAGCAGTTCTGGGCGACGGCTGGACCAGGAGAAAGATATGATAGATACATTTCAGGTGCATCCTCCCCACCACCAATAACCTGGCGATATAACAGCTTAATAGTTCTTGTTTCTTGCCTCCCCGCAGAGAGTATATGACAAGAGGTCACAAGTGGAATGACTTTGAGGAAATGAAGCAATTCCATATAGTAAATGTTTGTCTGTATCAAAAGATCTATTTCACAACATGCGATGGAAATAATTGCTTAGGGAAACCTGTACACTCAAAATGGAAATTGGAAAAGAGGGAGGGATGTGTGGGTCAGGTAGGAGATGCACTGACTGCCACATTTTGCTGTTTACATAAATGGAAAATATTGAGTAGGCTGCCTAGGCACAGTAGGAGCCAATAACAATGTTTATTTAACAGTTTCTGCAGCCTCTGTTAGCACATTTCATAGCTGTTTATAAAGCTACGTTGCTTGACACAAGGGTTTCCAGCAATTAAAGGCATATTGCTTTATTTTGGTAGAATATCCCAAGGCAGACTTGAGCAGCAAGGGCTTGAATCATTTAAGACAAGGTTGATAGTTTATTACAAAATAATTGAAAAGTCCGAGAAAGGAAATTGCAATGTTGGCTGGAAATCTTGGGTGAGAATGTATGCAGCTAATTTCTAGGTCATTTTGGCAGCATTCATTCTTGCTGCTCATGAAGAATTCTAAAGATCCATCAATTGCAAAAAGTTGTCACTTTAATAATATTATACAAGAAGGAATCATTCTTGGGTGTACAATTAGTTGTCAAATGACTTTACATAGGGACTTCTTCATATTAGAAGTGCAATCTTTACCCAGAACTATTACAAATCCATCAAAGTGTGTACTTCCCCATATTTTTTTAACTCACTTGACATCTGTTATGTACAACATATCCTCAGTTCTCATGGGGATGATCATTTGCGTTCAAGGGGGAAAAGAGAGCTATAGTGGGTATGTTTTGTGACAGTATCATTGATTACCTTTTTGTCATCATTTCCACTTTGGTCTTTCAAACCATACCCATGTCTCCACCCTTCTACTTCTTTGCCCAGTGAATAACATCCCCATTTGATCAAACTGTGGCATCCCATTACATTCAAACTAGTAAACTATGGTTTAAGTAAGCCCTACAAACTAGCATTGAAAATCAGTAATGTCTGTTTTGACTAAAGTTAAAAGCTAGTCATTAAGCTGTATATTCCAAGGGAAAAAAGTATACTGTCACAGAACGCATGCCTGATCATCAAAACTATTTGAAAGAAGCATTACTGTATTCATCCAAATTCAGCAAGAGTTCATGAAACTTTCTCACACCAGCCTATGGAACTTCAAAACATTTCAGTGGATGCTGAGGGACTTATACAACCTAAAATATTTATTTAGCAAGTAGAAACAGTTGAATATATCATCTGTATTAGAAAGTCAGGATGTGCCTGGTAATAGATAGATATCATCTGTATATTGATATGTAAGAATATATCCAAAACATTTTATGGATATGGCAAACAATATACCTATTAAAATAACTTGCGCTTAAGTTAGTTAAGAATTTTGTTTGGTTCTTTATTTTATTTTATTTTATTTTATTTTATTTTATTTGTTTGTAAGAATTTTCCAAAATACACAAACATCTTAGTAAAGTAACTGGGGAAAAATGACTTTAAAAATAATGTAGAAGAAAGCATACCAGACAGATTTGCTTGGGGTTTGACTTCATAGCTTTTAAAAGTCTGAATTTCTGTGCGTTCAATATTGTATTGCATTAGGACCAATATCCCTTCAAGGTTAACAGTTGTATAGCATAGAACATTATCTTCTCTGTACTCAGAACAACTCTACCTATTGAAACTGGGTTGGGCAGATGGATAAAGGTTTCTGGCAGAAAGAACGTGAGATTTTACAACGAACAAAAAAAAACGAATCAGAATGTAGAAATTTAACCATTCCTACTAGTTGCTGATTAGGTTTTACTGTGTTTCTCAAGAACTAGAGTAGGAGTAATGAAATTCATATTCCAGCCAGCCAGAATTTTACCTCACAAAAAATTTTAGCACTTGTAGAAACACCAGTTCGGAGTTGTTTTTGAAGAGTTTTGACAGAATGATCAGCAATCTTCCTTTTGTATCCTGTTGGTGCCTCACAGCTGTACTTTTCACCAAGTTATACAAGGTTAGTATGCTGAGGATGGTTGTGCAAGCAGGGTTCCACTGGTGTAAACATTACACAATCAATTGCACTTTTGAAGCATTGTGTTAAGTGTATCCCATCACTTTCTTTCACTAGAGGCCTATATATGTACAGTGGGAGCTCACATCATATGATGGTTGTGCATTGGGACAATCTAGTATATTGGCACTCTAGGACAATCATGATAAATCTGTACAGGTACAACTTTACTTAACTGGTATATTCGATCTTTGGCCATAGGTGCATTATATCATAAAGTTCTTTTATAGAAATGTAGAGTTGGAAGAGACCACACGGGCCATCCAGTCCAACTCCCTGTCATGCAGGAACACCCTCAAAGCACTCCCGACAGATGGCCATCAAGCCTCTGCTTAAAAACCTCCAAGGTAGGAGACTCCACTACTCTCCGAGGCAGCAGATTCCACTGCCGGACAGCCCTGACTGTCAGGAAGTTCTTCCTGAGGTTCAGGTGGAATCTCCTTTCCTGCAGCTTGAATCCATTGCTCCTTGTCCTGGTTTCTGGAGCAGCAGAAAACAAGCCCCCTCCTTCCTCTACGTGGCATCCCTTCAAATATTTAAACATGGCTATCATGTCCCCTCTTAACCTCCTTTTCTGCAGACTAAACATACCCAGCTCTCTCAGTCTATCCTCATAGGGCATGTTTTCCAGGCCTCTCACCATTTTGGTCACCCTCCTCTGGACTTGCTCCAGCTTGTCAATATCCTTCTTGAATTGGGGTGCCCAGAACTGGACACAGTATTCAAGATGGGGTCTAACCAAAGCAGAGTAGAGTGGTACCAGTACCTCCCTCGATCTAGACACCATACTCCTGTTGATGCAGCCGAGAATTGCATTGGCTTTCTTGGCTGCCGCATCACACTGCTGACTCATGTTCAGCTTGTGGTCTATGAAGACTCCTAGATCCCTTTCACACGTACTGCTATCCAGCCACGTGTCCCCCATCCTATATTTCTGTATTCCATTATTTCTGCCTAAGTGTAGGACCTTACATTTCTCTCTGTTGAATTTCATTTTGTTCGCCCTGGCCCAGCTCTCCAATCTATCCAGGTCATTTTGAATTTTGATCCTGTCCTCTGGCGTATTAGCAACCCCTCCCAATTTGGTGTCATCTGCAAATTTGATGAGCATGCCCTCTATTCCTTCATCTAAGTCATTGATAAAAATATTGAACAGCACTGGGCCCAGGACAGAACCTTGTGGCACCCCACTAGTCACTTCTCTCCAGGATGAAAAGCAGCCATCCGTGATCACCCTTTGGGTTCGGTCGGTCAACCAATTACATATCCAATTAACAGTAGCCCTGTCTAGCCCACATTTTACTAGCTTCGATGCAAGAATGTCATGGGGAACTTTGTCAAAGGCCTTACTGAAATCGAGATATGCTACATCCACAGCATTCCCTTCATCTATCAAGCTAGTAACTCTATCATAAAAAGAGATCAGATTAGTCTGGCATGACTTATTTTTGAGAAATCCATGTTGACTTCTCGTGATTATTGCGTTGTTTTCTAAATGATTAGAAACTGAACGCTTAATGATCTGCTCCAGGATCTTTCCGGGTACCGATGTCAGGCTGACTGGGCGATAATTATTTGGGTCCTCTTTTTTTCCCTTCTTGAAGATGGAGATAACATTTGCTCTCTTCCAATCTGCTGGAACTTCTCCTGTCCTCCAAGATTTCTCAAAAATTATAGCAAGCGGTTCCGAAATGACCTCTGCCAGCTCTTTTAATATCCTAGGATGCAATTCATCTGGCCCTGGAGACTTTTATTATAAACAAATCATTCCACTATATACTCTTTTAGGTATTCAAAAATAAGGAATTATTCACAACATAGCAGCCTTGATAGATGAACCTCTGGAAAGATTAGCCCATTTATATCCCTCTACCCATGCAATTCCTTCCTTCTTCTGAATGTAGGTTTTTCTCTCTGAGAATTATTAACTGGCTCATCTGAGACAGGCATTTCTAAGTGCTTGTTCCATCAATCAGAGGGTTGGATGTGTTTTTTCCTGTTACATTTATGGTTGTACAGGATTGATCATTATGCTGTCTTATAGGTAACATTTAATAGCTTACTGTGCACTGTTCTGAAAGTGTTCAAACCAATCCAGCAGCTTTTGATAAAGTCCATATATTGTTAGAGGAGGGATCAGAAAAAGATGAGCATTCTGTGAAAGTTTCCCTTTCAAAGATAAATACAAACTCTACCTTAATAGGTCAGATGAATTATCTGTATACAAGTACCTCAAGATTTCTAAAAACCACTAACTTGGTCATCCGTGAGACACAGATGTAGTTAATGGCATTGAAATCATGAAGAAAGGTGAAGATATAAAATCTTTGAGGAAAAGAGGAAGACTGCATAACAGGCAGATAGACTCAGTTAAGGAAGACACAGCTCTAAGTTTGCAAAACTTGAGCAGGGCTATTAGTAACAGGCTCTTTGGGGGGCCGTGCCATAAGTTAGAGCTGACTTGAAAGCACATTAACAACAACAAAGAAGGACCTCTTATTCTAATGGCAACCAGATTATATTGGCAGGAACTCACTCTAACAGTTATGGATGCACAACCAGGAATTACAAGCCATATCTGATTTGTATTTATGGTTCCTATGTAAAAGTTTCCTCATTCTTCTTTAACACTAATATCATGAACAAAGATAAAGATATTAAATCTTTAAGGAATAAAGGAAGTCTGCACTGCAGGTGGATAGACCTTAGCAGGGCTGTTAATAACAAGGTGTCTTGGAAGTTTCTCATTCATAGAGTCAACCCAAGTCAAAGCTGACCTGGCAGCAATTAACATCAAGAACTATAACATTTTTGCTTCCTCTTCTACTTGCTTTCTGTACAAAGTGAGTACTAACTGGTCTAACTGTTCTCCCAATAACAGATATTTATAGGATGGAGGACAGAGAATAGGACAAAAGAGAAGCCAGGGCCTCTTGCCACTATAGGGATCCGGCAGAGGTTGATCACCCAGTCAAGCCTCAAGTCAGCTCTGATTAGCAGAGGCAACAAAGGTAGGGGAACCATTAAAAAGAGTGCACAACTGACAGCTGCCAAGCGTAGTGGAATTTCAGGGAATGTAACCCACAAAATCAGTCTTTAGATCTTTTGTGGGAACATATGGTTATAATTATCTAACATAAGCTTCTTAGAGGTGAGATCCTAGGCAGTAGAAATCTGCCTCTTGTGTGCATATTGAGTAGGCTGTATACAAACCCAAAGTTACATACAGAACTGTAAGACAACAATAATTTTTGCATAGCTGGGATTCATATTTGCATTGGAGTGGTTTTCTTTTATATAGAAATGGATAGTTATATAGTTTATATAAAAATTTGCTTCTTGCCCATCTAGTACCTGTGCACCGCCATTAAAACTAGGGAGAGCAAATATACTACTTTAGAGAGCAGTCTTCTGTTTGAAAGGTTGTCAAAAAGATAGCCCTCTATGTGAGACGACCTTTATCTTAAGAGCTGTTTGGTTCCAATCTGGTTTAAAGATAACACATTGTATAAAGACCAAGAGGTTCTGTACTATTGTGCACACATATAAATTAGTATGTGTTATTTTTATGAACATCTGCGTCTTTTTTTTAATCTTCTTGTTGGTGGTATATAAGTGGTCACCCAAATAAAAATAACTGGGCCAAGATTCTACCACATGGTCTATGTTTTGTAAATTTACTAATCGGTAGCTACATTGCAGAAATGCAATGTTTCTCTGTTAGTGAATTGTAAAGATATATATCTGGGCACCAACATGTGTTCCAATGTGCATCAGGCACCTGTGAGATGCACTGGGCACTTCTTATGTGTCTTTGACACTTGTGATGTGCACTGGCACTTCTCATGCATATTGGGCACTTCTCAAGTGTATAGAATTCGTCTGACACATGTTGGCTACTTCTGATACACACTGGGCACTCCTATTGTACTCTGGCACTTCCTATCTGGGAAGTGCATTGGGAGTGCCATGATTCACATCAATGCCAACTGCACACTGGGGACACGGTACATAAATCATTCAACCACATACCACCGTGCTATAGATATTAGACACTGTAATTAGTCACTGTAATATCACAGCAGCTTCAGGTGAATATGAACATTGCAAAGTTATTTGATTCTATTTCCCAAACACATAGGTATATAAAGACTTAAGTCCCATGCTGAATTTCCAGCTCAGAATACTCAATACTCAATTGAGCTGAGTAAAAACCAGACAAGTGCTTCTCAACTTGCTTCCTAAGCAACAGGAGACTAAATAGAATTCCTCCCGTGCAGTAGCCACCCCTCCACCAAGGCCATGTTATTAGAAAAGAAGAAGATAAATTAAAACTGCTGAATCACTCAATCTTTGCTCTACAAACCCCTCTGAATTGACTTACAGCAGAGACTAAGGTGGAGAACCACCCCTGTTTGAACAAAACTGTTCTTATCACAAAATTGTGTCTTCTGCCTAGTGAAGCTTTGTTTGCCTTTCACTTTAGAGTTATCATCACATGGTAATAAAGATGGGCAAATAAATTTCCCTAGAAGTTGGCTGGCTGGAATATGAATTTCCCTAGAAATAGGTATCTTTTGTTTAGCCTGATCTGAGTCTTTCTATAGGCAAGATAAGCAACTAGGACGTGTCCTCTGTAACCTGAATTGCAGCAATATTCCCTGGATAACAAGTTCTAGAAGAATTAAATGAAAAACAGCATGATTCATTAGGAAGATGAATTTTCATCTTAGGCTGTTTCAAAGTAGATTGCAACATCTAGGAGCATCGGGGAAACAAAGGAAAGAGATCTGGCTCCAAGGCCTGCCTCCTGAAAACTAAAACCTGAGCTCTGAGAACAGAGTTGTCACTGTTGTTTTGTGCCATCAAGGCATTTCTGACTTACAGCAACTATAAGGCAAACTTATCATGGGGTTTTCTTGGCAAGATTTGTTCAGAAGGGATTTGCTTTTGCCTTCACCTTCCTCTGAGACTGAGAGACCATGATTTGTCCAAGATCACCTAGTGGGTTTCCATGGCAGAGCAGGTATTTGAACCCTGGTCTCCAGAGTTGTAGTCCAACATTCAAACCACTTAGCCATGCTGGTTTTCATAGAGTTGTCATGTTTGTGTGTACGTGCCTTCAAGTTACCTGTTGACTTATGGTGACTCCATGATTTTCATAGGATTTTCCTACACAGGTGATTTTGCCAGTTTCTTCCTTTGAAATATAGCCTATGGCACCTAGTAGTCATTATCATAAATTGGCAGAGCCATTTTTGTTGTAGTTGCTGTACAAATCTAGAGCTACAATGCAGACTTTCTGCAGAATTGTCACTTGAACAGTTGTAACCATTTCCCCCCAAATGTCTGCCATGTGACATGTTCAGGGGTTAATAAATAAATAAATATCCAGACAAAAAAAGTTGTAGTAAATCTATTGCATTCCACTGCTCAGGTACTTTTTTGTTCAAGCCAACATAACACACTGAGGTTGAGATTCTCTGTGGTCTAACACG
The DNA here is from genome assembly GCA_948474755.1 of Ctenosaura bakeri. Classification (NCBI taxonomy): domain Eukaryota; kingdom Metazoa; phylum Chordata; class Lepidosauria; order Squamata; family Iguanidae; genus Ctenosaura; species Ctenosaura bakeri. Next base: position 174,818 of record CAOLHI010001123.1, read on the forward strand.
GTGTAAAAGTTCCACATCCAGAATTTGCTATGCCTCCTCTGTCACCATCCTCTATGACCCACCATTGCACTGTCTCCCCATACCACACTGTTGCTGGTGTAGAATTGGCAGGGTGTGTGATTGAAAAAGCATGTGGCAATGTCCCCATAGCCTGAAGCACACCAAGGACATCTTCTTCCAGGATCTGCTGGATCCTCCAAAGGTATCAGCAGATGATGCCACCAGTCTGCATCTAGTTATGGGGACATAGCCAGATGCTTTTTCTATCCTCTGAATTCTTTCGGAAGTGGAATGGCCATGGACAGGGTTGTTGCAGTGCTGTCATAAGCACTTACAAGGAGAGGAGGTTTGGACATTGTGGAAAGAGGAAGGGAATATCATCCTCTGCAATGACCAGAAAATACATAGCACAAAGTGGACTTATCTTGCATATGTCACTAACAGGATGCTGGTCAGTGACAAAGAAAGGTCCCATGCTGGGCTTCTTGGATAACCATGATGCAGTAAAGCAAAAGTATCTGTTCTGATTGTTAGTAGACCTGGTCCTTTTTTGGCAAATGGAAATTTCTTCCGTTTGGGGTGACACTGGAATTCTCATTGTGGTCAGAAAGTACGAGAAGTGAATATTAATACCTTATGCTAATTGTAACCATATTCTTGACTGTATCCCTCCCATGGGTTCAGAAGATACCTCAGAACTTATACAACACAATTTTTTTTTTAAATTCCTATGACTTTATCACATGAGACAGGCAAATCACACTTACAGCTGAATGACAGCATATGACAACAGTGTCATGGAAGAGCTACTAAGTGGGCAGTCCTAAATTCTATGTGATAAGCTTTAAGCACAAATGAATGCAGTAATCCCAGAATGATTCTAAAGGTGGAAAACCAAACTGACCAATCCTGATTCAATAGTATTTTTACAACAAAGCTATTTTAGTGGGAGAGGAGCCTGGTATGCTAACGCCCCTAGTGCATAAAGGCTAATTGTGAACATACTGTATTTTATTGTGTTGGAACACTTTTTTATTCCATTTTCAACATCCTGTGGAATTCTGGGGTTTGTAGTTTAATGAGGTCAAAGAACTCTCTGGCTGAGAATTTGAAATGCCCCTCTCTAAACTGCAAACCCCAGGATTCCATAGGATGTTCAAAGTGGAATAATAGCACTATAAAAGTGTAGTGCAGAAAGGCTCTATGTTTCTAGGCTGCAACTAAAAGCAGCTCAAGCCAGTGGGCGTCTGGGAGATTTATTCTTTAAAAAATAACTTTCCTAAACTCTGCTTTCTGCCCTATGCTAAAGAGATAGTAGAGCTTGTGCCTCAGACAATGGTGACAGTTAAATTAGATTTGAAAATCTAGTAGTTACTCAATGTTCCATCATCCTTGCTGACCATCCAGAGTTCATTCTGATCTGATAAGCTTAGTACTCAATGTATTTAAGCATATGAAGGCCAACACATGGCCCAAGGAAACCACAGAGAGAGAAAAGAGAAAGAGCACTTAAGGAGTATGTGTCTATTATTGAGACTTCCTACTGTGTTACTTGAGCAGTAGCCAGCCCCATTCAGGGATGCTTAGAGACACTCAAAGAGCCACAGGGCACAGCTAGCCTCTTCTTGGCAGCTCAAAGCACAGCTCAAGCAGGAGTAATGCAAGGTGAGAGGCCCCATAAAAAGCAGCATATTGCTCTTAGCTCAGCAGTAGCAATAGATCTAATGGGAAAAACAGACAGCATTTAGCCTTGAATAAGTGATGAAAACTCATGCATAAAAACTTGGTGATGTCTTGAAGCTGTTTTCAGATTTTTTTTTTAAAGGCAACTCTTATGGAATTTGTTTTCGGATAAAGATATAACATAAATCACAAAGTTGAAAAAGAAGTGAAGCATCCACTTCAGCATCATATATCAAATAGAATTGTCCCCAAAACTCTACTACCTCTTTTAAAGTACTGCTTTTAAATCATCGCCTTTACCAAACAGTGTAATCTGATAAAGAAGATAAAGAAGGATTCCCTTCCTTTTTCATTCTCAGAGCTTACACACAGACATCATGTTACAGAAAATGTACTTATTCTTTTCCTTTGCTCTCCCAAATGAAAATCATCAGATGGTGGATAGTGGATGTGCTCACTCAGAAGTAAGCCTCACTGAGTTTAATTGGACTTAATTTGAATTATTAGAAAATGTGCAGTGTTAATCAGGTATCATTTTGGACAGCTATCCCATGCCTCACAATCTGTTTGGTTGAGTTTTGTTCCCACTCTAGGAATCTTTTTGTTTCTTGTAGTTTGTGTAAGACATTCTTGGGATAGACATCCATAAGTCAAGTTTTCAGTGTAGTTAGTGTCCTCTGGTCTATTGATTTCACAGAATCAGAATTATTGGCTATGACCTCCAGTCATTCCCACTGGTACTTGGTGCCTACCACATCAATGGCATGGTAAATCCACTCTGGATTTAGTCTGAACTTTAACAGAATTAGCCAGAATAAATCCAGGCTAAAACCTAGAGCAGAGTCATTGCCCTCAGTCATTTCTAGATACCACTAAGCATTCAGACCCTTTCTGCAGTGTCCTCCAATCCTGGCATGGGGAGGGGAGAGAAGTGGGACCATGACAATTCTTCTGCATGGAATCATCGCAGTCCCACTCCTCTCTCATCTCCAGGTGGCATGATTGCAGATTAAATCACTGTTGGGTTTCCCATATCAATGACAGGTGATTACACCACCATCTCACACTTACCTGTCCTGCAGAAGGGCAGGAAGTACAATGGCAGCACTTCCTGCTCCAGCACAGCCTGGGAAAGTACCCAGCTGAGCTACAGAAAGAAGCAGTGTGTTCACCACACTCCCTTCCACAGGGAGCTGGTCTGTGTCGGGACCACTGTTGTTGCACTCGGAGCATGATGGGACAAGGTAGGGTGAGGAAAGAGCCTCAGTGTTGAACAGTTGTAAAGATTTTCATTCAATAAAGAGTTTGATGCCTTAAACTCACATGGAGCCGAACCTTTTGTGTGATGAGGAGGAGGGTACTGTTAGGCAAAGGAAAACTGACTACAGTTCTACCACCATGGTTGGCTAGCAAATGAGACAACGCAATAGTCCTCTTTCAAAAGAGAGTTTATCTACACTGGGCCAGTTTACCTAAGAATGTTTATGTATAGTTCAGGACTCCCAAATATGAAAATGGGCATGTCCAAGAATCTGGGTGATGATCATGGGTCTTTGAGATCACATAAAACCCCTTTTGCATTCAAACGAGTAATCACTGTTTTTGCTGCTGCTAGTGTTTTAATTATAACAGTGTCTCCAGTTTTCAGCGCAAACTTAATTATACCTTAATTATCGAATAGTGCTTCTGCTTATTGTGTTTCCTCTAGCATAAGCAATGCATAGCCTCTCTTATGGATAAGAGAGAATGCATACTTTCGTTTTAAAAACTGCAGATAGTTTAGAAGTAGCATTACAAATGACATACGAGCAAAGAGTGAAAAGAATGTTTACCTTAGAGGGGAAAAAAGATTAAGGAAAGACATGATAGATTGCTCTGTAGTCTTTGTATGTTTTAAAAGGAAATCACAAGTAACATAATATTTGTTTACTGAGACTAATGAGGGAAGAAGGAGAAATAACAGGGTTGTGTTGCACTGCAGGAAAACAGATCTATAGTAAATATCCTGAAATACTTCCAGATTTTTGTAAACGGCAGCTTTTATCATTACTGCTGTACTTAAGCTAGTCCCAGTCCAACACCAGTAATGCATGTATCTTCACTATATAATGGATGGGGCAGCCCCTGGTCCCCAGGATAATATCCCTATTTATGTGTCTTGTTTCAAAATGTGAGAGATGTTCCACAAATGTGAGAGATGATTCCATGGCACCTGATGTCTCCAGTGTCAGGCTTATTGAGAATCCATTCTGGATTTTAGGCTTTATTTTTGCTCTTCAAATGAAGCAGTGGGGGGACACAGGTAATTAGCCTGAATCACCAGGGGAAAGCAGATCGAACTAGCAAAATATGGATATTCCTTTAATTTTTCTCTTAGGAATATGAGCACCATTTGGTTTTTTTGGCGGGGGGGGAGGACTACAGCCCGCTAGAGACTTTTGGCCTATAGCTCTTATCAGCCCTAGCCAGCATATTCAATGGCTGATAGGGATTGCTATATAAAAACATATTGAATGCCCTGGTTGTTTAACCCTACGCAAAAGAAAAGCCATGCACTCAAAAATAATTTGCAATGAGGACAAAACTTTCCCCTTATCCCTCACTGGTACTGGCAGAAATGTCAAAGAGGTAGATATGCCCAGAACAGTTACCTTTTTGACTGCAAGAGACTGCAAAAATATGTAGATTTCTCCATATTGTTATACCCTCTTGAGCTTAGGGAAGTTACTTTTTTGAATTGTAACTTCCAGAATCTCCCAGCTAGCATGCACAGAATGTTGCAATACAAAGAAATAAGAGCCAGCATGATGTGGTAGTTTGAGTGTTGGACTACGACCCTGGAGACCAGAGTTCAGTTCCCCACTCAGCCATGGAAACCCATTAAGTGACCTCGGGCACATCACGCATTCTCAGCCCCAGAAAACCCCATGATAGATTCACCTTTGGGTCACAATGTCAGTAATGACTTGAACGCATACAACAGCAACGACAAAGAAATAACTTTCCCAAGCTTTGGAGGTGGAACAATGTAGGGGAAGTTACTTCTTATACATGAATGTATGTAATGAAATATTGTTCCCTTGATTCCTCATGAATATGGAGTGAGAACATTCATATAAGGATGTGCAGCAGGGTGGTATTTAATCCTTTCTTTGCTTGTCATGTTTCTTTTTTCAGATCTCCATCTTTCTCACTCAGTCAGGCAGCATACACATACAAATTTCCTCTCTCAGATTCCCCCCATCCCCATGTTCCCCTGTCAGATTTCAAGGAATGTGTGCAAGAGTTGTGGTAGGAAAGTCTTTCAAGGTGTTTATGATGTGGGGGGACATATATACCTCCTACCAGGAGAAAAAAAGTTGCACCTTCCCCCACTGTCACCCAAAGAATTCTGTTGCAGAGGTATTTTAGTTTCCATGCATTAAATGCACAGAGTTTTGAACCTGGAAAAGGCATTGTATTAACTGGGTGATGCTAATGATATAATTAGGGTTTATGCTGCCCATTAGTGGTGTCATTTCTTTCATGGGCATGGATTTTGTTTCTTTAAAAAATGTTCCTGTTGGCTTTGTTGCTAGAATGCTTCTGCAATGATGAAAGACTTACCTTGCTACCATTCCAAAAGCAACTGTCTGTCCTGTGCCCTGTTCCTGCCTCCCTGTTGCAGAACCTTTAGATTTTATAATTACCTTGCTGACTGTGATATCTGTCTTCGGCAAAGCTGAAACTCAAGCATTCGCTCAATCCTGTTTACCAAAAGAAAACATGAACAACACCACAGCTGTGTTCCCTCCAGCAATGCTCACCCTTTCCATTACGTGGGACAGAATATGCTACATCAGCCTAGCAGCGGTATAGAGCCAAGGAATACATTTGTGAGGTTTATCCATTTGAAAGCTCCCAGCTGACATAAGCCAGCTACTATAATAAATTGCCCTAAAATGTCAGTAAGCCAGAGTTTGTTATGTATACTTTTGTTTCATAGCTCCAGTTTTTAAACTTTAAGGCATTTAGCATGGGATGGGGAACCTGTTCCTCACTATTGTTGAATTCCACCTCCCATGAGTCCTAGCCAGCATGTTTACTGATGGTGGCTGAAATGTCTTTAATATCTTGCCTTTAAGAAACCCATATGCATTATGAATATTTGGACATTTCTGGCCATGAGATCTCATCCAGTATCTCTCTAAGTTTACTGAAATCAGCTTTTAAAGTGCAGAGTGCATGTCTGACTATGTTTGGCTCCCCTATTCCTCTATATAACAAATTCCAGGAGAAAGTGATCACTCCCTTCCCCAAGAATCCTACTGCTTCCAAATATTTGACTGTTGATTAGGATCAAGTCCAAAAATAGCTGATCCTTTTGTTGCCTCTTCCACCTTCTGGACAATGAAATTGTCAACAAAGTAAGTGAGGAATTTGTTGGATCTTCCATTTGTGGTAGAGCTTGACTTCCCAAAAATATCAGGATGATAGAAGTCTCCCATTAGTACAATAATCTCTCCTTTTTGAATGTTTGGTATTTTCATCTAGTAAAGCATCATCCAAGTCCTTGGTCTAGATTGGAATGCGTAATAGAATCCCACAATTATGCCATTGCTGTTTCCCTTCCTTTTAATTTTTATCAAAATGGTCTAAACCTGTTTTCCATGCTTAAAGTCATGGATCTTGCAGGTGTACACATCCTTGACATATAATGCTGACTTCCTCTGTTAAGATTTCAAGTTCATCTTGCCTACTTCCTATGCTCTGTTCAATAGTGGATAGATATCTAAAATGATGGAACCTTTTCTCCAGCTATTTCCTTGTTCTTTTTTTCCTGGCCTCTGTCACCCAATTCTCCCTGTATCATTGAGAATATTGTCCCCAATATTTGAGTCTTTAGATATTATGATAGGATTGTGGTGCCTTGACTTGGCAGGAGTACCTGTGAAAAGGATCTAGGTGTCTTAGTGGTTTAAAAGCTGAATATGAATCAGTAATGCAATGTGACAGCTAAGAAAGCTAATGCTGTCTTAGCTACAATAACAGAAACCTAGTGTCCACATCACAAGACATAACCACGCTCTATTCATGGCCACAGGAAAAAAAGGACAGGGCACTGGTATCTTTAATTCAGAGGTGGCAATTTTGTGACTTCTTCATATTCTGTTAGATTGCAACCTTCCACAGCCGTAGCTGGTATAGCCCGTAGCAGGGAATACTGGGAGTTGTGATTCAAGAATTCTGGAGAGCTGTCCAGTGCCCAACCTTCTTTAATAGCTGTGTGGAAGATGGGATCTTAGCAAGGCACACTTGGTTGACAGACTGCACATGTTGAAATTTCCTGTTGCACACAACTAATAAAGGCAATTAACATCACCCATCTTTTTCATGTGAACATTCTAAGTGTTCAGTTCCAGGAACCACATTTTAAGAAGGACATGGAAAAGTTGAGGTACACCCAGAGAAGACAAACCGGGATGGTGACAGCTCTGGAAACCAAACCCTATGTGGAACAGTTCAAGCAACTGAATAGATTTTGTCCAGAGAAGATAAGATTATTACAGTGGTCTTCAAATATCAGAAAGACTCTGAAATATATGAAAGGAGATAGAACAGACTTGTTCTCTGCTGCACCAGATGGGTAGGATTAGAATCAATGAGCAGGAACAATAGAGAAGCCTATTTTGGCTGAATATTAGGATTAGACTCCTAAGAACAGACCTGTTCAACAGTGGAACAGACTGCCTTGAAAAATGACGGATATTTCAATAAAAACTAAATGGCCAGCAGTCAGGGATGCTATTGCTGCATCTAGCATTGCAGACCTTGCATTAAGCAGGCAGGTTGGACTCTGAGTATCTCCATTCTACACATTTATAGTAGTTTCTTATCAGTTTAACTGTCATGTGCATATCCTACAGAATTCTGGGATTTGTAGTTTGATAAGGGTCTTAGAATTTTCTGCCAGAGAGCTCTAGTTTATGAGAGCAGATTAGAGTTGTCCAACACAGAATTCTAAATGTTTTGCCAAAGTGCAAAATCCTACTACAATTGTAGTAAAAGTGATATTGGACTCCTATAATACAGCTGTATATGTGCATTCAAAGAATCTATTATTTCATTCCATCATGTTATTACCCTGATTTCTGGGGTCCCGGGAGGGACACCTCAATGTGCTCACAATAGGGAATGGGAATTAGCAAGAGCACAAGCTAAGCAATACACGAGGCAGGGCAACCTAGCGAGATCTTGAACCCAATGTCTACGGGGTCAGGCTGAGTCAACGAGCAAACAGAAGTAAATAATAATTGTTTTCTTTATTTTTGATGAAACACGCAGTCAAACACGTGTATGCAAACACACTTACACAGACCTATTGAAAGAAAGGTAGGAGTTGGATAGAGGGTCTTAAGAAGGGTTTTTGCATGGGAAATACTACACCTGTCCTGAAGCCCGGGTAATCTGAAGAAAAGTCCATAGGAGTGGAGATTCTCAGCACGCGGAGCTGAGGGGAAGGCTCATTGAATGAAGTGACAGCAAGGCAGGATGAAAGCCAAGATCAATCCGAGTGATCCGAGGAAGCGCTCAAAATCAGGGGGTCTTATAGGGGAAGATGTGCCTGTAGGCTAGTCTGTTCTCAGGGAATACAATGGGTTTCGGGCTGGAGACAAAGCCTCCGAAAGGTCAGTATTTTGCATGATTGAGTTATGACAGCGTTGTCAATAAAGTACGCAAACGCGGAGTGCTTGACAGTTGAGTATTCGGCTCGTCAAGCTGCCTGCTCAGGGCAAGGAGTCCTTTGTAAACAGAGTGCATACATAATGTGATCTTAAAGAGTACTTGCCTGGAAGTCTCCTAAAACGGCAGCCTGGCTATTATTGGCCTGCCTGGATTGCTTTTGAATGGTTCACCTATTTTCGGCCGTGCCTGCGTGCATGCTTGTCCAGGGGCCACGCAAGCATGTGAAGAGGAATGGGTAAAGAAGGCCAAATTGTTGACATCAAATGATATCTAATATGCCACAAGATTGGACTAGAAACTACAGTAACAATGTTCTCAGCATGAAACCAAGTGGACTGGTAAGGGAAAACACTCTGTCTACTGTCACTTCAGTCACTTGCCTCCATGAAATTCCATGTGGCTGTCTGTAATGCTGATGCAAAGTTTGTGAAAATAAAATATATTTCAGACAAACAATGGATGTCCTTCCACACATGAAATTTGCCTCATAAGGCTGCAAAGTGGACTTTAAGGCACATTCAAACCACTGTTTTTTTTGCTGTTTAATACTGGTATTCAGGTAAGAAAATGTCTTCACTGACAGTTCACCCTGCATACTTTTTCCTCCTCATTTTTTTTTCATACCAAGGTCCTAAGTCATTAATCAGTTGCTGGTGTGTGCCTGGGAAAAAGTCACAATAATGTATTTGGCACTGATATTCTTTAAGTCAGAGATGGGCTACTTGTTGAAACGAAACTCTCCTTGGGCCTAGGTAGCCCAGTGCTTGGAAAAGTTACTTTGTAGAACACAATGCCCAGAATCCCCCATCAGTATGGCCAGTGACTGGGAGATCCTGGGAGTTGTAGCCAAAAATACATTTTCTGAGCCCTTCCCTTTGCTAATGATGAGGGAGGATGGAAGATCCAATCCAGCAACATCTGGAGGGCAAGTTGACTCATTCCTGTCTTATGGAAATTCAGTCTCAAATACTTTCACTTGTGAGTGGAGAGGCATCTGAGCATTTAGAAAAGAAAATCAAGAGTTATATCATGTAATTAATATGGACAGGGGTCGAATGCTTCCTGGTAGTTGGCCTGCTCTTTCCCTTTCATTATCATAACCTTTTAAATGGTAAGTTGTGCCCTTCACCAAGACATTTTCTTAATTAAATCTGCTGATTTAATGTGGCTGCCTCATGATCCCAGAGCCCAGCTATTTTGCAAACCTTTCTCAAATGCTCCTCCCCAATGTTCTCTCTATTTACTTTTTGGCAAACCAGTTCAAATTCACTTGGTTGGGTAACAGTATACATGTGAAATTGCACCAAATTAGTATCTATTAAAATATAAAAAAATGAAGGCATGCCCCAAACTTATGGGAAAGGGAGTGCTTAACTAGAGGAAGAATGCAATTATTTATTTGGAGACATGGGAGGGGAGCAAAGGAAATGGCACAGAATTGTAGATCAGAGACAAAACTGTTGCTACTGCTGTTGTAGTAGTTTTTAAGTGTACCGCATAACAGTAAAACAAGTCTGACAAATAGTGGTCCTTCATTATCTAGCCCATTACTCTACCTGGATTTATACCATTCTTCCAATGCCAAAATCATACATTATGTGTCATAGCCCTCAAATATCTCATAAGGGCCACGTCTCACTAGATGAAATGTTCAATATGACAGTCCTTTTCTGCACAGAAAGGGCCTTGAATCCCAGGCATTGTTTATGATGAATGTGACTGCTATTTCCCTGAATGTGCACATGGTGAGATGTCACAGCAAAAGAGACCCAGAAAAGTAAATGTGCGTATATTATGAATCATGCTTGACAAGTGACATGTGCCCATTAGACAGCTTCATACCCAGAAGAAACTTTCTTGACAGGATCTCATCTTGTGCAAATCCTAGCTCATAGGCAATATTTGCATGCATGTTGCTGCTGCTGTTGTTCCTGTGTACTTTCAAATCATTTCCAACTTAAGGTGAACCTATCACGGGGTTTTCTTGGCAAAATTTGTTCAGGGGGGATTCACCATTTTCTTTCTCTGAGGCTGAGAGAGTGTGACTTCCCCAAGGTCACCTAGTGGGTTTCCATGGATGAGCTGGGATTCAAACCTTGGTCTCCAGAGTTGTAGCTGAACACTCAAACCACAATCCCACTCTGATTCTCCTATTTACACGTACTACTTGAAAGAAATTATACAATTGGTCCTTGAACGCATAGTGTCAACCTGAGTAAACAATTCTAGGTGTTACATACACAGACTAGAAAGGAAGCCTGAACTTCACCATAGTAGCAACAAGAAACTGCTGGCAACTGGTGACCCCCACATCACTGAGGTGGTATATTCATGTCATGCTCCAGTCTGAACTGTAAATAGGCTTAGCTTAATTGGAGACAGGTCCTATAAAGTCTTCACTAAGAGACAGAGTGCCTCCTCTTCACCACTGACATGGGAGCCACCATCCACCACTACAAAAGTGCTAAAACACAATACAACACTCAGAGAAATCAGTTTCTGGACTGCAAGTCCTGGAATCACCATGAGCATTCTTGCTGGCAATTCTGGGAGCTGTAGTACAAAACTTTAGCTTTTTCAAACTGGGATCCTTTTTTGCATCTCTTTTTTTCTTTTAACATAGACAGATGAGGAAAGTCCTAAACAATCAGAAGTTTGTATTGGGCTACAGCTCCCAGAATCCTTCAGTTGCAATGGTGATGGCACTTCTACGAACTTCACTGAGCTCTGGAAAGGATACACTGAAAATTTGGGACAAGTCTAAGAACCAGCTTTTCACATTCACTTCATTTTTATTCTCCCTCTGCCATTTTAAACTCATTTACCTCTATGCAAAGTGTCATCTCATGCTACATTCTTTTAAATTATTGAGTTTGACACTGAGGCTGTAATTGCCATGTGGAGCTTGGCAAGCTATTCTTGTCAGTTGAACTCCTTCATTAGAAAACCCTTGTGTGAAGTGTTACAGACAAGAGAGCTCCTGGGGTGGGGTCATGGGAGAAGGGCATACAAAGTTAAGGGATGAAGAAGCTGGTCCTATTCTATTTAGCATCCTGAAAGTCAAAAAGTAATAATAATAAGATTATCATGGTTGGCAATGCTTGGCCAAAGTGAAGTCCTTGATGATAAGTGAAACAATCTTCAACCCATCTCCAAAATCTTTAGTCCAAGAAGCTGTATTTATAGAGCTTGTCTCTGACCTCATTTGATTGTAAAAAGGCAATTTGCTCTTGCTTAGCATAGCAGTTTGGGAAATGTAGGAGCCAGTGACAGCTATAGACAAGAACTGATATGAACAAACCCAGCTGTAGTCAGGCAGTCCAGGGACCCCCCCGCCCGAGGGGACCAAGGAACAAGTATGCATTTGGTGTAAGAGAAATGCAGCTAATAACTCTGCACTGCAGGATAAGCTAACAGAGACTGAGTTGAACAGACTAGTGTAGGTGGGGAGTCCTTGTTTAAGCATACTAATGAGCCTTGAACGGTGTAGAGAAAGGGAACGTACTCTCCTTCGCATAATACTGTTACTCAAGGTCACTGTACAAACTTAATCTGCAGTGAGTTCAGGTACTGTCAAAATGAATGCATACAACTTTTTTTTAAAGGATTACTGTTTTTTCAATAAGAAATTATTTTGCAATGTTTTCAGAGGTTTACGTGGCTACTGTTTCATTTAAACATATCATTTTATGATAGTCCTTATTATTGAGTACTTGAAATGTTGAAATGTTAACATATATTGTGTCAAAGTCCCATATGTACTGATGGTGAGTCTTAGGCCCTTTCCACTCCAAGCCCCCCAACCCGCACTGGGGATGGGAGAAAGACAGGACCCACCAGATGCTGCTTATACACAACATCATCCAGGTTCTGTCCTTCTCTCATTCCCAGGCAGTACAATGATATCACAAATCATTGACAGGTTTTCCTTGTCATTGACCAGCAATTGCACCGCCCTCCTGCCACGCATCCATACTTACCTGGTATGTGGAGGCCCTGAAAACTCAATGGCTGTGCTTTCTGCCCCAGCGCAGCCAGGGACAGTACCCAGTTGTGCTGCAGAAGAGGCTGGACCATCACACTTCCTGCATAATGGAGGCAGATGGCGTGGAGGGGAGTGCTCCTGTCACACTCCCCTCCTGGAAGAGCCTCTTCCGGGATCCTCTCAGGATGCAGCCAAAATCAGGTAAGGTGTGGAAAGAGTCCTAGGTGTAAGACATGAACAAGTACCATATTTATGTTTAGTTTATCTTTTGGTAGTTTCCCCCTTCCTAACCAATTGTTGCACATTTTTTTGGTGAGAGCAAGCAGTGTCGAAGAGACAGTCCTTCCGAACTTTTCTAGGATCTTACTTTTTTCAGCTCTAGCAAATCCAGTCAGAATTTAAACCAGTTCTGCATTTTCCCCATCAAGAACTCAGAATATTAATAAAGAAACTGAGAAAGTAAAACTGTGTGTTAGGGTTTGATGTAACCAGGAGCAACTCACAAAATGTGTCATGTCATTACTTAATGGGATTTACCAGCACATGTTGTTGTGATAGTCACAAGATGATATGACTTTTTTTTTAAAGGACTAGACAAATTCATGGAGGGAAGTCTTGTCAACAATTATTAGCAAGGAGAACTAAGTGGAACCATCACAGACAGAGGCAGGGCACCTCTGAAAACACCGGCTGCTGGGGGGGGAGAGACAGCAGGGGAGAAAAATCTGCCTCACATCCTCCTGGAGCATGATCAGAAGTATTTGGCTGGATGCCATAAGAAACAGAAAACTGGATTAGATGACCCTTGCTGAGATGCAACAACACAGTTCTTATAAGTATAGATAAATCTGTTGTACCATGTTCAGAGAATTTTTTCTCTGTAAAAAGATGTGTTCCTTCAGTGACCATCCATTAGGGGGACATATGGTGACAGTAAAGGGGCCATCAATGCTTGTGCTGAAACTATTGATAGGATCAGAACCAAAAACAGGCAAGGCCACTCTTGTATCCATTCTATCACTTTCCCTTTTTTCCATCTCTGCCACACTCTAAATTCCTCATTCCTTCTTTCTCCTTCTTCCTTCAAACTGCTGTGATAGGACAGGTAGTCTCTTTCAAAGACCTGAATTGAACTCTTGGGGCAAAAGGCCACAGGAAATCAAAGTGAGGACCACATGCAGCCCCAGGACAACAGGGTTGCTTGCTCCTGATCTATGTAACCAACTATCTTGCTTTCTATCATGGCTTGGCAGATGGCTCTGAACAGCCCACCTGGGATCCTTGAGGTAGTGAGTCCTGAGGTGCGTGCTACTTAGCCTGTGCCTTAACACAGCCTTGGCTGTACTTAGGAAGACCACATGCAATGAATGCATTGTACATGAATAGAAGGAATGTAGAGCTTATCTGGATAAAGCCAGTGCATTGTAATTGTTTGAATATTGGATTAAGACTCTGGGAGACCAAGGTTCAGATCCCTGCTCAGCCTTGGAAACCCACTGGGTGATCTTGGGAGAATCACGTTCTTCCAGTCTCAGAGAGAGGCATTAGTAAACCTTCTCTATAAATCTTGCCAAGAAACCCCTGTGATTGGTTTGCTTGAGGGCTGCCAAAAGTCAGAAATGACTTGAAGGTACAGAATGACAGCATGGGTTTCTCTGGAGAAAATCTTAAACCCAGCAAGGCTGGATGGGGCCCAGAAGGCCCATGTTTTGGAGGGAAGAAGTAGCGGATCTGGAACAAAGCTTCCATCACATTCGGAAAAACTCTGAAGCTAATAGTCTGAATTGAGTTAAAATTGACAAGTTAGAAAACCACACTGCCTTGAACCCAATAAAAACTGGTAACCAAACGCTATAGTATTATAACATACCTGATATGAATCCAAAAGAAGCCTCAGGTTTTGGGGAAATGCAACGCAACAGCTGTTTCATGTCCCATTGTCAGCATTGATATTTAGGACCAATGAACTTTAGGAGGGTTTTCTGAGTTGATGCTTATAACCTCATTAAAAACAATAGAGCAAAAGGACAACAGATTCAACTTCAAGCATCCCTACAAATTGGCATATCACTCAAAATTCAAGCCTTATTTTAAAATATTTTATTCTCTATAACACTATTATCTTAATATAAAGAAAGAGTCTTGTTTACAAGAAAAGACACTTAAAAGCAAAAGCTGTAATGTCACATTTGCTAAATATTTACTGTTTCTGATTTTTACTCATTTGCAAAAACAAACCAGGGTGATTTCTTATGCAAGTCATAAACTAAGTTTGCAAAATACATTACCCAACTCTCCCAGAATCCTTCTTTTCATCTCTACAAAAGACTGTCAAGGTCAAACCTTTTCCTTTTCTGATTTGTTTGCAACACAGTGTCTCATAACATCAGCACCACAGCAGAAATCAAGGGTTAGAAGGTGTTATAAGTATAATAGCTGTGACAGATTTACATACATTTTGATGAATATTGCTTCCTCTCTCCATACACTAATATATCAGAGCAACACAAGCAGATCAAATCCTAATTGCATCTATTTACTCTCAATTTAAATAATCTATTCAGCAAGAGAGGCCAGAAAGAAAGTACAGAACTTCTTGTGCCATGTTTTCTTTGCCAACAGTTTGTTTGCACACTTTCCAAAGAATAATATTGCCTCAGATAAACTGAATTTCTTTAACATATACAAAGCGAGTTTCCATTAGTTTTAATTACTTACATCTTAAAGCCGGAATCTAACATCAGGTACTCTAATTTAAATCATTAATGTTCACTCATCTATACAATGTACTGTGTAACTGAAAAACTATTGGATCAACAAACCTTGCTTCTGCATATTAGTTCATCAGAAGAACAAACATCAAATGTTGAATTATCAGATAATTCATTCAATTTTTCATTAACTCATTAACAAAAACAATCTGACTGCTAACATAATCTCCCAAGCCTGCTAGTTAAATGTAGATTCTGAACCTGGATTAGCAAATGTGAATTAAAAATGCAATAAATATTTGACTTGTCTTGAATATTCATTGTAGTATTCACCTTGTATTTGTACAAGTTTATGCCAGGCATTGGTATATGAAATTCTAGGAGATGAATTTTAAAAAATACTGTGATTGCTATACTGAATAGTAATCACACTTTCCCAAAACTGCCAGTAATCACACTTTCCCAAAACTGCCAGTTTCTTCCAATATGGTGCCCACTAGATATTATTATAATCTTAAAGGGGTAGGATGTAAGTTGCAGTTTCATATGTTTTGAGGTTGCCAGATTGGCACAAGCTGCTTTGTGCCATCGTTTTATTTTTCCAACTAAATCATGGGTTCAGTTTTCAAATAATTTGGAATAGACAAAAAATATATATTAAAGTATTTTTAAAAAACAAACACAATTCCAGTTAGAAATTCAATTTGTATATATGATACCCATTCTGCAGCATTTGTTAAAGAATTAATCATTTAACTTCAGATTTGGAAGGAGTCAGACATCCATCTAATCAGCTTGTTATTCAGATGGAGTATGTGCCTACAAGCTTTTTGCTAATAAGAAGCCCAAACCCAAACCATGGCATGCTATATAAGAAGAGAAAAGTTGCACCACAAAAATCTGCCGCAAAGCAAACGGATGTAGCTTGCTTAAACAGGCAAAAGAGGCCATATGTTACAAACAAAAAGGAGTCATTCACCAGAGTGATTCAGAAGGGAAGTCCTTCCCGGCCAAAAATACAGTGAACAGTCAGACTGTGAGGGTGAGCAGCTCTGAAGATCTTACCACAATTATCATCTTGAACATACTCAATTGAATTTGATGTTGGAAGCTAAGCAAGCTCAGGCCTGGTTAATGCTTGGATGGGAGACTGTGAGAGAATACCAGGAATCTCCAGGCACAAGTAGAAAAGAATGCTGCCTGAAACTCTGGGAAGTCTCTGCGAGTCAGAGCTGACAGGACTTGGCTAGATGGACCAATGATTTCACTCAATATAAGGCAGATTCCTATGTTGCTATGAATGTGTAGCTAAAAAATGTCCTTGGGCAGACATATGAGAAATATTGCCTTTTCCCTATGGTCTATTCTTTGACAAGGTCAGATGGATTAAAGATGTGATATCAGAAGCAAGTTATGGGGCAGGAAGAAAGAAGGGTGAAAAGTAGCCCTTTCACTTCCTCTCCTCCCGCAGAATTTTCTTCAGGGAGCTACCTTATGCTGAAACACTTCATTGTTCTATGCAGGACACGATTATCTGTGCTTACTGGCAGTATTTCTCTGGGATTCTGTTAAGATCTTTCCCAGCTTTGGCTGGAGATACTGGAGGTTGAACAAGAGCTTGAAAAAGGCCATGCTGGAAAGTAGATTCTGGGAGATGTAGTCCAAAAAGTAAATTGTCCATTTATGTGATTTTTTTTTCTTTTTTTGCATACAAAGCATGCTCCTGAAGTGGAACCTCTACCCTGAGAATGCTGTGGCCACATTCCACAAGCAGAAGGTTTCCCATGTTCAGCCATTCTAACAAACACTGCAGGAAAAGTCTGGTTGTCTTCTGCAGGAAATTGTCTCTCACCGCAAACCAAGTGGAATAGATGATTACATGATGATGGCATTTAGGATTCAGTGCTAATAAAGAAGTGATTTAAATTCTGCCTGCGAAGAGAACAGAGCCAGTGAGTTATAGCAGGTAGAGTACTTAAAAGAAACTTGGAAGACCCAGTGCAGGTTTATCACTGAGCCATGAAATTCATTGTGTAGCTTTGGGCCAGTCATTTTCTATCAATTTGACCTAGCTCTCAATATTGTTGTGTGAAGGAGAGTCATGTATGGCTCTTATAACACATCAGAAGAAGGGTGGGATTTAGAAATGTACCTAATTAATAATTAAGGAAAGGCTGAATCATGTTAAGTCCCTACCTTTTTCTGCTTCCCCCACTACTCAGAGATCTACTTTTGACTCATCATGCACACACATGCATATCACAGTTGAGGATTTCAATTTAGATTTCAGCTTACCTTAAAGAGCAAATGGATCCAATGAATGAATGAGACATCTAATGAATATTCAGAAGTGGCAAAGCTGATTGCTTTCAGCCAAATATGATTACAATGATGGTTAAATTAAGCTGCAGGTTTAACGCAGAAAAGAACAAAGAATAAGGATCACATAGTTCACATAGGTTTAGTCAAACCTGACAATGTACACAAGACGAAAATAAAGTTCCTTCTGTAAAAGAAATGACAAAAAGAACTGAATCTTAGATCTCAGTAAGGTTTCTATGGAAACGTTATCTTTTAAATTTTTTTAAGAGATTGTAAATGCCTTGGAGATAACAGATATATTGAAGATCTAGGACTACAGGAAACACTCTGAAAAAGGTTATAATGAAGAAGACAAATATGCTCTTGTATTGAGGCATGGACAAAATTATCCAAGCAAAAACTGCCATGTGATATATGAGAGCCCAGATCTCTAAGGCACACCTGCAAGTAAAGTTTTAGATTTTATAAATAGTGAGATAAGACCTGATATTGGATATTTGTTCAATACAGGAACAGGATCTAGGATCAGATGGGCTGGCTTGTTTCTGCTTGTTTCTGCTGAGGAGTGCTAAAGCCCACAATGGTCAGATCCACTGGCCATGCAGCTGGGGAGTTGGGGAACTGTAGTCCAAAACCTAAGTTTTCTAAGATCACATTCTATTGTGTGACTTAGCATCAGCCTCCATCTTTTTGCCCCAACCAGCATTGTCATCTATAAAATCAGAATTTGACATCAGCCTCATAACTTACTCCTGACATCACATCTTTAATTCATCTGATCTTGTCAAAGATGGACCATGAAGAAAGGACAATATCATCAAAATCAACCATGTACATTCTTATTCATAAATATGAACTGGTGGTGGATGCATCTGTCAGGTGTTGTTGTTGTTGTTGTCATTATATACCTTCAAGTCATTTCTGACTTACGGGGACCCTAAGGCAATCCTATCACAAGGTTTTCTGGAGCTGAGAGTGTGTGACATGCCCAAAGTCACCAAGTGGCTGAGTGGGCAATCAAACCCCAATTTCTATTTTCTTAATGTTCAACTGTAAACCTGCCTTTGCACTTTTCTGCCTTGACTTTCTTCAGTAATTGTTCCAAGTCTTTGCTGTTTTCTGCTAGTAGTATGTATCACCTGCATATCTTAAACTTTTGATCTTCCTCCAATTTTCACGCCTTCTTCCTCCAAGTTTAATCATGCTTTCACATAATATGTTCAGTATACAAGTTAAACACGCAGTGTGATAGTGTTGCCTGAATCCCTTGCAATTGAAAATCATTCCATTTTTCTGTCCTATCAGTAACCTCTTGTCCCGCATACAGTTTTTGCGTTAGGACAATCAAATTTTGTGGCATACCCATTTTTTTAAGAGCAATCTATAGTTTTTCATGATCTACACAATCAAATATTTCTTCTAATAATAGGTGGCCCTTAGGACCCCTTCCAGTTCTAAGGTTCTACAAAATAACAATGTATTTCTCTCAATACATTGTAATCTTGCAGAATCATAGAAATGGAAGGAATCCTAAGGGCCATCTAGTCCAAGCCCCTTCATGCAGCTAAAGATGGGCACCCAAGCTCTGTATAAAGACCTGTTGTGAGGAACGTTACCATGCCATACTCCTCCAATCTGTGATACAGTATAATTGGTGATAAATATCATTTAACTGGCGTAAAATAAATACAAATCTTATGGCTGAATGCCTGGTGGGAAAAGGGCTCTGTCTGGAAGCTTCATGCTAAGATGGATGGCCTCAATATGGCTAGGTTGTAAGTTCAGAAGGGATTAGTCGGAAAGCCCTGGCACTGATGGGCTTGCAATAATCTCCTCAAAGACTCAAACTTCAAGTACAATAAGGAACAAAACTGCCTCAATGGATCAACAATGGTCAGCAACCTGTGACCTCTTCCTGTGGAAATTCCCCTTTTGTCTCTACACCTGCCCAGACATTAAGAGGCTATCACAACTCCCATCAGTTCTTCCTCATCTCAAATTAAGACCATTAATTCATTCTGAACCCCTTTTATTTACTCTGCCAGGGAGCAATTAACACATTCCCTCCCAGGGCAGAAACCTCTCCTCCCGCACCTCTCTTCCTGATACACCACTTTCTTTGTGGTGGTTTTTGCAGTTTGTACAGATATAATTTCTGTAAACCCTCTGTCCGTTTGCAAAGCTAACATATTTTGTCTTTGTGAAGCTGAGTGTGCAAATAAGCACAACAGGACATGTTGATGATCACAAAGACAAAACAACTCATACAGTGCTACTGGTTTTATTACTTGAGGCTACAAAACAGTTATCACATTTTCCAAAATTGTGCTTTTCATAGAGATATACAAAAGCCTCTTACAAAAATGCACACATTTGCTCTGAGATCAGTTCCTCCAAAAGCCTGCTGAAGCTTTTTAAAGTTTTCCCATTCACCCTGTGAGAATGAATAAACTCAGGGTTTACATCACCATGGCTGAGATAGATTACTCTTGAGGTTGGAGCATTCTGACATTTTCAGAGCTCTGCTGGACCTCTGCCAGAAGAGTCAAAAGGAAGAGGGGGAGGAGGAGTGTTCATTGCTCCTTTTCTTTTTTTCCCCTTACACCTTCCCCTTGCCCAACTATCCTGTTGTATCTTTTTCTCCTGTTTCAGAGGTAAGACAGTAGACTAGAAGGGTTTGATATATTGTGTTCTTGAGTTCCTCTCACTCAGTCAATGCCACATCCCCAACCTAGCAATTTCCCTCTCTCTCAGTACTGGAGACAGAAGAGCCAAAGGGAGATCCACAGGAGCAGGAAAGAAGGATGCAAGACTGAACGATCACCTCTGAAGTCAGAGACCTATTAATTCAGAAGTCTCAAAGGTAGGCTCTGTCAAAGAGCCCCTGATATTCCATGCCACAGACTAAAGAACTATACATAGGGGCTGATTCTCTCTCTATAGAAGCAGGGAGGTGGTGTTTCTCAGGTCCCGGTACTTCTTACATGCACTGACCCATCTGCCCATGGCCTGAAACATGGATGAGCATGGGGGTCAGTGTACTTATGTGTCTTCCCTAAATGGTACTATGAAATATTGAGGGAGGAAAACAGGAAAATATGGTCTAGAGAAGGAGCTACCATAATTTCTCCCTGAACTTTCTTTTATCTTCCTAGAAACAGTGGTCACTAGTAGTTTCCATGCCAATGGGGTTCTGAGTCTGCTTTTGGTTTTAATTGAGATTTCAACAAGGCGTGGAACCCTATCCACATAGCAGGGTCAAGCATTTTTTACTGCACTTTTAACATGTGAACTAGATTCCAGAGCAATATCATTTCTCCTCTGAAATGGAAGCCATCAGACCACACTGTGCAGAAATGGAAACCCAAACGGATACAAAACATGGAAACCCCATTTTTCCTAATTTCTGTTTCTCATATGCTGTTACTCATCTCTTGTTCTCCAGGATGTCTGACAGATTTTGGCATAACTACAGCCGACTTGATAGACAGATCCCTAGTTTCCTCCTCTGGCAGTCTTGCAGCTGTTGAAAGAATCAGCATGGTTCTAACAGGCAGCAGGTGACTAAGGAGCCTGGTCTTCTATTCCTCAGTGTACACCTACTGTGCAAAAATGGATGCAAAACATGAATGCATGAGTGTGTCATCCTTTCATCCTGATGCTTCATGCCTGTGCAATTTGAGACCCACCAAGCCAAAAACATTATACTGTAGCTTGCCAGCTGCTTGACAAAACCTGTTTTTCAACCTTAGAATGATGGCAAAACCAGGAGGTTTTTTGAGCTCCTGCCACCTGACTATAAAGGGCTGGTAGGCAGTGAATTTCTCTACATCAGTTTAGCTTGCCATCACTCTAAAAATGAAAGTGTCTTGATGTTTGTTTGTATATGCAATTAGAAACAATTCCCCCCCCCTTGCTACTGGAGATCAACAGTGTTTGTCCATTCTTGGGGAAGACAGCATTGGAATTATCCTCAAGCAGAGCTTGTAAAAGTTACTTTTTTGGGAAGTATACCTCTCAAAGTTCCCCAGCAAGCATGACTACTGGCGATGCTGGCTGGGCAATTCTGAAAGTTACAGAGGAAAAAAAAATAACCCTTCTTATTGGCTGGTATACGGAGGACCCTCTCTATGTATGGTGGAAAAATGCAAAAAAGAATATGGTTCTTTTACCTTTAACGACTATATAGGAGAGAATTTCAGTTTATTTGAAATTACAGCTAATGAAATTCCTTTTTCAATGGCACAGCTGAAGATGTTCTGCTTGTCCTTATATAAAATCAGTGTGCCAGCTATTTTTCTGGCTCAGTTTATGTCATGTGGCTATATAGAGACGAAAAGATGGGGAGGGGGAGAATTACTTGCTCAGTTTCTACAGCTCAGGCAGCTGTTTAAAAGTATGGAGTCCCATGAGAAAAGAAGTTGACAAGCCTGTTACAAATTATTTCCATCCACCTACCTACACTTTATTAATTGTGACTTTAAAACAAGAGACCTGCCAGAGCTGGAAAATTACTTTTGATATGCTGAAGCCACCCATAAATGAACAGTGGTAGAATGATGGTGTGGAATCCAGAGTACATTCCCCTTACCATCTATTTATGGATGGTTTTAGTCTGTTATTATATTCATTCTTCTTAAAAGTAACTAGTTTTCTTTAAAGTAATTAGGCCAAGGGGTGTCCTGTTGCCAGGATTCATTGAGGGCATTTATCACAAAGCATTTGAAACAGATTCAGATCTGCTTTAAACCAGTTCACATTTGCAGTGGGGATATGATATGTTACTCTTTTTTTCATGTTTAAAGGAGAGCTTGTGGCGTATACAAGTGTGCATATCTCTGTTTACTGATTCAACTGTATTTGAAGTAGGCTGATCTTGTGCCTGTGGGCTTATCTTCTAAAATCATTATCTCTGTTAGCATTTTGAATGGTGAAAGTTATTAAGAGAATGTTTTAAAAGTCTTAGAACCACAGCCAATGTGAGCTGTACTGTGTAATTAGCACTAAACAGACACTGCAGAAATCAGCAGCAGTAGTGGGTGGATTTACATTTTTAGAGCCAGAAGCCAACATTTCGCTTGTAATATGGGCTGTGAAGCCTAGTAAACTACTCACATACCTGCAACCCAAGCAAATCTCCAAAGTCTAAAATGCTGAATTTCAGTTATTAACTGTGTGCATATATTTGACTTTGAAACTTCTGTGTCAAAAAAAGGCAATAGGCATGCACATGCATGCTCATATGCAAACACACACACAGAGACAACTTTGAGGGGCAGGGATCAAAGTTTCTCCCCCCTTCCTGCCATGGATATACACCAAGGCCAAATACCTCCTATTTTCCTCTGCAGACCCTCTCAAAATGGTGACAGAAAGTGATATGAAATCATTCTGAGATGGACTGCAGAAGAAAAAGGAGGTATCTGGGGACACTATGGAATTCTGAGGTGCCTATGAGTGTGTTTTGCATGTTTTCATGCATCTGAGGGTAATTTCTGAATGATGGGGGGGGGGCAAAAATTCCCAACAATAATGCTGAAATATATTTTTTTTAATTGGGAAAATTCAAGGGACTGCTGGAGACTTTCAGAAGTCATGGAAATGGGGTTCAGGAATTTCATGTTACATGGGTGGAAGTATCTGGCCTATGTCCTTTTTTGTTCAACCCATAATGATGGCCGGGGATGACAGTGAAAGCCATCTCCATCAGCTGATCAAGCTGCTCTGTAGGTTCCCGCATACCTACACAGCCAGCATGGCAGATTCATCTCCCAAGAGGGATGACATTCACAGGAATCACAGTTCCTGCAGCCTTTTGTCCTGAACTGCTGCACCACTGCCTTTACTTCAGCCAGTGTAGTTATAAGACCCAATAAAATCTTTGTCAATGTTTCGTGAAAACACATTTTCTACCTGCTGTACTTCATCAACACATCTACACTGTTTATCAGTTTTTGCATCTACTCTGAATAATTTATTTACACAGGAGATAACGCCAGAAGCAAATTCTTAGATAAAGTATGAAAAGGCTCAGTTTATCCTCCTACAGCCCAAAAGGAGAAATCTCAACATCTGCACCAGAAATATGCAAATAGCAAAGTGAGTGCATAACCTTAAAAGCAGAACAAATGGGATATGATTGCCAACATGGTTATTAGTCCCTGCTCCAGGGCCTGAGACAGCAGCATGTTTGGTAGAGATTAGCAAGTGTAATTTCAATGCCCTGAAAAACTTTGCAATGATTTCTACAAATCAAACTGCATTCAAAAGATATGAGAAATATGTTCCATGAAAAGATAGCAGCACTGCACAGTAAACCATAAATAATGGGGATGATATCAAGTTATTTAAATGTGTGAAAAAAGAAGAGGTTTACAATGTTCCACTCAGGACAATGGTCATTAGAATGGAAACTGTGGTTCATCATAATTAAGTGCAAAATGATATATGCAGGAGCAAAAAAATATCCTAACTTCACATATATATGCACACACAAACACATACACTAACAAAATTGAGTTGGTTATGCTGACGGATCACAAAAGAGATCTTAGATTTGTGACAGCTAGGTCAATGAAAATGTTGCATAGCTGTCGTTAAGAATAAATCCATGTTGGATCACTAAGAAAATGAACTGAAAATAAAATTGGCAACATCATAATATATGGTGACACTGTACCAGAAATATTGTGGAGAGTTCTAGTCACTACACCTCAAACAGAATAATTGTAGAGCAAGAAAAGATTCAGAATGGGGCAACCAAAACGGCTAACCAACTGGAGAAATTCCTCTGTAAGAACCATCACAGGTCTCTGAGATGTTCAGTTTAGAAAACAGATGACTAAAAAATGGAAGACATGATAGAGATACTGTTACCCTGTTTGCTTAGGACTCCTTTAAAGGATCCCCAAAAGCTGTCAAAATCATCTCTTGTGGGGAAAAATTAGCTCTGCACTGCTTTAGCCATGCAAAGAGGACAGGGTAATTAGGGTCTTTTTAACCCAATGTTTATGGGGTCAAGCCCAGTCAAAAACCACACAAATTGTTCAAATGTAAGTATTTTATTGACACAGATGTACAGTCCCTACAATCACTCAGCTGCACTTGTTACCACGGTTCTGACATGCCCGGTGATAGCGCGAGTTATCTTTTGATATCAAATGTATTTGGCCTTTACTTGACCTTTCTCTGCCATCCTGCTCCACGTGTTTGCAAGGGCCACCGGACAAGCACGTAAACAGGCGCGGCTGGTAATGGTTGGACATTCCAATCCCCACTTAGGCAGGCAGATTAATGCCACTCCGTTGCTTCAGGGACCATTTCTTGCGGACACACCTTGCTAAAGCGTGACCTTAGATAAAGACGCATGGCCCTGAGCCAGCAACCTCTCAATGCTGAGCCATTTGCATACTGGCTACACTATTGTTATCCAGCGCTAAGCTACTCATGTAAAACCTGACCTTTTCCAACGCTTTTGTCCTGCTCCAAAGTTCCTTTGTTCTCACCGAGCATGGCATGGCCTGTAGGCACAATCCACCCTATATAAAGACCCCCTGATTCCGAGTGCCCCTGGGATCACTCGCTCGGACCACCTCGGATCGCTCCTGAGTTCCATCCAGCCTTGCTGTCAGTTTGTCCAGAGAGCTCCCCTCAGCGAACCGCGCTGAGCTTTCTTCCCTGCAATCCTCCGCTTCTCTCCAGGGTACGAGAAAAGGTGTCGTATCACCCATTTCCTCCAAAAACTCTCATTTCTAATTTCTAGTTAGCTGTGTGCTTGTGGTGTCTTTTCTGTTGTTTGTCCTTTAATAAAACTATCATTTTTACTATTTTAAAACCCTGCCTGACTGCTCTTCTGACCTCATGCTGTATACATAGGGTTAAAAGATCCCAGCTAAAGTTACCCTGCCTCTTGTTAGCTTAAGAGAGTGCTCGAGTTAATTTCCCCATCTTGTGTTTTTGATTGGTTATTTGGGCATCCCTCCCGGGACCCCCACAATACAGGGTAACACACTCACTTCAACAAACATACAAGACTATAGAAATTTAAAGTTCATACAATCACTCAGCTTCACACACACTCCAAGCATACAAGACTATAGAAAGTTAGAAAGAGATGAAAATTAGGAAGGAGAGAGAGACATAAGAGTTTGATTAAATACTTTACCCATCCAGAAGTCTTCAACTGGGAGAAAAGATCTCAAACACACCTTTAGAGGCTGCGGGGAACTTACAAGCTTCATTGTTTTGCAGATCTGAGAGAACTCCTTACTCTAAGCTCTCAAACCTCCAAACTTCTTCAAAAACTCTCCAAAAAGAATCAGAAAATGTCTAGTTATATGTCCTGTGAAAAACTAGATGGTTGCATCTTTTTATGAAGATGGATTATTTTCTTTGTAGTTCAAAGAAAATACAACCAAACATTTTTGTTGTTTCCTGCACCATCAGTATTTCTCCGGAGATGCATGCCTCAAGGAGTAATTATCCTGATCACTGCTGAAAATCCATTCAAGTGTCCGTTGAGCCATTTGCCAGATAACCCCAGGATGTATGACAGAAAACAGAGCTCTCCTGCCTATGTGTCCTTCCAGTATATCTCTACGGCTCACTATGTTTGATATAAAATAATTAGGTTCCTCAGGACATGGTTTTTGGGGGTGTTAGGGGCATAACAATACAACATAACAATTCATGATGGGAGAAAGTGGATTGAGAGATATTTTTCTCCACTTTTTCTCTCAGATTGTAAGAATAAAGCTAAATGACAAATTCAAGACATAGAAAAGAAAGTACTTCTTAATCCAGCATAAAGACTTCATCTATATGCTGCATTAAGAAGTCTTTCCTTTTCTGTGTCTTGAACTTGCCAAATGGTTTGCTCAAGATGTAATGATGGATGGCCATTTAAACAGAAAAGAGTTGTGACTTAAATTTCCTGGAATGTTTAATGTGTATAGCAATTGTCTTAGAATAACAAGAATTTGTTACTACTCTGCTTTATAAAGATCCATAGATCACCTACAGGTCCCACGTGAAAAGACTTGAGTACACCTTCAGTAATGACTATTACTTTGGCAAAAATATTGCCTTCACAGTCTCTGGGTGGCAAGCCTTTATTTGCTTACACACAACCTCATCCCAGCCTCAAATAGCTACTCATCTTCAAGAGGCCACACAACATGGTTGGAAACACAGGGACAAAACCCTGCTACAAGCCCAAATGCCAACTGAGTCCCAATATCTCCTCTGGCAATACTATACAGGGTCCTAGTAATGTCATCTAAAAAAACAATAGTGTGTTCACTGCTTCATTTGTTCATCTTTAAATGTCATATAAGCCATCTTGTCCCACCAATGCCTTTCTTCCTTCTGTACTGGACAAATTGTCCAGTCTGTTCACAAGAACACATATCTGACACTAGAAATAGCAATACACAAAAATCAGTGTTAGATCAATTCAATCGTCCAGGATACCCTATCAGTGATCTCAAAGCACTCTATTACTGATCTGCACAGGAATTTCAAAGGAAGGCTGCAAAGTGAAACAGTTGAATTGGGAGACACTCTGCTATCAGATGTTTGAAGGGAGATGATGGCTGCTTAGCTCACTACATATACTGTTATGCTGTTTGTCACAACAGTTATGTATACAATGAAAAACATGTTTGAGAAAAGCTTCTGCCTTGAACAGAAACAACTTCCTGAAAGCAGTATGTATTTTTTTTTCTACCTCAAGGACAATTAAGACCTAGACTCATGAATTAACTTACAGAGCCCAGATGGTTATGCCAAAGTAGCCCTTCTGAGGTTCATAGCAGTGCTATGATAGCGTTTTCCTGTGTTCCATTACCACCATCATGGCATGTTTTTGATACTGTTTGGACAATTTTTTCTAGTTGTAATTTCTGAATCTGTTTCCAACTCAGTAGATTAACTCTGCCTTTTCACTGAGCTTAGACAATGACTTTTCTCTATCACCTTTGTATTTATCCTCTTATCTACATTAGGATGCTCTTTGTACTCATCTATATCTTTTTAAGAACTCTTAGCCATTGTTATTAAGATCTGTACTTTTTATTCCACCATCATCACACTAGTATATTTCTATTACATCTCTCTCTCACACACACACATACACAAACACATACACATACATGCCATCCATGTGTACAAATATGTATCTATTGAGGCTGCATCCCATGCATCTGAAAAAGTGGACTTTGGCCAAAAAAGGTCAGTTTGAAATAACTTGATTAGTCTTAAAGGCACCACAAAACTCTTTTTGTCTCTCTTCCTTCTATTTATGCTTGGTGTACATGGCTCTTTGAAAACTGCTGTATCTTTAGCTATAGATTAATGTCCTCATTAGCCCCTTTTCATTAGTTTTTTGGTTGACAATCTTCAGATACATATGATGGAACCAAGCACCTGCAGCACATTGGAGAGAAACCTCATTTCCATCATCTATAGAATGTGAAAAATGGGCTAAAAACCTTTGCTAACGCATTGCAATCCCTCACACTCCATATTTCTAATATTAACCCACTGCAGCATCAAACTTTGTATTTTAGTCACTCTATATCTCCTCAAGAGATCAAACGGTATCTTTCTGAAATGTCAAAACACCTAGTGTTTTTATCAACCTATTCTTTCCCTTAAGTGAAAGTTTGGAAGAAAAATGAAATATGTTAATTAGGTTTTTTTTCTCAGGAGCTCATTACCATCAGGGGAAGCAAAAGAAGACCAAGAAAATTTAACAGGAGTACCGCCTGCTGCTTCCCCTATTTTGAGAAATCCTTTCTGGCTCATTTCCATTTATCTCTGCTTAGCAATTCCTGGTTCAATCAACACCTTTATAGGCTGGAGAAACACTCAAGAGTAACACCTCTCTTTTTAGTGTCTTTTTATTTTCTCTTTATTGTCTTGTATGTCTGTGAACCATTCTAACCTAAGAATGATTTTCACTCAAACATAATCTTCAGAAAGAGTTTCTTAAAATATCATACCATACTAGGAGCCAGGCTTTCAATATGTACATTATTGCTGTTTGCACCTTGAAAGGCATCTATGTGGCATGAATGTGAAAAAATTGTCAATGAAGTAAAGGTTAAGCAGACCTCTTCCTTATCATTCCTCCTTTGCCTGTTTAATTTGCAGTCTAGATACCAAGGCTCCTTTCAATAATAAGAAGAGAAACTGGGGAAAGCAATATGCAACTAATATAACTTCTAGGCCTCTGTACTGTTTCCAGAGTGACAAATTTTCTGTGTGGACAGGACTGCCATCTGGCTCAAAATATGCAAACTATACATACATCAAGGCATGTACCATACACATATACATGCACCGAAACAGACCTGTTCATATAGTCAACCTACCAAAGAACTCATTGATGCTACAAAGATAAAATCTATCCAACTTCTAACAAAAATCTGCCATCCAATATGGAAAACAAAACAATCACCCACAGATCAGAAATGCTCATGTATATACATTTCAATCCACTAAAAGGGAGATAGCAAGGACTGTAGTAGTTGTTGGATTATTATGTTAAACTCCCGTGAAAGCATGATGCTTAAGATTTTACAACAAAGACTTACCAGATATGGAGCAAGAAATACCAGATGTCCAACCTGGATTCAGAAAAGGAAGAGACACTAGATATCATACTTCAAATATTCATTGACTAATGGAACACACCATAGAAATCCAAAAGGAAAACAGCATATGCTATATACATATAGCAAAATCTTTGATTGTTTAGAGAAGAACTACGGATTGCTCTAAAAGAAATGTTTGTGCCAATTTGAATGTCCTGATGCATCACCTATACTCAGGACAAGAATCCACTGACAGGACAGAATCTGGAGAAAGAATGGTTTCCAGTTGGCAAAAGGGTCAGAGAAGATTGCATTTGATCACCTTATCTCTTTGATTTATACACAGAACATATCACACAGAAAGTAGGAGTAGACTCAGAGGAAGGACATAAGAATTGGGGGAAGGAATGTCAATAGTTTTATATCTGCAGATGATAACATTTTACTAGAAGAAAATAACAAAATATTGATTTAAGCCAAGGATGAAAGTGCAAATACAGGGTTATTAAACATTAAACATACAAAAAGAATGGCTATAGATGATTTCAATAACCTTAAATGAGAGTGATGAAGACATTTAAATAAATAAAATTTTTACCTTGCCTGAATTATTAATCAAAACGTTAGACTATAGTCAAGACATCAGAAAAAGACTAGGATCTAGAGGGGGCAGCTATGAAGGGACTAGGTAAGATCCCCAAGTATTTTTGTTGACAATCTTCAGATCCATATGATGGAACCAAGCACCTGCAGCACATTGGAGAGAAACCTCATTTCCATCATCTATGGAATGTGAAAAATGGGCTGAAAACCTTTGCTAATGCATTGCAATACCAATGCATCCAAAGCCAGGCTCATCCATACCATTGTGTTTCCAATTCCTATGTACGGTTGTGAAAGCTGGACAATGAAGAAAGCTGACAAGAAGAGAATAAATTCATCTGAAATGTAGTTTTAGAGGAGAACTCTCCAGATGCTAAGTACTGCCAAAAAGACAAATTAATGAGTCCTCGATCAAATCAAGACTGAACTCTCCCTAGAAATCAAACAGACTGAACAGGGGCTGTCATACTTTGGATATATGACAAGACAACATGACTTATTAGAAAAGACAATAATAGCTGGAAAGGTAGTAGGGAAAGAGGAAGACTGCATTACAGGTGGATAGACTCAACCAAGGAAGCCATAGCCCTGGGTTTGCAGGAACTGAGCAGAGCTATTAATAAAGGTGGAGGGGGGGCATGGCGGTCTCTCATTTGAAGGGTTGCCACAAGTTGAAATCAGTCTGATGGCAGTTAACAAGAACACGTGGAATTGTTGCACATGGCAATCTATGCATGCTGTATGGATATGACAACTGTTCATATCAGTGGGTTACCATTAAGAGAAGTGCTGCTCCCATTTTTGCTACAACTTTGTCACTTGTCAGAATGCAAGAATCATCATTTATCAGAACACTGAATTAGGCTGACAGTTGGGTGATTCTTGGAAAAATAGATCATTTCCAAACCTATTTAAGAGCCCCTGGCTTTGCCTGCTAGGAAAACCATTGTCAACAACTGTTTGATGAGCTAAGGATTTGTAATTGGTTGATACTTAATGAATAGCTTCACTGGCAGCAGAAATAATGGTGACTTGAACTGCTGGAGCAAAAGCTATTTCCAGTGCATGGGGAAAAGATCAAAGGAGCTTTTGGTTCTTTCGTACTTTCTTGCAAAGCAAACCACACCTTCAGAAACATGAGTAATAATAATAATAAAAAAGTTCCAGTACCACCACACAAACACATCTGAGTGAGGGACTCACACCTGGTGCCATTCAGAGGACATTTGTGTTGCTTTATTATATTTACACTTAACCTTTCTTCCTTAAGATCAAATCAGCAGTGAAACCCAGACTTGCTTTGCTTTTTTTGCAGATAGTTCCATTACAAGTCTTTATGCTGTGCCCTGGGTTGCATCAAAAGGGCATTCAGTAACCACACACACACACACACACACCCATGCCTCATTCTATTCTGGGTATTCAAGTAGTACCTAACTATCACTCAATGTAAATGTGATGGGGTCCTCATGCTTTGTTATTATTCACTACATTTGTTATTATCTGTTGTGTCCCATATAATAGAATAGAAGCTCATATGCTACACCCTGCAAACATCTCTAAAAGCACAGAAGGCATTGCTTCTATGCCATAGAATATTTGTTGTGAACATATAATTATTTATTTATCTCACTTTCTACCTACTTAATAGAATAACCCCATTATTCCTCCTCCTAATGCCCAGTCCACATGATTAAATGTAGGCCCTCTGGCATGCTATGAACTCTGTGCATATTAAGAACATCTATATGATATGGAAGTCAGTGCTTCATCATGTAGTTACATGGCCATTATTCAGTACCTGTGGAGGTGAATGAAACTTGATGCCTATGATAAGGTATGACATTAAACAGAACACTTCTCTCTACACATAAGTAGATCCCACTGAACTCAATGTGCTTTATTCCCAATTAAGTTAATATAAAATTGCAACCTGTCATTGTTAATTTGAACATGTTTGACCTCATTTTGTTGTCAGCTTCCAATGCCAAAATTGTCTCTTTAAAATGTTATGTGGTAAGATGTGTTTGATATTCTTTGTCACTTCTTTTCCCAAACACTGATTTTTCCCCCTATCTTCTGTCTTAAGTTGGTTACCAAATAATGCCCACAATACCTCCCTAGTTTCCATATGTAGCTGATCAGATTGTGGATAGTGCACTTCTGTAGACATGGAATGAACTATGGGATTTGTATAGACCCAGGAGGCCTAAATATCCTAAAGACATCATATACCATCTTACCTTGGAAGCTAAGCAGGATAAGCTCTGGTTAGTACTTGGATGGGAAACTGCCAATGAATGACAGCTGCTGTAGGCTGTATTGCAGATGAAGGAACTTGCAAAATCACCTCTAAATATTTCTTGCCTAAGAGAACCCTAGGAAATTTATAGGGTCACCGTAAGTCATCAGGCAACTTAAAGTCACAAACACACACACACACACACACACACAGGGCCTGGCAAATGAAGAAATGTCTTACAGACATGACTGGCATGAGGCACAATCACCAGGGCCCTTTTCGCACTGAGGCTTTTTGCGTGAGCCGGGGTGGGCGGCTTGCGCGAAAAGCCTCTTCCGAGAGCCTGCCGGTTCCCCGCTCGTTCCTACCGCAGGCGAAGGAACAAGCGGGGAAGCGGCAGCGTCCCGGAGGCGGAGGCGACTCGCGCGTCCATCATCCCCCACTTGCGTGAGAAGCAGGAGCCTCTCGCACCGCCCCCCGCGCACGCGGGAAGCGAGCGACAGTCGCGCCCACCCCCCCGCGCGCCAGGAGCGAGCGACAGTCGCGCCCGCCCCCCGCACGTGCGCGCAAAGCGGGAGGCTGTCGCGAGCAGCCCCCCACCCGCGCAGAGCAGGATGCTGTCGCATCCATCACGCAAGCGCCCCGCCCCACCCCTTCCTTCTGCAGGAGCGGAGGGAAGGAAGCGCTACCCGGTCGCCTCTCCGACGCACCGCACAACAGGTAAGTGCGGGTGGGCGCCGGGAGCGTTGCGCGAGCGCGGGGTGATTTTCGCTTGGAAGCGAAAATCAAAACCCCGCGCTCGAGCCGCTGCAGCCCCGTGAGAGCGCCGGAAGTGGGAGTGCGTCGTGTGGAGCGGTGCTCCCACTCCCGCACGGCTCATGGGGCTATTTCGCTCGGGAAAGCCCATGCGAAAAGGGATAATTAAATAGCTATGGTAGATAAATAGGAACATTCATATTTATAGACAGATGTAGCACTCTGTATCAGATACTGGAGAACAAAGAGAAGGTGAACATTGTTATCATGAGCCATATGAGCCTGCCTGGGCCTGAGATCCTCAGAAGAGACTCTTCTCTCAACCCTACAATCTTCATAGACACAGTTGGTGGGGATGGGGGTATAGGATCTTCCTGCTAACTGGCCAGGCCTCTAGAACTCCCTTACCAGTGAGGCCAGAATGGCCTTCCTTGCTATCCTATCATCAGTGGGCAGACAATGACAATGACAATGGCTACTACTACTATTTTCTGTTGCTGCTGCTGCTGCTGCTTCTCCTCCTCCTCCTCCTCTTCCTTCTTCTTGTGACAGTCTTTCAAAACTACAGACTTTTAAAGACAAGGGTTTTAAGAGGATACTGTAATTCTTATTGAACTGTTTCTAACAGCTTTTTATAATTTTTAAATGTATATTTTAAAATGTTTTACTATTTAAATAGTTCAATTCCATTTTAATGTTGATTTTTCTATGTTTTTAGCTGTATTGTACCTAATTTTAAGCTGCCTTAAGTTCCATTTTGTAGCAAAGGAGGATATAAATAATCATTATCACCACCACCACCATCATCTTGTGTCCATTTCAATAATCTGAGAGTGGTCCCAAGTGCTGATGCACATAGTAAGTAGGAAATCTGGAACAGTCAAGTAGTTCTTCATCATCTTGAGTAGTAAGGGTAAAATCTTGGCTAGTGAATCAGCAGGGTCCTGACAGTGAAGCACTTCTGGGCTCTCTACTGACTATAGAGTCCTGCAGAAGCTGAGCAACTGGAGCTGAATCCATTAAACTAGGTGCTACATTTCCCCAACAGAGTCCTTGTCCTGATAAGGGACAGAAGTTTTACAGTGGATCTAACAGCTCCACCTCTTCCAGGATCTTCTCAGGGCTCTGATCCAGAGCATGCATGGTGCTAAACAGTCCCCCTTTCCTCCTGATAAATCAGATGAAGCATTGGATTGCCCAACAGTCACCAATTTTGAGCTTTGGCAAGAGCACGCTGTTTCTGATACTCCTGAGATCCTGGAAATGTGGTATGAATGCCTGGGATTTCAACAGAGGAGTTGCCTTGTTACTGCAGCTTTCATCAAGAGATATCCAGGAAGGTAACCTTTAGCTGTTCTTCTAGGGATATTAATTCCACAAAGTCCCTGTATATGCTTTCCATTTTGGAAGAAGCCTTTTCAAGTTCTGGGACTAAACCCTGGTAGATACTGAGGCTCTTGAAATTTGGCAGGCTACTCTGGGAACCAGAAGGTAGATTTGGTTTTGAGCTATTAAAGCAATTATTATATTCTCATTACAAATGATTTGAAAAATGTTATTCATTAATAGGAATTGATGTTTACTGATCCCACTGGGGAAACCAGGAACAAAAATGTTGCTCAAAGAAAATTACTGACACTCGGGATATCCCTGCTGGAAACCACAAACACAACAAACTGCAAAGCAAGATAACAATAGCAGTCCAGCCAAACCATTTCCCATTCCTTTATGAGAAGAATATTCCCCTTGCCTGAGATTAACCCAGAGAACAAGGGGACTAGATGATGCCTGAGAGATGGGAATTAATAAGATCCACCTCTATGTATTGTCAAGGGAATGAATGGATCCATTAATCACAGGCATACAATTGTGCAGACCTATCTCTCCAGAGAGAGAGGTGACTGGTTTCCTGTTGCAGACTAGGATAATTACACAAACCACAAAAAGTGCAACACATGGAGCTATAAATCTCACAACCTGAGTTATTGGCCCTGAAAGAAAAGGAAATTGTTGAGCAACTCCTGAGGAAAAAGCTTAGAATATCAGAATGTCCCTATAAAAATGAATGGGCTGGTCAGAATGAAGCTGATCTCTCTCGAATGTCTTTTCCCTCATTATATTTGGAATGACTTACATTAGAATAAACTCTGTGAAATCTTTATTTCTCTCTCTTCAGTTTGATACATTATGCCATAATGTTGGGAATTCTTGAAAAGAGCTGTAGCTGCCCGTTGCCCCTGCAAAGTTCAAGCACACTTGGCCATAAGTTGTGATTGGTATGTAGCTAGTATGTCTTTCAAGTGGGACTAGTCTAGCTAGACAAAGTATGGCCTGAAAAAATGTAATTGGCCATACTGAAGACCTTGTGGATTTTTAGGAACAATACATGCAAGAGACCTGAGGTAGAAAGCTATTGTAACTTAGATTGTGTGGTATTGCCTTTTGCATGTTGTACGCTCATTTCCATTAAGTAGATTTAGGGAGCATTCCTAAGTGTGAGGAGCCCAACAGATGAAGCACTTTCATCTTGGAGGTTCTGTTTCATCCAAAACTTGCTTAGTTCTTGGCAGCAAAGCAAAAGTATTATTGAAGCTAGTTTTTGGACTCTTTTCTCCTTCTATAGCGCTTGCAATCAACTTTGGGGGTTGTCTTCAACTTTTAAAAAGCCTTCCCACAGCAGGAATGCAGTAGGCACATCTACATTTCCTTTCATCTGGATGGCATGGTTGAGGCTAAAAATACTTCTCCCTCCCTCATTCACTGCCTCACACTCAATATACTCCTTGCTACTCTTCTCTGTGAGCAGAGTTTAGGGGGTATAGGACCTGTATAGAGTGGATCCAACACTGCATTTCTCTCTTTGAGAATGGAGCTTCATTGAAGAATTAAAGGGGGAGATATGCTCCTTTCTTATGGCATTTGAGACATGTTTACAAGTCTGTAAGATTGCATCTTTAAGGAAG
Source organism: Ctenosaura bakeri (assembly GCA_948474755.1). Classification (NCBI taxonomy): domain Eukaryota; kingdom Metazoa; phylum Chordata; class Lepidosauria; order Squamata; family Iguanidae; genus Ctenosaura; species Ctenosaura bakeri. Next base: position 210,406 of record CAOLHI010001123.1, read on the forward strand.
TAGATACCCACTGATAGCTTCAGAGGTCTTTAAGATGGGGCCTTGATGTTGGCCTACTGAGGTCTGAGAAAGCAGTCCACAGCTTGAAGCAAACCTTATCCACATAGTATTTATATCAAGACCGGACTGTAAGCGGCTGCCAGAGATGAGGCAGGAACCAATCTAAGAGACAAAATAGTAAGTTAAAACCAAGCATAACACAGAAATACACTGGCTTTTTCTTGTTGCTGCTGTTGTTGTGTACCTTCAAGTCATTTCTGACTTACGGCAACCCTAAGGCAACCCTATCATGGGATTTTCTTGTCAGGATTTGTTCAGAGGGGGGTTGACTTTGCTTTCCTCTGAGGCAGAAAGAATGTGACTTGTTCAAGGTGACTCAGTGGGTTTCCATGGCCAAGTGGGGATTTGAACTCTGGTCTCCAGGGTCAGAGTCAAACATTCAAATCACTACATCATGCTGGCTTTCTAGAAATATACAAGAACCGCGGAAATCTTTGGTAAAGTACCAGGTCAAACAGGAAGACTTCCTCTCCAGGAGAACTCAATAGGTCAGTCCAGAGTCCAGAAATATCTCATTGTCAGGAAGCTGCTCCAGGGCTGAATGAATGTTCAAGTTTCCCTTCTGACAGCTTGTCTCACAGGGCAGTTGAAGATATTGTTCATAGTCCTCACTCTGGTAGCTTCAGATCCTTTTTTTCACCTTCACCTTAGCTAGGGTTGCTGTTGCCCTTATTAAAAAAACAAATGTGCCAAATGTCCATTACATTTATATTCAGCCTTTCACCCCTTGAATTTAAGGAAAGACATCAACAGAATTCCCAGGGATCCATCCATCCAACCATTTACTAGACTGATACTCGCTTAGCTTCAGTAAGCCATTATATTAGGAGTCATCAGACCATGCCTTGAAACACAACATGGATCTCAACAATATCATTTTAGTTTTTTTCACATGAAAGCATGTGTCATATTGGTACAAGACTTTGGGCTGGTTCTTCACGTGTGACACTCAATGAGAAAGGGTTTTTTTTTTTTTTTTATGACTTCCTGCCTTGGGGCAACCATAAGCTGGGAAAGGGAAGTATTTGAGATCCTTGATACTTTATTAAAAGACTGATTTTGCTTCTATATGTATGAAGCAAGTATTGGAACAGAAAGGAGAGCAGCCTCTTGAAAACATAACATTTGCTGTAGTTGTTTGCTGCCTGAACCAGCTGAATTTGCAAATGAGAAATTTGGCTTCACAATACAAGCAAATTTCTCTTGGGTTAAGAGTTTGCTTGCCTCCTATTTAATACTCTCTTCTTTGGGGAACATGCAGTGTTTTATCTTCACCTCCTCAAAACACACATAGGTTTCTTGGCCACAGTTGCTTACTGAATGTCACTTATTGGCACCTGATTGTGTGCTGGAAACCTATTAGACAATATTCTCTGAAATAAGCTTGACAGTTAGCCAACACATTCCATTCATTGATTCCACAAGATGAGAAAGTCATCACTGGAAGAAAAAGCTCTTTTAAACTCATGCCATTGAAACATCTACCACTGCGTGACTTTTCAAAGAAGGGTTTGTGATTCATCTGCTTGCCTTAACTCTCCTGTGGTAAAATATTAAGGAAAATAATACAGACCCTGAAGTTAACACTCTGGCAAATGAAACAAAGGATCTGGTTTTTCTGGTGGTCAAAATATTTTCAGCTGAAAAAAGGAAAAGTTTAAATGTAAGTTTTATTGTATCTGTAAAGGTGGAGCTACAGTGGGGAGGCAAAATGAAGGTCGTAGTTGTTGTTTGCTTTCAAGTCATTTCTGACATATGGTGACCAAGGCCCTTTTCGCACGGCATTTGCCATGCAAAAGGGCCCCTCGAGCATTGCATGAATGTGAGGAGTGGTCCACACGACGCACTCAAAATCACGTGACGTTCCAGGGTCTGGCTGGTGCCACTCGTGCACTTTTTCATTTTCGGCTTTAAGCTGAAAATGGTGTACAATCACACATCACTCTGGGGCCCCGCGTACACTTGCCATGCATACAAAGCTCCAGAGCCATGGCGCTCGTGCTTCCTGCCCCAGCGCAGCCTGGGAAATTCCCAGGCTGCACTGCAGAAGGAAGAGGTGGGGCTCTCACGCAAGCAGCCAACAGCTGTGGAGCTGAAGGAACTGTGATGCGAGAGCCTCTTGCTGAAGGCTGCTTGCATGATCCCCGTACCCCAGAGCCAAGAAAAGGTGAGTTGTGGAAAGGGCCCCTAAGGCGAACCTATCACAGGATTTTCTGGTCACTGAGAGTGTGTGACATGCCCAAAGTCACCCAGTGGGTTTCCATAGCTGAGTGGGGAACTGAACCCTGGTCTTCAGGGTCATAGTCCAATGCTCCATAGTCCAAGGGTGTTCCCACCAAAATAAGAATTCTGATTCTCCTAATCTAATTTCTCTTCAGCCCCCTTATTTCTGGCATTGTATTAACTAAAGCTTCAATTGAGCATTTGGAACTGCAGATTAGGCATCCAAAGATAAGGCCAGGCAAAGTTACCAAGAGAACATGAATACAGCAAATATAGAAATCCTGGGTGTGAACAATTTTCAGTGTCTCACTCTTTGTAATGCTAGAAATTTGGGGACTGGTAGAGTATTTCATTTGGGGTGGGCAGAATTCATATTTGGTAGGAAATGCTCTCATTTTGACCCACTTCCCAGTAACTACACCCCTGTGTATCTCGAAATATTCATTTTAAAAAAATCTGCATTTGTATTTTTAGTTTTCAGAAGCCCAAGTGCATCTCTCAACTATTTTTAAAAAAGAAATATACACAATGTGGTTCCTTAGAGGGTTGGCTCTGCCCTGCATTCAACATAAATTTGGCACAACCAGCAGAAGAGACTTTATTTGTACAAGGTGTACATCAGAGGTGACCAGCACATGGCCCATGGACTGCATGAAGCCCCTCTACCCATTTTTACAAGGCTCGATTTTTGCAGACTCCAGACTGGAATTTTGTAGATATTCCCCAGGCAAAATTTCTGTTACTGTTTGTCATAAAGGAGAATTTTTACTCCTGAGACCTCCCGAAGTGGTGATTCTCCCCCAGAGCAAGGTGCTGGTATTTAATCTGAAGTGAGCTTCTAGACATTTTAGGCTTTGAACATTTTGGGAAAAATGTGCCTTGCATTTTTGGACTGGAGTAACGGTAGAAGATCTGGGGGCGGGGGGAATTAGCCATTACACCTGCCAAGTGTCCCAAATTTGGTATAAATTGGTATGCTTTGCTTGTGTGATTAGAGTCCCCAGTTATTTGTTCAGAGCCTATGCATCTACACTTTGCACAGTAAATTGCAGAACGATTGTTAGTCGTTTAATTATTGCAGCCTCAGGTGCAAGAATAACTTGGGTGATTTGGAGTATTTGCTACCATGAATAGAGTGGGAATGAGCAGGCATCATTTTGTTGCTCTGCCTCAGAGGGCTAAATAAAGGCTTACCCCACTTATCTGACAGATTAGGGACAGGAGCACTGTCAGAAAAAAAAATTGGTCGGAAAGCAGAAGCCATGTACTGTACTGTAAGGAGCACGAAGAACTTAAGGAGGCTGACTTGGGACTGACCACATGCATACTGCTTGCAAAATCTCTCAGCCAGTTCAGCACCTTTCTTCCCACCTTGCCTTTTCTTCAAATGTGCCTTCAACAAAACATGTTAAGCTTGCAGTCCTATACCCAGGAGTAGTCTCTCTGAATTCTGTAGGATTTCCTTTTTGAGTAAACATGATTAGGAGTGTATCATCAAGAGTCCTAGTACTTTTTGAGACAGAAAGCTGCACCAGAAAAACTTGGGATCTAGCAACACTGACTGTTCTTTGCCAAGTATTTCTATTTCAAGACTGTCCCATTTTTTTCTTTTTTAAGAAACTTCTCCCTCTTTCAAAGTATTTGAGTGAAAATACTAGACTTTGTTTTCATCAGTTCTACAAAAAAAAAAAAAAATTTTTATTGTTGCTATTCCTCCCACAGAGTGTATTATAACATGTACAAAATAATATTTTTTCAGGCAATGGCCTCCTGCTGATTGCATATTTCATTTTGGTCACTTTTTTTAATGTTATGAAGTGATTCCAAATAATGGAGGCTGCCTGACTAACAGAATCACTTCTATATAATCTGCTCATAAATGAGTCCCACTGAATTATATCTACCACTACATAAGTGATTATGGGATTGCAACTTCACAGTATACTCAGTTACTCCCATTCAGGTTTGCATAGGACGGCAGCAAAAGTCACCCATCTCCAACTGTGGCCATGTGGAAGATGATTTCTTTAGGGGTATCCCATGCCAAAAATGCCATCAAAACTCCCTGGACTACAACTCAATATACACAACCATGGTAGAATTAGTCCTTGTTACCAAACAGCCAATTGGTATGATCATAGTTGGCTTGACAAAGATGGCCATGACCATAGCTGGTTTGAAGCTTTTATGGAAAATCCAGAAATTTCCAAACCCTACCCCTCCCAATATGGGAGGCATTAACTGGCATCCTGTTATTAACTTAGATGTGTGTAGGTCCCTTTCTGGACAGGTCACAGAGTGCTATTCCATTGTTCTTTTAATTTCATTGAAAAATTTCCCATGTCCAACTGCTGTCAATCTTCAATACGGATTGCTGCTGCTCCTTCTTACCAGAGGGAAGTGGGGTAGGAACTGGGAAGATGATTCAAACCCTGAAGATCCTGCTGCTTTGAGCTCCTGGTGGAAAGAAAATGCAAGTGCACTCTATTTGAGCATATCTTCATTTCTTCCCCTGACTTTGCTGAGACCATCCATTTCCCTATGCCCTGGATCACCTCTCCCCTCCCTGTCTTCCCAACTGGTAAGCAACAACAGCAGAGACTCGTCCAAAGGGCTGACAGTTGCAGGGTGGTGGAAGGACATGGAACTGTGTGTGTAGAGCTATGCACACATATGAAATCTTGGTCATAGTCTTAACAAAGCATGCTGGGAAAATGTTGACATGCAGCACTATCTAACTATTAATAATCACATTTGTATACCTCCCCCCACCCATTCTTTAGGTTAGCTTAGAAGAAAAAGATCAAGAGAAACAAAGAAGAATTTTAAAAGGACAAGGAAGATTTGACCTTACTTTTAGAAGTACTTCTCAAATTCCAAACATTTGAAAATTCTTAAAATTCAAGAAGTCAAATCTGAATTCTGCCATTTTCCTTCCACATCACCTGCATGGGGAACAATTGTGACTAGGCAATGTGGCAGGGGAGAAGATTGTACTTTGAAGATTTGTAAAGGCATACTTTTCTTTATATCTGCTTTAGAATTGCATTTCAGGGCTGACCCTAGATGGACACATGCTAGGGCCATATCCTGCTGATGCTTGACCTAAACCTTAGAATTTGCCAAGGCTGATCTGTTACATTTGTTACCCAAACAGCAAATAAGAAGTTCTGTTTAGGGTAATATGCTTCTGATTATTTCATCCAGATAATAGCCTCAAGAGGTAGGCTGGTTAAGTTCCTTAAGGACCCCTAGTTTGCTTCATGGCTAGGTAAGCATTTAAAAACCAACGTGGTAGTCACTACACTAGTCTGGCTGCCAATGCCTTAATGCTGCTAAAACTACAGTGTGACTGTAGCAATCATGGTTATTTTTCCTGTTTTATGAAGATTACATTAAAGCTTGAACTTTCCCCTAAGACATTATCGTTTGCATTCCATCCTATTCTGGAACAGAAATTTGGAGCTCTGACAAGCCACAAAACAATAAAACTCATGAAAACTGAAAAGACATCATTTTAATAGCTAAGAAACCTGGCAGGAGATGTCAGAGGTGATGCAGAGAAAGGCTCAGGTAAATCTCCAGTTTGCAAGGCCTTAAAAATAACTTCATTTAATCGGATATGTGTGGAGTTTTTTCCTTGGGAAAAAGTGTGACATTTTTCAGTCTGACATTTGTACGTAACATTCCTAGGTGCCTGGAAATAGCTATTCAAGTACTGAGGTGTGACTGAATAAGTCGATAAAAGGATGTTATTTTTTTTCTCCCTCACACACAATAAGAAAGACCAAAGGATATAACTTCCATTGGCAGAACAAGGAATAAATTGTCATGATTCCTTGCACAACTTTTTACAAGGATATGTTTCTGTGTTTATTTACTAAGTGAGCAGCAATGCAAAACTGCAGCTTAAACCCTCTGTTAGGTCATGGAGGACAACACAGGCCATTTCCACACAGGGTTTTTAAAATGGGGCAGAGCGTTCTCCAGGGAGGACATCTGCACCTGTAAGTGGACTGGGTTGGACCTACTTAACGTAGATCCGCACCCCAGCCCACTCCGGAAAGACCCCAAGTGGTCATCCAGTGTGCTTTTGAAAGACCACTAAAAACAGGTCTTTCAAAAGCACAGAGCGCCCCACTGCAAGCCTGCTCCCTTGTGCAGATTTGCAGGGTCACATTGGTGCGAGCCTGCAATCTGCCGGGGGCAGGCTTTAGGCTGACGAGCTTCAGTGGTTGGTCAAGACCCTCGACCAACCAACCAGAAGCCACCATTTTCGTCCCCGGATGAGTGCGGAGCGGCGGCCATGGGCTGCTCCGGAGCAGCGTGGACCAGATCGGGAAGCCCAAAAGTCCGGTGAGTAGTGTCACGGGGCAATTCCCTCGCCCCATGCAGAAATGGCCACAAAGGGGCAGTCTGCTTCTTTTTTTGATTAGGTAAAAATACCCTCTTATTCTACTGCAGTTCAAGAAACAAGGACTAGGATCTGGGCATCAGCCTTCACATCCTCATTCCCAAAACTGTAAGATATAATTGGATAAACAGTTTTTGATGCCTTGCCATGCACTATGACATCATGACATGCGTAGCACTAATTCAGGGGTGGGAATCTTGGAATATGCAAGGAAGAACAAATAATTTAATCCATTTTCTCCTCACTACCAGAGATCTTTGAAAACTATACAGTCTCTATGCAGCAGAACACAAGTGATAAGGCAATAGCATGCCTCATCCTAACCTGACTTTCCCCTTCCTTCCCAAAGTTATCTGGCAGACAGATGGAGGGATTCAAGAGCAGATGCTGAAAGACTATAACCTTCTGATCCTTGTCTGATTTCCCCCTACTCTCTCAATATTACTCAGGGAGATCTGACTTTGGAAAGGTATAAGAGAGAAGCTAGGCAAGGATCGGGAGGTTATAGCCTTTCAGGATCCTCTCTTGGCTCTGCCACACAGTCTGCCACATGACATTAAGTGGGCAAGCCAGGCAAGATCAAGGAGGCTATAGACCTACCACTTGTGTTTTCTTAGCTAGTTCACATGTTGCTGAGGCGCACCAACCATCTAAACACAGCCCACAATAGCAATCGTACATCTTTTCCGCATGTTACCTTATCGTGGAAGTGGGGGGTACCATTCGTGCAAGCAGGTTCTTGCGCAAGGTGCTCTCTTCGCTGCTCTTTCATCCCACAGCTGGCTTCCTGGTCACGCGACCGCCCCTTCCTTCCTTCCGCAGTGCAGTCTGGGAGCTGTAGGCTGCGCTGGGGGAGGAAGCGCGCCTGGCGCGCCTGGGACGATGTACTGCAGCGCAGGTAAGTGTGTGCGGGCCCCGGGAGCCTTGTGCGACCGTGCACCATTTTCGGCTTGAAGCCAAAAATGAAAAGGTGCATGCGCGGTTCGTGTTAGGCTCATGAGCATCGCGTAAATGGGAGTACGTCGTACGGACCGCCGCTCCCATTTACGCGATGCTCAAGGGGCCCTCTCACAAAAGAAACTGCATGCAAAAAGGGCCATATTTGCTGGTCTGACCTCCTACCCATCCTGAGGACAGGAGATGGGTGAATCTAGGGGAAAGGAAGTCTATTTGAGTCTATTTGAGGACCGGGGGGAAAAGGGTCTTGAGAAGGAGTCTTCTTATCAGGATTTTTAAAGATTCAAAAAGCTCCTTTCTTGTCTCCCCCCTTCTGTAAGTATTCAAATATTTCCATCTCTATGTGAATCAGGCAGCATTCAGGCTACTCTCAGACTGCAAGTTCTAGCACTCTCAGCCAACATAGGCAGTGGTGAGAAATGTTAAGAGCTGCAGTCCAACAACATCTGGAGGACCGCATGATTCTCAGTGTTGTACTAATTAGACATGGGTGAATCTGTTTCACATGTCTTCAGTCACAAATCTATTCTAGCCAAATTTCCACATAGTTCTGCAACTTTTACATTTAAAAACAAACAAATAAACAAACATGTATTTGTGTGTGCAACATTTCCCAGTATACACTCTTTTGTGTTCAATTTGCCCCAATCTAAACATATTTTAGCATTCAATTTTTGGAAGATAATTGTGCTACAAAATTCAAGGAATGCAGCCCAGGTTAAAACATGTTCTGATCCAATATCAGCCTGGGAAGTACACATCCCAAATGAACTGGTTCACTTTACAATTCAGATGAAACAACATTCTCTGACATTCCTAATGCTAACAAGTTTGTATAGCAGAAAGAACAAACACCTGACCAAAGGAAATGTATGTTTTCCATAAAGCCTGAGCTCCAGAGTAATTGAATATTCATATAGAAAGTTTGCAAATAAAATTTTCCTCTGACTGTGTTGTAAAGGAGTCAACATAGGTATAAGGTACTAGGCCTTCAAATAGGATAGCAATGAGCAACAACCATGTTTCATTACACTATCACTGAATCATCAGGCTGAAAAGAAACTATTACACTGAACCCTTCACATGAGATCCTTACTGCAGCTATTAGTGCAGCAATGATCAGGTGACCTGAGTAGCCAGTGAGATCCCATCTGGCCTTTTATCGGTCTGTCTGGGTAATGAGTTCCTGAGCTGGTCTTGGACAGTTGTTGAATGTAGTACACAACAAATGTAGAGAACTGCTGGTCTGATAGCTTTAAATAACCCTGAATAGACCTCCACTATCATTTATCTATGTCAGGGTTGTTTTTATTTTGTTTTGTTTTATGCATCAGAAACTTGGAGGAGGTGGAGAATGCAACCAATGTTTTTTCTATTTTACTAAAGCTTTTTGTTGGACAAATGGCAGCAATTTTATTTGCCAAGGCAATCAACTTCAGAAACTTAGCACCAGGAAAGGCCAAAACAGTGCATCATGTTTGATGACTAACTCAAATTTCCATTTCAAGTATAAAGAGTTTAAAGTGTATGTTAACTCCCTAGTACTTCCACAGACTTCAGCAAGTCTCACCTGTTACAACTTGGTCATGAAAACAAGTGTAAACTAAGCGATTTGCAAAATTCACACCATACAACATCTACCTTAAGTACACAACGTATAGCTAGAAGATTATCATTTTTGAACTCTGCTGATTTCCATCTTTCCCCAGGCATGCACACAGATGTTTGTGCATGCCTACTGGTCATTCACAGCAGAATGAAAGAGAACAACTTGGTATCTATAGTAGCAGGCATATACTACAACAATAGGGTAGACCTCTCCCACTAGTCATACTATACACAAGTCATGAATGAGCAGCATGGTAGCAGTGCTATCCAGCCTGTTGTAGGGTTCAGGACAAGGCCTGCACAACACCTTCCAGGTGTTTTGGATTACAGTTCTTAGAATCTTTAACCACTGGCCGTTCTGGCTGTGATTGATGGGAACTGTGATCTCATGCATTTGGAGGAAATCCAGTTGCCTATCCTCATACTACAGGTTTCTACTGTAAGAACCCCCACCCTCCTTGCTTCATCTCTAGCTCATACTTGATGCCATTGCTGGGTAATGCTGGAAAAGTCTTCTGCAGCTCTTTTTTGGTTTTTAACCTTTACTATGAAAGGTTATACACAAGTCATACACAGAGGCTGAAATTCTGTAAGTTTCTTAACACATGTGTATGTTACCCTACAGAGTGGAAAGTATATTTTTGTCCAGTGCAGAATATCTGTATTCAATTTGTAGCAGAAACAGCATTGCCCATGCAGTGTCGTCACACATGGTAATGTGATTCTTGACTAACACCTGTCTGTCTGCCCTTGCTGAAATTCGTGGCAGTACTCAGTTGGCTGTGTATTTGGTAGCACATGTGAATGTGCATGCAACAATGCCATCCAACAGATGGTTCATGTAGAACAATCAATGCCTAACTCTACATACAGAGATTTAGGCAACCCAGTGTGGGATCTTGGCCATTATCTCCTACTAATTGCCCTACGCTGGTACAAACAGCAAGATTTGTTCAGTTACAGGAGTGGTTTGTACAAATCTCATTCAGAGGTCTAGACCTGAGTTGCTGTATCAGCACACCTCTTACATAAAGAACGAAGTTTCTGGTCACCAATGAATTACCAATTCATTGGTGACAAAATTAGCAATTATGGGAAGTCCAATTAACATCCACAAAGGTCTTCAGAGATTTAAACTCAATCAGGATATTTGCTGAAAGAAACAAATATTGAAGCCTGATTTACAGATGCAATAAGGAGGAGCACTAGCTCCATCACCCACACTTCTTTTATTCAAAACTCTCAATTTCTTTCCAATATGCAAAACTTCCTACAAGTGCTACACCCATAAAAATAAATATATGACTCTATGGATGGATTAGGTGTCCTCCAGCAATTCAAACAAATGTGTTGCTTTGTTGCTTTTCAGCCCTTAACTTGGTAAAGGGCAAGGAAAGAGAATGAAGCACAGAGGAACACTAGAAGGTATCCTGCTAAAAAGGCCACTCAGCTGAATGAGCATATATTGATCGCTTCATCCATTCATGCATTCATATATGGAGTCTGTATTTGCAGTGAGCCACATGCTCAGTGGTTTGTTAGAAAGGTCAGGCCAGCCATTTCGCCATCTTAGGGGAACAGCATATTAGAAGAAATGTTTATATTAAAATATGCATCTTCCTAGGCACCAGGCCATTGATTTGCATCATTTCTGATACCTTAATGAAGTTTCACAGAAAAGTCAAAACCTTCCTGATGTGGAAAAATAAGAAATCAAATGGCACATTGAAATGGTATATTGTTGAGGGCATGCACATGAAACTGCTATAATTGAATTGTGTCCTTCATGTGACTAGATAATCTGATAAACTTGATAATTCAGTGAATCTTGCAGATCACAGGACCACCTATGAGTTACATGCATGGAACACTCATGCACATGGTTTTATGTTCTGTTGTGCTATTTTCTTTTATTGCACAGCAATAATTTGCAACCATAAGGAGTGGACATCCATTTTTTTCCCTATACCTCCCATCAGTCCTAGCCAGTATAGCTAATAGCGAGAGACTGTGGGAGTTAGAGTCCAAAAACAATTGCCCACATCAGATTTTCCTGAGATTGGGGGCCACACTGGACACCACGGAACTCATTGGAGCTGCATTACAAAGAAGTTCCTCACTGCTACAAAAATTCAGTGGCAGATACTTTTCCTGTCATTGTTTCAGCTGACATCAATTTTTTTCCAAAACCACAGTGGCTTTCTGTGGTGCTTCACAACTGGAAGCTCAGCCAGTCTGCAGGAAAAAGAGTTTTCTTCCTTTCTGGGAGAAAAGGCAGAAGGAAAATCCCACCCCCGAACATGCCTTTCCTCTTTTGGGGTGTGGTTCTGCCATGCAACAGCATGGTTTTTTTGACAATAGTGTTTTGGAGGGATTTTGGTGGTAATAGGAACCACAAAAGTAACCTTGGGTGACCCCTTGAAATCCACCGCGATTAGATGTAAACTAGCATGATAGCCCACCAAACTGCATCACAGGAACAAGCGGACAGCAAGGCCCTCACTACCACTTCAGCTGGAACCAGTTGCCATTTGATTTCCCTTCTACTAGGATTCCTTCCATGTACACTCAGTCCCATTGGGCATATTAAGTTATTATTTTAATCTGCATGTGAAAAGGATCTAAGGGTTGTAGTAAACTACAAGTCAAACATGAGTCAACAGTGTGATATGGCAGCCAAAAAAAAAAAAAAATCAATGCAATTCTAGGCTGCATCAACTGAGGTATAGTATCCAGAATGAGCAAAATAATACTACCCCTTTATTCTGCTTTGGTCAGGCCTCATCTAGAATACTTTGTCCTGTTCTAAACACCACAGCTCAAGAAAGCTATTGAAAACTGGAATGTTTAGAACAGAGTGACCAAGGTAGTAAAAGGTCTGGAAGCGTCTTATGAGAAATGACTTAGGGAGTTGTGAATGTTTAGCATGAAGAAAATAATATTGAGAGCTGACATGGTAGTCATTTTGAAATACTATTGCATAGAAAATTAAGCAAGTATGTTTTTTACTGCTCTAGGGATTTAGAGATTAGAATCCAAAGTGCAACAAAAAAGATTTCACCTAGACATTAGGAAGAAGTTCTTGATGGTAAGAGCTGTTTAATAAAGGAATAGAGTGTTTTGCAGGATTATGGACTCTGAATGTCTGTATACAGAGGCTAGATAGTTGGTGGGGATTGGACTGATTGGTCCTTGCAGTCTCTTCCAGTTCTATAATTCTAGGATCCTGTTCTCTGGCCATGCTGGTAGAAAAGTAGTTGTATCAATGTGGATTGGGAAACTTCTGGAGTGGATCTCCCATCTTCCATGCAAAGGGGCTATTTGGAGATGGGTCACTGCTGGAGACTCCCTCTATACTGCAACCACTTCCACCCTGCCTCATTCCATTGCAGTTAATCTCTAGTTACCATTGTTGCCAATGGGATCTTCTTTTATACCTAAGTGCTATGTGAGGTGTATGGAAGGAAGCAGAGAAAAAAGGAGTGAAGAAAGAAAAATGGAAGAGAGAAAAGGCAGCACAAAAAGGGAAGGAAGAGATGAAGAGAAACAACAGGTGGTTGGAGGTGGAGAGGGGAGGAGAAAGGAAGGGAAAGAAGAAAATGATGTCTGAGCATAGGGTAGCTTCTACCCATTTGCTGTAAAGTTCAGCCCCTGGAAGGTTTCTCAAAAGGGTACATGGCCCTCAGGTCCAGAAATCTTCCCCATTTCTGTAGAAACCCATTAAGTAAATATGTCCATAGGTCTCAAAGTTAGTATAGTTGCCATTGCATTTACCCTTTTCAGGCATTGTTTCTAACATTTCTCTACCCACTCCACAGTACAGCCTTTCCATAGATAGCTGTGAACTATTTCAGAAACACTATTGTGGATAGCAGAAGAGTCCTGGAAATAAAATAAAAAAAACTCGAAGAAGGGGGAAATATATATCTTTATCTTGTATTTCAAGTCTTTATTATTATTTTTTAATAATTATGGAAAAAGAAAGTAGAAAAAATATATATTTACATACACACACACATATATATACAGAAAACAGTGCTAAACAGTTATATGATAATACTAAAATCTGTACAGATATTGATATATTCTCAACATTTTCAACTGTAATAACAGAATTTATGGATAAATAAAATAGATGTGTATATACATAAACAATCGATCTATATTGATCTCATCTATTTAACTAGAAATTTCTTCCATCCTTCCTAGTACTTTTTTTTAATTCCTAAGTAACACATTCTAGTACCTTTTATGCATACACTTCTAAGTAACCTGTAGCATTACATTGTTTCTTTACTACTGTTGCTCCTGAAGCTTTGGTTAAACATCACTTAGCCCAAACGAATGTCACACATCCTATTCCACACAAATTTTAAGTAATCCTTTTAATATATATATGAACACAATATGCGGTAAGCACATTGGAGATCTCTCAGCCTGTAATAACATTTGTTATGCTATATTATTTTGGGTGAATAGCTAATTAGTCAAATTTGTCTGGCCGCTCTTTAGTTCCTTTGACCCTAAAAAAACTCTCTTATCACTGGATCCACTCCTCTTTCACTTTTTTCTCATCTTGTCCTTTAATTATATGAGTTAATATATCAGTGGATTTCATTTCAAAAAGTTCCTGCCATGACACGATGGTTAAATGGTCTAGACACCTCAGTGAATCCATCTCCTTTGATCATTGGGAATTAAGCTGGAAACAAACAAACAAATTCACGCTAGCTCAAAATCTGAACGAAAACTATATGAAGATGTTCCACTCTTGGCACCTGACACCTGTAAAATTGAACAAGATATATAAAATTATTTCAGCCACATGCTGGAAATGTCAAGAAGGGTCAGGACCTTTTTCCGCAGCTGGTGGACATGCAGGAAAGGCAAGAACTACTGGTCAAAAATCCACAATAGGATAACGGGAATGTTCGGCTTTAAATTTGCTACATCACCAAAACTTTACTTATTAAATATGCTACATGAACTAGACTTGCAAAGAAACACTGGAGAACACTACTCTACATGATTACTGCGGCCAGATTAGTCTTTGCTAAAATAAATGGAAAAAGAACGATACCCCAGAGATTGAAGAAGGGTCTTTTTCTAAATCTTAGGCCCTTTTCACACGGCATTCACCATGCGAAAGGGCCTCTGGAGCGTTGCACGATTGCGAGGAGCTGTCCACACGATGTCTTTGCAATTGCGTGATGCTGCTGGGGCTGGCAGACACCAATCACACACTATTTCATTTTCAGCTTCTAGCTGAAAATGGTGCATGATCACGCATTGCTTCAGGGCCCCTGTGCACTTACCGTGCGTGTGGAGCCTCCGGAGCCGTGGTGCTCGTGCTTCCTGCCCTAGCGCAACCTGGGAAAATCCCAGGCTGCGCTGTGGAAGGAAGAGGAGGAGCCTTCATGCTGCCTGGCAGCGGCTGCAGAGGTGAAGCAGCAGGGACACGAGAGCCTCTTACAAGAGGCGCTTGCACAATCCCCGTGCCCCAGCACTGAGAACAGGTAAGTTGCAGAAAGGGCCTAAGATAAGAAGAAAAGTAGTAGCATAATTAATAACGAACCTTTTAGTAATATCACTGCATGGTAGAGCAGCAGACTGAAGGGAGATCCTTGAGCCATTTCTCACAAGCCTAATGGAATAAGTTGTGTGAGAAGCCATGCATACAAAGGGAGGGCATCCACAGCAGCAGTACATTACCTAGAGGGGTCTTAAGACCAGAAGTTATATACAGGGAGAGGAGTGTCAAGTGATTCTAGGACCATGGGCCTCCAACATTTCATGGATGAATACCAAGGCATGTGTGGCCTAGCAACATCAGAGTGCAGTCAAGATAGCAAAACTGAGGATGAACACACAAGCTTAGGAGAGGCTGCAGTAGTTTGCTTTTGGGAAGGGCAAGTTGCTGTCTCTTCCTCTCCTCTTTACCTTGCTGAGTTAACAGAATGCAAACTACTTCTGCACTTTAAGCTCAGTTTGCAGCAACTGAAGTAAGCTGACAACAAAGGAGGAAAGTGGGAAGTGAAGAGAGAAACTGGGACATTTGAAAGGCAGCTGAAAAGTGTAATAGCAGAGGATTAATTGGGACTATCCCGCCAAATCAGGACAGTTGGAGTCAATTGTGATGATGTTAGGGCTGATCCATATACTACTCAAGTGCATGGGGTCCACGGTGGAGAGTTATTACCATCAGAGCAACGGAAGCAGGGTAGAGGGTCACTAATACTCAGGCCACTGCTAAAACTGAAAATGAAGACTTCCATCTCTCTAGACAGGTTGGGAGGCAATGCAAAGTGAAAACTACCCTATCCAGAGCCGAGAACAGTTTAATGCCATAATTTTGATTACTCATTACATATGTCTATAGGACCTGCCCTACCATATGGCAGAATGAATTAGCCACTCCAGGTAGCAGATGAAGGACGAAACAGTAGGCCTCTTTCATTTTAGTTCAGCCATACAGCCATTTTGTTCTCATGGGTGATGGAGTTTTGTGTGCCACAAGGCCTGCCAGTAATAGGGATATAATTCTTTGTTAATTGCATTCTCAAAGGAAGTACTGAGTAATTTTAAGGATTTTCTTCCCATGTGAAAAAGTCTTCAAAAACTGCACAGTTTTGGTACTTCTGTGCAAAATTCGCAAGTGCTTTTTTTGTGTGTAGGAAATACTGGCGTCCTGTTCAGTATGTACTGTATTGTACTATACGGAATATCCAGCCCTCTCCTGGCAGCAGAGCACTTTGTGAGAGGCAACCACAGGGCCCCCTGTGAAGTCTTGTTGCAGGTTTCTATCACAAAGTGCCTTGATGCTGGGAGATGCTAGACACTTCTTCTCTCACTACTCTGCTCATCACCATCCTCAGAACTCTCTGTCTTGGTTGGGTTGCCTAGTTTCTTTGGTATGTTTTGGGGGAGGGTTGTATTGGGAAATGAAGCTTCAATGACAGAGCTCCATTGTTATCACTACAGCCCTTTCTGCAGGACATTGTCATCCTGCAATGGGGACAGGAGAAGGACGGGAGCATAATGATGGTTACAGATGACCTTGTTGCAGTCCTGTCCTTCTCCTGTCCCCAGCCAATACAATCATGGAGTAAATCATTGACAGGCTTTCCCTGTCAATGACCTGTGATCGTGCCACCATCCCACACTTACCTGGTGTGCAGAGGGTCCAAAAGCACAATGGCTGTGATTCCTACCCTAGCCCAGCCTAGGAAAGTACTCAGTTGCACTACGGCAGGAAAGGGCAGAGCTGTTGCACTTCCTGGATCATGGAGGCAGCTGGCGCAGAGGGCAGTACTCCCATCACATTCCCCTCCCAGCACAGTCACTGCTAGGCTCCCCACAGGATGCCACCTGGATAAGGTAAGGTGTGGAAAGGGCTTATGTTTTGGGATGCAGACTCTCAGTCTCCATTTTCTGCACAGAACATATTCTGTATTGAGAACATATTGAGAACATATTCTGCACAAAATTCACATGTGATATTTTTGTACAGAAAGCTACATTTTCTGTGCTGGAAAAAGCATTTTCTTCACAGAAAATATTTCTGCACAGAAATATGAGGGAAAATACTGTTTCCTTCATGGAAAGTACAGTTTTCTATATAAAAATATCATATGTGTATTTTGCACAGAATAAATCTCAAACTGAAATTTCTCATCAATTTTCCTTCTCAAGGTGTTTACCCCCTGCGCCAAAAAAATTCTTCTGAATGTTTTAAAATATTCTTTCCATTTCTAGTCAGGAACCTCTGAAATTAACTTTTGAGTGCTCTTAGATTTATTTATTTTATTTTTTTGAAGTATACTGCTCTTCCAGTATACTTGAAATGAAATATAACTGCCAGTCCAGTTTGCTTGTAAATGATGGATTAAGGGTGGATCACCCAGATCACAGAATGTCATGGGATGGCCCAAAGTAACTGTAAAAAATTATGGATTCTTGGTTTCTAGCCCCAGTAGATACTGAGAGATGAGGCCCTATGATCTCATAGCTGAGACTGCAGCCACACAACATTTCCCAAATAAATTTGTAGCAATACATGAGACATTAGTGTGTAAGCCATAAAGATTTCCATCTGAATTTTTTTTCCCTTTGGATGAACAAAAGGCTTCCAGGAAGCTAGATAAATTAGCTTTGTTTCTAATCATTTTCACGAGGTTAGGTTGAGTTAACCATGAATATTAATGCTCTGTGAATTATGGAGTCTGCCTTCCCCAGCACTCCATGCATGCGTGCACAGCAGAGCAATGCTCGGCATCGTTACGCTCATCTCTCTTTCTCACACAATCGATGGCCATATGTCTAAATGTTCCATCTTGTTAAGAAAACAAACCAAGAGCAAAAATACAAACAACATCTTGTGGGTGGGAGAGTGGGTTTCTCCTATGAATTTGAATGAAGCTAGGACTGTAGAATGGGAATGTAACTAAGGAGTAAGACATCTGAGTTCCCAGCTATCAAAACCAGGATCAGGGAGTTCAGGAGGCAGCCACCAAAGTAAGTTGCATAGCTCATGGATCTCAACTCAAGTACACAGTTCAGTTTCATGATTTTGCTGAGGATTCACAAAGGATATTTATTAATTTTATTTCATTGTATTTCTAAGTTGCCTTTCTCTCAAATTTGTGACCTATCAATGGCTTGCTGGCTTGATTGCATTTGTGTCCCACTTGTCTTCTAAAGTGACTTACAAATCAATATAGAGTCATAGAGCTGGAAAGGACCATGAGAGCTATCTATTTCAACAACCTGCGTGCAGGAATACATATGGGATAAATGAAAACTAAACAGCTAAGTGTAAAGTTTTCGTTGAGCAGTTGTATTACAGAGATATGGCAACCATTCATTGATTTTGTAAACAATGCATCTGCTATCTCATGACGATTGGGGTGTTAGCATAAATACTAGAAAAATTAGTTGCAGGATCTTTGATGTTTTACATTTTGGAAACTGAAAATTCAAGATTGTTCACAGGGAGGAAAGAGAAATGTACTTAGGCTGCACTGGACAATTGATTGTATTTCAGTGAGGGGTTGGAATAGGAACTTTTTTGTCATATGTGAAATATTTATGTTTCAGAATTTTGTTTTAGGTTTTTTTGTTGTTGTTGAAGTCAACTAATATGTTTTTTTTAAAAAAAATTGGTTAAACATTTCAAGCATGCAGACTGATTTTTTTTCTTTTGTGATCAACATGCTTCACTGGTTTTTCCATTTTCTCATGTACTACTGGTAAATGTCTAATTTGGTCCTATAAAAAAAAACTGAGGCACATCAGCTTCTTTAAGGCCACTAAAGAACTATATTAAGTGTTTCTTTGCTGCAATGGCACTGGCAAACAATTGTCTTCATTTTGGATACTTCTGCCTTTTTTACGGGCAATTGTAACCCTCACACACTTGAATGGAACACTTCTGCTTTGTTGCAGAATCCATACAAAATCCCACCTACAATCTAGCCATTCTGCACAGTGGTAAAACATCTTAACAAACAAAAAATGCTTTTTGCTATTAGATGTAGCCTTTAGTCTCAGCCAATATAATATATTGTAAAAATATCCCGTGATGTTTTTGGCAAATCATGCTGAAATGAAGCAGAAATTATGTGTTCTTGTTGTCAGGAGATTGGCCCCATTCAGAGGAAATCAACATTTCTACCATGGGGATTTGCGGGGGGGGGAGGAGGATTCTCTTTGGATCAGAAAATATAAAAGAGGTGTATGCTTTTTCCTAACACTCACCCTGACCTTGATCCTAACCTACAGTAAGTTGGCATTCTTGTTGGTGGCCAATGGTTAACAGGCAAGTGTCAGAAGATTCAAAACTCAGGCCATTTCTGCACTATACTGTTATAGAGCTATTATTCCACTTTGAACATCCTGTGGAATCCTGGGCCTTTTCCACATTTTATTTTTAAAATGGGGTGGCGCGTCCTCCGCTGAGGACGTTTGCACTTGGGGGCAAACTGGGTCCGGACTATTTACTGTATGTCCGGACTTCAGCCCGCTCCGGAACACCCAGAACTGGTGGTTCGCCGTGCTATTGAAAGACCAATTTAAAGAGGAGTTTCAATAGCCCGGCGTGTCCAGTCCGTTGCTGCGCTAAGTGTAGATTTGCAGGCTCGCACCAGCGTGAGGCTGCAAATCTTCCGGGGGCAGGCTTCCGGCTGGAGAGCTTCTCCGGTTGGTAGAGAGCCTCCACCAACCGGAAGCCTCCATTTTCGTCTCTGTAGAGTGTGTAGCGTGGGCATGCGCTGCTCCGGATCAGCGTGGATCATCGGGGGGGAGCGTGCCAGTCCGGTGAGTAACGGACTGCCCCATTTCCCCCCGAAAGTGCGGAAAATCCCCTGGAGTTTGCGGTTTAGGGAGGGGCATTTAGAATTCTTAGCCACAGAGCTCTTTGGCCTCAGTAAACTGACAAACCGCAGAATTCCACAAGATGCTCAAAGTGGAATAATAGCACTATAACAGTGCAGGGCAAAAATGGCCTAGAAGCTGGTTTAAAAGAAAAGAAGGAGAAGGGGAAGGAGAAGAGCTTTACTTGGGTTCATTGACTGTACTAACCAGGGTGCACTGGTTTTGTATGACAATTCAGGAGTGGAAAATAGATTATATATATTGAAATCCCAGCAGCCTTAATCAGCATTCTCAAAGGTGTGGAATGCTGTGAAGTTTCAGTCTAACAATATTTGGAGCACTGCACAATTCTCACCCCGGTCTGGCCTAAAGGAAAAAAATCTAATGTACATACAAGTATCCTTTTAAGCCTTACAACAGAGAGGAAAGGAACTTTTATGCATAATGATATGGAACTATTGCGAATAAAAGACAGGCATTCTTACATATGAATGCAAGACTACCAAACAGACTGGTGAGCACATTTATAGACAGTGGAGAAATTTCTTGAAGTGACACTGATGAAAATTAATTGCTTGCCGCTGGACTTTGTGTTACATATAAGGTACTTAGTTCTGAACACTGACTGGCTCTTTGGTACTAACAGGAGCTTTGTTTTCTGAGGTTAATTGCTATATCAGAGAAAGAAGAATTTAGCTTCTCTGCCATGTGTGCTGTAGTCCTGATTAAAGTGTTGGCCTCAAGGATAAAAAAAAAGAAGAAGAAGAAGAAGAAAAGAAAAAAGAAAACCCCATGTGTAATTTACAGCCACACAAACTAGTGTCTGGTTTGACCCAGGGGCTACAATCCTGTGGGCACTTACCTGACTTTAAAAGGTCTTATTCTTGATCCATGCACAAAGGGTTGTAGTGTGACACAAGAAGCCCTTGTTTACAGAAGTGGTGAGTTGCTAAAACTCCTGTTTGTGTGACTGTGTGGTTGAATACTTCCCCATGAAAGAAACTGGAGAGGAAAGACCCATAGCTAGACGAGTATACTCGGCAGAAATTGCCGCATCCATACAGAGTTTGGTTTATGTGATACTTCTTCCCTTGTTCATATTTTCTAGCTGTGTCCAGAAACTGATTTCCAGCACACCTGTGTGATGTCACTGCTCTTAGTTTATTCAGATCTCCCCTGACATTTCCAGAAATCCTTTCGGCATAATTTCCACATACTTCTGCAACTCAACCTAGTTACATATGCACAGTTCCTCTTACTCACTTAAGGTTATGTATTCGCAAAATGAAGTTCACAAAAGAAAAGAGAAATGTGGCTGATGTAATATACTCCAAATTTGAGGTCCACCACTGAGAAGCTCCTACATACCATTACCCTTGTTAAGAGTGAACACTCAAGAAAAATCCCTGAAGCAGGTCTAAGTATACAGGTGGGATTTTATGACTAAATGTGGACAAATAACTGGTCCCAAGTTTTTAGTGCTTCAAAGGTTAAGAACAACATTTTGAATGGTCAGAACTTCCACTGAAATACCTGTACTTTCTTACAGTTGGCCATTTATCTTCCCTTTCTGTGTTGTCACTTCTGTAATCCAATGTTAATTTATGAATTCCTTGAAGTTTATGAATCTCTTGGAGTTCATAAATCTCTTGGGATAAGGAGCAGTCTGCTTATTTGTACTTGTGTATATTTAACCTTTTCAGGCAGGACTTCCGTTGAAAATCTATGTAACAAAAAGAGTTTGTGGTGGACTTATGTTTTTTAATCTTTTTATCATGAGCTATATTTTTATATTGTATAATCTTAAGCCTTTAACTGAAGTGCTATTTAATATTTAACTTTTCTACCTTGGATCCTGCATAGGGAGAAAGGCAAGATACAAATCAGATAGATAGATAGATAGATAGATAGATAGATAGATAGATAGATAGATGAATGATAGATAGATAGATAATAACTGTTGCTGCTGCTGCTGCTACTAGTGGCAGCAATAATAGTAATGTATGAGTGATATGAGAAAGAAATATCTGAAAAGAAATATATGAAAGACAATGGAAGTGGGAAATATGATTTATTTCAGATATATGTACTCAGGATAGGGATAAACTCTGTAGTGCAATAGCGCATCAAGATACCATTTCCAAAGAAAATGTCAGCTTGATCTCCCCAAGCCAAGCAAAAACAAATAAGCTCAATAGGAAGAATCAGTTTTCCTGGAATATCTGTGTAGAAGAAGAGCAATAATCAATTGTGTGGATTTTCACACAATTAAACAATGTCATCATAGTTAGTCTTCAGGAGTAGTGTTAGAAACAGCCATCAAAAAAGGAAGGAAGGAAGGAAGGAAGGAAGGAAGGAAGGAAGGAAGGAAGGAAGGAAGGAAGGAAGGAAGGGCTGAGGAAACTTTTTGCACTTTCCCTATGACCAGGCCAGGAGACCACTTCATGCAAGCAGGAAAAAAACTCCTAAGTCCTCTATCATATATTTGGTGTAACTGTGGTATTTTTTTTTATGTCCCTGTCCTTCCTTCCTTCCTTCCTTCCTTCTTCCTTCCTTCCTTCCTTCCTTCCTTCCCTCCTTCCCTCATTTATTTATTTATTTATTTATTTATTTTTGAATAAATATACGTACATTGAATTAAGTCTTGTATGTCCTGGGCTTCTCAGAAGATGGGCTAATAGTTCAGGCAATAAGATGATCCAGGGATACTGCAGGAATTCCATTTCCTGGACCAGAGTACTAACTCCTATATAGATGCTCGATTGAACTACATGTAGTAGGAGGATCAACCCATCTGGTGGACCCCCATCAATCAAATGAAAGAAACACCTTCCTTTCATTTATTAGTTCCCTCACTCTATGACTTCCTCAAAGCTAATCTGTCACAAACAGTTAAACTTAAGCCATATTATATCACCTTATTCACTTCACACAACGGTCACCCAGAGGACCTTCTCGTTGGCCACCCCTAACCTCCTGGAACAGATTAGACAGCAAAATATACTGTCTGAATTTTTAAAAGTGTTAAAGACTCTTCCAGCAGGCCTACCCAGTCTATTTTTAATTATGATATTTTAATTATGATATGTTTGTCTTTTGAATGGTTTTATGTTTATAGCGTATTTTAATCATAATGTGTATTTAATTGTATTTTAACTTCTGTTGTACCCTGTCTTGAGCTTTGAGGAGACATGGGTAACAAAAATTGTTGTTGTTGTTGTTGTTGTTGTTGTTCACAGAGAAAGAAGAGTTTCCTCAGTTGCTGATCCAGCAGATAGCAGTGGTAGTAGTGGTAGTATCGAGAACAGCTCTGAGTTATTAATTATGGTCAACACATTCTGGAATTACAGTTCCTCCCTCAAGGCTTTTCTGTCCCCACAAATCCACTCCAATATGCACTTATACTCTTTCTTCTGCCCCAAAATTTAGGGAGGTGCCTGGGTGGGTCAGCCAGTTGGGGTCTCTCTTGTGTGTGTTTGTGTGTGTGTGTGAGATAGAGAGAGAGAGAGAGATAGGGAGGGAGGGAGAGAGAGAGACTTTCTCTTTTTATTGGTTTGGAGACTCCAGCATCTGAAATCATCACTCTTGCTCCAAGAATGATAGATTCTTGTGCTCCCTTTTGTTGCTCTTTAACTACACCATTGATTGAGTGAAATTACAGGGTGGGAGGTGTAACAAGTAGTCTCCCCTCCAGTAAGCAGATGCAAAAGGTAACTTTCAAGATGGACTTTGAAGAGGGCTATCCTCACCTTTTTTCTTTTTTCTTTTTTAAAGTTATCACATTAATGGAAAGACTCCACAGATACAGGAGTCTTTTCTCTTTACCATGTAAAGAACAAAATTGCGCCAGCAATAAAATGGGAAGTATGGTTGAAGCTAACGTATTATCCCTCCCTTTACATGTCTTTTTTTTCCTCAAAAAGAAAATGTTTGAATGAGGGCCTTTCCACATTACACTGTTATAGTGGTATTATTTCACTCTTAACATCCTGTGGACTTCAGAGGGTTATAGTTTATGGAGGCCAAAGACCTCCCTGGCTCAGAATTCTAAATGCTCCTCCCTAAACTATAAACCCAAGAATTCCACAGGATGCTGAAAGTGGAATAATAGTACTATAACAGTGTAATGCAGAAAGGCCCTGAGACTAGAGAGGCAGCAAGGTGATACAGAAGGGAGCTCTTGTCCTTGGCAATCTTCTGTGTTAATTTTATTAAAACAACATTAAAAAGCCAGAATAACAAAACAAAACAAAAAGAATCACATCAAGTCACTTACAGAAGTATTTTAAGCACCATATTCCATTTTTCCTTTTGTACTTAAGATTGTGGATACTACCAGTGTATCAACTTAAAAATGGATTTTTCCAGAATTTCAGAAGCTCTGATAATGGTTCATGTGAGCATCACGTTTTTTTTTTTAGCAAACAGTAAAAAGGGTTGCCTGTTACCAATATGGTTGTCATAACAAGTATTTTCTCATGTAGATCTCAGTCTGTATGTCAGTTTATCCATCAATGCCAGTGACCAGATCCCATTCTCAAAGTTAAATCTGCATCTCTCCAGTGCTTAGAAGTCTGATCCAGCAGCTATAATTAAAATTGAAACCAAATCCTTCGAGTAGAGAGAGGAATTGGGACTATTATATATATGGAAAGTATCAACCATGCTCCACATCCCTGGATTGTTTGAGTTAACATTTTTCATAGAAAATAAAGCATCATTTTCTCAAACTTTTGGTACCTCTGGGCTCTTTAGAATTGTGCACCATTGTACTCTGCTCTTCACATCCTATCCAACAGAGTTTAGCTGAGGTCTGGTGTCATTTATGAACAACTTGATGTACATTATTTTGACATTATTTCAAAAACAGAAATCCCAAACTCTTCCTCATTTCGGTATCACTGAATCCCATACTTGATTCTAGTTTTCAGAGAGTTTTTGATTTTCCTTATAGACAATAAGAAAAATTAATAATCCAGTTGTAAAATTACATATCATGCTCTTGTATTCAAAATTACTTGTCACAAATAATCCTTCAAATTTAGTAATCCATCTTGGACACTTCAACTTATGGAAATCTGAACTGGCAAATTTGTAACCAAGGTGTGGCCTAACATACCAAATTTACTATGTAACGAATGTCACCATATCCTTCTCCTTAAGCCCCTTTATTAATCATCTAGATTTCTCTTTCATAGACAAGGAAAAACAATGTGAGAACTGGAAGGTTATACACACTATCCAAGATTTGTTTCAGATGCGTTGCCCAACAAATGTACATTTATCCTTGGGGACTTAGTTGGAGGAATCTACCCAATGATCTTCATTCTTGGGTTTTTGAAGTAAGAAATCCTCTCCTATGAAATCACTTTAAAAGCATAAAGCAGAGGACAGTGATTGTCTTGGTACTGATTCTTCTAAGATGTTGTGGTAGCCTTTTTTGCCTGAAAATCTGGGTAAAAATACTATAAATAAGTAACTAATGTGATCTTCAGTCATTATCTTTTTTTCAATTCACCCCTCCAAGAATAAACAATTAAAATGTTCTTTTAAAAATTGTCAGTGGGCCAAAATCTGCTCATCACAAACCAGATGTCTCTCCTTCTGTCAGAGTTGCGGATATGAATGCAAGAGCAGAATTTGGGCTGATACAAGGAACCAGTTTTAGTCACATATTAAGTAATAGAGTGAATCTGCCAGTGGAGAAACCAGAGTGCCAGAACTGTGCTGCGGAAGCTACAGTGTGTGTGTGTGTGTGTGTGTGTGTGTGTGTGAGAGAGAGAGAGAGAGAGAGAGAGAGGAGCAATGAGCTCCAGTTACAGTGTTGTTAAGGAGTCAAGGGACTGGGGTGGGATGCAGTGAGCACAATGAAAATGATAGCTGCTATCACATGCCAAAGACTCCTTTCTGCATCCCTGAACAGGAATGTATCATTCCCCATCCAACTCTTCATTTTGTTTAGCCAAAAGTGAACTGGAAGGATTTGCATCCAGCCATTTGTACAGATGGTTCTTTTACACGGCCACTGGAAGGAAAGGAGAATGACTATGCTGGGAGGAAAGCTATTTATGGAAGATCGTAGGTGGAACAATATAGGTGTTTTTTTTCCCCTAACAGGAAATTCTGTTCTTTACAAAAAGTATATTTTAAAATGTTGAAATTAATGTCCCTGTATTCTCACATTTTCCCATCCTCAAACATTGTCTCAGATATGAGGGAAAATATGCCCACCAAATATAATAGCAGTACAAAATTCAATCAAATGTACACAATTGATAAGGTGTAGCCACAAGGGAACATCACAAGTGTACTTTTCAGTTGGCAGTTGGGTACCCATATTCAAAACAGAGCTTGGAGCACTTTTTTTTTTTTAAGGTAATTCATACCTCCACTTGTTACTGATCCCCCAAAAGCAATTCATGTTACAACACAGCACAATAAAAAATTGCAACTTGTTGTGTTACTAGTTGCTTTTTGGGGAGGACTAAAAAATGGCTGATAATGGGCCAACTCCTAGCCATCCAATAATTACATTTGTGAAATGATTCATTAACATTAGGAGCGCTGGAGCACTTCGGCATTATCATTGTAATAATAAAAAAAATAGGATTGCCTCCCATCACCCCAAAAAGTAACATATTGTGAGAATGGAGCACTGGAGCACTGAAGTCCTACAACTGCCATTTTCATTGAAAATGCTCTCATTTACCTCAATGCACATGGAAGACCTCTGGGACCTCTGTCAGGACCAGGATCACAAAGGACACGAAAGGGTTAAAAAAAAAACCCAATTTCTCCTTGCAAATGCTAGGTTCAGTCATCTGCTTGAGTCCCCCCACTACCACCCTCATTTGAATAGAGAAGAATAAAGTCAGACCTAGTTGCCTGTTATGTCTTAAAAGTAATTATAGTTTTGGCTCTAAATGTGGGATGAAAATCAACAACTGACAGTAGCTTGCAGCAGCAGCACCTATGCGCTTAAATGATGGTTGTGTCAAGCTTGCCTTGAGGGTTGAATTCAAAATGGAGAAGCAATAGGTGAGAAAGGAGGCAGAGTCCATCCCCTGCCTGCTGTCTCCCCCATCCGCCTGAAATCAGCTTCGGCATTTTACCGTCTGATAGGCTGATTTCATATCTCAGGGTCTGACCAGGGGAAAAGAAGTTGCTAGAATGGTGTTTTGGAGGTGAAGCAAGAGAGGAAGGATTAAACTTCCTTCCCATCCACATTCTTTATTGATTTAAATCTATTTCTCTCTCTCTTTCTCTCTCTCACACACACAGAACTTCATTTTTTTTTCTTCAATAGACCATTCAAAAACATGGGTCTACTATTGTCACATCTAATTAGACCCACAGTTGCACCTCAAGCCTGATTCACACATGTGTATATGTGTGTTTTTAAAGGTATTTCTATTCTACTTGTCTTTTTTAAAAAAAATCCTTGAGGTGATTACGATATTCCAGCATTAAAAAAACAAAACAAAATTCAATAAAACCAAGTAATAGAACAATAAAACAGCAATAAAACAATAAAATATTTCATTAAAATTAGTAATCTACTACTAAATTCACAAAAGGGCAATACCTTTATTGGCCAACCAAATTGCAGTATCACTGGTTTGTGGATTGGGGGAGGGGGATATTTTGTTTTTTGTGTTTTGTTTGGCTTTGTTGTATTTTCCTGTATGATCAAGACAGTTACCCCAAATATAGTCTTGCATTTGAAAATAGTGAATTTTGTCACAACAGGAGAAACTGAGGCCATTTCTGCACTACACTGTTATAGTACTATTATTCCACTTTCAACATCCTATGGAATTCTGGGGTTTGTAGTTTACTGAGGCCAAAGGGCTCTCTGGCTGAGAATTCTAAACACCCCTTCCTAAACTACAAATCCCAGGTGTAGTGTGGAAATGGCACTAATAGATTGGGACTTATTTCTCTGAGGCTTTGTTTTACAAAGGTAAAACTTTTTCATTTGGACTACAATTGGTAAATTTACCTATACATGACCTAAAAGGTCTTCCAAATGTTTTGGATATTGTTTTAAATGTTACAAAATAAGCAACACAAAAGATTTTGAAGGTCCATATACTTTTAGTGCAATAGGATTACAGCATAGCCCTTTGCCCCATTCCTGTCCTTCCCATCTGTTAAGATCTTGGTAGCTTTGATGATGCTCCTTCCCAAAGTATCTCTTTTCTCTTCTTGCTATATAGTCGTGATTATGAAGTCAGGCAATCCAGAAAATGTCATGCATGCCTCATTTTTTGCAGTATTCTTAAATTAACTTGCAGTGCACATTTTAAGAATAAGGAGCCAGTAGGCGGCTGAGAAGCATTTACTACCAGGGAAAAAAATGGTGATAGGCAATAGGAGAAACTATTTTTGAAATAGAAATCCTCCCCCTAACACATACTACATCAGCAGCGTATGAATCAGGGCTAAATAAAGAGCAGAAGTCAAAGCCTTCAAGACTAGGCCAGGACTTGCTTTCAAATAAAGTTCTCTCCCAAATGGTGGCAGCATTCTGGTTTTGAAACCAATTATGTTGCTAACAAAGAGGCTGAAATATCCAATTTTAAGATCTGCTCTGCTATGTCTGCCACCTATCTTCATACACATTATTCTGACTAATTGCCTTCTGCTAGCTTCCAGAGGTGCATAAGCTGTGTCCCTCTAGATGTTGTTGGACTTCAATTTTCTGCAGGCTGACCCAAGATGCTCAGTTCTAAGATATGATGGGAGTGGCTGTTTGTCAGTTACTGGAGTAGCATAGGTTCCACACTTCACTGGAGAACCTGTTTGATGCAGCACTGTCCGTTTGTTTTTCAGATCATCCATATATGTCCATATTTGTAAAGCCATAAGAACAACTTTCTCCTCTTCCTCACATTAAAGAGTTCCCTCATATGTTAAACATGCGCTGAGAAAGGGATTTCAAATATTGCTGCCATTCATAACATGCATTCTGAGTAACTTTTGAAAGAGCTGGCATACGAATAAATGGTATTGTTTAGATATTATGCCTTGCAACAACTTCCATCTATAGAAAAGGAACAGTTCTTCAGTCATACTTACTCATTCAGTCATAATACTTACAGTTTGTAGTTTACTGAGGCCAAAGAGCAATCTGGCTGAGAATTCTAAATGTCCCTCCCTAAACTGCAACCCCCAGGATTCCATAGGCTGTTGAAAGTGGAATAATAGCACCATAACAGTGTGATGCAAAAATGGTCTGAGTCTCAGTAAAAGAAGACCCATATAGATCAATGGGAATTTGGTAAATCAACATTTGTGTAAGTTCTATATTGATTGATAGGGTCTACTCTAGTTGGGTCTAACACCGATTTTGTTTCACAGGTACATATATCAGGGTGCATTGCTTTAAAAACGCATGTATCTGGAAAATTACATTCAAAATGCATGTGTTAGAACAAGAAACATATGGAAATAGATGTGGATAACAGCAACTACAATCTAGATTGATGTGGAAGTCAGACAGAACAGACTTATGATTCAATACATGTGAAACTGATCCAGACTGGGAACAGACTGGCTTCTCCACATCACCATTAATTTGTTCTGGGCTTTTCCTTCCACAAGGAAGTCCAAAGTGGCTAGCAATACAGAAACAAAGGTATCACATAAGAGGACAGCAATAAATGTACTACTACGATCATAAACATAGTTTCAAGTCTGTTAGCAAATATGAGCATTGTAAATATATCAAACAAAGGGAAAATGAAATGCAACACACATCTTAATGAACAAAACAACAACAACATACTAATGCTGTATTGAGAGCAAGCATGGGAAAGTGGTTTGAGTGCTAGACTACAGCCATTTCTTCACTGGACTGTTATAGCGCTATTATTCCACTTTCAACATCCTATGGAATCCTGGGGTTTGCAGTTTCGGAAGGGGCTGCCTGGTCCCTCCTGAAACTGCTAACCCCAAGATTCCATAAGATGTTGAAAGTAGAATAGCACTATAACAATCCAGTGCGGAAATGGCCTACAACTCTGGAGACTAGGGTTCAATTCCCCACTCAGCCATAGAAACCCAGTGGGTGACCTTGATCAGGTCACGCTTTCTCAGCCTCATAGAAAAGAATGGAGAAAACTCCCTGGAATAAATCTTGCCCCCAAACCTCCATGTCTGGGCTACCTTAGAGTTGCCACAAGTTTGAAGTTATTTGAAGGCCCACAACAACAACAATGCCCCACTTCAGTATCTAATACATTAAACCATCTGGACAAACTATTAACTGAACTGGTGGATCTCCGCTAGACCAGTTAAAAGAAAAGCTAAAATAAAAACCAAACATGTCCAATTTATATAGAATATAAAGAGTCATCATATTGCCAGTCACAAAATTTTCACCATAGGAATAGAAGAATGTGAGGTGGTCCACACTGTTTTCATGTCACATGAATTCAACT
Organism: Ctenosaura bakeri; assembly: GCA_948474755.1. NCBI lineage: Eukaryota > Metazoa > Chordata > Lepidosauria > Squamata > Iguanidae > Ctenosaura > Ctenosaura bakeri. Next base: position 240,484 of record CAOLHI010001123.1, read on the forward strand.
GCTAGATGCAAGTGCAATGTGACTCTATTGGTGACTGTGATATTATAGTCCAGTCTGGAGCTTGCTCAAAAGGTGCTAATGATGACATCACTTCTTCCAGGTAGAGGGCAGGCACAACCATCTCAAACATTGATGAGGCATGACATTCCATGAAGGTCTACATGGAAGTAAAGTGATCTCCTTGTGAGCAGTAAGGAAACCAGAGTAGTAAAACAAATAACACAATTCCTCATCCCATTCCTCTGCTGCTGTTCCCCAGCCAGCAGCCTAGCATCACAACATGCAGAAAGAATTAATGTTCAAAGAAAAAAGACATGTTTTACAGAGATTGTACTACTCCTCTCAAATGCACTCCTTATCAAAGCCCCCAGTTTACAATGACAACAACGATGACAGTGATGAAAATATGATGATGATGATTGCTTTTTTAAAACCAGCATTTAACTCTCTAAAATTGCAGCCCTACATTTCCTTGCCTGGAAGGAAATCTTGTTGACACCTGTTAATATTCTGTGGTCATGGTTTTGGAATCTGCTGGGTTAATCATAGTCTAACCCATCCAGGATTTTAGGCAGACTGGCAAAACAAGGGGAATTCTGGAAGGAAAGATGCAGTGCACCTGTGATTGTGTACAAGTGAGGAATTATAGATTAAACTCTACATCTTTGAAAATATAGTCTAAATCTAGATTAAATTTCCAGGGCTTTGAACACAATAGCTTTGCAATAAATATGCACAGGTTCACACTGATTTCCCATGTATTAAAGATTCACTTTTCAAGTGTGCTGATTCCTGAGTGTGAGTTGTGTGGCCATTGTTTAGCCACCTTGTTTCTTTCCTACGGATTATGCATTACATGAAAGGATTGTATTTAAGACAGATCTTGCAAATGTTCTTCTTTGAACTCTGGGTTCCAGATCCCAAAGTCAGAAAAACCACTGGCCATGTTGGTTGGGGGGATTTTGGTAGTTGTAGTTTTGAGAACGTAACTTTACTGAGTTCTAATATAAAATGGTCCCTGAGTATATTCTTCTAGTAGAGAAGAATATGATGCCTTTTCTGTTTTGTCTGGCCTCACCAGCAGCAAGACATAACTTGCTGGTGGGTGTGTTTTCCGAGAGTGTGAGCACTGGTCAGGAAAACATCCACAGAACTGTTTAAACAGACTAAGAAAAAATGACATATTTCTTGTTATTTCTGATCTGTTTCTTTCATCCAGTTGCTTCACATTTAGCAGTCAGACTGATCTTCAAAGCAAAGGCTGGACCTAAACATTTTATTGTCTGAGACAAAAAAGGAAATGGTATGCCCTCACATTCCATGGACAAAAACAGATATTTGATTATTTTTGATTATTTTTCAGTGCTGGTGATGGGATTTCACTATGTCTGGAGGCAGTAGGCTAACTTACGAGATATACAGGGTGTGTGGCATCCAACAGTCTTTTCCAACACTTTATTGTGCCATTCCCCAGGATCTGCCATCTGAAATGACTGCCTAACTCTGCTTAATAGAAAGGCTGACCCTCTGCAGAAGAATATTCAACACTACGGAGCATGGAAATGTTACAGTTGGCCAGTCACATGAATGGCAACCATGATCATTGAGGAATTCTGGGAGTTGTAGTCCACAAACGTAACATATCCAAGCTCTGCAATGTTGCACTAAGAGGTCTTATCCTCTGTGCTGCTTTGCTGTTGCTGCTAAATTCCAGCAGTAGTACATAGTTTTGTTCGTATTTTATCCTGCACTGCTTTCTTCCAAAGAAGCTAGATCGTTACATTGCAGTAGAGAGCTGACACTCTGCAGTCTTGTCAAATGTCAGAGACATGACCTCAACCTGAAGTCCACCTCCTCTGGAAGTATCATCCATCATTTGCTGAACCATGTACAAAACCTAACCACTTGCTCCCCAAGGTGGGCTGTGACTTCTGAAGACAGCTGTATTTAAGACTTACTTTGACATCTCCAGTAAACAGGGAGCAAAAGAAGGACAGATACTCAGAGGTAGAGATGACAGCAAGAATCCCATTTCTCTTTCAGCTGGCATCAGCTGCCCATGGGCTATTCCTACCCTTAGAAGTTTATTTCCAGTTTTTAAATGAATGTATAAAATGATGGCATCAGTCATTTTTACAGAGCAAGGATCAATAGGACAACAAGCTGCAGATAATGCTTTCCTTTGGGGAGCACCTTGACTCATATATGTCATTTTCCCCCAGAGGCTTAGGGTGGTTCACAGGACAATAATAATAAAAAAAGGATAAAATAAGAATTAATTAATTTATTTACTTACTTACTTACTTACTTACTTATTTATTTATTTATTTATTTATTTATTTATTTACTGCATCTCCCCAAGGCTCAACATGGGGTAGAGCATAGTTTAAAATACAATATGTAACTAAAAAAATATAAAATGATATAACATATAAACCTAGATTAAAACACGGCCATAAAATACACCATTTTAAAATTGATAGTTTAAAATCAACTTGGTAGACCTCCCAGAGGAGATAAGTCCTTAATAATTTTTGAAATTCAGACAGTAAATTTATAGCTGTCAAATCTCTTCTGGTAGGTGCAACAGGGCCTGCTTTTCCTCCTCACATACTAGTATGGCAGCTTCCCCTCCCAGTCTACTAATGCATCTTGCCACTTTATACGGTTCTGCCTTTCCCTTTAAAACACCACCTTCATGTAAAAAGGGTAAAAGCCTTTCAGTTGTTATTTAGAATGTACTCCTGATCTAAGGTGGCATGGTTCTATTTGGTTATAACTACTGAAAATCATTCAGCTGAGTCAAAATTTATAAAAAATGTACTATATAAAGTATAAATATATAGTATAGTAAATATATAATCTTTATAGTATATAAAGTATAGTATTCCAAAGGATCTAAATAAACTGCAAAACTGGACTAAAATTAAGAACATGAAATTCAACAGAGAGGAATACAAGATTCTGCATTTAGACCACAAAAACCAGATGTAAGGTATAGGATGGGGGATAGGATATCTCAAAGGATATACTATACTATACTATATATAGTATAGTAAATATATAATCTTTATTGAAAAAACAAACAGAATAAAGTATTAGTTTTGTATGCATGTCCAAGCTCAGACAAATTTTCAGAATGTGTTTAAACCATTTCTTATATCTTTACATCAGCATAAAGGCATAGGTTTCTCTCACACATACAAGCCCTGTGGTTACCTTTTTGCCAAAGGTTCTATTCCCAAATCTAAGTCACTCTTGCTGACCAGATTCAAAAGTGGATTGATTTATCTTCTGCCACTCTTTCTAGGCTTTCTCTGAGAAAACACACCCCTCTCATTCAACCCCCCTTGGTTGACTGAAGAACTCTCTAGCTGAAGAACTAAGGCCATTTCCGCACAATGACACTCTTCCGCATCGTCTCGCTGCAGTCCTGGGTCCAAAAGGGAGCGTGTCAACAACGCTCCCCTCTGCACTCGCTTGGTCCATGTGGAAGTGAATGCAATGGTGCCACGTGTTCTTTCTGCAGCGCAGCCAGGCTTTTTCCATTGCTGCGCTACGTAAGGAAGCATCGCCAATGTGCTTCTGTAGCTTTTGCATGGCCAGAAGTGACAGGAGCACCGTGCGATCGCAGATGTGAAACGGATTTTTTCTGTTTTGCGAAAACTGCGCAAGCGCGATTCTCCGCAACAGGATGGCAGTGGAATGGTGACAATGTCATGCAGAAGCGCGATCTGCCATCCCCTGCCATCCTGTAGCAGAAACGAAATAGTGACATTGTGTAGAAAGGGCCTAACTTTTAGCCCTTTCTCCTGGAAGTCTGACTCCCAAACCAAATCAGCATGCCTGCTATTTGTGCATTTTTCCTCCCAGGCCTCCCATCCCTCCTTCACACTAATGGGCTTGATTTGTCTCTGGAATGGCCATTCTGCTTGCCTAGCAACCTGTTGCTGGGCAGCTTCTCTGACACCCAGGATAGCTACTCCTCCAATTCTGTCACAAGAGGTCATTCCACAATCTAGGAGTGGCTAGTGAAAATGTTCTCTGGGTGACCATTGCCAGTCTAGACCTGGCTGGTTTAAATTAATTGCCTCTGAGGACGTGAGTGTATGAGGCAGATTGTATGGGAGGAGGTGATCCTGCCGGTAACTTAGATCCAAAGGTAATAATCAACATTTTGTATTTTTCCTGGAAATTAATTAACAGCCAATGGAGTGATTTTGATATTGGTGTGATATGCTCACTCCTTGATGCACCTGCAATCATTCTGGCTGCTCTATTTTGAACCAGTTCTTGGTACAAAGGCAGCCCAACATACAGCACGTTGCAGAAGTCCAGCCTTGAGTGCACATGCACTACCATTTTTAGGTCTTCCAATTCTAGGAAGGGGCACACTTGATATATCAGCTGAAGCTAATAATAAGTGCTCCTGGTTGTCATATCTGTCTGAGCTTACATTTGGAGAGAAAGATCCAGGAGCATTTCCAAGCTATGAATACAGTCTTTCAGAAGAGTGTGACCCCATTCAAAACTGGTTGACACAGTTCCAACCCCAGATTATGACCCTTAATTCAGTTTCAATCTGTTTTCCTTCATCCAGCCCATTACCTCCTTTGAGATATCCTATCCCCCATCCTATACCTTACATCTGGTTTTTGTGGTCTAAATGCAGAATCTTGCATTCCTCTCTGTTGAATTTCATGTTCTTAATTTTAGTCCAGTTTTCCAGTTTATTTAGATCCTTTGGAATTCTGTTTGTGTGGTTGCTACTGCTACAGTCATCTCTTCTCATTCATTGGGGTTATGGGTGCAGAACTCCATGAAAGTGCAAAAACTACAAATATCTATAGGCCACAGTGGGGAGCATACCAGCTACTCAGTTTTGTCTTTGAGACACTGGGATTTCTTTGCAAAGCGGAAGTGGGTGGTTGGTAAAGCTCGTCCTATGCCATATTTAAGAGGGACTTACAAGCCTTGTCTTGTGTTTGCAGTCTCTCACAGTCTCCCTCAGTCTTTTAAAGCTTGCAGAGAGACTGCAAACACTATACAAGACTTATAAATCCTTATTGAAAATGGCATAAGGCAGCAGCAGAGGTGGCAGCAAGTAATCTGTAAATAATTAAATTCACATATGTTAAACCTGCGGATGTGGAGGGCCAACTGTAGATAATGGATTAATCACTGGAATTCACATAAGGATAATCAAAAGTAAACATTACCCTTCACCTAAAATAGAGACAAGCACAGGAAACATATGAAAACACCATAGCATGTAGCTTCTGCAATTGTGTGGGAATCTGGGTCTTATTCAGGGATATTGTTTTAGTGCCTGAAGTTAAATAGGCTGCAGGTAACCAGGTTCCAAAAGAATGAGCATGATGTGGTGCTTTGAGAACCATGAGAACCCCATGGGTGAACTTGGGTAAGTCACAATCTATCAGCATCAGAGGAAGGCAAAGGCAATTTCCCCCACCCCAACAAACAAATCTTGCCAAGAAAACCTCATGATAGGTTTGCCTTGGGATTGCTGAGAGTCAGGAATAACTTGAAGACACACAACAGCAAAACCAGGTTCCAAGCTATTTATGACTTTATTGACTAATAGGAAAACCTTAAACTTGTTCTGGAAGAAAATGAGTAGCCAGTGCAATTCTTTCAGCAAGGGCACTATATCCTGCCAGCAAATCACCCCATTCAGAAGCCCAGCCAAAGTACTATATTCTGCTCCAGGTTCATATTTTGTGTCAACTGAATCACTATATACAATTCATTGTAATAGATCACTTTGAAGTTGCCAGTGCCTGGACCACAGTACCCAGGCTATCCTTGTCTCCCACCCACCCACCACCAAAAATGAAACAGGTGTACCAGGATACTCTAGAACAAGGCATCCCAAATCTGAGCCATTAAATTGACTATGATTTCCAATGACCAAGATGGATCCTGGAGTATGTCTAAATTGTTCGTTTCATTTTCCAACAGAACCCACCCTTCCAGCTGATCATTGTCTCCCATGGTAAAAGTAACAGTTAATCACTAGCCCTCCCATCTATTATTAGCAGAACATAAGGTTTATCTTACACTGTACCAGCATATCCTCTCATTTAGTACTGCTCCACCTGAGATCACAGGTTAGTGCATTAGGACTTGTTTCATTTCTCAGGAAATCCCCCAGATACAAGGGGAGAAAGTGAGATCAGGATTAGAATCCATAACTATAAATATAGCTTCACCACAGTTTGTCAGATGTTTCTCCCTTCAGTACTGCAACAGCAAGGGTATTACCCAATCACTTTTAATGTTCCATCCTTTATATTTACTTATTATTACGAGTTATTTCCTTCCCAAGTAAATTTACAATTCATTTCAGTAGGATGTGGCTGGATCCAAGCTGGAACATGCAGCACGAAAATGGAAACTGACAGGAGTAAAATCACTTCCAGCAAACCCATTTTGTATTTGTTTCTCACATCTTAATTTCTGATAAACAGTTACCCTTCCACACTCTCTGCCCAAGAAAGGAGTTTGAGCAAGGGTGTGCTACTAATTACATAAAATAATGATGAGTGTTGTGTAGATGGAAGGCAAGGCTCACCCCCATCCTCAGCATGATAACAACACTGCTCAGAGAAATGAAGTGATGAGAGTTTTCAGGAAAGCATACATTAAACTCCAGCCCACAGGCATCCAAGAGGGCATCAGACAGAGAAGTGTAACAGCAAAACTAGAAGGATATGCTGCCACCTGCCTATCTTCTTTGTCGATGCACCAAGAGAACAAACTAGAAGTCAAACAAAGCCCAAGTTTTCCTTAAATGTCAGAACACAGGGCTATCCTCAAGGGGAGCATTATTGGTAGTCAGCATATATTGATATCTGGCTCCTTCCAATTCCTTGGTTAGGAGAAGAGTTGCTGCTTTGCCATGATAAATTGAAGGCATTCCAGGCAGTCATCCTTCTGCTCTCAGATTTATTTACAATTTCATTCATTAGAGGAGCAAATTGATACAGGCCTGGGGGATAGAGGGAGAGAGACAGGTGCAACACAACAGCAAAGATCTCCCTTCTTTTCTCCAGACTCAATTGATAAATCAGAATGATTCAAACCAAAGAAACGGAATCAACAAAAGATTTTTTAACTTTGTGAAGGAGAATGGGGCCTATTAATGTGCAGTGAAAGGCCAGGAACAGAAGGCTATGAAATATGCCTTTTTGGAGAGAGCTACAAGGATTTATGTTATATTGGAGAACCCTACAAAATGAGAGTGTTGTGATATTGGTGTATATATATTTAGGGGCTTTGTCAAATGAAGACTCTAGTTTCTGCTGTGTCCTTTTCATATTCCTTGCACTTCTGAATGTAGCAGTTTTGCCATGAAATAGCAAGTAATAAACTTAGGACCATTTTACATTATACAATTATAGCACTACAACTCCACTTTAAGTGCCATGGCTGCATCCTATGGAATCCTGGGATTTGCAGTTTAATAAGGAGCTCTCTGGCTGAAAATCCTTCCCTAAATTGCAAATCTCAGAAATCCAGTCTCACTATAAATAGTGCATGTATAACCATGACAGGTCTCCCTTCTCCAGAAATGGGTGCACTATTTGCACCAAATGAAATTTGACAGAAACACTCTTGGACACAGCTGCGAGTGAAGAATCCTTGAACAAAACTGAGCCCAGAAATACTACTAAATTGTGAGCCTCATTCTTCAGAGAAAGTGCAATCTGACCCAGAACTAGGGATGGGGGGAAATGTATGGTTTCCCTTTCTCCTAAATTCCAACCTTTTTTTAAAAAAAATAATATGTCAAGCTCTTTCCATTTCAGATATAAAGAAACTTGCAAGCACTGGTGAATTATTCTAAGGCGAACTGAAACAAAATTATGTCCTATTTATACCAGTCAAGTGCAATAGACACAGCTATTCAATGTGAGAACCATGCACACCTGTCTCCTGTGTAGCTGTAAAAGGCCATTTCCACACTCCTCTGTTATAGAGCTATTATTCCACTTTCAACATCCTGTGGAATTCTGGGGCTTGTAGTTTACTGTGGTCAAATTGCTCTGTGGCTGAGAATTCTAAGCACCCCTTCATAAACTGAAAACCTCAGGATTCCATAGGATGTTGAAAGTGGAATAATAGCACTATAGCAATGGAGTGCAGAAATGGTCAAGGATAAAGAGACTCATGGACAAAGAAAGCAAAACAACACTAATTCATCCCCACCAACGTTGGCAGCTGGTTGGCAGGGGCAATGAATGTTGGCAGGAGCAGTGAATCCTTTGTTTTTACCCTGATTTTTTTTTTAAATTCAAATTCTAAAGCGGGAGTGGGTAAACTATGGCTTGTGAGCTTCATGTGGCCAATAGGGCCATTTAGTGGCTCCCAGGGGTCATTTTTTTAAAAATAAAAAAATGCTCCAGCATGTGCCCAAATGCCATCTCAAGGATATGGGAGGAATTTTCACCAGATTTCTGAGCCCCCCCCCAACCAATTTAAGCCCAGGAGAGACTTAAAAAAAAAAAAAAAACAAGCTGGAAGTGACTTCCACTTACTTACTGATGTTTAAGAGGGCCTCTTCTGGATGTAATGGCCTGGGAAAGACCTAAAAACATAGTGAAAATGCTGCTCACATATCCTAGAGGGCATCTGGGGGCAAAAAAAGTTATTTTACTCATTGAGCCACTGCTTCCCAAAGGACATGTATGAGACACATTTTTCATAGTTAACAGACATTCAATCTGAAGAATCATGCTGGAAGAACTTTTTATAGGTCATTCTGAACAACATAAGCTTTTGATATTCTGTCCTGTAATGGGCTGATTCTATATTTTGGCTTCAAGAAAAAATATAGGTCATTGTGGTTTCTTTTTACAGAGGTAGCAGAGAAAGATTTTTATAATTATATAATCAGAATGGCAGTATGGTAAGTCACTGCCCTGCTTTGGTCTTGAAAGAGCTCAGGATGCTGATAGCCAATTATAAAGTTATCTGAGAATTTGCAATTTCATTTGCAATGCTTTCCTTTAACATCAACTCTCACTGGAAATATCATTGCTTACCATAGACTTCTTTCCCAGCGCTGGTGTTTATATAACCTTTCCCACAGAGAATATTTTATCAAGAGAAGAGTGAAACTGGCATCCCCTTTTGGACAATTGTAATAACATTGAAACAGATGCCTCATCAAAATGATGCCTTTTTCTTGAGGAGTAGAAACTAGACTTGAGAAACAAAGTGCCATGACAGAAACTGAAGAAAACAAATCAGGGAAATGACCAAATGTGTTTGTCAAAACTTTCTATCAACGTAATGCAAATTCAGTGGGTGCCAAATAATGAAAGACTGCATATTTAGGAAGTAAAGAACTTGGGGTTTAAATAGTTTAAATGTAGGAGAAAGGAGAACACAGATTTTCATGTTTTTTCTTAAAAATCAAAGCTGTTCCACATTAATGTGTTAATAGGTAGTGTGTTTCAGAGGTCCACAGATTGCAAAGAGTACCTCATTTAAATGTCTTTTACAGGGACACTCACAGCACTCCCACATATTTCTTAAAATTCTGAAGTGCCAGTTTAACTGAAAAGGATGAGGGCAAAGGAAGAAGTAAAATCACTTTGTAAGCCAAAAGAGAAACTATGCGAGGAAAGTAGCTCGATGTTTACTATAACTGGAACAGAGGAAGAAACCTTATACTCTGGTCATTTTCACACTGCACTGTTATAGTGCTAAAATTCCATTTTCAACATCCTATGGAATCCTGGGGTTTGTAGTTTAAGGAGGAGCATTTAGAATTCTCAGCCAGGGAGCTCTTTGGTCTCAGTAAACTACAAATCCCAGAATTCCTCAGGATGTTGAAAGTGGAATAATAGCACTATAACAGTGCAGTGCAGAAATGGCCTCACTTAAACCATTTTAGTTTCATATTGGCCACACTGACTGGTAGTCACTCATACATGTTTCCCACTTTGATGTCAAAGATTCAAAACATGTGGCTTTCCTCCAGTGAGCTCAAGGTTGTTTCAATGGCTCTCCTCCCTTCCCTGTTTGTTCTCACCACAGTAATCCTTTAGGTGAGGGAGGTCAGGCTGAGACAGAGCATGGCTTAGATCACTCAGGCAGCTTTATGGTTCAGTAAGGACATGAACCTGGATCTCCTAAATCCCAGTCCAGTACTCTACCACAGTGTTCCAGTGTTTCTTCTCCAATTGATTTTTGAAGCTTTTAAAACTTATAGTTTTTCAGCCCTCATCTCTTGACAAACATTTGGTTCATTATGGAAGTTAAACCTCTAAAAATCATGAAGTAGCTGTATGCATGAAGTAGACATGTGCAATTCTTAGAAACACTACTGAGAGCTGATTCACATAGTCATGACTGCTGCAAGAAATGACAGCTCATGTATCTCAATGAAGAACCACACATCAAACGTAACACTTACATAGCGCTGCTTCTTACCTCCAATGGTGTGCTTGCCCGTGGTGTTAATCCAGTCCAGATGAAAAGTGAAGTATCAAATATTACCCAGTCAAATGACTAACTAATCACACATGTTTGATTTGGTCTTTGGGTGGCCAAGTTTGATGCTCTTTTTCTCTTTTCCTTTTTAAAAAATTACTCCATTTTTTTTTTTTGAAGACATTGGTAACCTGTTTGGGTGTGTTGCTAAGAACCAGCCTAATTTATATACAAAATCAGCAGAACAAATATCTGAGCAACATGAGACTTCAGGTGAGAAATATTTTATTCTATTTAGACCAGCACAACATATCTGGAGGACACCAAGTTGTGGGCAGGCTGGGTACTGTATAGGTGCAAGTCTTAGCTGTTCACAATCATTCTCCTCCCATCAAGAAATGAGAAGCAAAGTTTGGCCAGCTGCTTATTGCTGCTTCACGCAGCTTTCTTTACTGCTCAAGAAAGGTAGGTTTCCTTTACCAGCTGTCCTACACAGGAAAAAAGTTGTTTCTCATATGCCAGGGATGGAGAACATTTGATTCTGCAGTTGTTGTTGGACTGCTGTTCCCATGATTTCTGATCACTGATGGAAGTTAGTCCAACAGCAACTTTCTACTTCCTAGATAGTGCAATCACTTGCACAACTTTTTATGCACCCATAACAGGGCTTGTGCAACCACCCTTATGCAACCTCTAAGAAATTGCACCTACTTGCATGATGACATTGATGCCAATGTACAGCTGATACTCTAAATCAAATGCACCCTGTGGCCCTAAATTCTCTTTTAGTTCTGATTAGAGTACACCCATTGAATGTATTAATCTGCTCTAACTGGGACTAACCCACAGAATGCCAGCCTGTGTCAGTAGCTCCAACCTACCTTTTCTGAATGCCTCATAGTTTTTCCATAGAGTGCTTGAAAGACTGAGGCAAAGATCCTAACCCGTAGGTGTCACCGAATGACTCCCCATTGACAGTGAACCCCCATTAGAGAGACATAGATGTGGAAAGAATCAATAAAGCATGTCACTTTATCCCATGTTGCAGCAGAGCTTTCTGCAGAACGGGTGTAAGAAACTTGTAGCATTTCAGATATTGTTAGATCACAACTCCCATCAGCCCTAGCTAGCATAGGCAATGATTAAGGATGGTGGAAGCTGCAGTCAGACAAAAACTGGAGTGCCAAATATTCCCCAGCCGCCTGTACAGTCATATTCTTCTCATGAGCTGTGATAGAAATCATCACCTTTACTTTAGTCCTTACCTTCAAAATGTCCTGAGGTAAGATTAATAGCTTATTTCTCATTTCTTCATCCCTGTTTAATCAAATATGTTCCTGTCTACTTACCCTCAAGTTTTTGGTTTTAAAGACGGGGAAAGTAGGTTCTGCTGTCCTCTGCCTCTTTAATTTATATCTTAAACTAACAGAGAGATACCAGGAAATACAGACTTTCAAGTCAACCATTCCTTGTTCAAACATAAGAAGGAAAGTGGGGGGAAAGTAGCACTTCAGCAATTAGTGTATCTATTCCTACCATGACCATGGCTTCCCTTCTGCCCATTGGTGGCTGTTGCCATGGTAACCAGCTATTTTCTGTTGCTGAATTTTCCAAAAGGCATTGGAGGCATTTTGGTATCATGAATTAGTCAATTGCTGAAAGTATCTGCTTGCTGCAATTAATGATCTCATAAGAAAGGGAAAGGCCTGGAAAGCTTATTGATCATCATCTGGCTCTGCTATTAGAGTGAGGCAGGTGTTTCACACAGCAAATGCCCTGGGGCTGATCTTCATGTACCACATTGCATTTCCTGTACCATAAGCCACCCGGATGCCCTCAAATACAAGGAAATAAGGAAGCAAAGAAAGATTCAACAGCCAGACAACCTGACTTTGGGTCCAGGAATAGAGGAAGACATCGTCTTGTCTTTCACCTGAGACAGCAACACATCTTGGATAGCCCTGCTGGCACTAAAAGGCTGACTTCCCCATGAATTATGGTGCACCCACAACCTAACCTTTATAAGCTCCCTTGATCTACAAATCAAAATGAATGATGATCACTGAGCCATAGCTTGGAGCTGTTTCTTTAACCCTATGTGCTCTAGGTGCAAATAAAGAGAACAGGTTTGAAAACAAAAGACAGTCTAATGGGCAATGTGGTATGACATACAAATGATGGCAATAACGGTCAAACTAGATGTAATGAAGACATACCAGAAACAGGATGATGATGATCTTCTGCTGCTGCTGTTGCTTCTCCTTCTTCAGTACTTGTGAAGGGTCAAATCAAACTGGTGCTGTGGGCCTGAAGGAAGCAATTTAACACTTTCCTCTGTCCTCTTTTGCCTACTCAAATAAACTGTTCACTCTCATGTCTGCACACACACAGTACCCTATGCCTGTGATTTTAATGAAGCTAATGGCACAAGATGGAAATGTTAAATACGGTATCCCCCTTTCTCTTAGCTCCATAGTCCTAATCAGGTTCAAGTTCTCCAGAGCTGTTTTGGTTGTTTTTTTAAAATAATCTTCAACCATTGTCTATTACAGGAAAACAGCCATGTTATGTTTACTTTTGTTTTTATAGCACTTTATCCAGTCTACACTCTTCTGGATCAGCTCTTCATAGATCACTTCAAGTGTTGAAAGATGTGATTCAGTGCATCAAGTGTTGAGTTTCTCTCCCCTGGGTCATGCAAGTGAGAGATTTTTCAACTGAAAGTTAAAACCAGATCGGACAAAATAAGAACTTTATCCTTTTATCTTCCAGAAATGCTCTCTGAAGCAGTAAAAGATGTCTTGTTGTCATAGCACATAATTATCTTCATGTACATATTTAACAATTAGCATGCTTTTCTTTGTGATTGGTCATTGGAAAGAAAGTATGGACTTATTTGCAAATCTGATTTATAAACCACATATTTCTAAGAAAAGTATATATTTCTGAGGAAATTCCTTTGTAGGAGTGAAAACAGTTTACTTTTAGGGTACGTACATTATGTCTAGTTTGACCCAGCTAAGCCCTTTCAGTTGTATGTGCATAATCTTCTCTGGTGTGCAAGTAGGGAACCTGAAAGTCAGAGTTCCCAGTTTTGTGGAGAGCTATAAACCTGTAAGAACATTTGCTCTCTACTTACCATACACACGTTAGTGGTGGAGTCTGCCGCTAAATCCTCTTTTTCCTCCTCCTCCTTGGAGTTCACTCCATATTGTATATCAGTATTTCTACTCTGTTGCATATTCAGAGGTCACAAGGTGGAGTACAACCAATAAAAGCCGCTTAACTGCTCACCACAAACCAACACAGTTAAAATAAGAGCAAATAAGCAAAATGAAGTAGAATAAATGGGTGGGGGGAATCACACACTCTTTAACAGACCCAAGTCAAGCAATGATCCCTGGATCTCCAATGTCTGGGTGAACAAGCCACATTTTAACGTGGTGTCAAAAGGAAGTCATTCCTTGAAATAACGATGCATTTACTATCCGCAGACCCACATGGTTAATCCATATTTGCTAGACAGTTTCAGCCAAATTTTGGGCAAAAGTTACACTTGAGCAAAAGTCTTGTTCATGTCATGATGCCACAACTGGAGTTGATCCTAAAAAGCAACTCTAGATGGTACTCTAAATATTTGTCCAGGGCTGTCATAACAGAGGTGTTAATTGGGAGGGGCTTTGGGCATATTTTCCCCCTTGATTACAAACTGGAGACATACTTTATACCTGTGTCCCTAAAGGTTTGCCTTTATATTTTGTGAGAACAGGAATGACTTCAGGAGAACTCCGCCATACAATGTCAGGGGCCCTGTGAGAAATTTAAATCGCCAGCTCACAGTCCTAACTGTCCAGATGAAGATAGCTGTCAATGCTTGTTAATTCCGGCAGGGTATCATGTTCAGAAGGTAAGTTTAAAACCAAGTTTTAGTACATAAACAGTTTGAACTTTATTAAAGTGAATATAAAACTCTCAGGCAGATGTCAGGGGACGTTTGGTTTCCTGTTGGAGATAGCAAAAGCTTTTCCATATTCCAGAAATGCCTGTTTATGAGGTGTTTAAAAGGATGGCTGGGAAATTATGTTTTAATTGTGTGTGTGTTTGTGTGTAGTTAAAATGGCCTATTGAAACAGCTATCACATTTGGACAAAAGTTTTCTGCTGCTTATAAATTAACCCTCCATTCGAGCCACCTCTGTTCTACCTCCTTCTTGCCTAGACAAACTTCAGAGATGTCACTTCCCAGCTCAACATGCAAGGAGTCTGTGACACATGCAAGCGCAGCCTCTTTGTTCCCAACCCCCAGGGGAGCACAAAGACCTTCAAGCTGAAGTTGATGAATGCCACTGGAAACTGGAGATAAGCTCCACTGGGAAGCCCATGTGCTCAGTCCTGGCACCTGAATAGCAATGCCTCCGTGGGGCGACCTATTTCTGCAAACTCCTGAGCCCTGGTGCCAGTCTTTGCAGCTTATATTTATGCAAAACCATCCATGCAAGTTAATCATATGGGCGCCCGCAGGGAGTAAGCAGGAGGAGTAAGCAACAGAGAAGGCTGAGTTACTCATGTGGGAATTTTAACATTTATCATTTTACTGTATTGGCCACTTTATCCTGTTTACAATATTCCATGTAACTCATTTACAATCCTTAAGGAAAGCCTACAGACACAGACCCTTAGGTACCTCAAATGCTGTTTTTGTCAAGGTATGATCCCGCCTGCAGTCCCTGCAGGTATGGTATTTCAGCTAAATTAAAACAGGTGTGTTGAAACAAGCAAATGCTAGCTTTAATTATTGTAAAGCCTAAAAAGGCAAGTGGCAATTAGCAAATAAAATGGATATGAGCCAGGATCAACAATAACTCAGGTAAGAGGCTTACACATTGCATTAAAATTAATCAAGGATAAAATATGCTATGTTTTAATGCAGTGCACTTTTGAATTAGCTTTATGTACTTATTCATTCATTAAAATAATGCATAAAAAGCTATGAGGGTATATAATAAATATATTTCAATATAAACAGAAATTACAATAGAGAAAGACCTTTATATGGTCAGGCTTTTGATGACTGACCCAGTGCAAAGAAAGAGGCTTTTAACAGATTGATGCTGTACTTTTTATTGATGTGTTTTTAACTTCTATGTACAAGGGACATTTTAATGCCGCAGAATCAACACAGAAATAGATCAATAACACGTTTTCCATAAAACTGTCACTTGAAGTACTGTAAACAGATCCAATTGTTAGTCCCAACTAGAGTAGCCCCACTGAATCAATTTAACTTACACAAGTGCTGAGTTACCAAGTTTCTATTGATTCAGTCAGTCTGCTCTGGTTAGGTTCAACAATTAGATTTAGTTCTGGATCCCCAATCATTCCCAAATGAGAGCCAGTGTGGTATAATGGATTGAGTGTTGGAACTATAACTTCCAGGAGACTAACTTCTCCCAACTTAGTGCCCACCAGAGTCTTTGGGCTGCAGCTGTCATCATCCATACTCACCTTAACTATTGGTCAAGTCATCTGAGAATAAAATTTGTCATCTCCAATACATCTGGAGCAATCCAGGCTGAGAAAGCCTGGATTATTTAATACATAAATCTAATTTCTTCCATGAATGAACACACGGCAGCACATCTAGTTTTCCCAGGCTATTTATTTCCCCTGTAGAAGTGGCCAACCCTTTTGTAAAATGGCTGCATCACAGGATAAATTCACTATTCAAGAAAGAAAGATTAAAATGATTAGGTAAGAGGTCCAGTATAAAATGGTGCAGCTATAATCCACAATCAGAAAGACAGCATCAGGCTACGGTTCAATGGGACTTACTTCTAGATGAACAGGAAGACATTACCCCCTTAACTATATGCATAGCTCTAGAAATTCACTGTCATCACTCTCCCTTCAATCACTGATTCCAAGATGAAACTCTTTGACATGATGCAGATGGATAGCTTTACCTTTATGTTAAGGGGTGTGTGTGATAAATTAGTCAAAGATTAGGATAAGGTGATACTTTATTACAACAACAATTAGGGTGATATTAAGATGGTCAATATCAATTTTTAAAAGAGCAATTGCACAGATAATAGTCATATTTGATTAAATTCCAGGCATAATAATTTAAAGTATTTTCTGGCTGTCCCTCACTCGGCGGGGAAGTTTGGTGAAAGAAGCATGATTCTAAAAGAAGATTGAGAAGAAAAGAAGGAAAATAATATGTGATAAAATTAAATCCTTGCCCTTTATTTTTGATAATATGTTCTGTCTAGGGCATTGCCATTGTATTGTGTATGTATAATATTTACTTCTCGATTGAATGTGGGATCTTTATTAAATAATTTATTCAATTATTTTTAAGGAAAATTTAAAAAGAAATAAGAAAGTCACTGTCATCATTCTCCTCTCAGATGTGCATCTCAAATTACCATATTTGTTGGTATATAAGACACACCCCATTTACATGCCAGGAAATACTATTTGTGGGCATATAAGATGCATTGGTGTATAAGATGCACCCCATTTTCAAACAGCATTTTTCAGCAAGAAAAAAAGTGAGTCACATGCACTAGAAAATAGGGTACATTACTGGACTTTCAGTTTTAATCAACTGAAGAGCCAAACAGAGCTTCAATGCCACCACAGATTGGGCTCTACACTCTGGATCTCCTAGCTTCCTGACTTACTGAATTCTCTCTTTAAGGCAATGTACCTTGTGCCATCTAGAGATGCTGAGATTGTATGGTCATACTGCTTGGTGATGGTGAGAGTTAAAATCCCGCACATTTACAAGACATCAGGAATAGGAAAGCTGCCACAAGGAGAGGTGTCTACATAGTTCCTTGCCTAGGTCAGAATACAAATATGATTTTAAAAAATTAAATTTTCAAAAGCAAAACCATCCTTTTCTACACTGAGTTTTTTCATGTCTTTTGGTATTGCATTCCATGTTACCATTGTATCTAATGAGGTGTTTCAAAAGGCTACAATGAAAACAAGAGAGCAGCTCAGAAAATCCTGGAATGCAACAAGCTTGTTAAATTGCCTAGTTGCTTCATGTAAAGCGACTAAATGGAGCTGTAGTCCAACACAACCAGAGAGACCTAGGTAGGAGAAATCTGAGCTATCAAGTCTCATACATTTTTCACACTGGCTATTAGTTGAATCTGAGAGCATGAGATAAGAACATGAGAGTCCCCTTCCTCCTTATCCATCAACTGGTATTTGATGGTAAAATTCTCCAGTCTAAAGTTTGGTTATCATGACTAATAGACTTTATGCACAAATTGGTCTAACAAATAATGCATTATGTGAAATAGTATTTTTCCTCCATTCTGCATCTTGTTGCTGTTATGTGTGGTTGACTTCAACTTACAGTGGACCCTAAGAATGACCTCCAAGATTTGCTGTTAATAACAACTCTACCATGGCTTCTTTTACTGAAACAACCCGTCTGTAATGCAGTCTTCCTCTTTTCCTCCTGTCTTCAGCTTTCATGGAGTTAGCTTCCTAAGAATTATCTTTCCCCCTACTTTGTTGGCAGCAGCAGCATTTTATTAATTCTGCCCCCGCCCCACCGCAACATGTTGTAGGGAAGTTATTCCATCTTCTTCGTTCCAGTCAATCTGTTCAGCATCTTTTCCATCTCTTCAATATCTGTGACAGGGCAACCGGCTGTTGATAATATTCTAAATATAGCTCCTAGAGAAATTTATAGAAAGTATTACAATTCCTGATAAAAGGGCTAATTTCTTTTTCAGCTAGTCTGGTTTACCACACAAAGCTAAGCAGGCTCATTGTTTAATGGGACTTAGCCCAATATATGTGTGCAAAGGATTGCATAAAAATGCAGGAGGAATCCCTCTCAGAATTATTCCCATTGTACAAACTCCAGTTTAGAAGTACGATCTTACATACTGCCTGTATTCAGACATAGCATTATGAGTATGGTTCAAGTTATTTATGAGTAGACCTCATGCTCATGCATTTTTCCTTTCCTCTGGCCTCCAACCCAGATACAAGATCAGAAGTATCCACTTCCATTTTCAACTAGCTAGTTTGTTGTTGTGTGAGAAAATCTGCAGTTAGTTTTTTCTAAACAAGCCAACATAAAATTGAGATTTACAATTCTAGCCTATTCACACAAGAAGGAACAAAATCAAGCTAGTTTGGACAAAATGGCAAACTATAATTAGTATGGAAACAGAAACTAATGTTTTCAATCTATTTACAGCCATTCTGAAAAGAAAGAGGACGGCAGCCTTGGGTACATAATATTCAATAACAGTGGTGCTTTAAATCTAAACAGGGCATTTTGTACATGCTGTAAAAACAGATGATCCCAACTTACATTAGGTCAGACTTCTGTTTTTTTATGACTGCTTCTGCATATATAAAAGGACAGACCAGATGATTAATGGAAAATTGTGTAAGTATAGCACTTGAGCACCAGCTAACAATGAGTATGAGTCAGACACTTTACTTAAAAGTGAAAAGCACGATAAACGGCATTTCACCCCCAATGCAACAGTGCCAACAATAACCAGATACCTTTTTTTAAAAAAAAATCACATATAAAAGACTTTAGGGATATTTTATAAGAAAATTTAACACAAATTGTGTGTTGAACACTGACACACAGGTTATCTTGTTAGATACACATACCAACATCTGAAGGAGCCTAATAGCCTGAAAAGGAATGAAAAAGACTAACAACTAAATCCCTACACAGTAGGGATTCTTGTTTGAAAAATTCAGCAGCATCCTGCATCCTACAGAAAGCATTAGAAGATAACAGGAAGCATTCTTGCTGCAGGCTGTTTTACAGCATTTTCATCACTCTGCAGTTACAAGAGAAAGTCACTGCCTGCCCTGGCAGGTAAAAAGAAATGAGAATTTTCTATATACCTTCTTAATAACAACTTACAGGCAGGATACTGCCACTGAATAAATAGATTTCCCCCCTTTATTTCACAGCTGTGCCCCACAAGAATTTCAGCTACTTTGGAAAAAAGACAGGAATATCAACCATTAAAAGCCAGACAGAGGTGTGGCATGAGCATAAAAGTGATGAAAAATTCCACTACACTGAGTCTGACATGCTAAAGTCTCTACTAGGAAATTTCTGCTAAAAGAAAATACTTTGAACCTTGAATTTTATAATAAATGACAATGCTGCCTTGTGAGGAGGTATAACTTCATTTGGAATATTTATGAGACCTTTCTATTCAGTACTGTTCAACTCAGGCATCTGCTAGAAAATGATATACAGCCTTCTGAGTACAAGACCATTCAAGCTTACATTTTTCCCATTTATATAGCATGACACAGAAGAATAATCAAATCAAGAAAAAAACCACTATCTCAAATCAAGTTTTTCAACTAACAAAACATTATCCCTTTAGCATCCTTAGAAGCCACACAGTACAATTCTATACATTTAAACCCCATGTAACCTCATATTATTGGGACTTCTTCCTATGTACATGTATATGAGAATGCACTCACAGAAAAAGCTGTAGGATAACATGACTCAATTTTGTGGATGATTTAGATGACATCTAGTCTTGTTTCTCGGAATATCTATTTCCAGCAAGTCTCACTGATTTTTTTTTTAATTTCTAGCTCCAGGCGGGGCTGATGACTTGGATGTTCTAAATGGCACATTTTCACTAAATGACAATCCAAAGAAGTAAAAGAATTTAAAAGACAGTTTTAAAAACCACCAGATCGAGAATTATCCTCATTCAATCCACAAGAGTCCCTTCTGGTAGCTCTACTACTACCGGGGCACAGTCCTCTGGCTCAGCCTCAAAGTCCCACTTGAATTTCTTGGTTAGATGAGCTTTAAAGCGCTCTGCCTTCTTTCTTAGAGTCCTGTCTACAGTTGGGCTACAGGTATAGGAGAAGAACACCTGGAAAAAATAATAAACAAGTTTTTAATAAAACAATTAATAAAACAATAAAACAGTATCTTCTGTGGATATCTGGTGTGGAAGTATATTTTTGTAAAGATCAAGTGAATTTATCCATGGGTTTTTATTCTTGTGAACAGAACTGGTTATTAATAGAACTAATTATTTAAACCTGATAATCAAACCTTATTTTGAACTGGGCTGTTCATTCTGTCACAAACAAACCTGTTAACTTTTCACATAAGCATTTTCTTTTGGTTTTCTGACCCATCACATATCTTTTTAATCAAGCAAATCTCCAAGCTCATCAATTCTGCTACTGTGCTAAATTTGTTGTACATAATTCATTTCCAAAGCAACAGGCTGATGTCCAAAAAACAAATTCATTTCTATTGCAAAATGAAGTAAAGGATAAACATGCAACAGAATATCCAGGCACAAACAGATGAATCTAAAATCCGCAGATGCAAGAGAATATACAGAAAATTATAAATCATTCATTGTTTTGCAAATGAAAGTCACTTCTCCTTGTTTATAATACCATGAAATGCCTTTTTTCTGTTAAAATCCTTACTTTATGAAGTAATCCTAGTATTATAAAATGCAAAGCTGTATAGTTTTGTTTCACTCTCTTCAGCAGCACAGCAAAGTACATAGGAAACTGATGTTGGGAAAGTGATCTGGCTACTGGAGTGGGTTGAAAATTCCTACATATGGAAAATTCGGTTTCTGGTAAACATTCTGGGCACTAATGGGGAAAAAACAAAAGCAAAACAAGAACTGAAGAGCCTTCTTTCTTGGATATATTTTTTGCTGAATGATACAAAACAGCACTAAACAACACAAAATGAAAGTAGTCCATACAAAATATTTTGTAATGATTTCAAAATAACTTTTTACCCTTCGTACATGAGGACGTGTGTTAAAAAATGTGCAGGATCCATGAAACGTTTCAGATTTTAGGTATTCTTCTTTTTGACAGGTTACTATCTTACAGGCTCTTTTACAGTCCTGTAGAGCCTGAACACGCGCTTAATTTACTACTCCCATCCTAATAATCTACAATGCCTTACATAAAGAAAGAATTTTTAATTTCTACGTTTATCTGTCATTCACTCTTCTTCAAAAAAAGACGGCCCTATGCTCATGCATTTGTAACATGGTAAAAAGTTTGCATTACTTAGTCTCCAATAAGGTACTTGCGTATCCACCACCAGCATTCTTTGGGAAAAAATTCTCATTTCCTGGCACAAAATGCTTACAGACCAAACTAAAGTACCATTATCAATAAAATGGTCATCTGTAAAACCTTTTCTAAATGTTTTGTGCAGGAATACAAAATTATGTACCTGCCACTCATGGTGGGAGGTGGACTTGAAAAGGCCAATGGCAGCCAAAAAGTTTTTTGTCAGTGAGGTGAGAGGATACATTCTGTAGTGCAGCCATTTTTCACTTTTTCATTTTGCCGGGTACATTTCTAACTCTACCCTCTGACAGTGCCAGGTCAAACCTTAAAGGGCTAGGAGGGAAACAGCACATGTATGGTAAATGGAATGAAGAGTTTTGAAATGTTCAATAACAGTTTTGTTTTGAAAATGACTTTCTCTTACTATTTATAACATCTCCTAGTCTTCACCAAATACTGAAAACCAAGGAGGAAATATATATTCTGATGTTAGGTGTTTGATGAGTCCCATGGTATCATCACAGTTCAGTGGCATTCACACACTGAAGGAACAAATTAAAACCTCAGTCATTGTGCAGGGACAATATGTATGCAAAAAAGGTAGAAGACCAGTTTGCTACAACGTACTTGTAAAGGGATGCACAAATCCTTCCCATGTTGCACATATCATAGTCCTTTACCCAGGATTTATCCTATTTTACTGGCAGAAAAACTCTGCAAGCTAAGTTAAGCTACAAAATGGTGAATGGTTGGAGTTACCCAATGAGCAAAGATCTAAAAGTAGATTATAGTGGCACTTCTCCTACTATAATGTACTATTTTGGAAACAGTAGTGTTATGAGCATGTGCTTGGTTTTAAATGACCAAGATAGCCAAACAGATCTTCTGCAAATGTAGTTTCTTTGAGGAGCTTTAACCAAGGCTCCATAAAGATACAAAAGCAGGCTAACATTTTCTTAGGTTGTCCAGATAAACAGATACAATTTTAGCTGTAAAATGGCTGTCGTATTATCAACTGCCACCTGCTGTCAACAATTCTTGTTTATATCTGTCATAAAGCAGCTAAGAGATGCCTCCACCAGCTGTCTGGGGGGGGAAATTGCACTGCTTCTGCTTCATTACAGCACTGAAGACGAACAATCTATAATTATTATATAGCCTGATTGGATTTGTTGACAAGACTGTTGTCAACAAGACTGTTGTAACTGTGTTGAGAATGACAAACAGGAAACAGCTAAATCATGTGGCTAGGATTCAAAAGGTCACACTCAATCTTGTGTGCGTAAGTTCAGCTCCTTTTCCTATCACAGTCCCTGTTCTTCTCAAAGGTTGATCTTGAATGTCTGCAGACTCCCTGGAGCAAAACTGATTGAGACACAATGGGGTGCTGATTGGAAAATTGGTCATCGGGATGCACACGAAAAGGTCTCTGGATCCTGGTCTGTTACATTAAAATGAAATATTTTTTGACATCATTCCAATTCCCCCACCCCCAAATAAAGGCAGCACACTTTTATTATGCAGTAACCTATGCGTCGTTTAATTTTTGCCATAAACAACTGTCCAATACTCATGAATAAAAGGCAAATGTCAGGACTAAACCAGAAAAGCAAAGACTGAAATTAAGCTGCTCACAGAGGCTGTGGAAATCTCCTTCACTGGAGATATTTAAGTAAGGTAAGACAGGCATGTGAAAGAGATGTCTTAGACCTGGGATTTTATTGACTTATTGAAATTAGAGTCATCCTAACTATTAGCATAATCAAGGAGGCTGGAAAAAAATGTATCCACAAGAGAAACAAATAATGATTCCAACATGGTAAATTCTAAAAACCATCCATATACAGAGCGATTGTAGATGTAACATTGGTGAGCTGAATGTGGCCCATCCCTCCACTGCTGTAATTTACTTTAAACTATTTCTTACTGTACTGGGAGAGGAAATGGTGAACAGTAGGTCTTCAGATTATGCAGTGAGTCTCTTCTAGCTCTTCAAGTCAGTTCTAATAAAAACCAAGAATCTGTATGTCTTATCTTTCAATCTGATGCTTTACTGAGTCTTTTTAATAAGACTTGATTTCATCACTATTTCATCAATGGAATTGTATAAATTATAGAAATCTCAGAAACAATTCTGTTCTGATCGTATGGAAACACTGTGTACTGTGGCCCCCTGGACTCAAACGACTGGTGCATACTCCCATTATATGATTTAGCAGAGAAACTGTATGTAACCCTGAGATTTTGTTCTTTCTCAAAAATGATCTACCCTGCAACTATTTTATGTTCTCATATTCATAAAAAGTAATAAATGACACAAATGAGATATCCTATAGCCAAAGACTATAATCCAAAAATAGAGAACCATATCTAAGCTTTTCAGCAGGGGATGATGGCTCTATATAAGGCTTGAAAGCCGCCCACAGAGTTTCTGAATGTGCTGCTATTTCAAGCAAAGACCTCCAGTGTTCTTTAATAAATTTCCCATATCCCATAAATTTCCCATATCAAAGAATAAGCTTCAATATGGCCAGAACTGAACCCTGCTCTCCATACTGCTAGTTCAAAGGGACAGCCTTAAACTGCATATCCAACCTATCATGCATATTTAAAGAAATATAAAATGCAAAGCCATCATGTGAAGAGTTTCCCAGTCCCGTGACAGCCAATAGTTTGGAATAAGGACATAAAAATGTACAGGACAATGCCACATGATACATTTCATGAAAGCTAATTAAGAAAAAGCAGATGGAAGAAGAGAAACAGGGCTGATCTTGTTGGGGAAAATCCTATGACTGCTTCCAAATCAAGTTGTATCGAGACAAAAACACTGTTTTGTTTTAATGGAGGACACTTTTGTTTGAGGTTTGCTTTTTAAATTTGTTTGTAAATGCTTTCTGGCATTCAATTATTTTTATGCTGCAAGTCTCAATTTAGTTCGGTGTGGAATTTTTCGAAAATTATCCATACTGCTGCTGGTTCATTTAGACAACACTGAAACAGCTCCCTTACCTGTAAAGTATTTGTTAAAAAGTTGTCTTGGGAGACTATGTCCACAAAGAAGTCAGCTGGTATTTCACTGAGTTGATGATACAGGACAGAAATCAGACTGATGAACATGGCTTGATGCTTCACAATGGCATCTTCTGACCTGCATAAGATATTCAGGAGTTTTTTCCAGTGCTCAAATGCATCATAAACATTCCCAATCAGGAAACAGATGAATGCAAACTGCAGCTCTCCTAAAAACATCCAAACAAGAGAATTGGTTGGCGTGGGGGTGGGCAAAAAAAAAAAAAAGAGCAACAATTTAGCTTCAGTAATGGTGCCACAACTAAAGGGCACATGTCTTTTCTTAAGTACTGTATTTTTATACCATGCTTCCCTTTCATTTCTATGGTAGTTTACAAAGAGATGAAAACAGAATGTAAAGAAAAAGTATTATAAATTAAAATCCACAACATTATAGAAGCAGTACAGAACAGCCAACAGGATGAAAATTGTATCCAAAAATCTAAGGAAAGTTAGAGAAAGGTCTTTACCTGGCCCTAAAGGACAATAAAGTAGGTGTCAGGTAAACCTCCCTGAGAAGAACATTCTGCAGTTAGGAAACTACTACCAAGTAGGTCCTTGCTCTGGTTGCCACTTTTGGTGCTCTTATTTCAAAATAGCCATTCTCTTCCCATGGGAACGCTGCCATCAGGATTCTATGCAGGATCCACTTCCTCCAAGTCTGTTCCTTTTATAGAGTTTATAGACTAATCCTTCTGAAAACATAAGTTATTAATATATGTAATAGTAATTTTGTTGCTAATTGCTGTCAACTCAACCTATGAATGCTAATTGCTGTCAACTCAACTTTATGAATGACAGACCTACAAGATGCCCTGCTATCAGAAGTCCTGCTTGGTTCTTGCAAACTCAGGGCTGTGGCTTTCTTTGTTGAATCTACCCACCTACAGTGTGCTCTTGCTCTTCTTCTACTGCCTGCTACTGTAACAAGCATTATTATCTTTTCTAATGAATCATACATTCTGATGATATGTTCAAAGTATGACAGTCTCAGTTTAGTCATCTTGAATTCTATGGGAGTTCAGACTTGATTTGCTCTTGGACCCATTTATCTGTCTTTTTATCAGTTCATGATATCCACAGAATTAATAGTAATTAGTTTATTAATAATGCCTACAATATAATATATTATGGATCTTCATTATAAAAATTATAAACCAATTACAGTGTGCTCGCCCTCTATGCAGGGGTTCCATTCTAAGAACCTCCACATAAAACAAAAAACAGAAGTGCTGTGTCAATGGATACAACATGCATGCTCCTGCAGCAGCACAAGCATGTACATGCCACATCTCCTGTCTATAATATGACACAATGCTTCATGCAATCTCACATGCATGCACTGGAGGTCACGCCAAAAGAGGTGCACTGTATTCTTAAAGCAATACACAATCCACCTTACATAAGCATTCTTTGACTCTCAAACCTTTCACCTTCCTCCCCCGCCCGCTTTATCCAAATCCAAACTCTATCTGGCTCTCACACTCCTCACTTTCCTTATCCCATCCCAATACTTCCTCCCACTTTCTCACCACCTATCCCTATGCAAATCTACCCAATATTCTAGTGTTGTCACTCAGAGTTCATACACACTCCAAGACACACTTACCTTCTAACATATTACAGGATCAGAATATAAACCACAATATAACTAATGTGATGTCTCAGACATCAGCAAGAAAATCTGTCGAAGATCTTCCTGTATCAGCAGATACATACAATGGTTCCTTAAATATCCTAGTCCTAAACCTAGAAAGGCTTTAAAGGTCAAAACTAACAATCTCCATTGGATCCAAAGTAGACTGGAAGCTTGAGTGGTTGGCATACATAATACAGTCACATGCAGTTCTAGTTAAAACTGTACTGGCTGCATTTTCCACTAACTGCAGTTTTTAAATAGTGTTCAAAGCCATCCACATGCAGAACACGTTACAGTAGGTTACTAAACCAAGGACAACCAAGGTCAAGCTATCCTGATCCAAGTAGGATAGCAGTTCATGTACTACCTACCACCCCACAAACTGAATTTGCTCCTTCAGAGGGACTGTTTCTTCTAACATAGGATGACTACTACTCTTTTGGGCAAACAAACTTCCTATCCTCTTTATTATCTACTTCCAGACTTTACTGGCCCTCATCCAGTCAATTATTACTTTCTTCAGAATAGTTTTATCTACCTCAGGGAAAGGAACCTCTAACATATGCAAGGCCCAGCTTCTTCCCAGGATACATGCTCTCTCGGAAAGAACGGAAAACAGTAATCTCACTGCTATCTCCCATCAGTTACTGGAAAGATAACTGTGTGGATTCCCAGTGCTTTGCTTCCCTAGTCTTTCAAGAAAAAAGGCTCCCAATGGCTTGAGGATAATTTGTATTACTGCTGAATGGTTCACCCCGGACTTCTCACTTGGCTTAGTCCTAAGGCTCAGAATGGGTGACACTGAGAAAACACATGGGGAACTAAAAATACTGGATTGGCTTAGTGGTGAACCCCAATTTGTGCTCATCTTTATATGGTTTCTAGCATATGCAGAATGTCCAAAGGAGAGGCGGGGATTTCTTGTAATTTATTTTGAGGTATGGAAAAGAAAAGAAATAGTAGTGGAAAAGTCAGGGCATGCATGCTGCTGAGCACCTTTTCAGGCAGGG
The DNA here is from genome assembly GCA_948474755.1 of Ctenosaura bakeri. Lineage (NCBI taxonomy): Eukaryota > Metazoa > Chordata > Lepidosauria > Squamata > Iguanidae > Ctenosaura > Ctenosaura bakeri. Next base: position 267,771 of record CAOLHI010001123.1, read on the forward strand.
GCACTTTTCCTTGACAAGCAGACTTGTGGAGGCCAAAATATAATGTAGATAGATCAGCACAAAGAGTTTAAACTCAGCATGTGTAAAAATCTTAATTATTTCTAAGAAAACTGATTTAGTAGATTTTACTGCACATATGTGCCAAATGTTTTACTTTCATGTACACTAGGAGAAATAAAAGGATTTTATCGTCATTACTAATCTTCTGGGCTTTAAGTTCAAGGAGACTACTGTCATCCTAGCTGGCTTTCACAGTTCTTGCCAAATTACATTTACAGAATGTTATATAAGCATATTCCCTACAGCAGGGTGTATACCTATACCTTTTACTGTTTTCTAAGGGTGAGAGCAGATAATTAAGGTATACTGCAGAGAAACCCCAGCCAATTGTCTCTAGTATGTCATTAAATAATGAATGTCACATTTTTTAACCCTATTAAAGCAGCGGCAAGGCTTTGCCACAAGGGGTCACCAATACTGCACATGCTACACTTCTGAATTCCTCAATTCCCTTCTTATCTTTCTACATTTATTTAGAATATTGCATACTGCCATGCCAGGTGAATCCAATCCCCAGGGTAGTCACAGAATAACACCATAAAACAATAAAAGTATAGTTACATAAGACAACATTTAAAGTAAGCATAATAGCAAAGCAGTAACAAAAAGTATCAAAGGTTTTTAAACATCAATTAAAAACAGCATGGAACAACCACATCTTTAAGACAAATTTAAAAATATGGGGCTTTGTACACTTCCTCAAATAGGTTGTTTCATAAGGATGGGACTACTACAAAGAAGGCCCTATCTTGACTGCCCAGCAAACTACGACACTTAATCAGTAGGTATGTCAGATGAGCCCTTGTTCAATTTTAGGGTCCAGATAGGTTCACATGGGTGCAGGTGACCCTTCATTTAACCCAGGTCAAAGCTGTTTAGGGATTTAAGTGACATCAGCACTTTTAACTGGACCCAGAAATATACTGGTAACTCATGCAGCTGGTAGTCTTTAGCTTCTGTAAACAACTAGGCAGCTTCCTTCTGCACAGGTGCACCCTGTTTAGAGTCTACGAACCATTTTTATAGGTAGCCTCATGCACTGTACATTACAATTGTCTCTATTTATTGTTTAAAGAAGACTGTCTAATGGCATGCCACTACAAATGATTATCTTACCATTATCTTCATGATCTTACAGAATGGTTAAGCGTAACGCTGTCTTGAAGATAGGCTTGTTTGCAAGGGCATTTTGTGTTCTGTTATATGTAGTTTTAAAAACTGATTTTTTAAAATCTGTTTTAACTTGTATTGTTTGATATGTTTTCAGCTTATTTAAAATTTATTTCTTTTTTAACCTGTTTTAGCACTATTTGTAAACCACTCTGAGATCTCTTGATATAGGGCAAGGTATAAATATTTTAATTGAGAAATAAATATTGGCGGGATATGTGGCCCTCCAGATATTGTTGAACTACAACCCCCAATCAACTTACACAGCACTGTCAATGAGAGATCATAGGAATTGCATTCCATTTTCAGTAGGACTACATGTTCCCAATCCCTACATTTTGCCACGTACAAAACCACCCAGCACAGTTAGTACTTCATATAATCTTATCAAGTCAACAGCTATGTGTTTAACAAGGGGAATGAGATGTGCAGTGTGAATGGGCTGCTTCTCAAGTTACTTCTGAAGGCACTGGCACACAGAACATGCACTGATATCAGAGAACAGACAACAACACTACAAAACAGCAAGTGGCTCTAGGATAAGACCAGGGAAAGTATGGCTGTGGGATGCATGTCCCCATCAGGGCCATTTTTGTGTCTCTAAGGCCATTTCCGCACTACAGTGTTAAAGTGTTGCTATTCCACTATCAACCTCCTATGGAATTCTGGGGTTTGTAGTTTAGGGAAGGGCACTTTGAATTCTCAACCAAAGAGCTCTTTGGTCTCAGTAAACTACAAACCCCAGAATTCCACAGGGCATTGAAAGTGGAATAGCAGCAGTTTAACACTGTAGTGCGGAAATTGCCTAAGGGTACCTTAGACTCTATTTTTTAAAAATATTTTCCCCCAAAGCCCTCTAGGGGGCATGTGGTGGAATTCTGCCACATTTCCCAGCCCATTTTAGTTCAAGGAGAGTCCTTTTTTCCTAACAGCATGTAACCCAAAAACTGACTTCCAGATCACTTTCTATTGTAAAAAGATCTCCTATGAGTCTAAAATGGCCTGAACGGGGAAAGAAAGATGTTGAAATTGCCCCACATGTCTCCAGAGGTTTGGAGCAGACAAAAATGATTTCTTTGTGCAACGTGTATGATTGTGGTGGTTGTGGCCCTTCAACATTTCTTTGGGGGCCTACCCAGTCCACAGACCCCCAACGATTACCCACCCTGACTCTGGATACTGCATATCAATTCAAAACTGAAGCATACATTGCAGAGTTATCCTGAAAGTACCATAAAAGGCAACTAGTGTGAAGAATGGTTGAACTCACCAAGCACATCCTGGGAATTGCTGGCATATTGTTTATTGATCACAGTCTCTAAGGCATAGCTTAGGTCCATGGAATGCCTTGTAACTTCCTCAGGTGTAGCCCCTTCAGGGTACATTTGCTTGGGTATTTCTGTGAATCTGATTTCAGTACCAGCTTTCACTTGCATTTTAGGCAGCCGCGCCAGACCTTCTGCATAACTCTTGCACTCTGTGTCATACCGGGGCAGGTTCTGTTCAGCTCGATCTTTCGTATACTTCCCAGCCAGAACAGGCAATACCTCTGAAAAAGCACATATTTGTCCACTTTCTGGCTGCAGCTTCTGCATCACACCTTCACTAATGAAATTTGTGAGGGAGATCCACTTTTTAAGGGTGCCATAAGGGTAAGGACCCAGAAATTTGTCCATATCCTGGAGATTGTTTCTCATTGCTTCAGTTTCACTTTCAGATGCCGGGGTGAGATCCACCTCTTCTTTTACTCGGTCCCAACGTAGCACTCGTAGATCACGCTGTTGTAAGTTCAAGAAGAAGCCAGTGCGAGGACCACTTTCTTTCCTATTGTTCTGATCAACAGAGCTGTAGTGAATGAAATGAATACCTGGGGGTATCATCTTCACTCCACGGAACTTGGGCCCCACTTGCCAACTGTTGTAGTCAATGCCAAACTCTGTTCTTTCAGGCACGTTTAAAATTATAACAGTGGCACCCTCAAAGAAGAGGCGCTTGGCCAGGTCTTGATCTATCTGCATTTCTGCCATCTCTTCTGCTCCCTTCTTATACCACAACTTCTTATGAGAAGACTAGCAGGAACAAACAAATTATATTTGAATATATTTGACCAGCATGATATCTGACATGAGCATGGCTAAAAGATTAAGGGAAGATAACTGCCACAAGAACACAATTCTCAAACTCCCCAAAGGGTGAGACATATACTTTAAATGCTACCAACCTAGTCCTTAAGACTCTGACTATTTTGGTCAAAATAACACAGCTTCTGTTGTTCTATTTTAATTCCACCACCACCACTTTCCACAAGATTAAGATCCCTGTGTTTAGCTAGCAAAAGGGGCTACATCCTGCAATTCTCTCTTTTCTTTACGGTGCAGTCACCATTTTGCTTGTATAAAATTAAGAATTTTTCATAAATATGTCCAATAATGCAATCCTACATGTTAAGTAAGTTATAAATGAAGCTAACGCTGCTAAAGCAGTGAAATAAGTTTGTGTTTTGTAAACTGCATATATTTCAAATCCCTCCTGCATTTTCATTTTTTCCAGAAACCAAATGAAAAAGAAATCTTGCCATGACTTCAATATTTCCACATTTATTTTTCTTTCTAGCCAAAGAGTAGCATAAGCCAGCCCAATTGAGGGCAGAAGATTAATTTAGGAAGTGCAAAGCAGATTGTATGAATCACCCCTGTTCACCAACACCTTGTTACTACTCTTGAGTTGTTGTTGTTGTTGATGATGATTATCGTTCTCTGCTTTTCTAGGAGTGGTGACAATTTAATACCAGGCAATAGGTAATTTTAAAATGAGGAAAATCAAGAATATGTGAAAACTATACTCCAAAATGTATACTGGCCCACCTCCCTTGAAGACTTGTCTTTTCATTCACTCTCTTATGGGCAACACATGGAGAAATATGCACAGTAAATGTCTGACCTTCTCATTCAGAGAAAACCCATCTCTTTCAACAGATGCATGCCACACAAAAATTCAGCAGTCCATAGTCCTGTGGCAAAAACACTTTTTCCCCCAGTGTCCAAGTTCAATCAGTTGCAGATGTCTCATTAAAAGGCCTCAGGTCATCTGACTCAGAACTACCCCTGTCCAGGATCCTATGGGTGGACTGTTACACTATTCAGTATGGAGCTAGATGAACGTAAGCCTAGGATCCAGGTCAAAGCAGCCTCACCAGACACCTCCCTTCTTGCCTTGCCTTTCACTGTGACTCTGACAGAAGTTCCAGCCCCTTGTTCACGTCCTGAATTCAATGGGGTTTAAAACAACTGAACTATAGCGGCATGTAGGTGTCTCGAATTGCTGGAGAGCTGCTACCAGCACTACTTTCCCTGATGGGTAGGGAAAAATTCTGGGAAAATAGGACAGAAGAAGGCAGGGGACAAAGGTCTACTGTAAGAAGGGTTTCTTCTCTCCCTCCCTCCCCTTTGAACTGAGAGCCAGCGCCAGTTGCCCAATGAGCGCAAAAGTTCGCCCGCAGAAGTTCAACAGATGCAGCTCGATCAGCACAGCCTTCATGCCGGGAAATCTGCACCTGTTGGGCTGCCAAAAACACATTACAAACCCTGCGGAAAAGAGAAGAGCAGCCCCAAGGGGAACGACGAAAGACACCCTGAGGCGGTCCGGCTAGCCGGCCCAAAGGGAGGGAGACGGCGGAGAAGGCTCGGTAGACACCAAGCGACCCGGAGACAGAAAGAAGAGGCGCGGGGACTACGGGGCGCGGCGTCCGACGGCCAGGAAACGATGCCCGACCGAAGCGCCAAAGGAAGGAACACATTCAGGCAGAAAACCCGCCACGTACCTCACTCCAACCGCTGCACCACCCAGCCGAGCCTCGGAGAGCCTCGGGAATCACTGCGCAGCCACTTCCGTCAGGAACCGGACGACGACAACGGAGGCACGCGAACTCCTTCCGGTCCTGCAGGTAAACCGACCGATCTGCACCCTTGACCGAGTAACTTCCGGTCCTCCGTAGAAAGCGGTCGGGGACGCAGCACTTCTGTGCTAAACATTGGAGGCTGTGGCCATTTCCGCACTAGCCTCTTATAGTGCTGTTATGCCACTTTCAACGTCCTATGGAACCCTGGGGTTTGCAGCCTCAGGGCCCCTCCCTAAACTGCGAACCCCAAGATTCCACAGGACGTTGAAAGTGGCATAATAGCAGTATAAGGGGCTAGTGCGGAAATGGCCTGTGCTTGTCGATTGAGATTGTCCGAAGGGCAGTTTTTAGGAAAGGGAAGAAACCGCTGTATAGGATTGCAGTTGTAATCTTGCTTCTCCATTTTAGGACGCGAATAGCGGGTAGGCAAGGCAAACCTATTAACACTAGTGCTGAGGTTTTCTCTTTGGGAATAATCAGCACAGACCATAGAGAAAGGGAGTGGCTTTTGAGGGGGTCGAATTAGCAGGCCCTCGGTTGGTGCAACCCTTGTTCCCTGAAAAAATCTCACGAAATTGTATGAGGTGTGCATTGTTCAGGGATACCTGCTGTCAAAGTCAAAGCAACAGAAACGTGAAAGGTTGTAAGATATCATGGAACAGTTTACATTAAGGGCTATTTCACACTGTACAGCTATTGTGCTATGATGCTTCTTCAACTGCCATAGCAACATCCGGTGGAATTCTAGGGTTTGCTGTTCGTTGAAGCAATGGATCTTTCTGGCTGAATATTGCAAATTCAATATTGTAAATACTTTCCCCTAAACTGCAAATCCCAGGATTTCATAGGATGTTGCCATGGCAGTTAAGTGGAAGCATAGTGCTGTAGTTGTGTAGACTGAAAGGGCCTTGGTTGCATGCAAGAGTTTTTTCTCCCTTGAAAAAAATGCCAAATTTTGCTTTTCAAAAATTGGTGGACTAGGGAAAATTACTATCATAATGGATTCTGTTCTGTTTTATCTAGCATTCTGGCCCTGGAGGCAACCAACTGTCTCTATGAAGGCTACATGCAGGACACAGGTCTTTCCCAGCCTTGTCTTCTGCTTTCATTGAATATACCCAGAGACTGATCTCTGGAATTTCTGTTATATTCAGAGCATTTCTTTGCTGGTAGGGTCACCACAAAAGGAGACGAAGCATCTATAGTACTTATGTGGAAGAGGACATTTCCGCAGCAGATTATAGTTTTTGCAATTTCCTCTTCCTCATTCCTATCAAAGGTATAGGAGTCCTACCTTTTTTTTCTGTAAAGCCATCCTATCTACCAGTGATCCTCTCCTCATGCTTTTGTCTGGGGAGGATATCTGTCTGCTCAAGCATGCAATTTAACCAGCCTTGGGAATTGACCCAAGGAATTGGGGATGAGGGGAGCATGAATGAACCATGTGATCTTTCAGGCTGCCTTGGTAATAAGGCTTTAGGGAGTTTATTTACTGTTAATGTCAAGAGGCATTTGCTTCTACTAGTGATTGGAAGCAGACTGGGGACAAAGAAAGTTGAAGTCAGGCAAATAATATTCCAGATTCCTTCCTGATATTTCTCTTTTCACTAGGGCTGTTCTACAGGCTTGCTAAATACGTGAAGGAGTGGACCTTTTGGTCTGTCCCAATTGTCAGTGCACTACTATTTAGCTGAAGAACCATTAGTCATAGTGGCTGGAGTTGTGCAAAAGCATCTGTGGGTCATCAGCATGGCTTTCACTGAAGTGAGGGGAAGTCCTGCTTAATTGACATTCCTAAACATTTAGAAGTGCTTATGTCTTCCAGCTATCTGTGTGAATGTCTCATACTTTATATGAGTTAAAGTTTGGCCTTCTGCTTTCATGCTTTGAATGGCACATCTGAGCAGACAGGAGAATGAAGTTCAGTCATCTTTTCACAGGTTGACCATCCCTAGTTTCCTCTAGGTTGTTGCCCTTCCTCTTGAGGCAGAAAAGCCTACCCAATTGTCTTTCCCTCAGACAAAAAGGATCAAGCTATGACTGTTCTTGCAATTAAATTCACATAGTTGTAGACCTTGAATCTGTCCCTCCCATTTCAGTCAAGTTATTGTTAATTATCTTTTGCCACACTTTAATAATCAATTCACACATGTCATCAAAAGTGGCTAAGAAGGTGTGTTTTCTGTGTGTTCTTAGAAGTCCTAGGTTTCCTCTGAAGCTTTTCTGAGATTCCATGATGAGAAGATAAATAATGGGGTGCAAATTTGCTTGTGTTTCCTTATGCACCCTAGGGAAGTACTCTTGCCATTCTAGGTGTGATTACATAAAGTTGCTCTAAGATCCAGAAAGCCTGGCTGATACCTTGTGCAAAAGGGATTCTGTGTCTGCTTCAGCAGACATGTGAATGTAGATAGGGTTCCTGCAGGCAAGAACTCAGAAAAACAGTCAGAGACAAATTTAGGCTATGGGAAACCTTGGATTTTGCTTCATGTGTTTTTTCTCTCTTTGGTATAGTGCACGTATGTGTATTCCTTTTGCCCGTAAGTTTGAATCATTTACTATGTGTATATTAAAATAATTTTCTACAGAATATCATCTAAGAAAAACTAAATTGATCTCATTTTTTTTAGTGTTCCTCATCAACAAAAACTTGTAACAATGGACCGTGGTGCATACAATGGCTTATCACAAGAAATTGCATGGTGTTGGAATATGAAGAAATCTCAAAATTGTTGAGATTTAAGTCTTTGGCATGGTGGTACAGTGCTTCAGGCATTCTCCAACCCTCTTGGGAGGTAATATCTTGCTTTCAACATGGGTTCCAGATGCCAGTTGTTTTCCCTCATTGTAGTTTCTGCAATTTGTGTAAAATATACTTTGTGTACAGCTCTTCTTTCTCTGCACAAAACTAGTTATCTTTTTTACCTTTGTGAAACCAGATACATCCCCAGCAAGGCACAACAGGACAGACATTTTGATCATGGAGACACAAAGAATCCATCAAATGTACCGTTATCCTAAGAAATATTTCCTAATTTTTTTGGCCCATGTGTTACTACCAAAACTTACCTGGCTTTTTTTCTTAAAAGAATTTGGTTTGTGTAGCCATTCTATCATTTATTTTTTTTTAGTCATGATATTAATATAAGCTAATAAACATTTGTAATTGCCATTTTGTTCAAGAATTGCATGTGGAATTACAAGAACTGCCATTCTTGCCTCATATTATTGAACACAGAGGACATGACAGTTTCAGAAATCTGTCTTGCTTGAAAAAAAAAAGCATTGAAGCAGGAAGTCATTGAAGAACTTATCAGGCAAGAGAAGATTTTTAAGCTTCATACTGTAGTTCCTTAACACAGTGATATTCTGGTTGGAATATATACTCCATTGACTTCAATGGACCTCACACCTCATAAAATGCATTTAGGATTACAACTCTTGGGTTTATAAAAAACATCCAGCAGTAGCATGAAAAGCAATTAACAGATTGAAGAAGAAAACAGTTGTAACAGATGTGTTATTTGTATACATAATACTGAAATCAGAAGATCTTGTGCATAAATACACTGTGGTCAAGATTGATGCCACTGTTTTCAGTTCAGAATCAAAACTTCTCCCTTTCGAGCCTTGCACTGAAAAACTGTACATACAAACACCCTTTCTTGAAAAAGAGGAGGGGAGAGAAAGGGATGTCACAGCACCTTTAAGAGTGACTGATTTTTATTTCATCATGAGCTTTTGTGGATATAGACCCATTTCTTCACATGCAGTACTGAAGAAGTGGGTTTATATCCACAAAAGCTCATGCTAAAATAAAAACCACTTACTCTTAAAGGTGCTCCTACATTCCTTCTCCCCCTCCCTTCTTCCTTTGTATGCTGCAAGATCAGCTACTTCTTTGAAAACTGTTTTTAAAAGTATTCTTATGCTTTTGTTGATCAAGCTCAGGAAGACAACATTCTGACAGCATAAATCAGAAGCAGCTGCACAGAACACTCAATTGGCTGAATGCCTGTGATATTACAAAACATAATCCCCATGGCAGTCATTCCATTTAAAAAACAGCATTGTTTTAAAAACAATCTGGTGATCTATTCTTGTTTAAAGCCATGATTGTCAACTCTATGACCACAAAAAACAGAGGGAGAGATCATCCACCAAAGGTGTGGTTGCAGAGCCTGGTGAGGAAATCTGTTGAGTCAAGTACATGTTTTTTGAAGACCAAAAAACAAAGGGAAGCCAGGATCACTGTTTTTATATATGTCTGCACTTGCCCTAATTTTTTTCTTTTTCAGTTTGTAAGCCTGGCAAAACAGTTCCTACTTTAAAAAAAACCCTGCAGTACAATTTTCCCATCTACATACAGAACTCTCTGACAAGGAAGGAATCAGAATGGCAGGACTGTGTTGATGTATCTGAACTGGCACCTAGAAATAGGACAGACAAATGGGGATGACAGCAGCAGAATTGATCAGGAGCAGCTGAGGACAAAGGATAATGATGGAGAAAAAGTGAGTTCTGAAATGCACGCTGAAAAGCCATGGACTTAGTACATGAACACAGACAAAAAGGGCAGGACAAAGCTCTCCTACAGTGACTTAGAATGTGGATATCTGTCGTCATCATCATCATCATAATCTTCATCATGATCCCCATAGCTCTTCAGAGATCTACACCCATTTAAATAGATGCATCTTTTATTTGGAAGATAATGAAAGACATCCAGATTCTAGCTAAGTGTGACAACAACTCATATCTGCATATAGAATATTGAATGTCAGTGCCAGATCCTTAGTCTCCACTGCCCTCCCTCCTAAGAGAAAAGTCAGTGAAAGCCACAAAGTGGTTAAGCATCAAACACATTTATTTCACTTTTATTGAATACAAGAACAGTGAGCACACACGCATACACCACCAAGCACTGAAAGGGGTATGATTGAAAGGGGTGGGGGACAAAAATAGGAACAAGGAGCAGGAGAGGACAGAGGAATTAGTGAAGGAATGACAGAGCATTGCAGTTTGGTTGGTAAGGTGCTTCTCAAATAATAAGAAAAGAAATATGAATTTTATTAATTCATGCAGTTGCAGGCCAGTTTTTGGAATCAACTTGCAGGATTCATTGCAAACAAGCAGTGGCATCTCCCACCCCCTTCAATGGAAAGGTTTCCCTCCATAAAAGGAAGAGAAAAAGAGTGACTGATATATCAGATGGTGGCAACAGTGATGATCAAAGTGAGAAGAAACCATGACTTTAAAAATTATACATGGCTTCAACACTACCACAAATCATAAATATATATTTGTATATATTTATATAGGTATCTATATATAAGCCACATCTTGCTAGGTGAACAAAAAAACTAGTTTTTGTTAATGGCTACCCATCAGACAAGCTGCAGAAGAAATCCCAAAAAAGCAGGTCTATCTTAGCTTTCCTTTGCTTGCCCAAAGTTGGATTCTGATCTTGCGCATGTTGATTCTGAAATAGTTCATCTCCACAGATTTTAGTGTCAAGCTCACCCAATTGAATGCCAGCATTAAGTGGTTATCATACTTTCCATTTAGCTGCTCAAGAAAGACTTCTGGTTTTGTTTTGAAATCCAAACTCAAAATCTAAAGCTTGGGAAGGGATATAATCATGTAGATAGCCACATCATCCAGATTACCCTGGATTTTTAAAAAATTGAAAACAAAAGGGGTTTGTTTGTTTTTTACCCTTAAAGAATGATTTGGAATTCACATGTATATATGTTGTATCTTTACTTTTTGGCTTTGGGACATTACATGCTTCTGAAGGACAGCAGGAAGTGGGGAAAACGAATAATAAACCTCAGATACAATTCAGGAAGAGAAACATAGATTTGGTTATATGTGAACTGGAAATTACTTCTATAGCATAAAGATTAATTTATGCTGTCATTGCTTACTGAGGACATGCCTGCATGCCAGAAGCAGATCCAGTCTTATGAAACAATATTAGCAGACAAGTGGAAAGATGAATTATCAACTCCTTTCCACAGTGGCAAACTGCTTGCTATGGGGGATATTTTCATCACAATGACGGTATTCAAGTAGGCCCTTTCTCCATCAAATCTCTAGATTCCAATGATAGGCACTAGTTAGATGTTTTTCTCCAAGTACCATGTATGTTAAAGAGGGGTGACAAAAGGCAAGCATGGCATAGTATTTGTTGGCCCTTCTCTAGCATCCAGAGCCACTGGCCGTCCTGCTTGAGAATAGGTTCATTTGGGTACTTCTTCTTTACATTCTGCAACTGTTCTAACATCCCTTGCATTATGGTAATTCATGAAAAGTAATAAAGTAAAACTTTAAAGTTCCAGGTTCCATCAGTAGCAGAACAGTCAGACTTAATGCCTTTATTATTTGTGAGGATTATCTGACCCCTCGTGTTCCCTGGTCAACTCCTCTAAGATCCACCTCTTGTTCTAATCTGGATGGATGCACTTTGAAACCATGTGTCACTTGTCCATTCATTCTACTTTACACAAGTGTTCAGAAAGGTGAAACAACTTAGAAGGAAACAGTGCTGTTTGTACTGATTCCCCAGTCTTCTAAAATCTGACATCAACTTGGCAAAATGCAGTCAATCTAGCATGCAGGTAGCAAGGAGTACTTCTTTGTTCAATGTGGACACTCCCCTTAAAGAACTACCAGAACCATTTCTGATACAGTACTGAAAATGGATTACTAAAAGTGGCTAGTCGTTTCTGGGAAGACCACTCAGTTTGGGACCCAGTTTTGTTATTCTGTAGAACTGATACATGGGACATAATAACTTTACTGCAGCTGAACTCTTAGGTCTGAAAGATCAAAGACTTCTAGATACTAAAAGGCTGTGAATGATGAAGCAACCTGAGCTGATGTCCCCAAGGTGACCAAAGTTTCCTGGGCCTAGAGGATGAAGAAAAAATGTCTGAATGGCACTTTTTAGTGATTCTAACTGTGGGCTGCAGTAATACTGATCCACTCTGTCTTCCTTGACTCACTCCACATGTTGTCAAATGCTGCCTTATCATATACCAACCAATTACAAACACTATTTTGTCACTATGTCAGTCCCTTTTCCAAGACAGTTGGTCAGGTGAGTGACAAATACCACCCCTAGAGGAAATTAGTGTGTTGTTTTTTTTCCTTACTCTGTTTTCATGAGATATTGACATGATCTAAGAGTCTCTTAATACAATAACCACAGTCAAATAATTATAATGTAAAAATGTCATTGTCATACTTATCAGCACTGTTTAAATTGTTTTAATATCATTCCCCACCCTCCCCAGTTATATATAATATACATAACTTAAAAGCACATCCATATGGAACCTCTACAGGCTGCATTTTGATCAATGAGAAATCACAAACATATCATTTTGCTTTGTTTTAAGTGAAATCCAGTCATAATCTTCAGCATAAAAAGGGACTGGATGAAGCAAAAGGAGAGAAGGTTAAAAAAAAGAAAGGACAGGTTAGGAAAATAACAGAACCAAAAAGATGAAGAAACAGAAGTAGCAGTAGGTAAAGAGAAAGGGTGATCACCACACATCCCTAACCAGAAAATAATTAAACAATTATACAGGTGAATAGTTTTTGATTCTTTCTTATGCAGGGAATCATTTTTGTATTTCTGCTCATTTTCTGCTTGTTGATTTCTTGCTTTGTTGCAAAGCAGTTTTGCTTTTCCACTCAGTGTGCAACAAATGAGTTATGCTTCCTTAAAATGTAACATGCAGAACGGTGGTTTTTGTTTTGTTAATAATATTATTATCACCATGATTTTTTTTCCTTTTAGATCAGTCCAGTCAATTCTTCATTTTATTTGAAGAGGTGGTTGGTTTTGTTTGTTGCTAAGGTTGCTGTTTATAATTCATCTCCAGCATATAGCAGCAGTGCAAGGATGCATTTTGTTTCCTGTATATATAATATATAATATATTTGCTATTCCTTTTATTTTATTTTTTGTCTCTCAACATTATTCTGGCAGCCAGGACGTTCTATGTCTCATTGAGGAATCCAGCATAAAGGCCCCTTCTTTACTCCAAAGTTAAAATAGAGATGCCAACTTCTAGAAACACGAAGGTCAAGATTCCTGTACAAGGGCATGAAAATAAGTAAATAATCCAGTAAGTATAATATCTTCTTTTAATCTAATGCAATAAAAAAGTTTGTCTCTGGCAAATTTTCCAGCGCAGCTTTATTGAAGTAATACGAGCAAATATGAACAACTATTGCTAAAATAGCATTATTGGTACACCAAGTGAGGCAGAGGCTCTGCCATCTTGAACCTTTTGCAGATAGGTCTGGTTTAGGGCACTGTGTTTTCAAGTTTACTATTTGCAGAAATCTTTTACATATGAATTAATTTAAGAGGGAACTCTTGCACATCTGCTGTGGTATTGTATTCTAGGATGTGTTCTAGAATGCACCCTTCATTAGCACAGAGCATCATCCAAGCCTCTTTGTTGTAGCTGTTGCTGTGTGATGTACTGTAACAAATGCCCAACACTTGCACATTACAAGTTCGCACTTATGCAAAAAGCACCTGGGCTGTTCGACCTCTAGAAGCACTTTATTCCAAAGAGAAATTCCTGAAAAACATTCAGGAAACTCAAGGAATCCCATATCTAATATATAAAAATCAAAGTTTGTGTATTTGTCTGTGTCAGGTGAAGACTTCATATGATTGGCTGCCTGAGAAGATTCTATGGAATCCTGGGGTTTGCGGTTTCGGGAGGGGCCTTTAGAATTTTCAGCCAGAGAGCTCTTGGGCTTGGCCGGTTGCTACGGAGACAAGGCCTAGCAGCAAGGAGGAAGGCAGTATATTCCCTCAGGAACCCAACCTCTGCATGTTAATAACTCTGAGTATAGACTGGATTGGGGAATATGGGGAAAAGTTACAGGTACTGGACAAGACAGTTTGGGAAATTAGAGATACAGGATCTCAAATCTTTCTAACAAGTATTGCTTATGAGAAAATAAAATCCCGGGCAACGCCGGGTATATATGCTAGTATAGTATTTAAAAACAACCGATCATTCAGCTGCAGAGGCTTACATTTCATCTTTTTGCTATAACATTCTAAATGAATACACAGCCATATGGCACTACTTGCAACTTCGCTTTTCCATAGCCATAATAATCCTCTAAGGTAAGCTGTAGCATTTACATAGTGGCATGGGCAGGGATTGGGACCTGATTTGCTGTGAGGAACTGTGACAGGAATTCTGCCCATTTGGACAAGTATCAAAACAACACATTTGTTTCATATAATTGTAGATAGGAAAGTTAGCAGAAAAGGTTAAATATATCTAGTTAATATGCTTAAAAGTCTAGTTCAATTAGATTTATGTTTGAAGGGGACAAATTAACAATTAAGTTAATGTTAAATTGCCATTTAAATTTAAGTTAATTCCTTCCACTACAACCTTAGTGAAGTTAGAAAATGCCATCTCTCCCCTGCCCCAGTCCCTGGGAGAGAAGGAAACAGGTATGTCAATTTTGAACAGCCTGTTTCTCATGTGGCCAACTAAAAACTCTTCTCTTGCTTTCCCCATTTTCCTCTCTTATAAGCTCATCTTCTTACTGTCCCCTTTTCTTATTGATCTCCACATGAAATGAATCTCAATAACAGTCTTAAGGTTATGAGCTTCAAAATCCACGTTCATCAGACAGAAGAGAAACCTCTTTGTGTTGTCTGCAACAAAACATAGCAGGACTGTATGGAGGCAAGGAAGATCAACTTCCCCCTTTCCAGCTGCCCTTACTACTTGTTGGTTTAGAATCTTTTTAACCATGGCATTAATGAAACTATCATACTCCAATCATGAATTAAAATAAACAAACATTTATTTGCATTTATTTAATTATCTGATGGTGAAATTAAACAATTAGACAGACATGTCTATATGACTGGATTACTATTAGTTTTAATTCTCATTTGCAATGGACTGTGTTTGCAACTATTAATCTATTGAAGTCATCCTTAAAGTGCTCTGTGGGGGGAAAATCCTTGTTTGGTAATTATTTACTCATGCATTCCACTTTTTCCACAATAAGTTCAACGTGGAATTCATGACACTCCTCTCTGTATCCTGTATCCTCACAACAACCCTGTGACATAGATCAAATTGAGAGACAGTGAGTGGCCCAACATCAACCAGTGAGTTTTATGGCACTATGGGAACTTGAATTTGGATCTCCAAAGTCTCAGTCCAATATTCTAACCCTATTTTTATTTTATATTGAGTAAATAAATTTTAAAATCAAATCTATAACCATCTATTTTATGATTTAATAAACCAGCTTTATGGTGATTCCTCCTTTTTCATTTGTAATTTTGCAGGGTAACTAAAATTAAACAGAGCATAATATATTCAAAGAAACATATCTTAGTGAATATTTACCTTGATTTTCTCCATTCTTGTATTTCTGCTACTGAATTTTAGTAACTCAGATGTCTGGAAATATGAAACTATGATCTAAATCCAGTTGCTAGCCCCAGGTGGACTAGATACATTGAATCAATGAAAGTTACATAACATTGACTCACCATTCAGCAATTGATTGGATGGGTTTACACTAATCGTAACTAGCAATTGGATTTAGGCCATAAAGTGTTTTGCGAAGTATAGGACAAAATTTTCTTAAATTATGGGGAAAAATTATGGAAAATAAAAGGTAAATTAAATCACCCCCCCTTTTTTTTGGTCTTTACTTTGCATAGATTTCAGAGCTTCTACAATGTTCTGAAGTCCTGCAGATTTTATAAAGAAATGGCTGCTTTTAGTAATATGAATTCCTTCTTGTTTTTAGAAAAGACAGCCACAGAAGCTCTTAATCGAAACAATCCCAGTGAAATTACTCTTAGGTAACTTGTTTGAATCTTGTAATCTAAACACTGTCAGTTCCCAACCTGATGGTACAACACAGTAGTTTTGCAAAAGTAGTTATCTAAGAAGTAGTTTTGTAAAAATCCAAGAGACCTATGTTTTGAGTAGAGAGCCAATTGGGAAATGTAAAATTTGTTGGCTCTTTAACATTGATGCTTAGTTAATTAACAACATCTGACTTCTGGAATTAAGTTAATGCTGAAATTCCAACTTAAGTCAACCACTTTAGTTGAAAAATAAATTCAATTAATTTGTCCTTTTCACTGGGAAGTTTTTAACTTAACTGATAATTAAATTGATTTTAATTAGTTAGGTCCTACCACTAATTATATGTAATTCTATTACATTGTTTAGCATGTGTACATACCTGAGGCTTCTTGTCCCTTTCCTCTGGAGATGGATCTGTTTCTCTATATACTACAGCTTTGGTTACCAGCATGTCAGGGTGCTGCAGTTTTGCTTCCTTGATTGCCAGAGCCAAAGCCTATGGAAAGAAAACACGGAACATTAAATAACAATTCAGTTGAGCACACAATTGAAGAACATGGAAACTAAAAAAAAGAGAATGTTATTGAGGACACACAGAACTGTCTTCACTGTCAGAGAAAACTTGCACCCTTGTGAAGGATTTTCTATTCCAATTTATGAAATGGTCCTGTCAAAATGAGTTGGTATATTCCGATGTGCTAATACATTGGAGCAGAATTACCAATGCTACAGATTTTTTTCACTCTTGTGTTATTTTGACAGTATGTTGACATATCACAGAGGCCATGAATACTAGGCATCTGCTATACAAAAATGCAAATACCTCTACCACAATCTTATCCCTACCACAATCTGTCTTTGTATTTAGATGAACTTTTCAATAACTACTGGGACATAAGGCATTTTAAGAACTTCCTAAAAGTTCTGACAGGCTTGTATGGATCATATTTTGTACCTGGTCTTGATCAACATCTTCATCTCCGGTTATGATGATTCGCTTTTCTATTCTGGTTTCAGAAAAGCCTCCTTTCACAGTCTGGAATAAAAGAGGTAACATGTTTTCAGGGTATAGGACTTCCAATGTGTAAGTTATCTTTTGAATCACACAGCCACAGAAACTCTGTGATGTCTTTCACACTGAGTTCTTAAAAACAAACACATACACGCACTCAAACAGCCAAACCAAATAGAGACTTGGGGATATAAGTCCATCCAATTCAACTGTACAAACAACATAATCAAGGGAAAATGTGTTCCTTGAATAGCTTGGCCATGGCTCTTTTCCTTGTGTAGAATGCTTTAAAGCCATCTTGCACCATCATTCACATTAAGTGGCCTTCATTAGCACACACTCCCTAAATTCTGGAAATACTCTGATGATTCTGTTGTCTTTCATGATCTTACCTTGGTAACATGGGTAGTTGTGGAAGTGGAGAGAGTTTCTGCAGTGGCACCAAAAAGGCTGGTGAAGGCTTCTTTTCCAACAGCACTGCTGCTGATCTACAAAAACATGAAAAACAATGTCCAGGTCAAGTGACCACTGGTGTCTCTAAAGCATGGTTCCTGGCTTATCGAATCAAAGGTCTTTTTACCCTGATGCTCAGTTCTATCTGAGTCAGTTTGTTGGGGAGATGCAGTTCTTCCTCCACATTTGCGGGTTTCACTTTCGCTAATTTGATTATTCTTGGGGTACCCACTTGCCCCCATTCTCCCCCTACCTCATTCCCACCCCACTTGCTCCCCCATTCTCCCTGCCCCCAGTGCAGGCACGCCCTGCACGGGGGCAGGAAGGTCCAGAGAGGGCGATTGCCAATTCCCCATGCTGCTCCTACTGCCCCGCCACTGCTGCAGGTGTAGGCACACCTGTGTGCAAGGCACAAAGGTCCGGGCAGGGTGATCACCAATTTCCTGCACCGCTCCCGCAGTTGCTGTGGGTGCAGGTGTACCCACACAGGGGGCAAGAAGATCTGGGGAGGGCGATCACCAGTTCCCTGCACTCCTCCCGCTGACCCTGCCACTGCTGCTACGGTGTGGGTGCACCCCCCGTCGGCAGCAGGATGGTCCAGGGAAGGCGATGACCAGTTCCCTGCATTCCTCCTGCTGCCACAGCCGGAGCAGGCACACCTTGCACAAGTGGCAGGAAGGTGCAGGGAAGGTAAGTGCCTGTTCCCTGCCTCTCTGCCCCCCACCTGGGTGAGTGCACCTGCCAGGCAGAAACCTGTAGGAAGGGCGCCCTATTCATGATTGGCATTCACAAGGGATCTGTGTCGTATCCCTCATGAATGTGGAGGGCCTACTGTATTTATTTCTTACCAAATAAGGTCATAGTCTAGTAAGAGTAGATGCTTTGCACTTTTAGAAGGTTCTAGGTCCAATCCTTTATTTGGTTGAACCAATCTAGGTAGCAGGATTAGGAAAGCTCTCTTACTGAAACCTTGGCAAATCACTGTTAGTCAAAACTTAAACATGCTAGATACTAAACCTGGCTGATCAAAGACATTTTGCTGTCTGAATCAAAGAAAGGAAGATATTCCCTCCCTCATTCCAACCAGACCAAATATTGATTTTTACTTGAACATTGGAGATGGGACAGCATCCTCTAAGTTGGATGAGTTTGGAGAGGCAAGGCAAATTGAGCATGAGACAGCCAGCTCTATTCTCCAGTACCTCTGCATCATTCTTCACTTCCCAGCTGTGTCCCTTCCAGGTAAGTACAGGATCTGGACAGTTTTTCATACCTTTAACACCTCCCCATTAGACTATTGTAATGTGCTAGGACAGAGTGTGCTGGGCTTTTCTGGGTAAAATGTTTGACAATGTTGGGATCATAAAAGAGAAATTTCTCTGTCTCAACATATGAAATGAGAACTCCTTCTGTACACTGAAGATCAAGAACAAAAAGATGCTCACTTTCCATACTGTTGTTGTTCTGTGCCTTCAAGTCATTTCTGACATGTGACAACCCTAAGGTGAACCTATCATGGGGTTTTCTGGTGCTGAAAGTATGTGAGCCCAAGGTCACCCAGTGAGTTTCCATGGCCAAGTGGGGAATTGAACCCTCATCCCCAGGGTCATAGTCCAATGCTCAAACCACTACACCACACCAGCTCTCACTTCCTACATTAGTTTCATGTTTTGTTATTGTTTTCTGCCAAAGGCAATTAAGTCCAGAAGACATTATGCTGGTCAACCAGAGCGTTAACATCCCTAACTGAAATGCAACATTTACCAGGAAGGTCAGAGCTCCTGTCTGCGCATAGTCAGATATGCCATTATACGAGTAGCTGATAGGCTCATGCATAGGAATCTACTCACTGGAGAGATGGAACGAAGTTCTGTTGTTCCTTTCCCAGACCTAGTGCTGTGATCCTGCAAAAACACAATGTTTGCTTGGGTATACAGGAACAGCAAAGTAAAAGAAAGAAAGATTGAAATTTTTTAAAGTCCCATGTTCTAATTCTGTCATACAGAGGCAATACTTTTTCCCAAATCATTTACTCCATCCTGGAGCAAAAGAAGGATGGAAAATTCTCAGTGGAGACTAGTGGCTCCTTTGACAGTCCAGGTTTAATTCCAGATTGTAAATGAACTATCCCAAGCAATGTTCCCAAAACCGTTCAGCATCTTCGATAACCCCTTAAAATTTTTACTAGAACCCGGAATAGATCCACTGCTGCACTGCACTGGAACCACCAGTCTCCAAAGGTTCTCAGATTATGACATCCGGGGCTTGCATAGGTAGTAGTTGAAGACCACTAAATGCAGTTGTGGTGTGTGCCCCTTCTTCTGGTTTTTTGCACTACATATGCAACTTCAGTGCCTCTCACATTGGAAGCAAACTGAGTATCTGCCTTTATTGATACTTTTGTTTAACTAAAATATGTATACCCAACCTTTTAGTTTTTAAAACATGGCTAAGAAAGAAATAGAAAATGAATGCACATAACATAATCACATCCACAAAATTAATTTTAAAGAATAAACTGTAGAAATTGCTAAAAACCAAAAGAAAATAGACAGTGAGAAATAAATCAGTTGTTAATAGCACAAGCAAATAAAACAGTCTTCATCTGGCGACTGAAAAACAACTGAAAAGGTATGTCTAGAGTAGATATCCCAGAAGTAGATATTCTGCCACTGAAAAGGCATATCTGTTGTCGCATCTTTCTTCTCCTTTAATGATGGAGGTTTCTGAAGCAGGAACTGTCAAAACAATCTCAGCAATGAGGGATAGTCATATTCAGGGTTCACACACCAGGAAGTTACCTCTTGCATACATTAGAAAAAATGTTTCTCTAGCGTTTGCTGAAATAGTTTGCTTTACTCCTCCCACTGGTACAAACTTTTTTATAAACGCCAAACAGAAGCAGCATAAGAAATAATCCACAGTAGGTGAATAATACACTCCTGTCACTCCCCCGTCCCCCTGCAAACATACACACAGACAAATGCAGAATGTTACATTAGATTTCTGTATATATAATGCCACATTTTAGCAGCAGCATTCAACACATGTTTTTATGTTTTGTTATCTTTCAGAATAAATCACATTTTATGCTCAGCAGCACTTATGCATGACCTTGTTTCCCATATACAATGCATTTCTTGCATGAACAGTTTCTGGACACCTCCTCCATTGTATATAAAATGAATGCTTTTGTAAATTGCTGTTAAGACTTCCTCTTTTTCTCTGCTTTTAGAACACAGATTGATTTTAACGAATTTGTTTTCCGTAACCTCTCTGCCTCTTTCAAGTGTTTTGCCGCTGAATTGTATTTATATGGGAGAGACATGGCCGATGTTTACTCAAGTCCATCCTAGAGCTGTTTCCTAAATCTGCACGAAAATGATATCACATTCCAAAGATGTTGCCAGATATGGACTATTTTTGTTTGCAGTTGTATTTCTTAAGTCCTTAATTTTCATTTTTAATTATTCCTTTGAGAGAGCCCTCCCTTTTAAGTTTCCTTTAGGATGGTAAAAAGCCAAGGTTAGTCGTGAATTCTGTAAGATACATATAGTAGAAAAAGATATTTGATATTTTATCTGTTATACAGATGATCACATACATGTCAAATCTCAAATGGTTATCTATGTCTGATGTATACACAATTGTCCCCCTATATTTGTGGGTATGACCTTCATGAATTTGATTATTCATGAGGTTCCGGCTTGCCTCCCCCACATTCTCCCCCTCCCACTCCCTGGTCTTTTGCCCAGGTGCACTACCTTGGCAAAAGGCAAGTGAATAGGAGGGAGGAAGGTCCATGGGCATGCAAGACTTTTCCTTTTAACTCTCCAGCACGCCACCTCGTGGCTGTGCAGAAAAAAGGCAGTGCGTGTGGGCAAAATGTAGGAGAACACAGGGGAAAAGATCTTCCCTCCCTCCAGTCTTGTGCCTGTTGTCTTTGTGAGTGAGGGACAAGAGAGTGCAGGGAAAAAAACTTTCCCTTCCCTCCACTCTTCTACGGCTTGCCTGCACAGGTGCGCAGAAATAAGGAAGCCTGCACTCGCATTGCTAGGCAGGAAAGTGCAGAGGGGAAGATCTCCCCTCCCTTCCACTGTCCTGTCCCTCAACCACACAGGCGTGCAGGAAAAAGGAAGGCTGCACTGGCAACAGGCAACAGGTTGGAGTGGGGAAAGTTTTTCTCATGCATTCTCCTGTCTTTCTGCTTCGGAAGCTGCAGAAAGAAAGCAGGAGGAGAGAGCGGGAGCACTCACTGGGGGGAGTCATTCATGTCTTTTTGAATTTTGTGAGGGTTCTGTGCCCGAACCCTCAAGAAAGTAACTTAAGAAAGTAACTTATCCACATGTGGTGGAGATGTGATAAAGCAAAGAGATTCTGGTACACCATAAGAGCCAGCATGCAAAAGATTTTGAAAACAAAAATTGAATTAATTCCTGAAATTTTTTTATTGGGAATTTTTGGTGCAGATAACAGTATGGATTTCTGTACCAAAAGACTAGTTTGGCATTTGATTGTGGCAGCCAGACTTGTCTATGCTAAATACTGGAAATCGACTTACATCCCCACGGTCAATGAATGGTTAGAAAAAGTTACAGAAGTTGCACAGATGGACAAAATGACTTATAGATTGGAGAACAAAATGGATAGTAAGTTCTATAAGGCCTGGGAGTTGTTTACAGTATTTCTTCAAAATAAGAAAATTCCAACCAATGGTCTTCAGTGCTGAGTATTTGATTAGGGGATTCCTTTTTGGACTTAGTTTA
The DNA here is from genome assembly GCA_948474755.1 of Ctenosaura bakeri. Classification (NCBI taxonomy): domain Eukaryota; kingdom Metazoa; phylum Chordata; class Lepidosauria; order Squamata; family Iguanidae; genus Ctenosaura; species Ctenosaura bakeri. Next base: position 290,025 of record CAOLHI010001123.1, read on the forward strand.
ATTAAAGTCTTATCTCTAGTTTTATGGGGGAATATGCTATACTTTAAAATACAGTATATCCTCAAAGAATAAGTAGGAATGATGTAATTTATTGTTAATATTTGTAATTATAAATTATGGGCGGTAATCCCCAGGTAATATTGTGGAGGGAGGTGGAAGAAGGAGGAGAAGTTTTGATGTGACTGGTTTTTCTTTGACAGAACAGGGATGGGAAGGAATACCATTAATATTATGTGTGAGACAATAAGAATTTATTATGAAGAATGGTATTGTTATTATATAACTATTATATAATCAGAGGTTGATGCAGATCTGTAATATTCAGAACATTAGTTTCTCCCTTTCTTATACGGGGAGGTATATTTCATGATAAGAATATAATAAGGCTGTTTCTCACTCAAGGGGGAAGTTCTTTATGTTTTTGTCTTAATCATGTAATTAGTATGTAGTAATTGTACTATTTGTATATATTGTAGTGGTATGTTTGTAAGTGGTTATATGTAGATTGTATGTTGAAATGTTGGTATGTAGTTATTAATTTTTTTTTTTAAAAAAGAAAGTAACTTATTTTTTCCTTTGGTGGCTTTGAGATGTGCTAGACCTCCCTTAGAAAAGACATAGAAATCCAGCTTTTCTGCTTTTCTGCTGAGATTGTATCTTGCACTTATCTTTTATTTCGGAGAAGCATCTTCAGATCCTATTCAATCTTCGAAGCTAAGTGTGGTCAGCTCTGGTTAGTAATTGGATAGGAGACCACCAATGAGTTCCAGGTGCAGTAGGCCATATGTCAGAGGATGGAACTGGCAAAACCACCTCAGAGTATTCTTTGCTTAATAAAAGCCTAAGAAATTCATGAGGTTGCCATAAATTGATGGGTGACTTGAAGACATACGCACACATATACCCATCTTCAGTGGCCTGGAAATAATGATAGGATTTTATTTTTCCTTCCCTTGGGCTTCTAATATATTTTGCATAACTATATCCTTAGACACCTTTGTTGTTTCTCAGTTTATAATATTATTTTGAGATTTCTTAAAAAGATGATTTGCTAGAATGTTTTTTTTTCTGATTTTTTTTTAATCTTTGTGGCTGAATTGCATCAAGAGACTGTCCAAACTTCATGTCAGATGGATTTATGTACTAGGAAGCTTTGGCTTATCATCTTGTGCATACAAGCATCTGGACAGGCTTATATCAGATGGACCAAAAGATTAATGGGTTCTGGAGACTAGATTGGACACATTTCTGGAAGAGTTTCCTTCCTTGTCAATATTTCTTCTAATCCTCAGAAATTTTTCTATTTTCATGGTGGTTTTTAGTTTCTAGATATATACATTAAATAGCTCATTTTGTTTCAGCAGACTTTATCTAGCAGTCTAATAACATGTATGCAAAGCTTTTGCTCCTAAGGTAGTATGCCTGGAGAGATTTGTCAGGTAAGTATTCTGAGTAATTCACTGTTTTTGTCATCACTGGTTTTTACCATCTCACCTGTGTTTTCAAAAAATGTTAAATTTGATTTATTTTGAGTACAGCTATCATTCAACGATCACTCTCCATAAATCTCAATAGAGCAAAACAGTGTTGTGATTCAACAAAGAACCTGTTTTTCAATGGGTACTTACTGAGGTTGTTGATATGGTTTCTGTGCTGACAACATGGGAAGTGGTTATTGTCTCTTTTCCATTTGTAGTGGTACCATCAAACTGAATATGAAAAGGGGAAAAATGAAGCTCAAGTCTTTAAAATGTCAATATATGTTCTATTTTGGTTGATCATTTCTACTGGATTTCTTCACTAAAACTGATATAAAATGTAAACATTTCAGAAGAAGTCAACTTCTACACTTGGGCTTTTTACCTGGATATAGATTGGGTTGTTTGGTGCCTTGAAATTATAAGAATGAAGTACACTCTTTTAAACACATACAGTCATGCAACAGGCTTATCAATGAAGAATCTTGTGTAAAGATAGTAAAATGGATGATGTATGAACCTAGTTTGCACACCACCTCTTCCAATTCAGCAAAAGTCAGAGCCACCCTCCAGGGAAGATGTGATTTGAGTCCTGCTTTTCCAATGGGTTATGTAACAGGACCTTGTTTTATGTTATTTTGACTTCAGTGCAAGATAAGCAGGAGAATGCAAGAAAATAAATTAATATTCCAAAATTACCTGTGTAATTTCTGTTTCAGTGATTCTATGCTGCACAGAGGTGTCAACTTCTGCTTTTTTCACATTTTCTGGTTTTACAGTTGAAGACTACCAAAGGAATAAAAGTATTTAGCAATAATCCAATCTCCATTTAACAGCATAAAATCGCCATTGTAGGATGTCAGAAATGATGTTATTTTAACTACATAGTCTTTGCTTAGATTGAGCCCAGAAAGACTCCTGTTGAAAAGGACAGGTGTTTTTTTAAAAACGAGAGATAACTGACTGAAAACAGAAGCCATGGCAATGAAGTAAGGAAGTAGTTTCAGTAGACGTAAAAATCTGTGAGAAGGGCATTAATATTCAAAGAGACACAGTAAGATAGAAAAGCTGCAGTCTTACAGCAAAGGGCATTCAAGACTGAATTCAAGTATTCAGTATCTTGTATTTTATTGCAAACCCTTGCAAATGAAACCACAATTCCATTGAAAGTATTACTGAAATCATCTAGTGTTTATGTAAGGGCTGTTCTTACAAATGTACAGCATTTAACTTAATTTTTCCCATCATTTTCACTTTTTACCTCTGTTTTACAGTCAGTTTGTGGACTTTTCAATTAACTACTTGTTCTATAACAATTTCCATTTCTGACCGAAAAGAACCAAGGATATGTTGTTGCTTGACTTAGCTTGCTTCCTAGAGGGTGCTCATTTCATGAAATTCAGTTTCTTCAATACACATGTTATTTTGAATTCATGCAACACAGAGGGATGAACTTATACCATAGCATATATAGTGAAACAGCCAGGCAAATACAGTTGGTTAAGATACGATGGTAACTTCATGGTTAGCAGATACATAAGGACACTTAGAAGACAATCATGCATTTTGATATAAAAAAAATCATGCAGACAAAATGACAACATTTATGAAGGTACATATAACACTTTACAAAGGTGTTTGGGTTTTTTCTTTTTTTAGTTGTTTGGAAATAGATGTGGTCATCCAAACATGTGAGTTGTGCAGTCTATAAAGCAATGCAAATGCCAAAACAGACAACACTGCAAATGAGGACATTTAGACAAATCTGTGTACCATGGCTCCCTTTTGTACCTCTTCTGGGATAACCGGGGGAAACTTATCCCCATCCTTGGCATCGTCTTCCTGCCTGAATGCTGGTTTGTCAGATTCTTGAGAAGAAATCTGACCTTCTGCTTCTCCCTCACACTTTTCCTTGTCAAGCTCAGGCAAACTCCGGGAGAAGTCTTCAAAGGCTGCACTGTGGTAGTCACCAATGACTGTGAAGTCCACCTCAGCTTCGAGGCTGGAAGTTGAGCTGACGGTGATACTTGAGCATTTGCGCTCGATGGCCAAATGGTTGTCCTTCAGGAAGACTGAGTCTCTTTCCTGGTCTTGCTCCTCATCCCCAGTGTCACTTTCAGGAGCCCTGTGACGAGGTGGCTTAGCTTTCTCCTCTGTGCCCTCCCTCAATCCCGCTCTCTGAATGAGACAAAAGGGAGGAAAGAAGCTGAGGCTATAAGCAGTGAATGATAGGTCAGAACCACCTGGACCCAATGAAGGAGGGAAGAGGAAGCATCATAAAACAGGGGGCAATAAAATACATCCCAAACATGACACCAAAACTTCTCACAGCAAAGTCTCTGCAGGGAGGCAAGAAGGGAAAGGCCTTTTGAATTATTTGCAAAACTGCAAAGAGAAAATAAAAACATAACCTTGCAAATATTAGAGTCAAAGAAATAACTGGATAAACAGGTACTTATACCAAAAGTAGATGTGTGCAAAAAGAGCAAAGGCTGTAAGACATTAAAAAGGGAGCTCAGATTCTGAGTGTCAGAACAGGGGAAAGAAACACAGAAAGGGGGAAGGCAGGAGAGGTAGAGGACAGGGGAAAAAACTGAATCTGGGGAGAAGACAAAGGCTCCAAACAGCTGCACATGTTGCAGGAAAAGCAAGAATAGTTGTCAATTTCACTGAGACAAAGTCATTAGGTATATTCTATGTGTTGCTCTTATCTCACTTAAGTTTTTAAAGTTCATTTTTAAAAGTGTGCAAAGAACAGTCAATGCTATCCTGAGGGAACATAGCATTTATATGAAAGTGCTTGTGTTGTGAGCGCTCACATCTCTCAAGTCAGTATTTCATCAGAGAAATCCCCATGAGTATTAGTTTTCTCCTGCTGTATTTTTAATCAGTGTAATTGACAAGAAAAATCAGAACAAAGGGATGTTTTTCTCCTAGCTCATTCTGGAGGGTTACACATACCTCTCAACTGCATCAGAGTGGAAATTTCACTCCCATTGACTTGTAGGCTGCTTTTCAAAACATCTCAAATTGCTCATACAGTGAAAATTTACATCTGTTAAGAGTCTGAACCAAAAATCACTAAAGTCAATGGAAAATCTCCTTATGGCACCAGTGGGGCTTGGACTGGCCCGTTAAAGGAAACATCATTTTGTAAAATCACCTGCTTTGATGTCCCACCTCCTTGTGCCTGGTTTTTTCCAGAATTCCAGTATGTTGAGAGGTATGAGAAAAGATAGTTAAACAGAAAGGGAGCATATATCTATATTTATCTATATATTTCTGTATAGATATATATATCTATTTCAGCTCAATAAGCAGAGGAAGGAGGTGGTGGCACATGGCTCTCTGTTTTAGGGTGAACTTTTACACCACAAAAACAAGCAGTTAGTAAAACAGCATTGAGACCTGAGGTGCCACTGGAGCAGCAGCCTTTAAACTCTCTTCTTTCGGAGAGGCTTTTACTGTTGGGCCTGACAAATCCTTTTCTTCCCAAGCTGGTTCTTGAAATTTGCTCTAGATTAGAGAAAAGGGGTTAGTCTTAAGGAGCAGAAAGGAACTTTGCTAGTGCCTTACTGGAACAGTGGGAAGCTATCTTGTCAGCCAGCCACTAGCTTGTCAAAGGCAGGGGAGAGAGGGAGGGCTCACAAGCCAAGCAAGAAAGGATATCAAAATTAAGAGATGCAAGAAGAAAGAAGCTAGAAGCATGAGAATGTGGCTGCTAGGTGTGTGTGTGGAGGTATGGGCAAGGTACAAAGCTCTCAGCGTGTCCTCCCTTCCCACCCTGCCATTCTGCAACTTCACTCAATATTCATTGGCCTGGTTGTAAGTTAGCAGCTGGCATTCTCCAATTAGCCAAACCTTTAGGTATTTTCACACACACACGCACACACACGATATAACAATCCAAAAGCTGATGAGTTGCCTGGGCCAGCAAGTTTGCATTCAGCAACTGAGCCAGGTCATACACACATACAGAAAGGACAGGGGATGCAAGCAGTGGCTATCAGTCAACGGCCATGTTTTGAAGGCATGGCGTATGATGCATAAAGACGAGTCACACAACATGCTTTATGAACTTTCCACTGGGACAGTTCATCTGGGGAGTTACCACAGCTTCTGCCAAAGTGATTTCACATCCAGAATCGGGAGAAGCCAGTTCAGCATCTCCATCTCCATCTCCATCCCCTTGTTCTGAACCAACAGAAATATCTTCCTTCCAAGATGAAGGCTGAGATGGCTCCCCATCACTTGGTCCTTGTGTGACAGCTAGGTAGACCACTTCTGATGTTATACCAGGATCCTTTGCTTTGCTCTCTAAAGGGTCGAAGGGCACTTTATCTCTTGTACCATTCCTTTCAGAAAGTATATCATTTTGTGAGAATGTTGCAGCTAGTTCTATGTGCATCTTTGGTGGACTCTTTTGTGTCTCACTACCAGGACAACTCTCATCAAATCTCTTTGGAGGTACATGTTGCTCATCAGAAAACGGAGTATATGTTTCACTTTGTTCGAACATCCTGATTTTAGAAGCTACAGAGGTTTCTTTGGTTGTCTCCATTCTATGCTCTGAGGAGTCCCCAAGGGTCTCTGCTGGTGGATCTATAGCTTCATTTTTTTCAAGTGGAATAGTAGTATTTAGGTCACAAGCAATGAGCTTCAGTGGTTCCAGATTTGGTTTCTGTTTTCCACTGGAAGTTTGTAGTTCTTCCTTGCCCTGCACCGTGACATGAGAAGGCTGTGAACATTCTCTTTCTCCTTCTGTCAACCCAGTCTTATGAGAGATATCATGTGCAGGTTCATTGTCTTCTTTCAAAAGAGATTTACCTTGAAGAATCACTCCCAGTTCTGAATGTCTAGAATCAGAGGAACCAGCTTGAGATAAAATGTAATCCCCAGATGGCTGTTTCAAGTCGGAAGACTTATCCTGGCCTCGCTCTTCTGAGCAAACTGTGATTTCTTCTGACTTCTGGAAAGTATCTTTGGCCAGCTCTTCTACTTCACAGTGTTTATCCTTAGGTTGGCCTTCAAAATCTAGGACTTTATCCTTAGCTGCTCCTTCTATTTCTGTATGTTCATCTATTTTTTTGAGTCCATCTTTAGCCAATCGATCCATTCTATGTGCTTCCTCTCTGCCTGACACTTCATCCTCAAGAAACCCATCCTTAGTTGACTCTTCTAACTGTGGGATCTCTTCTTCTGCCATCTGTCCCATTTCAACATTGTTGGCATTGGCTTCATCTTCCAGTTTCTGGAGTCTCTCTTTGGCTACTTCTAATTCCAGGCTTTCATCTTTAGCTGCCTGTTTTAATACAAGATGTTGATTATTGCTGGATCCCAGTGTTCTGGTGCATTTATTTTGGATTATCTCTTGAACTTCAGAGGATTTGTCTGGAGTGGACTGAGTTTTACCATGGGCTTCACTCTGGTCTAATTTTCTTGCATTTACATGCTGTGGTTTATATTGCTCTCCATCTGAAATTGCTGTAGTACAGGAACGCTGCTGTAGTGAGGAATCAAGAGAGGCTTTTGTGGTCTCTATGTCTTCCATTTGAAGAAGTATTTGTGAAGCTTCCATTTCATCTAAATTATTCCCTTGCCTTTGATTTTCTGTCTTGCTTGATACTTCTGTAGGAACATCAGTGACCTTCGCATCAGATTCTTTTCCACCCTCTTGTAGAGTGCTATAAGTTTCATCAGCTCTCTCTTCTTGCTGAGGAGAGAGATGAGTTGCTGTTTCTTTTTTAGGAGATCCAGATTTTAGTTGTGGCATTGGCACATGGAAAATGCTATGACTGGAATCCTCTGTGGAAGGGTATGGGCTTGATTCACAGTAATCTTTGGCTCCATTATCAGATGGCTCCAGAGAAGCTCTTTCCTCTGCAGTTGATGAATGCTCCTCTTTTTTAACAATACACTGCTCTATATGGTATGTCTTTAGATTGTCCTCTGCTTCTTTGTCAGGCTGGTCTGATTCTAGAACTGGCTTCCTGATCTCTGTTCTTTCTTCAGCAGGTGTTGGTGAACTGGGTTGGAATTCATTATCTCCACTTGTCTCTCCTGCATCTGCAATTGGTACTAATCTAGTACTCTTCTCATTTTCATGGGATAGGACTGTTTGGTTTTCCTGCCTCTCTTCTGATGAGGAATACTTTTCTTTGTCAGGTATTTCCTTGATCTCATCACTTTTTTCATCAGTTTCTTCAGAATCCAAATATATTATCCTTTCTGCAGCAGAAGATACTGTCTTATCACTCAGTTTTTTAGCCTTAACAGACTCAGAATCAGATACATTTTTTAACATTTCCTTGTCTGAGATTGTCAAAATAGTCCTCTGTTCTTGAATTATAATTTTGCTTTCTTCTTTTGAAGACTCTGTCCAAGAAGAAGTATACTTTGGTTCTTCTTCAGCTTGGAAATCTTCAGGGCTAGCATTCTTCTCTCTTGGGCCTTTGACAGTTGGTTGTTCAGATTTGGTGGATACAACCATCACTGCATCCATTTTGTCTTTCTGCTCTTCTTTTTCTTCAGGTTCATCAGAGACAACCAGCACTGCCTCTGTTTTATCTTTCTGCTCTTCCTTCTTCTCAGGTTCAGCAGGAAAAACCAGCACTGCCTCCATTTTATCTTTCTTTTCTCTCTCCTCTGTTGTCTGTTTTTCTGTCTCAGAAGAGTGTTTTCTGTTCTTTCTCTCATACACATCATCCTCCCATAATGATTCAAAATCCTCTGGACTGGCAATCATTTTGGCTCTTTTGCACATCTGTGTTTTGTTCTCCTCACTTACTTTCTCCACCTGTTCTGTTGCTGCCTTGAGTTCCCTTGCTGCAGTGGTTACTTTTGATAAGTCTAGATTGGCTTGCTTCTTTGAAGGACCTGCACATGCTTCTTCCTTCTGGGTCTCAATAATTTGTTTTAGTGCTAGCTCTTCCAGCCCAGAAGTTTCTCTTTCTATAAATACCCAATGCTCTGAACCCTGCATTGATATTGGAGCAAGAAGAGTTAGCATTAAACATAAATTAAACACGCAATGGGTCTTGACAAAGTTTTTGCATTAACCAAACTATATTATCACTGCCAAGAATCACCTGAGGTAGATGCCCATAAAGAGATATTTGATACTACATAAATGGATGCTGAAATTTCAAAGTTCAGTTCTAAGACTGAGATGGAGAACTGAATATTAACAGGTAAGATTTTGTCCTTTCTAATTATTGATATATGATGCCAAATGCTTCCAAAAAACATAAGCAACATTAACAGATTGATATCCTCACTTTTGGTAAAAGATTTGGAAATCTGAAAATCTCATGATTAAAAAATCAGAATTCTAATATATGTTTTAAAACAGTTTGATCAATTGCTCAGTTATTTTATTCACAGTTAAATGATTCTAATATAGCTCAATTTCTATACATTCATGTACAAACAAAGGGAAATGAATTAGCTTTTGGATATTTATGAAGTTTACATTTAGTTTTGTTATTATTATCCTACACACATCCTGTTAAAAGCAATTTCTGAAAGAATTTGGCTAGGAGATACACAGCAGTTCTCAAAAAAAATTTTTAAATTACAGACATGTTTATAGGAGAATGTTCCATTAGTTTCATTTAAATATTTAATATTTCAGTTTTGTTAAATATTTAACATAATTGAATAAAGTTGTATGATGTCTAACACTGATTTTAGCACTAAACATCAAAACTTGAGCATTTCAATTATTTGCATGGGTCCAGCCTAATAATGTCCAGATCAATGGGTCTAGTCTAATAACTTCTAGCTCTAGCTCTACAGATCTCCACAGGGAGGTCTGCGCCATATAATTATGTGTTTCCTAGGAATTCATCAACTTCGGAGGAAATCCCTTCAACTTACTGACTTTCCAAAAGCCCCAGAGTGCCCTGTCTTTATTGATTTTACCAGCATCTTAAGATTTTCTACATTGATTAAGAACAATGTAGTGAGACACTTTTTTGTGATATCCCTTTTCTCTAAGGAATCTTAAGCAAAGCAACCATTTCTGTCCAAATCATTAGTAAACTTGAATCCAAGCCAACTTCTGTTCAAAAAATGAAGATCAGAGGGCTAGGATTAGAAAAGCAAACCTGAGAATGTCAGCAGCAGAAACTGCTAGAAAAACTGCAAAGTGTAGGAGGCAGACAAAAAGAAAGGCTGTTGTTTAGTGCCCCATGTAGCACAGCAGTACCAAATTGCTTAAACACTGAAAATGCTATGCACTAATATGTAGTGATTTGTATTTAATGCAGGTTGTGCTATCCAATGGCATCACCCACTGTATACACTCAGAGGAGTGCTGAGATTCAGTCACCCCCATGGAAGAAAGCACAAAGAGCACATACTGATGATATAGTGGTAAAACAGTGACAAAGAATTAGATTAAGTACCTGCTATTGTGCTCTGTGTTTTAGAATGTTAAAATTAGAGACACAAGAGGCCATGGTTGGCTACTTAAATCTCTTATTTGTGCTTGGCAGCATTATTGCTAATTTTCTAATGAAAAGAAAGACCTGCAAGTAACCTTGCCACTTTCTTCCATATTGCCACATACCATATTGGATACACTGCAGTAGGTAAGCCCGGGATATTAATTATACCACAGTATACTTCAATACTGACATGCAGCTGTGGGGCAGTAGTGGTGTGGCTCAGAATGTATGCACAGCATGAATTATTAACTATATACCAAGTTGCATTCTCAAACATTAATTCAGTGAACCTGCACTATATCTATTGATTTCCAATAGCAAAATATTCACATGGATATGTTTTTTCGCATTGCCATTAAACATATATCAAGAAAAACTCAGATGAATCCACCAATCATTTCTACTTTTACCATCAGTGATTTTTCTACCACCTGAATATATTTGTGTGTGTGTGTGTGTGTGTGTATATGTGTATTTTGTACATGTATGTATATATGTATATTTGAAAAATTCCTTCAATGTGCAAATGTTCACCTTTTCTCAAGCCTGTTCATTATCATTGCTTCCATGTCACTTGCTGCTTTATGGCCACTTTTCTTAGGTTAGAGCTTCTTTTTTCCTTTAAGAGGTTCCATGTAGTCAGGGATCACACAATGAATACAATGACATCACAACACTATGTCACCTTAAAGGTTTGCCTATGTGGGTATGCCATTAAGACGAAATGAGGAAGATTTAGGGCTCTTTCACACTGCACAGTTACAATACTGTGATTTCCCTTACACTGCCATGGTTCCATCTCATAGTATCTTGGAATTTGCAGTTTTGTAAAATAGAAATCATAGAAATGTAGAGTTAAAAGAGACCACAGGGGCCATCCAGTCCAACCCCCTGCCATGCAGGAACACCCTCAAAGCACTCCCGACAGATGGCCATCTAGTTGAGGGAGGGACATTTAGAATTCTCTTCTACAAAGTTCTAGTGCCTCAACAAACTACATACTCAAGGATTCCTTTTGCTGTAGCCATGGCAGTTAAAGTGAAAACATAACTGCTAGAATTTTGTAGTGTGCAAGAGCACGTAGAATGACAGCAATGCTTATTTGGGCTGGTCACATGGGTGATCTAGCCAATTAGGGTTCATATAGTGAATCTGAAACAATGCTTCAATTGTTTTGTTTTTTTAAAAGAGGTGCAAACATAAGATTGTCATATGCTGAATCTCTGATTTGCAGCTGCAAAAGATAGACAAGAAATGTCAGCTAAAACTTGAAATTAATCCTGCTTTGTGCCACAGCAATTCAGAATAGGGATGGACAAGTTTTCTCTCTTTTATCCATTATTATGTTTCATTTCTGCATTAATATATTATTTTTTAAAAAAAATCTCTCAAAATACATATTTAAATATGTATTTATCTCAAAATTCTTACTTATATTCATATTTTGATACAAACTACTGAGAACAGCATTACAAACTGACACCCGCAAAATCTGCTGGTTAAGTAAATTCTGATCCACACATTATTACCAGCAGTGTGGTCAAGACATGCTGCATAGGAATTAGCAAAGTTAAAATTCTTCAGTTACCCCTATACATCAGCCACTTCATCCAACAATCAAGTCAAACAACCACCCTATTAAATGCATTCATCATTCTGCATATCCTGTATTTTTTTTAAAGAAAAAGCTCTCTGGACCACACAATACAAGAGTGTATCCTAGCATATATGTAATTAGATGTGTTCGCTCATGCACGAAAAGAGCAGCACGCTGGGCTTCCTGCTTCACTTGCACAGTAGATTGTGTAACTAGAAGTAGACACATTGTTTTTGCAGCCATTAAACTAACCATTTCTGTCTTTTGTGACTATTTCCCTGCATGACTCAAGTCAATTCTAATTAAATATGTTTATAATAGTTTAAAGAATCAAAATTCATAGTTTGTTTGTTTTGTAAAGTCTTCTTTTGTAAGATAACCAGAAAAATGATTTATCTGGATCCACACCTTGGGCTGCTAGTTACTCTTTGTCTGGATTTAAGGAAGGCTAGAGATAATAGAACTGGACTCGGTAATGTAAATTCAATTGCTAGTCCCAACTACAGCAGTCCCACTGAATCTATGGAATTTACATAACTGTTGACAGTATTAGTTGATTCGGTGGGTCTGCTCTAATTGAAATTTAGTCCAGTCTTAGTTGCAGACATGTCAAGTTAACCATGACTACCTTTTAGATTGTTTTCAATAGGACCTAAGTGTGAATGCAGCCAACCTCTGTATTTAAAACTGCCAAGGACCTTTCCTCCAGTGTTTAGCTCACAAGTTCTAGGTGAGAAAACTACTGATTAGAGATAATGTGTGGGATGAAGAGAAGGCATACCAATCATTAGACACAAAGCTAGATGCCAAAATAATTGGGAAGAAAAATAAAGCTTGCCTATGGCCAACTTTGGTGCCTACCTATTACTAAATAGGTGTGATAAGTATATGATTTTGAAGGATTAATGCAGGATCTGGTAAAGATGAAGTGATGATACAGTTACAGTTGCTTCAGGAAACATCAATTCACATACATTCATTCATAAGTTCAATTGAATATCAAGTCCCCCCTTCCCCACTGGCAAACAGGTGCTGTGGGGTTTAGCTGTTGCCTAGATACCTACTATATAATAGAGAATTCATTGTGCAATTTCTCTATGCGGGCCATCTGCGAGTGTGCATAAACATGATTTTTTTCCCTCACTTCCTTCCTTCTGTTTTATGTAGATCTTAACTTGCATGTTTATTTTTCATTTCCTATCTTCCACTGTCCACTAGAAGGCAATATACTTCTTTGTAACTTGGCCTTGGGTCACAGCAATTCAGTTAAAGGTCTGTATGTTAAAAAATGTGTCATATTAGATCAGCAACTGCATTCAGAATTGGCAAGAATGATATACTTGCTCTTCATTCTGGGATAGGATATTCAGCATACAGGGAACCAGCTCACAGTGAGAACTGGCTTGCCAATTATGTTGCCTGGAAAAGCAACTTGGGTGAAACCTCAACAGCTAATTTCAGACATAAGTCATACAGCTTATCTACAGTTGACATAAACTACTATAATTCTGACAACTTTTTAAGCAACAGGGCATTCTAGCTGCTCTATATTTACAACAATACTTGGATTATTAAGTATTAAGGGTTTAGTTTATTATGTGTCTTATTAATTCTAATTCACCCTATTGTAAGCTGGAACTCTAGACAAGAATTGTGCTGTACTATAAAAAGGCTATTTACCACCTCTGCCATCAGAAGTCTCAAGTTTCCCCCCTATATTTCTGGATACATGGCCACTGAATCGGAACATGTGAAAAGTGAACTGGCCAAAATAGACAGCTGTTTGGAATAAAGACTGCCATGGTACTGTCTAACCAAGTATCTCTGCTTCTGCATTTAGGTAAAATGCTTGGGCAAACATGAAGTTGTTCCTTGCACAAATCTACTAGTTCAGTGCACTGAGTGAAGAATTACTACTTGCTTTGGCCTCATGCACATTCACTAAAGATGGCCTATTTCATGGAAAGCACTGAAGAACTGCTTAACTGGAATGCACTAGGAGAGCCCCAGAATTTATTTATTTATTTATTTATATCTATCTATCTATCTATCTATCTATCTATCTATCTATCTCCATATTAACATAGGAAGCCATTTCAATTGAAAAAGACTGTTGATCCATTGAGGTCTATACCATCCAGTTGGATACTCTCTCAGGTTCAGATGGGAGCCTTTCCCTCCCTATAAATGCCAAGAATCGAAGCCAGAAAATTTGTGTGCAAAAGAAGTTCTCTTCTCCAGAGTGATGGCTCTTGTCAGATAATCTGGACAGTAGGATACTTTGGAAGAGTAAGCAGCCAAGAGGGACATTCAATTTACACAACACATCTTGGATGCATGTACATCCATTAGCTGGAGAGAACTGAATACAATATCAACAGAACTTTGTGTAGCAACTGATTTTCAGACTGTTGTCCCATTTAAGCCATGGTACTAGGTTCAGACTCACTTTTCTAAACCCCTGTAAAATGTATACACACCAAAGACAGGGCAATAGTTCATAATAATAGCCAATATGATGTAGTGGTTTGAGTACTGTACTACAAATTTTGAGAGCAGGGTTCAAATCCCAACTCAGTCATCGAAACCCACTGGGCAACCTTAGGCAGGTCACATTCTCTCAACCACAGAGGGAAGCAAAAGAAAAACCCCTCTGAACTAATCTTGCCATGCAAACCCTGTGATAGGCCTTAGGGTCACCGTAAGTCAGACACGACTTGAAGGCACACAACAACAACAAATATCTGCCTTTAACATTCTCTCATCAAAAATCACTGCTGCAGATGGAACAACCTTTTGTTTGAGATGAGTTCCAAATGTATCCCTAATTTAATGACTTGGGCAGCTAAATCAAGGCATGACTACTCAGTAGCAACTTCCACTGAGTTCTTTAAGGATTATTATCAAGAGTCTGCATAGGATTTCAGCCCAAATTATCCTAACAACTACAGAAGGAAACAAAAGGAAGAAACAGATACAGAAAAGTAAGAGAAAATGAAAGAGTGGTGATAACCTCAGGAGAAGAAACAAGGCTTTTCTGTGTAAAAGACTCCATGATTAAGGCAGCTCCATGATCAGATGACAGATCCTCTGGAGAATCTTCTTCTGACATCTGTTTCATCAGGGTAAACCCAAGACCCCAAGGCAAAGAGACAGAAAGAGAGACAGACAGAGAAAGAGACAAGGAGAGACAGAGAAAGACAGACAGTAAATAAAATCTGGAGAATATACCCAACTCCTGGACTTTTCACTCTGCTCTGAAAATTTCACCTGGCAATTTTTCTGGGAAAACATCCTTCAGCTTCCACTTTTTCTATACCAGTAGCAGTAACAGTCAATGACTAGCTGCACCTAGCTACTAGCTACTATTTTCCTCTTGTTTGTTGGGACACTCAAACACACGGCAATCAAGAGAACTTCTATGAACAAAGTTTAAGCTCAGACTCATACCAATCTTGCATTTCACAGTCCTTTTATGCAACAATACTTTTCATCCTAAGGGCCAGACTAGATGCAATAGAAGAAAATATAGTGGTTAACTTAATATGTCTGCCAATTTCATGTATCTAGTTAGGGGTAGCACTGCCTAATTTCAACATCAAAGGAAGGTGCATAGAAGAGGAAAGCAAAATCACAGTCACTTTCATCTGTTTATGCATCTTCAGGTATTGTTCATCCAGCCTTGGTCACTTCTTTCATTGGAACTGAACTGCAAGAAAAATATCCTGGATAATGGAAGGTTGTCAGAGAAGTACAGCAGGGCTCAGCCATCACCCAATTACATTTTTTTTCACACAAGACACATGCTCGTCTCTTTCTCACATTCATGCTATTTTACCCATTCAAAGGTCAATGGTATACAAAATGTTATCTTTGTCTACTTAAGAGTCCCTGTAGGTTTTTGTTTTAAGACTATTAATTATAACAACAACAACAATTTATACAGTTTTCTGAAACTTGGGGCTAAACTTTAAAGCAACAGACAGGGTATATTCCTGTATATGTTAACAGAAGAAGAGGACAATAGAACCAAAGGATTTTCCAGCTAACCTTCCTCTATTTTATCTGAATAGCTATTAAAAAAACAAGGCCAAATCAGCTTAGCTTTGGGGCACAACATACAGAAGAAAACAAATCCAGAATAATACTCTTGTGACAAAAAAACCCATAGGTTTCAGCACAATCATCAAAATCATAAGCCTCACGTTACAAGCTTGTGTGCCAGACATCTGTATGTTCGTGCCTGTAAGCTGTATAACTGCAACTCTGTATAGGAAAAGTTCTATCCTTTTTTTTTTAATTCAGTCTGAGCTTTGCTGCCAGAAACATCTTGGCAGATGATTATATTGCTACTTTCCAATATTTTTACAACAGAACCTCCTTTTCCTTGGATTATTTCACTATTTAGACCTCACAATGGATATGACAAGATAAACTAGAAATAGTTCCTTCCACTCAGCTTTCAAAACAATTCTTCTCTTGATAAGAGATGAGTCTTATATGACTTAAGGTGCCCACTGACTGATTAAGAAACAATTCTCTCCTAAACTGCGACTGTGAAGAGACAGAGAATAAGGAGGCAGACACAAAGCTTGGTTTAACTAGGGCCACAGTTTATTAAATCCTATGAGAATGACCAGCAGAGGGGAATTGATGTTTGGTGGCTGAAGGCCTAAAGCATGTCAGATTAGGCTGAATACTCCTGGGCTATGAAAAGGAATGAAACAACACTTCCTCTCCTCTCTCACAGCCATGCACTCACATGCAACACATGAGGCTGCAGCTGCAAAGGAAAATTATATGGAGGGGAAGACTGCCTGGTCTCTCAGGCACAAGGCTCACTCCCAGCTTGGCAGCTGAGCTTCTCTTTCCCTCTCCTGCTTATTATAATTATTATTTAAACTATAACAAGAATTGAAGACAGTCCTCTTCCATACACCCTGTTGCGCTCTAAACCACTGTCCAAAAAGGCTTAAAGAGTATTCCTCCAATGCTTTTTCATTGTGAGCCACTACAGAGAAAGAGGCTTGAACAGGAAGAGAAATAGGCTTAAATACTCTTGGTTCCCCCTTGCACATGATGTATGCCAGCATGTAAAGCCCTTCTGTATTTCCCTACTTTCCTACTGTCTTGGCAAATGACATTTCCAAACCAGAGTGTAGCATGGCTAGGAAACAGAATTCTTTGAGAAAGCTGAAAGGAACAGCTACCATATTGAAACTTCTACATTCACCTCCCCACCTGGGAAAGTCTCCATACAGGAGAAATAATGTTTGAAATCTGCAGGGGATTATCTCTGTCTCATAGAACAACATGACTGGGATGATTCATATGGCAAGCAGCTTTCTAACCCTAAGCCACCTGCATAAATTTGCCATCTCAGGGAAGCATTTTAGGTAACTTCCACACAACTGCTGTAACAGTTCAACCAGCTCTAATTTAGTCTATGTAATTACAGATATCTCACAACTTCAGTATGGCACTTTTAATTGTAGTATTCAGCATCTGTGCTGAAGACAAGAGTATTAGATATAATGTTATTTCCTATTTATTTTGATATGCGTGATATTTTTTCCCCTTCTGCTTCCTCTATAGTTTGGTCTAACATTTACCTCACTTAATGGGTTTCTTTCTTTCTTTATAAACCACTTCTACCTAAAGTTTCCAGAACAATACAAAACAACCAAACACGATATCGGTATATCTGCATTATCCATGATAGGCTGAATAACTCTGGCAAGAATTCTTAAAAGTAATAATTGCTAGAGTATGCTTAATGTCAGAGGAAGAATACTCCATGTAGTGGGTTCTTTACTTATCTTACCAAATCACCAGTTTCCTGACTCCTGGCCTGCTGAGATGGACCCTAACACAGATAAGAACAGGGAGTACTGTGAAGCCATTTGCTGTGTCAGGAAAGGTGTGTGTATACTCATGTATATTTATAGATTCCTAGGAAATTCCCATCTCCCTTGATATTTTTTTTTAATAAAATGGTCAGCAGTTACTGCAAGTGTAGAGTGAAATGTGGTTGGCCTAGTCTTGAATATAAAGAGATCAACCCAGAACAGAGTAGTTTTGAGGGGGCAAGCATAGTGAGAGTATGAAAGCAGAACAATCCACAGTCTGTGACACCAACAATCCTGAAATCTTTTGACTGGCTAAACCACTACTGTAATGAACCACTTATTTCTTGCCTGTTCAATATGAATACTCAGTACCAGGGACTATCCTTCTAGAAGCTTTTATGGCCTCCATATTAAAAAAAACAATTAAAACATTATGTTTTCAGTTATTGCTTAGAGTTTTTTAATACGTAAGGAAGTAATATGGATGGTTCTTCACAAACAATTTTTTTTTATAGCTGTTATAGAATTAAAAATACACAGTTCTTTTATAGAAGGTAAGATATTGGCCCATCTAACCCAGTCTTGTCTCTAATTGGCAGTAATTCCCTGGGATCTCAGAAAGAGATCTTCCCACCACCTGATCTTTTTAAGGGAGGATGCCAAGCACTCATAGACTTTCTTCTGCACACCATGTGTGTGCTCAGTGACCATTAAACTCAGGTTTATCCTTCATAAAGCAGTTCCTTGCAGAGAGAAGATGGTGAAAAGGGAATCCTGCTGTTAAAATGTTACTTGTATCTTTGCCTAGAACTGAAGAAATCATCATTTTAAAGGAAAAGAAAAGGAGTGTTCACCACATAAACAATCAAATATGAAATGATTTTGACAGTATAGAGAGTGGAGAATTCAAATAGAGTAAAGAAAATGTCACATGGTTCCTGATTACTGACTGTGCTGTGCTGCAGAGTAGATAAAGAATCAAGTGCAAAATTGTAAAGGCACAAAGACCATAGTCAAGTAGTCTCTCAATACCCACCAGTCAAAGCTTTGTATCATTAAGATAACAGCAAAACAAACCTCATAGGCCTTTTCTGGAGTTCCCTTTGGTGTCTCATCCTCATGTTTGGGAGAGGAAGAGGCAGGTGAGGAAGGCAGTCTCCTATCCCGGTCCCTGTGAACGAGTTTGCTGTTGGGTTCCTTCAGAGTCCTCTTCAACTCATTGATGCTGGCCTGGTGCTTTAGCAAAACATCTTCCGGTTTGTCTAAAAACTTTTGAAGGGAGAGGGGAAGGTAACTACTGAGGAGAGGGTTAGTGGAGGAAACATGAGTGGGACAAACGAGCAATGTTTTATAAAGTGGAAGCTTCACTGAATTTAGAATCTTGGAAATTATTATCTTTTGGAAGCAGAATCTCTCATTTTTAATTTAACTGAGCTACAGATTTGGCTGACCAATAGTGCTGAAAGCCAAGTCTTGCAAGACAAGGGATTCAAGTGTTATCCTTTAAGGAAAGTAGAGCTCGGAGCCAGCAGCAATTCCCAGACATTCATTATCATCATCATGTTAGCTGGGGCATTCTGGGGCATTTTATCCTAACCAGGATTAAAAAAAAATGCCTTTGAGAGTCATAAAGGCAAACTGTATTTGTTTTTGAATAAATTGGTATAAGATCTAAGCTTTTAATGGTTCATTTTATGGGAAGACTAGTAATTATAGAGCCAGCAGCTCAAGCGATGAATGGAAACGCCACATCTGTCCCCACCCTGTGTTCACGGTCTCTACATTTATTTCCACTAGGTGTCCTCAGGAGATCAAGTCTGTGACCAAAGTGGAATCAAAATTAATATGTGAAGCAGGAACCAGAAATAGAGTATTCCAAATAGTAGCAAAAGAAGCAGAACATGTTTGAACTTATTGATTAAGGCAGCAGGCACAGCTCTCAATAAAGCATTTAGGCAAAATCTTTTTTTTTGTGGGGGGGCATGTGGTCAACTGAAGCTCCACTCTGTTGGACTGTGCAAACTGATTCAAAGAAAAGAAAATCTTAAAACCAATAAACCCAATTCACATATGAATTTTAGTTTAAATGCTCCCATTCCCCAGCTGCTAATCTTTTGTTTTATACTGGATGAAAGCATCCTCTTCATTTTAACGCTCTGTCCAGGTGACATTAAAAGTAATAAGCCATCTCTATTGCCTCATCCTAGAGCAGCATTTCCCAAACATGTGGTAACTAAAATAAAACTTGTTTAGAATTTAAACTGGAAGCATACGAAAGGTTTTCTTTTAGAATGGCTCAGGCTAAGTATGACTTGCTTCTAAACAGTGCACTCCTTCTATTTCTGTTTGAGTCACTGTTCTGACTGTGACTCCCAAGTAGAGGGAAGTAAATCCAGAACAGCAATTCATGTAGAAAGAGCAATTTATGGAACAGGGACTCCTTTTGAATGATGGGAATTCTACTGCCTCTGCATAGAAAAAAGGATGAATAATCCAAGAGCATCCAAAGCAAAAATAAAGCAAAATTATTTGCCTACAGTTGACTAGAAGAAGACAAGGGCAGAGCAGTGAATCATGTAAAGACACAAAAGACAGCCTCCTGCTTTGATGGGTGCTGAAAACAGCCTTTTACAGTGTGATCCAATACTTAGAAACAAGTTCCAATGTTTTTAGTGGGGCTTACTCCAAAATAATTGGATACAGGATTACAGCCCTCATGTAGCTCCTACAGAAGGTTAGCAGTTTCCTTGCAGAATGCAACAAAACACATTTAGGGAAATGTGGTCCTAGGAAGGTAATAATAATAATAATAATAATAATAATAATAATAATAATAATAATAGGCATCTCTGAAGCAGTTTGCTCCTTGCCCCATTCATGTACTGGTGAGGTTGTAAATAAGGACCATAAAGGGATGCATTACAAAACATGCAGAAGGAATGGATGATGAGAGAACAGCATGGAGGGAATAACAACCGGCACTGAAGATCAATGGCTTGGAGAATATATATGTGTGTGTCTTCATGAAAGTGACAGAAAGACTGAGAAAGAAGCCTGTGAAAATGGCCAGGCATTAATGAGTGGCTGACAGAGAAAAAATAATTCAGCATGGCAAACTTAGCATGCAGCATTTCTTTCTGCCTATGGTTTATTTTTTCTGGCCTTGATTCTACAGCCTACTAAAACCTACTAAAATAAACAAAAGTTCTTCATTGTGATTATGTGATTCAGGTGAATTTAAATAATTACTCTGCAGTTCCATCTTGCCAAAAACAAAAAAACAAATTTTTTAAAGGCTGTACAATAGTTCTTCCTGAAATGATTCATTAGCAGATAATAAGTTTTATGAAGAACCATCAAAACTTCTTGTTCATAACTGTGTACAAGACATTCTAGTGGGACTGGAAAACAAATATATTCTACTGTATTTGTTTTTGCATCACATCAAGCCTATCATTCAAGCAAACCTGCAACGAACTTTGTATCTCTGCTTTCTGCTGGTTGGTAGCTGAGTCAGTGGATAGCTGGGAAATCTAATTTGATTTTTGGCCAAAATTGGACCAATGTACGAACAATGATTCAGAGGTTCTGATCTGCAATTTAAGTATATAGCTTCTTGTGATACCTATTTCTGAATCCTCAATAAGTATCTCCTACTTGAAGTCATCAGGGCCGGAAAATGAAAGAAACAGAGACAATGGGATGCCAGGAAAACATAAGAGAGTCAGTTGGGTGAGACATAGGTATGATTTCCAAGAAAGCAAGTAGCTGAAGTGACCTGCTTGCTAGGTAGATATATGAAGGGAGAATGACTTACTTAGTGGGATAAAAGATGCTGCTTGTGCTTTGAAGAACATGCCCTGCAGTTTAGGATCAAATTTGTCTGAAAAATGTTCTGTAATCCCAAACTGAGTTGCATCTTATATTCCACTAAATAGGGTTACATACAATGTTGTTTGCATTTTTAAAGAGGAAGATGAAAACTAAGATGAACTGATGTGGAATTAAGACATTCCAGAGAGATTATACCTCCTGCTTGTGCCTTGGAGTGGTTTCTTGTTCCGGCTGGTAGCAAAAAGAGGTGGAAGGAAGGGAAAGTAACTGGCAAGATCAGTCAGGGGAACTCACATAATATACATTAAACAGTTTTAAGTTAGGAACCAAGAAAAAGATCATCTGCAATTAGGAATGAGAAAAATTTCTCAATCTCATTTAAAGTTGGAAAACAAACTACTGAAGTTAAGATTCCTGTTAAAATTATCTATTTTCTATTTCCCAAAAGTTATCACTTGCCTTGGAAAGAAGCACATTTATGAAGTCTACAGTTTGTTTCAGAGAAATAAAATATGCATAATTTTAAAAAAACAAAACATAAATGCAAAGGCTAATTCTATAACTGAAAAATATGCACAAACAGGTTTCAGTCATTGTGAAAAGCATGTACAGAAATATACACATTGGGAAAAATGCATTAAGAAATAAATACATCACAAAAAGATGCATACAAAAATATACAGTATATACATTTGCAGGGGTGGAGGAAGATCAATTCTTGCAAACTGAGATAAACAAAAGATCGCATAAGAATAAAGGTAGGATTGATTGAAATTAGCAAAATGGAGAACAGAAGTTCTTCACGTGCCTAGTCTCATTCTTGTTGTGTTTCTCAGAATCTCACTGGAATCCTGACTCTATATGATGTTGCAAAGACTTTCCCCATTCATTTATAAAAAATTCTTGCATAATTTTGTATACTTTTTTTTAAATATTACACATTTCTAAAGCAATTTTCTAATCTATGCATTTTGTATGCGTTTTTCTACTGACTGAACTAAGTCTGTGTGTCTGCATGCCTTTTTAAATGTACACCTGATTTTCTGTGTGCTTCCCTCTCCAAAACATACTGTAAACCTTGGAATGGCATAGATCTCTAAAGCAAGATGCGTTCTTCTTTGCTGCCAGTCTCAGGAGGTGAGAAATGGTTACAAATGAAAAACCAATGAATTTATCCTCCATCCCTAGGTGTGATACCACATGCGGTCAAGAGAAAGTTTCCAGTGGTGAAAAGAGCTCCCTGTGGTTTAGGTGTCTTCCCATTAGTGAGGAAATCAGTTGCATTCTGTTTCACTAATCCACTGATGGTGGTAAATTTGGAAATGAGGTGGAGAATGTAATGTGATTTGGGAGGTTCCATTTTTGGAACAGAATGCTGGAATATCATTCATTTATTCATTTGATTTTGTGTTATATATAATGAATCAAGGAGCCAGCATGGTACAATGGCTCGAGTGTTGCATTAGGATACTGAGAGACCACAGTTCAAATCGCTGCTCAGCCATGGAAACCCACTGGGCAAACTCTCTCTTAGCCTCAGAGGATGGCAAAAGCAAATTCTCTCTGAACATATCTTACCAAGAAAACCCTGTGATAGGGTCACTTTAGGGTGATCATAAGTCAGAAATGACTTGAAGGCACACAGCAACAACCTCTGAATCAAGGCCAGATCCATCAGAATTCAGTCCCTGTTTATATCATATTAGTTCCTATCATGGCCAATCTACCCTGCCAGTCCTACTCGCAACACACATAGCATCCTAAGGGGGACCTGGTGACAGGGTGGGTTCACTAGAGATAGAGGCCTAGAAGCATTCATCCAGTTTGGAGGGCCCTGTAGAGATGATGATGTTCCTGTGGAATACTGGCACGTTTTGAAGTCAAAAGTAGTTCCAAAAAAGATGGGACAAATGTCCAGATCAGAATTTGTAAAAAGTTATTTTTGAGTGTGGAGTACAGCTCCCACAACTCCCCAGTCAGCATGGTCAGTGTCCATTCTAGCTGATGAATTCTGACAGCTATAGGCCCAAAAAATAGTGTCTCCAAGCTATGGCCCAGATGTAAGTATAGAGGCTTAATATTAGTGCAACAATACATCAGAGGAACTCTGCTCCACATGAAGAGCAAAGCTGCCTTTCTGAATAGATTTTCCTCTTATAGAGGCTTATTTTGTCACAGCAGGTCTATCTGATATCAAGAACAGCCTCTAAGACTGGCAATATAGCTGCTCCTGTACAGCACGTTTGTTTCTGCTTCTGTGTGCTAGGGGAAAACCAGCAAAAGTGATTTTAACTTTATTATGCTTTTAGCTTATCTTATTTTTGCCTTTGTAAACCACTTTGGCTCCCATGTCAGAATAAAGATGGTTAAATGGCCAGAAATGGAACCTCACCTATTGTTAATGGATAAACACAGGTGGAACATATTCTATGTCATACAGTGGCAAAAACACTCTTCCTGTAACAAAAAGATATCATGACATGCACCCCAAAGTGGTGGTGTGCCCATGACAACAACTCTGACTGACTGTGTGGACTGGCTCAGTAGAGAACACTGCACAAAGTTGACAGAAGTCTATAGAGGCAACAGTTACCCTTCTTTGAATGCCAAGGACAGTCCTGCTTATCCTTGGCTAAACAGTATATCTACATTTCCATGATCATTGATGATGGGAACAATTTATTATCTTAAGTCTGGGAAGCACTAGGTGATAGTGGTGGAAGCTAGTGATGATATAACCATTGCTTTCTGCAATATTTATTATACACCTCTTATGAGGAAGCTATGATTTGGGGTACCATATTCAGATACAGCCAAAGACTCCCTTCAAGTGCAGATTTCCAAGGCATGTGATATAGATGATGTACCTTTAGCTCCTTGATTTTTGTTGGGGTGGTCACTTCTTCATCCTCTGTCTCTGACCGTGTCCTTCCACCATATTTGCTGTCTTCATCTTTCTTGTCAGATTCTACCCCTCCGTCATGATTTTCACTGACTGAAGCTGGGCGAGAGAACTCTGCACACAACAGAGATAAGCAGGGAAGCCCTATTTTTAACGTTTCATCCAGGTAAAAGCAAGGTCTCTTTGTTGCCTTGAGGTTATTTTATATATTTCTCTGACTAGATCCAGTGTGGTCTCAAGAAATCAGAATCCTCCCTGTCCCGTGGGAAAAGCTCAGAACATCCTCATGGGTGAACACTGACATAAAATCAACTCTGAGATCCATATTTTATTTTGATCTTTGTTTCCAATTCCTTAAAACATGGTTTGGAAAATGTCAGTCCTCTGTACATGAATGGGCTACTCTTCCCACCATCCTTTACTACTGGCCAGGTGCGCTAGGCATAAATGGGAATTAGAGATTAACAACATTATGGAGGACCACAGATTCCACAACATTGTCTTAAATTCTTTGGGTCTAAATTCTTGGCAAATCTAGAATAGAATACTCAGGTATATTGGGCCTGATTACATCCTGTTTAGAACGTTTCATGACTGACTTACATACACTTTCACCAATGATATGAAAACTTGCTCCACCAGTAAGTAAGTAAGTAAGTAAGTAAGTAAGTAAGTAAGTAAGTAAATAAATAGGGAGTCAGTCAATTCAGGATGCTACCTTCCCCCCATATTTCATATAATATGTGATGTCTGAAGAGCACCTATATCTCCACTCAGCTAACAAATGTCACAGAGTGATTTGTTATAATAGTGATTCTATGTATTTATGACAGATAAATCCTTTTGCTTAAAAATAAAATTGTAACTGATTGATCCATGCTGAGAACACAAAGTATATAGAATATACTTGTACATTATGCAACTTTTCCTTTTGCATTCAAATCCTGAATACATTCAAGATAAGGCCTGAGAATGCTGAGAACGTTTTTGCCATTCTGCCTTCAAAATCTTAACTGGAGCTCCTGCATCCAACTTCTATTTGGCTTCTCAGCTTACACAAGTGTAAGTGACATGCAAGGATGTGGTAACTGAAGACCATTCATTCAATTAGTTTAGGTTTTCTCTTGTTCCCCAATCTCTTTGCCACAGTCACCTACTCACCAACTTTTGGGGAATATTCTTGCCCTCTGCTACCCATTTGTCTCCAAACGCAAGAATGAGGTCTGCTTTAGGGAACACAGTTTGTTAACTGAGGACAAAGAGAAACCTCTCTGTCACTCACAGAAAATGAACCTCTCTTGCCCAAGAGCTGCATTCACACTTTGCTCAAACTGAGGTTCATTAAAAGTGCTAATACAATCATATAAAATATAAGACTGGGGAAGAGAAAAATGAACTCATTCTGGAGATTCTTTATCTGCATTATACTTGGACTCAGCATTGACCAAGCACTAAAGAACAGTGCCTACGAGTAATGTCATAGGGGGCTTTATCTAATAGTTGCTTTATACCAGCCCTCTCAAGTGATGTATCCAATTCTTGCAGAGATAGGTATCACACTAGTGTATCTGTTCTTTAATCAATAGTCAAACAACAAGCATCCTACAGAAGCACTAATGGAACCTGGGAAGTAACTATTGAAGTCAGTTATCTGTAAAAATATATGCCACCATAGCAAGGCAGGTGTGAGTCAGGCAGGATCACAGCTATCTGCATCAAAAACAAAACTCTAGCACCACTGCCATGTTTTCTACTACATGTAACATTATTATATACACATTTGCATAATTTGCTCTGGTTCAAGAAAGACAATGTATATATACACATTGGCATAGTCTACTCTGCTTTCAAGATGTTTGAAAGAGAATTCTCCTTAAAATTAGAAGTCCCTGTCTAAATACCAAAATCTGTTTGTCATTGTTTGGGAGTTGCTGGTGCAAATTGTCTCCTGACTGGAAGCTAAAATCCTTGATAGCCCTTTATGCTGTATTGTCTCACCTTGGGCTGCCTGGCACACCACACAAAGGATTCCTAGAGTCAACTGAGGGACCCCTTACCAACTTTGAAGAAAAACTGTTCCAGTATTATATTCTTGCTGTGTTAGCCCTCAACCACCCAACACCTCTGTACACAACCCCATCATTTCAACAAAAGCCTCCCCGTGCCCACAAGTGAACCAATCTCCCACCCCCTCCCCAATTTGGGGCATACCTCCATCGAGGCTGCGAGACATGGTGTACCGTTTGCTGGAGGAGCGCTCGAAGTATGGGGCAGGACGATCAATCAGGGCACTGGCCTGCCGAGTTTGAGCCTGTGTTCGCCCACTATAGCGGAACTTGGAGCCCATGACAAGGAAGCCCTTTGGAGGAGGCTCTGGAGACACTAGCCTGCAGGGGAAAGAAGAAAGAACATGTTCCAGATCAGGGTGTCAGCCAGCAGAACTGATATAAAAGGAGGGCAGGAAGGAATTATTGATAAAGGTAAAACTCAGTCAATGCAATAGTTTGCATTCAACCTCAGAACTCTGTGATCTCTGCAGCCTGCCATATCAGCACATTAAAATATAATGCTAAATACTTGCGTATCTTTCAATTTTTTCTGGGACAAATGCCATCAGATGACATACTGTTATATGCAATTTTTTGTTCCATGTGTACCCCATTAAAAAAATTAAAATTCAAGAGTCTTATCTAGTTGAAGAGGTTCCCATCCATCACTCATAAAAATTCATAAGTGTCACAGTGTTACAGGTTATTTTGTGGCAACACACACTTTCAAATAGAGCTCCAATGAGTCATTTTAAGGGAATTTACTTATCCTAGGATGAAATTGATTTGAACATTTCTTGACCAGGCTCTACTGAAAATCTGATACATCTCTCTTCCATTCAGCCCTGCTATAGGTCTTAGAGCCCTTCTACTTGTTAAACAGAGTGAAGTAATGGAATTCTGAATGATGTCCATAATGCAGGAGTCTGACATTTTTTAACATTTTAAACATTCACTCATGGAACTGACTTCCTACTAACAATAATCCAACGTGCTGGAGAAGAGGCATCAGTGCAAGTTATGAAACCCTACTACTCACAGTCTGAACTGATCCTGTCTAAGAATGTTGTTCCTTTAGCTATCTACCTTTTCCTGTGTAACATATAGCATCACTTTCATATCTGAAGACAATTTAGCTATTGTTCTGCTATTGGACTCATTTTCTAAGTTCTGGAGTGCAGCGAAGGAGGAGGAAGCAAACAAAATTCTGTTTCTTGCAAGTCATTCGTTTGTGAATACTATGATCAATTTTCTGTGCTTGCCTAGGTATGAGATGGAATGTGTATCCTTGAGAATGGTATGAAAGAAGCACCATAACAGGGGCCCCACTTCCATAAAATATGGAAACGTGTGGCACAGTTAGTCCTTTTAATAAGAAGGAATCAAATATTCAATGGTATTCCCTGGGTGTCAGGAAACTTTGATAAGGGAATCCTAGATTGGTTCAAGACTTACCTTGTATGAAAAATGTGTGTTTCTATATTTTGTTTGCATAGAAAATGATATTTTCAGCCTGGAAAGCAAGTTTACTGTACAGAAAACAGCATTTTCTGCAGAGAAAATTTCTTTTTGTACAGAAAATGCCATTTCAGAAAACAGCATTTTCTGTTACAAAAATAAAATTTTTGCTCAAGACATTCATTTTCTGAGCAGAAATTCTGTCTTCTATGCAGAAAATTCTGTTTTCTGTAAAAAACCCTACTTCATGCATGTTTTCTTTTGGGTGCAGAGTAAGTCCTGAATTGCAAAGTCTTTCAGAACTATGAAATTATCAGAGTCAATGAAGAGAAAAATGGTAAAATTATTACTTATTGCTTGTAAAAAAAAACACCAAAAAAACAAGTTTACCAAGATTTACATCCTTTCCTTTCAGCTGGGCTCAGGAAGGACATGTGAAGGCTAATGATGCTATCCACAGGTCACACAGTATATTGAGAGCACTCTACCCTTCATTAAAATAAACTTTGAAAATGAACAATTATCTCTGCATTGTCTTTTTCTGGCTAAGAGCAAGTAGGGCAGTTAGAATTCCTATCATGTTTCACCTTACTGTATCCCTTTATAGTTTTATGAATCTTTTTGAAAAAGTTAAAAATTTAAAACTTTTCCACAAGGGGAGAGTATGTTTTGTTGAATCTTTTTTACTTGTTTTTTTTTTTTAAATTTCTGTTAATTAGTATTGGTCTTAACTTTTTTTTTTTCCTCTGATAATCTGTTATACTTAAAATAATTTCTAAAGCTAAGGGTTTCTTGGGGCTACTGTTACAGTTAAAAGGTTGGGAAACAGATTTATATAGTAAGTAACTTGATCTCTTTCTTTACTGGGTACCAAGAGGAACCTTGATTACAGATCTTGAATTTTGATACAGAAGCTTAGACAGTTGATACAATTCAATATGAAAGAACAAAGCAGTAACCAAGATTTTGGTCCAGTAATTAATCAGTGTAGCCCAGCTTCATTTGAGGTGAAATGTTTTGGT
Source organism: Ctenosaura bakeri (assembly GCA_948474755.1). NCBI lineage: Eukaryota > Metazoa > Chordata > Lepidosauria > Squamata > Iguanidae > Ctenosaura > Ctenosaura bakeri. The sequence continues at coordinate 318,663 of CAOLHI010001123.1, forward strand.
TTGAATGGTAAGAAGCAACTAGCCAGGATACAGAGCACTTTGGGAGAGTTACAGAAGCAAGGTTTTTGTTTTGTTTTGTGTTTGGTTTGAATGCATCTTTGCTCGGTGTTGGTAATCACTTTGCTTTTATGCTTTTACATTGCCCTGTGTGTATATGCCTTCAGGCTACCTGTAGCCCTGGATTTCATTGGCTTTTCTTAGGAACACTCAGAGGGGTTGTACCAGTTCCTTCCTCTTAAACAGCCTACAGCACCCGGTATTCGTTGGCAGTCTCCTATCCAAGTACTAACCAAGGCTCACCTAACTTAGCTTCCAAGATCAGACATGGATATTCATGGAATATTGCTTTCTCTTTCCTCCACCTCTTCTTCCTTCCTGTCTATTTCCTTCCCCTACAGCTTTCTTTCATGAAGCTCTGACTGCTTCTCTTCTTAGAGGAAAAACTACTTCTCTTTTAAACTTCCTTCTACATCTTTGCTGCTAAAACTTTCAATAAACCTTTATTATTTTATTTCCTTGATTTCCCTCAGTCTCTGTGGATTGTTTATGAACAATTTTTGAACTTTTGCCTGGAGAATCTTTTAAAATTCTTTTTAAAAAAAAGATTTTAGTGAGCTTTTTATCAAAAGTTTCTACAAATCTTGAACTCTTCACTGAAGTGACAGAAGTATATTTCTTCTGTAGCTGGGAATTTAAAAACCTTTGATTAGTTGCACTGCCAAAGATGCTAGACCAAGTTAGAATTTAATATTAATACACTTTCTCCTATATTCTGTTTATACTGTCTTAAAATAATTTATAATACTAATAATATATTTATATTTAAATTTATTTATATTCACATTATTATTATTACTACTACTACTACTACTACTAGTGCTACTACTACTAATCTGGGCATTTTATTAATGCATTTCCATGGCCTTTGCGCTTAAAGTTGTTGGGCTGGATGAATCCTTCCATTCATCTAATCACGCCTTATCAATTTTAAAATTAAAAAAAAAAATAGGGTAACATTTGCCAGTGTAGTAAATATATGCCAGGGTAGTTACTAAGGATCCCACAGCTGTGTAACTGTCTGTGCACTGGATATCAAGGTCTTGATCTCACTCAGCAGTCAACTAGCTTCCTACCCTCCAAGTGAGAGAAGGCAAGTGTGTATACTTATGGAGCAACTGATTGTACTAGGGACTTCACTTGTACAACTCCAAAGAAAGCACAACTATTTGTGAAACAATTTTTATGCTACCATCGTGCTCCATCAAGATTCTGGCTATTGTCTTTGTTGTTATGATAGTGACATTTAACTGCTAGCTGTTATGTTTTAATCAATATTAGTACTATTTTTAATGCAATGTTTATATGATGTCTACTTTTTTATGAATATTGGCATCTTTTCATCATTTTGCATGGTGTTTCAATAAAATTTATAGTGATTTTATATTTAGTGTGGCTCTGGTTTAATGGTCATATTCCATATGCTTACTGAAGTAAATTAAAATTGAAGAACCTGTCTTTCAGCAGCAACTGTAACTCAGCATCAGTTTCCTGGACCTCTGGTACTCATTCAAAACCACCTCATCTCATTCATCTCCTGTGCCTTCCGCTCCATGGAAACTGCCTGCAACATCTGCAGTCATATACATAATTCTACAAAACAGAGTAATTCTGATTTTCAGCTTCTTTGGGCACTTGAAGTACAAAAGGAAGCAACTTTGGGTAAATCTACCACTTTGCAATAGGTTCATCCTTCATCTGCATGTCAATATGTTTGCAGACGAAACTACACTGAGAAAACTACACTGAAATAAATCACAAATCTCTCTTGAGTTTGTATATTGCTATGTGTATCTGGCAAATATAGATACTGTACTTTTGAACACTCACTGGCATCTATCTATAAAAACTGTCTGTGGCACAAGAGCAAACATTTATGTCTTTGTAAGTTGTTTCCTTTACTAACTGAATTTGAAACTTACTCTTCCTGCACGGAATATTTCATTTCATCTTCTGAACAACCCTGGGAGATTAGTTAGACTGGGGGATGGCTGCCTTTCTCCCGGTTGAACAGGGGCTGAATTTCTAACCAAAGTCCAGCACATGTCCAGCATCCTGGGTGTTGGACACGTGGGTTTCCTCAGAGGTACTTGCACCCATGGCATATACTGTCCTCCCCCCACATTCACGGGTTTCACTTTTGCAAATTTGATTATTTGCAAGCTGCCCACTTGCCTACCCCCATTCTCCCCCTCTTATTCCCTGGCCTTTTGCCCAGGCACAGGGAGAGGGGAAGATTTCCCTCCCCTGCACTCCCTCCCCTGTCGCCCATGCAGTCGCGCTGGCAGCGGCCAGCAGGAGGGTGAAGAGAGGAAGATCTTCTCGCCCATCGCTCGTGCAATGCGGTCAGCAGGATGATGCAGGGAGGAAGATCTTTGCTCTCTTGCACTCCCCTGCCTGTCACCCACACAAGCACATGAAAAAAAGGAAAAGAGCACAAGCAGCAGGCAGGAGAGCACATGGGGGAAAACCTTCTCTCTTCTTCACTCTCCCGCTTGTCGCTCACACGGAAGAACAAAAACAAGGCAGGGCACAGGGGGCAACAAGCAGAAGACTGGAGGAGTGAAGGTTTTTCCCCCTGCACTCTTCTGCCTTTCCTCCTGGTGGCAGCAGCCAAAAGAATGAGGGAAGAAGGAGTGCTCATGGGGGGGGGTATTCACAATTTTTTGACATTCATGGGGGTTCTGTGCACTTAACCCTCGCAAATGTGGAGGGCCTATTGTAGTTCCCCATTATATCCTTTTTAGCCAACTGAAATGCCATAGTTCTATTGTTCAGAGGAACCAGAGGATGAGGAGTATGTTGGAACTGATACTGTGTGAGTTTTTCCTAATCTCAACTAAAATCTTAAAAGAGTAATGCCCACCTACATTGCTGAAAATGTTTTTCACCATTTAATTAACCTAACGCTATCTGAAGAAAGTTTGCCATGACAGAGAAGAGCTACTTCTCCCACACATTCCTCAGACATTTTTTGAGGTATTAATATCTGGTGGTGGTGGAGAGGAGAGTCATAACTAAATAGGAGTGAAATGATGACCAGGGATACACAAAGGCCAGCATAGCATGTTGGTTTAATAAACAGACAACTGCTGACACAGCTGTCTGGAACAGATGCATTTACGTTGCTACAAGTATATCCGCTCTTAGCAGGCTATGTTATTATGACAACATCTGTTTCTAAACATCTGTAATTCTATCAATATAAATATAGGGTTGGTATAAAGCTCACAAGGATTTGTGGAAAGATTAGGTTTTAAGAATTTTATAAGCACATTTTATAAGACTACAGTAGGCCTAAATATGGCACAGACAAATGAATACTGAATGCAAACTCCTGTTGTTTTTACACGAGGTCCCTGACATGCATGAACTGAAACCAAGCATAAAACAGTGGCACAGTCAAACTGGCTGAGCCAGTTACCTGTGACTCCCTATGTGCAATGACCTGCACGTACAGATCAGGCATACTAACACAAAACTCAAAAACTAACCTGCAAATTGACATAAAGATTTGGTCCAAGGAAACCAGTTAATATATAAATGAGTAATGAGAGAAAGCTCAGCCATAGCCCCCCCCCACAAAAAAATCATTTTAACTTTTTTTTAAAATAAACAAGTTATGCCAGTTGCATTGACAGATAATGCCCCAATTTCAGATTAGGACTCCTGTGATTCAGAAATGTGCATCTTGTCCCCACTTCCACAAACTTTCTGCATTTCACCAAGCTAATTTAGAAGGGGAAAAACTATTGTTAAACAACTGAAAGCTTCTCCTATCTTAGTGCATCACACAGAGATCTATCAGTAGATCTTAATCTACATTGTACCATACCTGTTCTAGCGGATGTGTTACCTTTGATCCAGGCAATCATGCCATCGATTCTCACTCCCTCATTCATCCTTTTTTTAAGTTTTGACCAACCACCTTTCTGAATCTAGATGACTTTTTTCTCTGATTCTTTTCATATTCTTGCATCATTATATGGACTGGAATATCGTCTCTTTCCAGCTACAGACAGAGGCCTTCACTTCCAAATTTGTTAGATCCTAATGTAGGCTGAATTCTGACACAGTGTACTTTCTCACTGGTTTGCTGTGAGCTACAAGTGTAGACAGAAGGACATGCCTCCGCCACATCTATATTCTGTATACAGTAGGCCCTCCGACATTTGCGAGAGATAAGTGCACAGAACCCCCACGAAAATAAAAAAAAAGTGAATAACTCTTTCCCATCCACCCCTGCACCACTGTGCCCTCAGCCCCGGGAAAGCAGAGAGGGGAGGATGAGATCACCCTCCCTACTTCCCTCTGCCACTGGCAGGCGGGGAGCAAAGTGGGGAGGGTGGGATCATCGTCCCCACTTCCCTCTGCAACCCAACCTTGGCACGACTGCACCAGCAGCGGCCGGGAGAAGAGTGGGGAAGGGGAGATCGCCCTCCTCACTTCCCTCTACAACCTGCCCTAGGCACGATCAGGCCAGCAGCAGTGGGGAGGGCAAGTTCACCCTCCTCACTTTGCTCTCTCACCCATCCCAGGCATGATAGAGCCAGAAGCCACTGGGAGAACTGGGTGGAGGAGATACCCCCCACTTCACTCTCCCACTGGCGGGATAACTGGGAATGGGAGGGGGAGAATAGGGGGAGGCACACCACACTGTGAATAATCAAAACCACGAGTGCCAAACAAATGTGGAGGGAGAATTGTATAGTCAATCACACATGACTGGGAGCAGGGAATAATCTGTTAGTTTTATTTTGAGTTGTATGTCTCAGAATCCAACCAGGACTCTTGACCCATTCAAGTTCCATACTGTTTTATGACACTTTTTCCTCCTTCCTGCATAGAAATTCTGTATGTTTTGTTACACGTTTCCCATTTTCTTGTAAACACAATTTTGTACATATTTACCCATTGAGAAATGTGTTCACGTGCCCTTTAAAAATAATTTGAAAAACAAAAAAGCATTTAGAGAATTTGATGACTGTAGGTTTTTTTTGCCAATTATGAAAAACTTAAAGACATTAAATTTCATTTCATTAATTAACTCACAGATCATGAACTGTTTAAATTCACTAAAAATCCAATTAATGAAAATTTCTATTTATCCTCAACTGTGAGACATACTATATGTAAAAGCAAGATTTCCCTGCACTGTGTGGAGGATGAGCCAAGTCTGAAAATCACAGCCAGTCACACTTGATTTTTATTGTCATCTAAACAAAGTTTTTAAATGCATCCATAGATGTTATGCCAGATGCTCTTCAGTTAAATGGCAAAGGATGTCACAGAAAACCTACAGGGTGATAGACGTGGGAATACATCTTGATGTATAAAACACTGGCCTGCCCAAACAGGAAATGACAGAAGTAGAAAACTTGAAATTATGAGGCCAGAAATACAAAGAAAAATGATGTCCCAAAGCCTTTGCTTCTTTAAGAGTGCTCAGACACATTTATGTTTGTCATTATTTTATTTCACTTATATCCTCTCTAGCATATATTCATCAAGGATGGAGCAAAGATATTTAGGCAGACAACAGTCTCTGAAACAGTGTCTAATGCAGCCACCCTCATCTTCAGCTATATTGTATGTTCAAATGAATTCCAGTTCAGCTCACCAGTCAGGTAGGCTTGTGTACGTTGACTTTTGCTAGTCATAGGGAGGGGCATTCCTATTTACTGAAAGCCCTGTGTGACCTGGTACAGCTCATATATTTCCAGCTCATCTTCATAGCCACAGACCAAAAAATTGGAGGTTTTTCTCATTTAAAAATGATTATTAAGACATTGATTTGCACACCAGATACAACATTCTCCTCCTGTACCAACTGATAGGGTAATATCCAGAACTTTGCCATAACATGTAGCTTATGAGAAGTCACTTGCAAATTGCAGCCTCCAAGTATACTTACAGACTTTTTGGCTTCTTTGATACTTCAGGAACAAGGACAAAATAGACATATGTAGACCTAGAAGTGTCTCAAAAACCTCACATTAATGACCAAGTAGCTCCACCACCCTCTCTTCCTTCATAAGAGATCCAGTATTGTAGATATAATCAGGTATGAACTCATGCAATGGAGAGAGCATTTGTATGTTTTCCAGTTGGTGGCTTTATGCATCAATATGGGTAGTGGACCATGCTACCATTATCATAAATATGTGATAAAAACTTCAAGGAAACTCTTGTGAAGAATTCTGGTAAAGAATTCCCCAGTCTAAATACAAGGTAAAGGCTGAAGTGTGCTTTACAGCTGACTACTGATACACACAGTTAACAGTTCAAATAGCAGTTTAATGTCCGAGGATGGAACAAAAGGAATATCATAAGTCAGCTTCCACAAGCACAGCATGAAACAGACTACCAATTGTTAATATATGACATGTTAATACAACACACATATCTCTTCTTCATACCCACAGAAGAGCTCTGCACTCCTATTACCTGTTAAATCAAGGGTAGGCAACCCTTTTTTTCTGTCAAACCAAATCATATGTTAAAGGTATCATGCCAATGGTGGACAGGGTAAGAACCAAAAGTAGGCAAAGCTAACCCTTTGGTATCTCTTAGTCTTCCACTCTCCTTCTGTCTCTCCTCACTACCTTCCTTACCATCCAGTGGGCAACCAAGAAAGGGACAGATCACTATTGACAGAGGTGTCTGTTTTCAGAGGGCTTTTGAAATTAAACTAAAGGTTGCCTGAAAGCAGTCTGAGGGATTCTTGTGGCCTCGTTCTTCAGGTGTCTCATCCTTGCATTAAATCAGCAGCTACATGTGATGAATTGATTTTTATAATGATTAATAATATGATACAAATGAACAGAATTTCATCCGACAGTGGAAATTCATAGCTTATTTCTTTCTGCTTCATAATTGGGGCCAGTGTACAAAAATCACAAGGGCTTTGGCCAGGGATGTAGAACCTGTGGTCCTTTGACTGCATACAGCCCCCAAACGAACTGGTCTATGGGATAGGACACGATTCCCTGGTTTCTAAAATTGCTTATAGATGGAAGATCTGAATACACATCATTGCCACTTCCAGGACTACTGTTTCCCCATTATTAGGAGTGGAAATTATGTCCATGTATGCATATTCATATGCTGTCATCCCCAGCTAAGACCAGACACAGTCCTAGGAAACAAAAAGGCTGTGTAACTGTGCCCTTCATGGAATCATATTTTATCCATCATTGCCTTGGAGAATTAAATCAGACTTACTCCTGCATTAGCACTTAAAAACAGTGGGAGTCTCTCAGAACACACAAAGGCCAAAATCCTTCACAATTCTGCTAGAGTAGAAACCTTTATTGGCATAACTCTGCCGCTGCCTAACTAGCTCTGCAGAAGAGATGGCCACACAGAGTATGCCTCTACCTAGCTGCTTAATCAATGGCTGGTTCCTATGGCTCCTAAAGCCATGGCATTATGGGATAGCTGGCTTGGCAAATGGTCTACACAAGAAATTTTCCAAGCTACCACTACCATGGTACTCAGGACCCCTAAAAAATAGGGACTGAAGAAATATCTGGTGGGAGGCATGTAGCATGGCTACACGGCCAGGGTAGTCTGTTACTGTTCAGCATCACCACCATTCCAGAGATCTTCTCACACATGCCCTGAAACTATTTTTTAAGTTTCAGTCTAGGGCCTCTTGCACAAGCAGTCTGCCTCAAAATGACGCTGATTAAAGCATCATTTTCTCCATCTGCCTACCCCCTACAGTGGCTTAACTACATATATGAGACATCTTCTGTGGCTGAAAATATATGTGCTGTTCCCTCTTTGGATAATAAGGCAGCCAGAGACATATTCTCAGCTGCAGAGTGGAAATGACAGTTAAAAGGAACTCCAATTAGGAGCCAGGATGGGATCATCCATTATGCCAGAATTTCTTTGGGTTGTCACCCCACAGTATGGAACACATTTAGAGAGATCCTATTTTACAGGATGCTTAGCCAAAGAGTTAATCCAGCTCTGTTCAGTAGTTTAATTAGTTTTCTAAGCAAGCTAAAATATTTTTATTATATATTGGTTTTACATAATAATCCTGTGAAACAGGACAGACTTAGAGATTGTGAGTTGTGCAATGCTATTTAGTAACCTGCCAAATCCATATATTCAAGGCCTTTCACTCTTATCTGCAGCAGCTCACTGTACAGAACAAAACCTTCAAAATTTCCTACTGTCTCACCTGAAGAATGTGTGGTGCTCAATGCAAACCTTCCAGAGTCTTTTGGCTGAGCGATGATTGGGCAACTTGAAGCCAATTGTACTCTCAAATTGCTCATACTGAAAATGAAAGAAGCAAAAGACCAGACATTACGACTAGAAGTTGTCAGCCCCTACCAAGCTGTGTCATGGGCAGCACAACAAAGATATCAGAAAGCGAAGCTTTATTATACACTAGACCTTTTCAGTTAGAGAAATTGATAAACTAAGCTGCCAATGGCAACTGCCTTTGTCCTTCTGGGTGCCTCTGCCATGATCCCCCAGAACAAATAATTCTATTCCTCCAAGCTTTTGGTTTGCAGAACTTGTAGAAAACCAAAGGGAATGGAGGAGTCATTTACCACATCAAGCACAGCACCCTTTCCCAAAGGCTTAAATACAAGTGTTAATTCCAATTTGAATGAATAGAATTTTGGTAAGTCAACAATTATGTAAGTACCATTGTTTCAGCTAGTCTAGTCTAAGGAACTAACAATTGGATTTAATCACAAGTCATATACACAAAGCCCTGAAAATTCAGGAAAGGGGTCTTTCCATCGTCCATCTTCTATTGTGAAGTCACTCTGCTTCATTCATCAAATTTAGCAAGGATCCACACATTGTCATCTTCTACATGTAACTGTACTCAATATTTCCCTTGCTCCTTCCATCTTTTTTTCCTATCCCCTTATCACAGAAAGCCTGCTAAGGAAAGGAAGTTAAAATAGCCACACAATGTGAATTTTGAATAGTAACACTGAAAGCTTACTCGAATCACTAAAGAGGATTCAATGAGAGGGATTTCTATGGCTTCTTTCCTTCTCCAAAGCCCAATGTAACCTAAGAGGAAAGACCATTCCATCACACATCATTTCTCTGTATAGAGAACTCAGGAGAAAGCCAGAGCCTTGCTTTATTTTGCACTAGTCCCTGTGCTTGCTTCTGTTTTCTGAAACCTAATGTAAAATAAAAGACCAGTCCCATCCATCTTCTATCTGATCTCAAAGCACTCTAGGGAAGGGAGGAACCAGTGGCAACCACAAATAATGGCTGGCTATTAAACCAAGTCAAAATCTGTGGACCCATCAAACACTCATTAACCAGATGAGAAAATGGATTTTTCTAACTTTGAGGTTTTCCCCAGGAACTAATTCATGCCTCATTATTCGGTAAATTATTTACTAAAGAGTGAATTCTTTCTTTTCTTTCACTCCCCCACCACCTCCATTAAATTCTCTCTGTCTCTCTCTCTTTGTTTGTTCTGAACAGAAAATGCTTACTTCACCAGGTCGAATTTTGATGTAAAAGTTACTCCTCTTGTAGGAAATCTTCAGGATCTTGGGCCAAGCAAAACGATTTATTCTCAGCCTGTCCCTATAAATGAGAAGGCCGTTGGCACAAACGCCCAGCATGATGTCAATGCCCTCTGAATCCTGAACAAGAGCCAGGGCAGGAAATAAAAGAGAGAGTTATATTAGTGTGTTTAAAAAAAAAAAAATTACCAATACAAAGTAAGGAGGATATTCAGAGCAAATTCTCAAATCCTGCTGGTCGATGCCAAGGTATTATTTTAAACTGGTCAACAGCAAGGATATAAAACAGAAAAGGAACAGGAGTAGGTCAATACATTTTCTTCCTAAATTACAAGCAGGTCACTGCCAGCCTTCACCTCCATACGACACATTTTTCACATATTAAAATGGTCTGAATTTTCCTAGCTCTGGCCTGGAGAAAAAAGGAGGGGAGCACATGAAATCTCATGCTTCTTGGAAAGAGAATGATTAAGGCAGTGATGTGTATGAGTGTGACTTCTTGATATGTGGCTTGCATTCTGTGATTCTAAATGTTGGCCAATATAAGTTGCAAGTATGCGTAAATACTTTCTAAGAGTCACTGCAGCAAGCAACAGATGTCTGTCAAAGCATTTAGGACATAGTAAAAATGCCCTAGTACTACGCTGCAAAGTAGTGCTTCACTGGTAAAGGAAAAAGACTACAATGACTAAAGCAACATCTTTTCCATGGAAAGGCTATAATGTGGCTTAGAAGGTGTTTGGTGATAAGATTCTTTGTTCTACAAACCTCTTGCTTTTGAAAGATTAACTGTATCCCTCACCCAAGTGTGGTTACCTCCTGTAAAGTGCAAAAATGCTAAGATAGTTTAAGCTGGAGATGTCCAAAATGACTGTCCCTGTTGTCATATGACACATGGATATGGAAGGGAAAAATTGTCAATGTAAGAAAGAAAAAAAATTAAGAGAAAAGGGAAATACCTGAAAGAATTAAAGTAGTAGGAAATAAAAGAGTATCTGCTCACTTCAGTAATATTACTGAGAATCTTGTAACAGTGTGCTTTATTTCCATAAAAGCTTCAGCTTTCACTTGTTAGATAACATGCTGTATACTGCTATAAATTTCAAAAGATTCAGATCCTAAATCCTAAATTGTATATCAGCATAAAGTCACAATTTATCACAGTGAAATAACTGTTCATATTATTCTCAGAGTAACCTCAAAGAATTTTCACACAATTCATTTGATGTGTTTTGTGAACCTATACAGAGTTTGGCTTAAGGGTGAAGTAACCTAGTAACTATTTCTATACAAATTGATCTGACAGCACAACCGCTTTGAGGAAACCTTCATTCATTACAGTCCTTACCTATACACCTGAGATTGTTAAAGTACACTCACAATGCAATGCTGCACATCTTTATTCAGAAGTAGAAACCAATGAGTTCAACAGGATTTATGCCTGAAGCATGCATAGGACTGCAGCTTTAGAAAATGTCAAATTTGATATGAAGTTATCATAACCAAAAGAAAATGGCTCAGCTTGCTTGCTTGCTTGCTTGCTTGCTTATTTATTTATTTATTTATTTATTTAAAAAAAATGTTTGGTTTTAGGCCTGTTTGAAATATGGCTTGTGATATCATAGCATTCTTATGCAAGAGAGGAGTACAGCAGAGGAGTACAAGCAAAGCACATAGATTTTTCAAAAGAGGCATTTTTCAAAAGAGGTGAAAGGAAGTTTGGAGAAGACTGAGGGAGCAAAGCTGTGCTCCCAGCTATATATTTCTAGATCTCAGGATCAGAATACCTTGGCATGATGCAGGTCGACTCCATACATAGAAAGTTTCTTGGCATTCTCCAGGAAGTGAATTTCTGCCTCACCAGGTGTCATGCCCCTTTGGAAAACAATGACAACAATGGTAATAATGACACTGCCAGTACATATTCTAAAAGCTCTCCATCAAGGATTTCATAGAAGAAGAGGGGAACATCAGGCACTGGGATCTGGCCATTCTGGCATCCTAGCCTAACTCTATGAGCTTCCTCCAATTGCCACACCTTCTTCCCCACAACACCATCATTTGGGAGTTTTCCAACTGCTGTATAGACTTTTCTTTCTTTCTAAAAGGTTTAAATAAGGCTGAGTTACCAGCAGTAAGAGCTTTAAAATAAAATATGCTGGTATTTTGGAGTCAGCCTCTTGCCTTTGGCGTCACCCACCACCACTAGAATCTGGCACCAGTTTCTCTGAACCTTATTTGGCTCTTAGTTTAATGATATACCAAACTCCTATTTTATAACAGTGGAAGGAACTGTGCTGCCCTCCAGATGTTCTTGAACTGCAGTTACCAGCAGCTATAGTTAGAATAGTCAACAGTAAGGAATTCTAGAAACTGCAGTTCAGCAACATCTGGAAGGCTGGATAATTCCCACCTCTACTTTATAGAATGATGGAACAAACTTATAAGCTATATAAACTATTTGACACCAAACACTGTGAAGTGCCAAGCTTCCTGGCTCTCACTAGTTCTAAGAGGAAAACTTACTCACCGGTATGTCTTATGCAGCTCCATAATACGCTCTTCTAACTCCCTGGTTTGGTTTGGAGCAAAACGAAGCTCACCAACATAGTTGCCCACATGCTCCTCACAATCATAATCTCCCAGTTCAGCCTGTACAGCATAGGAGCCTAGTAGTGCATGCGTAACAAAGGAGCATGGCAGGCGCCCACTGATGATGTCTGATCTGAGCTGCAAGCATAGGTAGTATCTAGGGAGGAGAAGGTATCAAGATGTTAAAATATCCACATGAAAAATGAGCAAGACTTGCATCCATTTACTGAGGATGCCATTTTCTTGCAGCCATTTACTGAGGAAAGGTTCACGTTGCCCTTTTAACAAGGCAAAACTACACAGCTTATATTCATCAAGCCAAAGACATCCCAGAGTCTGAGCACCTGGAAAACATTTAGATGTGAAAGAGACAGGTAAAGCACCCAATATGCTTTGCTGAAGATGGATCGGATGTGGAATTTGAAGTTGACGTTTATATTTTCCAAAAACTAGAAAATCAAACGTTTCTGCCTTTCTGATTCCCAGCATTCCAAAGAGTTGTTCCAGGTGAACCAAAACTGTCACACCATCTGATGAGCCTCATTTGAATGTCTGCCAAAGCCCTCTTCCATCTTTCCACCTCAGGATATCATGCAGCCACATTAAGTCAAATTTGATTTATTTTCTTCCCAATCCCACACAGCCAACCTGTTTTTTGTAATATCTTTCCTGATGAAAAAGACCTCAAATCTTCACACATGTTTTGGGCTATAAATGGACAGTCATATCTCAATTAACAAAGCTTCTAACAAAGAAGTTCCTTTTTACAAACCATTTTTACACCTGACTAGCTGCTAGGTTTTTGTTTGTTTTTGCATCATTGGCATTGGGAGGGTGGTGATGAAGGGCTGGAGAAACAGACTTTCAGTGCCAGGTTGGAGCAATGTGTCTGCAGTAAACAATGTAATAAAGCTTGACCTGGAAAAGAATACTCCAGCCAATCCTATTGTAGCCATTGTGCTTGCCAACAACTGGTAAGGTAAACAGCTGCTGCTTCCAGAATACCTTACTAATCATGTGTAAACAGCTAATGAGAAAGGAAGCGGGGAGACTGGATGAGGGTGACTCACCAGCTAACCCTAGTATGTTTTTTTTAAAAAAACAAGCATTACTGTAGAATTTTGGCCACCAAAATGGAAATCATAAGAAAAATGGAGACTGGTGAAAGAAAAAGTCATCCCTGGATGTATTTTGGAGGAAGCTTCCAAGAGGCCTCTTGAAGGTTTAAAATGCTGTTGTTCATTTATATAAGACTTCCCTGATCTGTTTGTTTTACTTCACTTGTGGAGACTGTTAGTTGTGAATAAAAAGCTTCTTGAAACATCATCTTTTGGGGGACTGTAAGATCCAATCCCTATTCTCTGCAAATTATTTATAAGTCTAGCACCAAATTTTCTGTGAAAGAAGTAATGCTAAGGAACACACCCACTTTGTTAACTGATTTGTATTATATTTACATAAGACTTTTGGCTGGGCTGATGAATGTATCATACTAACACAGACATTTAAAAAACAGTGGCATATGTGTTGTTAAGGACAGAACAGTCACAATATTTGTGGCCATGCCATTGGGGGATTCTAGGAGCTGTCCATAATATTTGAAGCCATGCCACTGGAAGATTGTACGAGTTGTGAAAAAAGCAAAAACAAAAACCCCAAAAGAAATAACCCTTCCAAGTTTTGGTAATATGTGAAATTAATTCCCCAATGCTGCCTTGTTCAATGCTTGCTTTCAACACAGGTTAATTCTGTCTCTCAACCAAGACAAGTGGTAGTAGCAATGAATCATATCTAACATTTCACTCCCTTCAGATCTCATGGGTGCAAATGGATCAATTTGTTGCTTCTGGAAGAAAATACTACGCTGTATTTCTCCAGTGAAATACAGCATACAAGTGGTTGAGGATGATAACAAGTGGTTGAGGAAGTACCTGGAGACTAGTCATTCTTTTCTTTTTCTCATGAAGGAGAAAGCAAGTTCTAGGACCAATCCCCAGCTGCTATCATCTCTCTTGGCCACAGATGGAAAGAACACAACCTGTCTTCATGGCAAATGATAGCTGTGGGTGACTCAATGTGTTCTCTTCTTAAGAAGATGTTAGAATCATCCCTGAGAGGAGCCATGCTCTACTCACCTTGTTATGTCTTCTGTGAGTTGGGCTGGGTCTGGTGGGTAAAATTTGACAGTGAAGGCAAAGTTCCAGGGGCCACCTGGAGAAAGAAGAAAAGCAGAGTGAAAAAAGAGCATTTAGCCAAGGCCTCTTTTGCTTGCATCTCTCAACCATGTACCCACCATCTCTATCTGTTGTTTCTCTGATTTGGGCTGCCTCCCATCCCAACACCTCTGAAGTTTCTAAGGAAACTATCAATGTCTCCAAAGAAGACAAATTCCTCAAAATCAGCAGGGATCTTTGCTTAACTGGCTGTTCACTGCTGAGGCAAACGGCAGGGTGTGCTTGCCTGCTAAGGCCTATGACATGGCAGAACAGCCTTTGCCGCCACACACGGCGACCAAGACTTTCTGTTGCCATGGAAACAGGCTCATGTCTCCCAAAGGGCCTGCTGTTGGGGAAAGACCTCCCATGGCATCTGTGCAAACCACTGCAAAGCAAAGCCAGATGCTGCTGTTCTAAAAGCCAGTTCCCAGAGGGATGTCTCCTTCTCTTAAAACTAAAGGGGTGAAGAGGCCAATCAGTCCAACCCCTGTCACCTCTCTTTCCCCCTGCTTGCTTACATCACAGTAGTGGGCACCTCTCGCTTTATATGACTTTAGTTATAAATTTGGCACACATATACAGACACACACACACCAGTCTCAGAGGATTAAATAGTGAGAAGCTGTTTGCAATGCAGGCACCTTTTTGAAATGTATCAGCCATCTGTTTGTGGCACATTTGGGACATAACTATGGAGGTGGATCTGTGGGAATGATAGGAGGACAGTCCCACCTATGAGTTGGGCTGCAAGATCTTTGGGTCTTTTCCAGCTTAATGTATCTGGGTAGGGGATTTCAGGCTGTTCGCATGTGTCCATTTGTGATGGATATGAGACATACACCTTCCAATGCTAACAGGCTTACAAAAGAGAATAAATCTGTATTTTCTTAAGAGACATTTCTCTCCAGCTCCCCTGAAGAGCAGAACTGTATTCCAAAGGCTCAGAAGAAAATTAGAGTGAAAAACATTGCTGGGTTCTTTCTCCAGGTATGTGTTAAATGGAAGTCCAAGAAGAAGTAACTCTAACTGCATTAGTGACCATAAGAAAAAATTATTTCATAGAAAACTGGCCAGAGCAGCCTGCAGGTACAATAGCACAGTACAAACTTATTCTTCTGAACGTACAATAGTATTTCAAAATGATATATATAATCCTTGTTGATTTGTTTAATCAAAAGCACATTTTAATTATTGTTATATGGGAGTCCTGTTGTACAAAGCACTGGATACACTCATAGGTTCTCGACTACATTCCTTTACAATTGCTATTATTCCTGTCTGACATACAGTGATAGAAGAAAGTGCCATGGTTAAGGTCAATACTCTGTGTATAATCAAATTTCCAATGCAGTGGAAAGCCTCAGAAAGTGTAGTGGAGAACCCTCAGATGTTATTAGATCCCTGTGAGTTTAATTCTCCAGTTAGCTCTGATTCAGCTGCATTCACTTACTTTAGGGATGCTTCTACATGGAGAGTTCCTAGCACTACTGATCAAAACACATTGTGGAGCTATTCTGTCTTTTCCTCCTTCACAGGTCTTTTTGAAGAAGGAAACAGGGGAAAAAAGGACTGAACCAACAGTGGGAAAATCTGGGAGGCCTGCAAGTGAAATATGGTGTTGACACCTAGAAAATCCCATAAGACAGCAGAATGACCGCACAATACAATCCTCATTTGGAAGCACACAAATGTCCATGGAATTGTTTACAAATGGTATCTTACGGATAATATTCTGCCTTCTCCACTCCTTAGAGGCTCTGTCAAAAAAAAAAAAAAAATTTAAAGCCTCTTGAACCCACACTTTAAATTACTCACTGCGAATCTGCTTCTTTATTTCTTTAGAGGGATCCAGCCAATTCTGAAATGGTAAGAGAGAGGATATGAGGGGAAGTCCCATTTAAGCACAACATCTTGAATGGAAACAGAACAGAGCTTCACCAAAACATACCTTCTGACTGTCTGAGTCACAAAATGTGAGTCCAAAATAATCCTTTTCCAGGAGATTGAGGTGCTCACAGACCATGTCAAAGAGAACCTGACCCCGGGCATGTTTCTGCAGGAGACACAGACATATAGTAAGAACCAAAAAGTCTTCTATATAGGTGGAGGCAAAAGTGAGGATGCTTTTCTTGATCAGGCAATTAAACACAAATGTTCCTTATTCTCTTATAGCATGTGCAACATTCACAGCATCATAGACCACCTAGTTCATCCTGCTGCTCAGTATAAGCTAATTGATGTTTAAGCCACAACCAGGGTGAATAAAAGTAGGTTTACATTTTTTTAAAAAAAAAATCTGATTTCTATACCCACACTCCAACCACACATATAACAGTAACCATAATTTTTTAAAAAAAATCTAAACAGCATTCTTTTTAGGTAGAAACTGGATCCCAGAAGGAAGTAGCTTTAAACTGAAGTAGGTTTAATAATATGCCTGAAAACAGGTGTTTAGATAATATATGCTTTGTTATGATATGTACCTTCAGGTCAACTCTGACTTATGTCAACCATATCATTGACTGGCAAGATTTATTTAGAGGAGGTTTGCCATTGTTTTTGTCTCTGGGTTAGAGAGTGTGACTAGCCCAAAGCCAGTCAATAGATTTCCATGGCTAAGCAGGGATTTCAACTCTGGTCTCAGTCCAGTACTCCAAACACTGTACCACAGTAGATCTCATATATAATTTTAGCTAATTTTTAGCTAATATGTGCATGATATCTTATGGTAAAACATTTTCTGCATAAATCAAAAATCAAACTGGTCATTTCTCAAGTATCAATAATATTTATACTCTACTATTTGTTTCTTTATATAGCATTTGGCCCTTTTCACACATGGAGGAAGTCATACCCGAAAACACGGCAAAACGGAGCTTACGTGGAGCTGTCGCAACGTGGAGCAGCGCGAGTTCGCTGCTCCACACGTGGCGGCGTCCTGTGGTGTCCCGCAGTGTGCAAAATGGCAACTTCTGGCTGGCGGAGGCTCTCCGCCAACCGAAGAAGCTCGCCAGCTGGAAGCCCACCCCCTGGCCGATCTGCAGGCGTGCACTTGCGTGCGCCTGCAAATCCACAGCAGGCACTGCGACGGGGCTGCACAGGGCTGCACACTCCGTGCTTTTTAAAAACCACCTGAAAAGTGGTTTTCAAAAAGCATGTGGCGCCGCCACTTCCTGTCACCCCTGCACGGATTGGGGTGTGGAACTACACAAAAGTAGTCCGCCCCAATCCACGTTACAGTGTAGACGACCTCCGCTGAGGTCGCTCTACACTGTTTTTTAACCCCGTGTGAAAAGGGCCTTTATACCTCAATCTACAACTGTAAGGACTTTCAGAGAGCTTAAATATCATATTAAGTTCCCCCTAACCCACTGAAAACAATCCCCACACAACATAGTCCCTGCCTTTAGGCTTACAATCTAAAAAGACACAATGCAAATGGCAAGTGTGGAGACAGACAGTGATAGTGCAAAACATCTGGAATGAACCATACTGGGATAGCTGCTTATAACTTCTGTATTTCTTGTGGGCAGTTGTGAAAGTTGTCTACAGAGAATGGAAAGCAACTCATTCCAGCAAGGGGGGAAGAATTTTATTTTTCATACTTTAAAATAGATAGCAGGAGGATAGGCCTGCATTCTCTCCCCAAAAATATTTTTTTCAAGATGTTCCCAATGTAATTTAAATGGGAATACTCTGAAAATAGAGACAATTGGATCACTGTTTAAGAGCTTGAGCTAAAGCCTTTATAAATTCTCAGAAAAAGAGTGTGTGTTGCAAATTGCTACTATCAGCAAAAAGAAATAAATGACAGTAGTAGCCTTTTAAAATAAAGCAATTAACCTTTTTTTCCACAAAAGTACTTCACTGTATGTAGAGACTCATTAACCTGGCACAGTAAAAGTACTGAATCAATTTAGGCATTTAACATAGGTCTTTTCTCTCTCTCTCTCTCCTCTCTTTTAATTCAAAAGCAGGTTCACGAGACCAAACTTTCTGAGTGACAACCTACATTAAAACGCTAAACATCAGTGAATGAGACAGCCATTGATAACATACCTGGTAGCAGATAATATAATACTGCTTTCTAAGCTGTCTGCAGGGAGAAGTATACTGACTGAAAAGTGCCAGATATATCACACCCATTTTGATGTCAGATTGGAAAGCCTTGCCTAAATTCTCTTTTTTCTATGATCATCTCATCCTTTTTCTTCAGTTGCTGTACTTGTAGCTCCATGACTCACTCAAGGTTCTAGCCCTTAATTGTAAAGATCTGCACTTGTCAACTTCTAACTTTAGCCCACATCACCAGTCAAAATTTCTTCTTGGTATTTATTTCCCTTTTTTCCCTCACTTCTTGTTCCTGGAATTGTTAACACTTAATTTTCCTAGTTTAGCAGGGACAGTACAGGTCAATCCTTAGCTGTCCCACTTTCTTCCTCCCCATTCCCCCTTCATCCACATCTCACTTCTGTTGCTGCAAACTGAGTTCAAAGTTCAAAAGCAGTTCACACTCAACTCAGCAGTAGAAAAGGAGGAGGTAGAACCTTGTTCTTCCCTGTAGGCTCAGGCAAAAGCAACATCTGCAGTGCTTTCTAACTGTGGAACAGAACATTGTGTGCAACTCACTATTTCTTCTTGAGATATACCTTATAAAAAGTAGGGAAAGGGAAGAGTCTTGCCAACTAAGAGGAGGAGATCCCCTCTGAAATCCAGGTGCCGTGCATCAGGTGTCTGCTGAATTTCTCTTTCACACAGACACATATAAATCCTCTCACCACATCTAATGTCCCTAAAATAGGATCAATATTGCACAGAGGTATGTCTGATTTGATTCTTCTGTTGTTGTTGTCCCTTCAGTTCCATTTTGTGTTTCTTTTAAAGATTTGTCCAAATCTTAATTTTTAAAACCTCTTTTTACTGGCTTTCTTCTCTCCATTCCCTTTGTTTTGACTTAATAATTCACAGTATATCCCAGGGCTACACAGTGTCACAGGAAAGAAACAGTAACTTGTAGAGATCGAATACTGTAAGAAATTTACTGTCTATACTACTTACTTTAAGACAATCTTTTTGCACAGCAATGTTTCATTTACATTAACAATTTACTCCTAGGTATATTTGTACACAATTATAACCCAAGACCATCTAAAAGGCAATGGGAGCACATGGATTTCTTTACCACAATCATGGTTTTTCCAACTAATATCTTTCTTATTTTTGTAGATTCCATTTTTCTTCTGGAGCTAAAAGGATGGCACTTTTTATTTCTCATCTATATTCCATTTTTATTTTAATAAAAACCTTGTGAGGTAATGCTATGAGTGGTTCTAGGTGGCCACATGAGTGTTATATTATGGGGAAGCTCAAATTTCAACTGTGCATTGGGCAGAGAGGGTGGGTATGAACACAGAGTTCATACAGTAGATTTGACAGAATGTCATAATTTTGAGCTCCTACAAAAAAGGCATTTTGATTTTATAACAACATATTACATAATATTGTATTTATTGTTAATCATTCTATGTGCATGCATGCACACACACAGAATATTTGTTGATCTCTCCCCCTTTTTTAGGCTTCCCTAAACTAAGCACATAAATTCCAGAGTTTCTGTGCTTAAAACAGTAGCTTTGTGTGTTCTTCCTCATTAATCACTTTTGCCATCTTGACCACGCTCTGACATTGCTCGGCCACATGACTCCCAATTTTCATCTGTGAAATGTGGGAGCATATGCCTGCCTCCATTTCTGAGACTTGCTTCCACTGCTTGATTCATTCTCCATCAAAGCTTCATCTAAAACCACCCTGCTCAACTTATCTTACCTTCTATTGTATGCCAATCCCTTCTCTCCCCTCTTCCCCTGCCAAACATTGCACTTGTCGAATGTAGGGAAAAAACTCTTTCATCCTCATTTCAGTGCTCCACCTAAACAGTAAACTAAGAGCAGTACAGTGACACAGATCCCTCTGTGCATTTGTCAGTGGCAAAATATCAGCCACAGTTTTCAGAGAAAGGCGACTAATTCCATGAGCCCTTTTAGGCCTCTGAAAAGCTTACCTCTCCAGCTTTGAAAATTCCTTTAATAATCTATTCTCTTCCATCCCCCACCCCCACCCCTTTTGCTTAAAGATAACTTTCATCTCTGTTAACAATCAGACCCTCTGTAGTCAGTAAAGCTCCCTCTCAGAATCTCACTGTTAGGGGATGTCAGCTAAAGAGTCTGACTGCTGGAGAGCTGAGATGAAAGCAGCAGACAGGCTCTGATCCCTTTCACCTTCTCTCAGTCCTTGATTTCACTGCATTTATTTTACTCTCTTTTTGCTCCCTTGCATATTACCCAAAGTGGAGGACCTAAATCCAGTTGCTAGTCACAACTCAAGTAGACCCACTGAATCCATGCAATTTACAGAAGTGCTTATCTAGCATTCAATGATTGCTTCAATGTGTTCACTCAGAACTAGCAATGCTATGATTTCCAAACAAAAAACAGTAAAATTAAGTTCATTACCTGGAACCATGAGGGGTCTTTTTAAACAGAAGGATCAAATCAAGTTACAATGGACTTTGCTGAGCCTTTTGGAGGAGAGTGTTTTACAATTTAGAGAACACTTCTAAAAAGACCTTCTATATGGTTCTGCCAACTACAATAACATGAAAGACACTTACTTCTTACAGGTATTTAAGGTGAGAAACTTCATGTGGCCTCACCTTTTAATATACAAAGTCTCTGTTCTTTTTACTAATTAGGGTTGGAGGTCTCCCTTTGTTTGTGTGATCTTGCCCATGTAACAATTGTGATATGTAAGCTGCTTTAAACAGCTGCTTATGGCAGCTGCCATCATGGAATTACCTGTTTATATTCAAAGACTCATCATCCAGATCAAGAAATTGCCCCACCACCATCCAGGCATCAGCCATTTCTGCATGACGACGCTCTTCCACATCATCATGCTGCAATCCTTGGTCTGGAAGGGAACGTGTCAGCAACATTCCCCTCCTCACCTGCTCGCTCCATCCGGAAGGAAGCACAATGGTGCTGTCTTTTCCTTCCGCAGTGCAGCTGGGTACTTTCCATGGCTGCACTATGGAAGGAAGCATAGCCATTGCACTTCTGCAGTTTCTGCATAGCCACGAGGGACAGGAGCACTGCACAATCGCAAATGCAAAACGTATTTTTTTCATTTTGTGTAAACTGTGCAAATGGGAGCTTGGGGATGGGATAGTAGTCAGCTGGCAATGACGCCATGAGGAGCACAACCTGCTGACCTGTCCCAGAAGCAGCACAGTCCGTTGTGTGGAAATGGCCATCCTTGCATTGGTATGGAGTAAATCAACCAACTTGTATGCTCAGGCATGGCATCCATGCAGTTGGTTCACTGGGAATATACTGCCAGTTATTGTTTTCTCTCCCTTTTCTCATGTAGATTGGATATTTTTAAGGGGGGATTCTCCACCCTCCACCAGCATTTTCTTGAAGAGATATGATGCCCACTTTTCTGCCTTGCTTCTCAATCTCCCCTTCCTTAATTGGTCCAGCAAAGGCACTGCCTTGCCCAACAGAGGCTGGTACATTAATATGTAACTACCATTGCTCTCAGTGGAAAGCAATGCTTAGAATCTCTTAAAATTAACTATATTAGAGCTAGCAGAGAGCAGGGAGGGGGCATTCTGCATCTCTGGCAAAAACACAAAACACTTGCAAGGGAGGATATAACAAGACAGAATCAGCCCATCAGCAAAGATCAAGAAGTTGGGGACCCTTGAGAGGGAAGTTGTTTGAGCCAAATCTTTCCAATAGCACTATTCAACCTGCGAAGGATACTACTCCTTCTCTGATCCTCATAACATCTTCATTTTGCCGCTCTCAAAAGCTGCGAGGAGAACATGAAGGAGTTCCTTTTTGAGACATCAGTTTCCAGAATCTCCTAGATAGCATGACCATAGCTAGCATAGCCACTAGCTATGGTGGCTGGGGAATGCTGGAAATTGTTATCCATTTTCCCCCAAGCTCTGTTGATAGCACCCCAGTCCTTTATGAAACTCTGTCTGTACCTTTGAAGCAGAAATATCTTCATGTTATTTTCAACAGGGGCATCCACTTGCTCTATTTCTGAACAAGGCTGTTCCTTTCTGTGAGTTTTGGAGACACTATGTCAACACTTTCTGTACTCAGATACATAGCCACATATAAAGCATTCAGTGGAACATGGCACACTTTCCTGATCACCATGTCTTGTGTGTTTTGTTAAGAAAAATTCATGCTACTTTTGTATCCATCACCACAGTACAAAAAGTATTGTTGTTGTTACTTTTGTGTGACTTCAAATCAGTTCCGACTTATGGAGACCCTAAGGTGAACCTATCATGGGGTGTCTGGGGCAGAGTGTGTGTATCACAAAATTCTAATTGCTGCAATCATTGTCTTTGTTTGCACAGTTGCTAATCCCACCTTTCTATTTTCTGTAACACATATTTTTGAAATCATACCACCAATATCTGCTTGACTTCTTCATCCCTTATGTTGCTTCTCCTAAATTACATCCCTCTCTCATCTACCCATAAGGTACATGAAATTGTTCTGATATTACAGACAACTCTTGCCATAACCAGCACCCTAAGTTATCTTCTCAAATATTAAAGCTCCCTTCTCAAATGTGATCCTCACAGGGTATGTTGAAAGGGCTTCAACCAATGATCATTTTCAGTTCCTTCTTGGCCACACATGGAGTCACGTTTTGTGCAGACTTGCTTGTAAGCGATAGAAAAGTAACTATGCTGGGACTTTCCTATTACTTTATTGGACTACAAATCCCAGTATCCCCCAGACAGCACAATCAATGGCCATGTTGGCTGGGAGATTCTAAGTCTTGTAGTTAAAAAAAAGTATTGTAGTTTAAAAAAATAGTCTTTCTCATCTCTGTCCCATCCCATCAAGGCTTCCCCAAGTATTTGGGTACAGTCAGCGCTCCATGTTTGTGGGTTTCACTTTTGCAGATTTGATTATTTAGGGATTACTTGCTGTCACCTCCACTGCCTCCTTATGCTATTTTTAATAGGGACTTCAAGCATTGTAAGACTGAGAAACTGCGAACAAGGCTTGTAAATCCCTATTAAAAATGGGGCAGCAGTGGAGGTGGCAGTAAGCTCCACCAGCCACATACTTCTGCCTTATGAAGGAACTCTGATGCTTCAAAGGAATCCATGGTGGGTTGAATGCGGTGATCCTACTTGTTTTGTGTGTTAAATATGGTTTGGGAGGGCGTACAGTTATTCATGGTTTATCCACTTTTACAGGGGTCCTGAGACCCTAACCCTAGTGAATACAGAGAGATGACTGTATTTAGGTATTTAGGTAAGGAACAAAAGTGGAAAACAGACTTTCCATTTCCATCCCTTTTGCACATACTCTGCACAAGAGAGCAAACTTCACCTTCTCAAAAGGAGCGTTACCTTGTTGGATCTTGTTATTTCATCTGGAAATTTGAATTCTGGCACTCCCATTGCTCCAATTGCTGAAGTAATATTTGCATATTGCTATGTCTCTTGTGTATGTGTGTGTTAGAACTTCTTTCCTTTGTTTCTCTCTTTCTGTTGTTTATAAACACAATTGGCAACATTTTTACTAAATTGACCATCCAACCAAGTGTTTAGCTGACAAGCTTAATGGAAGTACAACAGCTCACCCTAACCCTCTCTCCTACCCCCAACTATCCTTAATCCTTCCACTGAAATTCACCAACCTGAGGTGTGCAGCACCTTTTCCAAAAAAGAAAAATTCATGGCTTCTCCACAAAGATTACATTTTTTCTGGGGGGGGGGACTTTTAACAGCACCACACACTCTCCACAATTGGCATGGTTTAATTGGCAAATATTATTTCATTGGCACTATATTAATTGGCATTGATATAAATGATACCTGAGGTGATGGAAAGGTCACGCTGGAAGAGGCAAATTACTTACTGTAAACATGAGATAGCAAGGCAGGTCAGCCACACCACCTCTTAGGCAGAAACCAAGTCCCTGTCAAGCTAATAGCACAGCCACTCTTGAGACAATAGGCTTATGCTAATGAGCCAGACATCTCAAAGTTAAATGGGGAAATTCTCAACAAATTGTGATTGTTTCAACACTGGACTCTGAGCAGTTGGATGTTTTCCCTATTGTTTCCCTACCTCTCTACAATACAGGGCTATCATGACAGCCATTACCCTTTTGTCACCTAAACACTAAGACCATTAGCTCCGTCTGGACCTCATTGTTTGTGTTGCAACTCCCATTGTCCACTTGGCTGGGAGAGTGACTCACACTCATACCCACAGGATATTTTTTGGGTATAAGAACCCCTGATTTCAGACTGTCCAATGAAGTCTCTCGCCATTCTGAACACCACGCTGTCCATCTGATTCTCAAACAAGAATTGTCCTTAGGTATCTACCTAAGCCATGCTGTTACTTCCTTCACTACTCTCCACACAGGTAATTATCACCCGAATCCCTCAAGATCCTCTACCCAACTTTCCTCCCTTTTCCTTTGGTTAGTTATTATGCAAGTATGTGAATGTGTGAACCTTCTGCATGCTTGTGTGGATCTTGCTAATAAAAACAAATTGTTAGTTTACATTGTAAATCTCTAGCTGGTTCTTTCCTACATGACTGCATAAACATTGGTAGAAAAGATCTTGTTAAGTTGCCCCCCCCAGGGCTCCTATTTTTGAACTAATTACTCCTCATTTTTGAATGGAGGTACTGGCATTGTTGTTGGATCCTTGAGGCACCCACATTTTGGGTAACATCATGAAGGTAAATAATGGATTGCTTCCCATTCACTTGATAGGAAACAATGGTTCTAGGTTCTACAGAGAGTTGAGCCACTGCTTAGATAGCTTTCCTTCCTGCAAGAAGGCATATGTCTGCACCAAAACATAAAGGGACAAGTAATTGTATAAATGAGGCCCTGGAAGCTTTTATCATAGCCGTAATGTGTTGCTTGTATGCTATTAATAACATTCTCTTTCTTGAGGGATCCCAGTCAGGGTAAAAGTTACATAAATTCTCACTCTTGCTTTTTCTCTGACACACACACACACACACCCTGCCTAGCTTCAATTTTCACCATAATATACAAATAGCAGACAGCCCACACTTAGAAACTTGTGAGTCATTCACACCTGCTTTCCTTGTGCATCTCTATGGGGAATTAAATGCACATGTATATGTGTCTTTGACAGAGCAGAAACCATTAACTGATTTAACCCACTGATCATTGATCTTTTAAAAGCAATGATTTTAGTGTATGATCTTTCCTGAAGGGTGCTGAAGGTCTATGATAATGTGCAGCGTAACTTCTACATAAACCTATTAATGGATTTTAAATGCTGAGTGTAACATCCCTGGCTTACCTCCACTTCACACTCATACTCTGAGGCATCAAGTAGGGTTACTCTGCAGATGGCACTCTTGAGCTTCTTGGTGACCTTCTGAGGTGATTTCTGGGTCTTGCTGGGAGTGGTTTTCTCAGATATCCCATCTGCTTCACTGTAGTCCTTCTCATCCATGTCCACAGCCTGCAATACAGCAAGAGAAACAAGATGAGTAGCATGAAAATGTCAGTGATGTAGACTTGAGTCGATTGACTTGGACTCAAGTCAGACTTAAGTCACTTCAGTGACATGACTCAGACTTGACTTGGCAAAAATTACACACTGATTCAACTTGAGACTTGAATATTTGTAGTGACTGACTTGTTGCCCTTGGTTCAAGTAACATAACACATTCATCCAGAAACCTTACAACTTACTGGTCACATGATGATCTGTCTCAAGCCCAAAGTGTAGACACATTTTTCAGAGGGAACAGCAAATGTGTTAGGCAATGGGCTTGAGGTGGGTGTGGGGTCTGCTCAGCAGCCTGTCCTCGCTACATATAGGAGGAGCTTTCTAAAACTTTTCCTAAGAGCAGAAGGCAAAACTTGTGCCCAGAGTGCAGGGTACACATCTCACGGGGGAACAGAAAATATGTTAGGCAACAAGCTTGAGGAGGAAAGATCTGCTTCTGAAGTTTCAGTAATGGGGAATAAGAAGGATCCTATTTCCTACTTCTGAAAAAGCCTCCAGCTTTGCAAATGGGAAGAAGAAAGATCCTATTTCCCCAACCGAAGTCACAGGTGGCGAAATCACAAAAGTAGAGGGCTGACTCTACTTAAATTGTTAAAACTGACTTTATTTGACTCTGTCCAGAAATTCTGGAATACAGGTCGGGGTATAAAGTTGGCTCCCAGACTTGAGACTTGACTCAAGATTTGACTTGAAAGTATCTTGCAAGGACTTGAGACTTGAAGGTACAGACCTGAGACTTGGGGCACAAGACTTAAATACATCACTAGAAAATATCCTCTTTGTTTGGAGCCAGGTTCCCAAATTCTGCTGGAAGTTGGCTCAAAAGATTTAGGTTATGTTTCCTGCTATTTGGCATTGTGTGTGTGTACATGCCTTCAAGTTGCCTGTCGACATACAGCAAATCCATGAATTTCATGGGTTTTTCTTAGGCAAGGAATACTCAGAGGTGGTTTTGCCATCTCTTTCATCTGAAATAGAGCCTACAGCACCTGGAATTCATTGGTGGTCTCTTATCTAAGAACTAATTAGGGCTAACCCCATTATGAGTTATTTGGTATTACAGGTGTTATCTCATCTTTCTGGGCACTGTAACGTTTTTCCAAACTCTTAGGGAGAGAAGTGTCATTGGTTCAGCAGATATAAATTATATACCTGTAATACCAAATGCAGGTATGTAATTTATATTCCCTGAACAAATGGTACCTTCCTCCTCCAGAGTTTGGAAAAGCAATGTAGTGTCCAGAAGGATGACAGCAGAAACCAGAAAGGTTCTTTTTGAGTGCTGTACCTCCCAGAACATCCCCCTACCTCCAGCCAGTATGGCAACCAGCCAAACTGACTGGGAAATTCTGTGAAATGTAACCCCCCAAAAGGAGTTTTTCTGAACTTTGTTTTCTCATCCTCCAAGGTACTACCACACCTCCTTGAAGAAAACTCATTCACAAAAGGTCTTTTCCTAAAATGGGGTGTCACAATGATGTTCAGTCTAGAGTTGCTGACTACTGGTCTGGGGTCTGTGGACTAGCAAACTGGGGGTCAGTCCAAGAAATCTTGTCACCTGAAACAAAGTAGCAAATGGTGCCTCTTACAATTGACGCATATAACACCCAAAGCTAGTTAGGTTACTTTGATCTCTGGAGCAGAAAATCCTGCAAGGGTATCTCCCTGTGTCTGGTAGTAGAAAATTAGGGATAGGCCAACTGAATCCTTGGATCCTTGAACCGTTGGCAAACCAAATCTTTTGAACCCACCAACCAAAAAATAAAGATCTCATGCTTCCCGCTCTTTTCCTGCCCACTGCTGGTGCGATCCCACCCAGAGTGGGTGGGAGGTTACAGGGAGTGCTCCCTGCTCTTCTTCTGCCCGAGATCCTGAAAGTGAAAACTATTATTTAATTTGTTTTTCATTAAACAAAGATGTCAAATTCTGCTTCAAAAGCACTTTTCAGTAGAGGTGCTTTCTTTCCCTTGCTTTTAAACCCTTTTTTTAAAAAAAAGGATTAGAAAGATTCACGATTTGTGAGATTCGTGGATTCCCAGAACCTTCCAGGGATTTGGATCTGGATTCAGATTCAGAAAAATTCTGGATTCATTCCATCCCTAGTAACAATATAATAATAATACACCCCAAATAGGC
Source organism: Ctenosaura bakeri (assembly GCA_948474755.1). NCBI lineage: Eukaryota > Metazoa > Chordata > Lepidosauria > Squamata > Iguanidae > Ctenosaura > Ctenosaura bakeri. Next base: position 346,811 of record CAOLHI010001123.1, read on the forward strand.
TGTCTCACTCTACCTCCTGTTATGGCAGGGCCTGTCCTTTACTCAGGGCTGGCAACTGAAAGCAGTGAAACAGCAGATCCAGCCCTCTAAAACAAGAGTGTCTTGGCTATGCCCAATGACTCCAGGTAACTTAGAGAACTGCTCTGCAACTGGTCAGCCATGTGCTGGTTATACTACTTATCTCTTCTTTCTTTACATTCTTTTGTTGTTGTTATTGCAAGCTTGTGGGAGGACCTATTTTTGTTTCTAACTACATTGCACAATGCTTAGATTGAAATATGTCTATAAATAAATATAAATACTAGACACTTGGGGGGGGGTGAGATACATGCAATATTTCTAGTGCTCAGGGCCTCAGTATCCTATATAGCATAGCTAGCTATAGAAAATAACTAGGAGAAAGAAAATTAAAATGAAAAAAGAAAAAGAAAAAAGCAAATATGCTCAATTCCCCCCATGCAAATACACTCAAATATACATCATTTAGCTTTCTCATTAGCACAACATGTTGATTCCTCCCCCCACCGCATGTTTACCCCCAGATGTGGAGTATACACAACTATAATCTCACTTGTGTCTGTAGCACACCCCTGAACTGTCCTAATTTGGGAAGGACAGTCTCCACTAACGCTTTGACATCCCATCTTTCAGATGCTTTTAAAATGTCCTCATTTCTCTCTCCCCCTCCCACTTTCCCCCTCTTTCTCCTCAGCTTACTTTATTTGCTGCAAACTGAATTCAAAGTGAAAAAATAGTTTGCACTCAGTGGGGGTAAAGCAGAGGAGGGAAACAATCTTGCCCTTCCCTGTAGAGTGAAGAGAAAGCAAACTGTTGTAGCCTCTCCTCACTTAAGTGTTCTTCCGAGTAACTTTCGCTGTCTCGATCACACCTGATGCTGCTTGGCCACACGTGTCCCAGTTTTCATCATGTTGGAGGATATTGTTGCTGTTGTGTGCCTTCAAGTCATTTCCAAGTTATGGTGACCCTAAGGTGAATCTCTCACTGGATTTTCTAGGGCTGAGAGTGTGTGACATACCCAAGGTCACCCGGTGAGTTTACATGCCCAAGTGGGGAACTGAACCCTTGTCTCCAGGGGTTGTAGTCCAGTGTTCATACCACTACAGCACACTGGCTGTAGCCCAAAATATAACTATAACTCCCACGCTCCCTTTGCCAGCGATGTAAACTTTTCTAAGCACCAATATTATGGCACTGCCTGACAGTGTTTTATCTGAATGCCTCAAGTAAATAAGATGGGGGACAGGGACAGAAAGCAACAGATGAAATCCAAAGTGGGTACAGTGATCTCCTAAGGGCAAACTGGCTCTTGTTAAGATGTTAAGAACTCCATAAAATGCCAATAGCTTGGCACTCTCCCAAAGTGACTGTTGTGATGTTTCTCAGTGGACAGACAAAGCTCTGCTAGAGACAATGCCTCAGCCCATACAGTAGCTAGAGTGGCAAGGTCCTTCCCCGTTAGTGGTATTCTGGACATTAATCCACCATTCAGCAATATGTTCAGAATGGATTCTTAATTCTAATCCCTTACAGTATTAAATGCATGTCTGACACAGAAGAACCCAAGGGAGAAATGGGGTTGGCAGAGGTTTGGCTTTAGCAATGCAAGACAACCGTTTGACAGAAATTACCTGCAAAGGAAACCTTAGGGCTGGTAGTTTCTTCTTGCTGGGCACTGCTCACTGCTCTCCACAACACAAACACAGCATTCCCTTACCCAAAGCCTTATTCAGGGTACCTGGCAAAAGAGCCCTTCTCAATCAATGGGTGGACGGACAATGAAACATTTTTCCTGAAGGCATCATATCAACCTTTCCCAAATATAAAACTACTGGTGATCTTTTAATGCATAAAGATTCACTAAACCTGGGCAGATCTTCATAGTGGATAGTGCAGGTGTGCAAGAAACATGCTGAAATGACTTTCTGTGCAGACTTCCTCTGGTCTACACGTCCCAGACTAGATAGGCAATACTGGGATTTGGGTTCCTAAATCTGCACATTACCAAATGGCTGCAGATTTGTCCAATCAAGTGGACATAGAAAAGTGAGCACATTTCAAATGTGCAGAGAAATACAAGTATGCTAGAATGCACTTAGTGAATGGAAAACATGCAATCAAACAATGTTCATGGTTTGAAAAGAAAAAGAAAAGACTACGCAAAAGGGGTGGTGAGTTTTGTCTCATTCTTTTTTTAGAAAAAAGCACAGACAGAAGTAGGCATAGTCCAGAGGCAGAAGTTGCAAAAAGGAAAAGACAATGGATGTGGAATGGCATGTGCATCTGTGGTGACTGGCATCCTAACTTGTTATTGAAGATCCAGAATTGGGATTTCAAAAAGTCATAGGACTGCTTGTTGTCTCTTCTCTGAGTCTGGGGAAACTAATCTGGGGAACACCACCATCTTGTTTTTTTGTTTGGGGGTAGGGGTTAGTCTGCAGAAGAGAAGGTTAAGAGGGGACATGATAGCTATGTTTAAATATGTGAAGGGATGTCATGTTGAGGAGGGAGCGGGCTTGTTTTCCCCTGCTTGAGAGACTAGGACAAGGAGCAATGGATTCAAGCTACAGGAAAAGAGATTCTACCTGAACCTCAGGAACAGCCTCCTGACAGTCAGAACTGTCTGGCAGTGGAATATCCTGTCTCAGAGTGTGGTGGAGTCTCCTTCTTTGGAGGTTTTTTAAACAGAGGCTGGATGGCCATCTGTTGGGAATGCTTTGATGTGTGTTTCTGCATAGCAGGAGGTTGGACTGGACGACCTCTGTGGTCTCTTCCAACTCTACGATTCTATGGTTTCTGTTTTTTTCTGTGACAGACTATCAGGGGCTTCATTGGTCTTTACTAGCTTGCCATCTATTCACCCCTGATTCACCCACTTTGCCAGCTTGCTTAGAGAAAAATATGCCTCCCTCCACATTCAAGAACTTGTTGCGTCTAGTAAATGAACTTGCCTGCACTATGATTTCGGTACCTTCTTGGTCATACTGTCTTTTCCATCCTTCTGACAGGATCCACATGCTGATCATGTTTCACGAATGTTGTTCTTCCTATTTCTGATCAGTAGTTCTATCTTGCTCTGCTCTGAAAGACTCTGCCTCTGACCTTGTGGCTGACTCATGGACAATGATTCTATTTAGCAGTCTGGCTTGGTTCTTGGCTCTTGAAATCCTGCCTGTGACTCAGCCATGGGCTAATATTGCTCCCTCTCCTCTAGACATGCATACTTACAAATACTCAGAGTCCTAACGCAACATCTATTCACATTCTATGCTGATTTTCTTTGACCTGACTGCCCATCACTCAAAACAAAAGGAGAAAAGAAATATCAAATATCACCTTCTGTTTTATGAAGGCAAGAAGGAGCTGAAGGCTTTCTTTCTTTATATTTATTATTTGTTTCTTGAAATACTGTCCAAAAAGTATATAATCACAAAAGTCCAAAATAGTCAATAAAATAACAGAAAGAGTGCTGCCTACACAGCTGATCTGTGGCCTGCCAGATGTTATTGGATTAGCTACCATAGCCAATGGATAGGATGAAAGGAATCTAGCAGCATCTCAAGAGCCATAGGTTCCTCATCGTGCTCTAGAAGAACCAATTGCTTTCACAAGCCTTCATACTAGAAAAGCTCAGGAAAGTCAACTTTCTGAGTTTAATTCATATTATCCTTAAATTAAATATACAAATAATAAGGAACAATAGGATATCCCCATCCCCAACAAATATCTACAGAAAGTAATGACTTCTATGTAAGAAGGTCAGGGAGAACCAGGCATCAACAATCTAAAATCTGGATGCACTGGCTAACTAATGATCAGTTGCCATAATGGTAGTGACATGGGGGATAAATCATAAACAGAGAACCAAAAAAGAGAAAAGGACAGATCTTGGACACATCTGGTCATTATATGAAAGGTTTTTAGAAACATCATGCTTTGCTTAGTCGTAGAACACACTCCAGAACATGGGGAGCCTTATACAGAATTAGTGGCATCCTGAGATAAGATTTCTAATGTTCAAAGAAGACTGAAGGAAGATGTTGACATCACGGGGAGACTTAAGGGCTTCTTAAAATCACAGCCTTGTATCTTCCAATTATTATTTGTATTGCCCAATTATTTACTGAGAAGTATTGCTGATGACATTTATTTTAATGGAAGCACACTTAGAACAGTAGCGTAAGGTGACTGAAGCAGATGTATCTCTTGACCAACAGCAGCTGTTCAATTACCTCTGGGCAACTATAAGTAGCTTTTCGCTAATTGTCCCATCAAAGCAAGTAGCTGCTCTATATTTGATCAAATGGGAAATGCTCTCAGATGACCAAGAATCAGTCCAGATAATTTCCATACATATCAGATGGAGACAACTTTGGGCAGATGACATAGCATCTAAAAGTAACAAAGATGGTTTATCCCTTCCCTTCCCCCACACAGCTTTTCGGACATCAGATTTTTTTTGCATGGTGATTGGAGGAGAGATAATATAATTTGTTTGTTTTCATTTTGTCCTTTGGCCTCCTACTCAGTTCTTCCCATGCCAAGAGCCTGGTCTGCCATTTTTTTACTCCTGTGCAGAAAAATACCCTGCATCTTTTGGCTACTCTATTTATATGACTGTTTTGGCTATGAATTCATTAGCTCTGCATTCAATTGAATGAGATGCAATAGTTTCATCTCCACCTACTAATGAAGCTTTCTTAAAGAGGAAAGAAAGAAGAACGGCTTTCAGACTTAGAAAAATTTCTGCATGTTATGCTAAACATTGGGTACTTCATTATATTTTATGAGGTAAACAAAGATCCTATATAGCTATGAAGTTTAAGAGAGAAATTAAAGATCTCTTTAGCAGAGGGGCAAGGTCAAAAATATAACCTTGGTAAAACAAGCTCCATATTGATTCTCCATCAGTATGAGACTTCAATACAGCCTCATGCATCTTCCTAAGCAGGAACAAGACAGAGCCACAGGCTGCTCAGCCACGTGAAATGGAAAACAAACTGCAACCCTCTCACTGCACGTGTTCCTCCTGATGCTGAGAATCATGGTTTAAGGATTTTCGGGGGCATATGATCTTTCATTCTCTTCCCTTCAGGGAGTGGGCTTATCAGAAGATAGAGGTTACAAGACTTTTCCTTTACTGTACTCAAACAGGCATACCAACATGTGCCAGAACTGTAAGTGAATCAGGGATGACACTGAGCCTCATCTTTGGTCCTCTCATTAGTTACATACTACAGTTCAGACTACTCACAAAAATTGCTTAGCCAGACCATCCAGCTTTTTGGGCACAGTTACAATTACTTTTTTGTACTGCAGAATTCCCACACCTGCATAGCTGTTAGCCATAACTGCTGGCCTGGGGACACTGGGAATTATAGCAGAAAAGTTTTTTTTTTAAGCTCAATTTTTTTTTACCTCCAGATGAGACAGGCCTACTTTCTATATTGGGCTTTTCTGCAACAGATCTGGGAGCAGTTACACCAGGACTTGTCAGCTTGACAATAACCTAGAGCAGTGATTCCCACCCTGGAGTATGTGTATCCCCAGCAGTAAGAGCAGCGAAATTTAGGGGTACATTAAAAAAATTGAATAACGGTGTAACAAGTATAAAGTATAAGCCATTCTCGGAGGATGTCACAACTTGATGTGGTTGATTGCCTAAGGCATTGGCATTCCTATCCTGAAACTTTAAGAGATGGGGTGGGAGGGATCATAGAAATAAAAAGCCAAAAGTCTGGCTGCCATTGGCCTACAAACACAAACTTTTAAAGAAAAGTCTTTCTCACATGCATATGCATGCACAGCCTACTATTTGAGTTGCTGCAACCCTAACCCACCCACACTAGATGGCTTCTTGAGCTCTAAATGCTCTCCCTCTTCCTTTTGTCCCTCTCTATGAGGAGAGTGTGTGCTCATTAGAGACATCCAGTTCTGTCCTGAATCTGGGTGAGGGAGGGACAGACAACAGCAGTTGCTCCTCATCGTGCCCTCCGCCAGGAGCAAGCTGGATCCTGAGACCACAAATAGTGCCCAGGTGGGTAACAAGGCATGATGGGATGCAGAGGCCTGTGCAGAATGCCCAGCCTGGTATTCTGCCTTTCCTTCCATGGATGTGGAGACATTTCCTCAGAGCTCACAGAAGCTATCTGATGGGGCCTTTTTCCCCTCAAAAGAAGGGCATGGTGGCAGAGGGGGGATCCAATTTATGGAAATGGGCTACCAAGGGACACCCAAGTGAAAAAAAGGCGTGGGAAGCACAGAAGTGGCCCAGAACACTGGACTCCAGTTTGACAAAATGGAGGGCAGAACTGCAGATTTTAATCTTCTTTAATGATATTAGCCAACTTGAGCAAAGGTACATTTAAAAGACACCATTAAAAAACAAAGTAATAAAGATCAGAATTTAAGTTTGCTAATCTCTCCAGCATAGGAATTCTTCTCACAAATGGCAGGAGGGTGCAGAATTGTTGCTGTTCATGTTTTCTTTACTTACAGCCTGCCCTTCTCCCCTAAACCAGCACTCAAAGTAGTGTTGATTTTTTTAAAAAATGCTACATAGTTAAGAATACATAAGATCAACGTTAAAATAGAATTAAACTATTAACACTAAAAACAATTTAAAGCACACAATTAAAATATCTAAAAGCAGTTAAAAACAAATCAATTAAAACAGTACAGCCTTTCCTTTAAAAATCTTCTGCTCTCACAAGCCTGTTAGAATTCTTTTTTTTTTAACCAACAGAAGGATAGAAAGAAGGTGACCTATTCTAACCTCACATAGAAGGGAGTTCCAAAGTCCAGGGGGCAGCCACTTAGAAGACCCTCTTACATATCCCTGCTAATTGTGCCTAGGAAGGCAACGAGACTGAAATAAAGGCCTCTCCTGGGGATTTCAGGATATCCTGTGTGAGATGCACATTGACTTGTAGTAATGAAAAAGGAATTTAGGTCTCCCATGAATTTAAGCCTATATTCTTTGTCATCTTGTGCTTGCTTCCATATGTGTTGCCATGTACCTATCGCCTGTCGCCTTCTAAGATCCAGATAAGCTTTTGGCTTGAGCAGCTACCTTTGTAACTCTGGGCCTTTCCGCACTGCACTGCTATAGTGCTATTATTCCATTTTCGACATCTTGTGGAATTCTGGGGTTTACAATTTACTAAGGCCAAAGAGCTCTATGGCTGAGAATTCTAAATGTCCTTCCCTAAACTACAAACTCCAGGATTCCATAGGATGTTGAAAGTGGAATAATAGCACTATAACAGTGTAGGGAGGAAAGGCCCTCTGCAGAAATGAAATTTTTCTCCCTGCTTCTGCATGCAATAACTGGAACGTTAATAATCAGTTTGATTATGACACATTAAATCTTCACTTATAATGGACTCAGACCTCACTCAAAAGCACTCTTTTCTTCACATGGGCTGTGTGGGAGCCCTGGCATTGAAAAAGCCTTGCCAGGCTCAGCCCTAGTGGTAGCAGTCTCAGCATTCAACTCAACTCACCCGCTCTGCATGTTTAGAGTCACCGTGGGCTCCTGGTTTCTCATTAGCCTCGGCTTCTTGGCTGTTTGCTGTGGGCGTGGAGCTGGTCACTGTGTTCGGCCCGCTTGCTGCTGCCTCGAGTTGCTGCTGGGGAGCTTCCTCTTGGGCATTCTTCACCTCCGAATCTGGGCCCGTTTCTGTCGTCATGGTTACTAATTATTCTGCATTTGCGAAAGAAAGATGAGAGGAAGAAGGAAGGGATTAAATGTGCAATCTTGGCTACTGAAACAGTTTGTTTCTGAACCTGCAGGGACGCATGTGCCTCCTGGTGACGTTGTTCACACAGGCAGCTGCACACAGCAACGTTGCTGCAGAGGGGCTTTCTTATCAAATCTACCCAATCAATGAATTTGCCAGCTTGGACACTGCAGGCCAATCTCAAACGCCCCACCCTGCTGTGATACTGCATAGGGATGGAAATCTTTGCAGTAAATATCTCTGATGGATTAGCTTGATACCCACACTTCTGTGCCTTTTGATGTTTGAAAGAATGAATGCCCAATGAGCATTTTTTTTCTATTAAGAGAGGTTTGTGCCACAAAACCCAAAGAACATCCTACCTTTTGCCCCCTCCCTTGCAGAGTGCCTCAGCTTTGTGACTTTCCACAACTCATAGATACCCCTTCTTTTGAAAATTTGATCCCGCAACCATAAACAGAGAGAAGTCAGCCTAGATATAACCTTGGAAAGACACTCTCAGCATACTTGCCTTGCAGAGATGCTCTATGAATAAATGCTACGAGGAGTGCCAAGCAAAAAGCACTCAACATCACATTCACACTTCTACTCTGAAAAGCTCAAGAGGCAGAAAGAAAGGCAAGATATTATCTTGCTAGGAGTAGGCACATTCATCTCAAACAGGAGCGAGCAACCTGAAAATCTAAGATTGTTTTCAAATGCCCTCCGCAGGCGACTAGTTCAAAACTTGGACTAAAGATGATCTTGCCTTCACACTCATCAGTCCACTTGGGAGCCAGGGAGGGGGAGTGGGGCACTGATGGCTTCCATATCTGTGAGGTGGTGAATCTGCTTCAGGTTTTAGTCCAAATACTAAAAGAGCTATCAAAAGTACTGATCCTATTTTGCTGATAGGGTTCAGCACCTCAAATACATCTTTTTTAAAAACTTTATTTTTATAAGTGAAAATCCAGAAATTAATTCAAAGGACCAGTTGTAACATTACATAGTATTCTAAACAAAAGATATAAATACAGCAAACAAACAGGCGCAAATGGGTTGAATTAATTGTTGACTAATTTACTATTAAGTTTAGTTAAAGTAGTTATAAGTGCTCCTTGGGTTTTCACATTCAAACATATCAAGTTACATTGATATTTCGTTAGATCCAAAGGAGTAGGATAAAAAGGAGGAATAAGGCCCTTTTCGCACCTTACCTTTTCGTGGTGCTGGGATGTGGGGATCAGGTGAGCAGCCTCTTGTGAGAGGCTCTCACGTCCCCACTGCTTCAGCTCTGCAGCCGCTGCCTGCTAGTGAGCAGGCAGTGTGAGGGCTCCTCCTCTTCCTTCTGCAGCACAGCCTGGGATTTTCCCAGGCTGCGCTGGGGCAGGAAGCATGAGTGCCACAGCTCCAGAGTCTCCGCACGCGCAGTAAGTGTGCGCGGAGCCCTGGAGCGATGCGCAATCGTGCACCATTTTCAGCTAGAAGCCAAAAATGAAATAGTGCGCAATTGGTGCCTGCTCGCCCTGGCAGCATTGCACAATTGCGAGGACGTCATGTGGATGTCCTGTGACGCTCCAGAGGCCCTTTCGCATGGCGAATGCCATGCGAAAAGGGCCTAAGGGTGTTGAATGCAGAATGAACTGGGTAGAGGTTTTACACAATAGGGAAGTGTAGGAATAAACAGATATATCGGTCATTTCTGTACTACACTGTTATAGTGCTATTATTCCACTTTTTTTTTTATTCTATATTTTTTAAAAAACAAACTTAGCAATATAAACGTGCATAATATTCTTCTCTTAGCTTAATTAGTTTCAAATAATTACATATAAAACGTTGCTAAATTTCCATGTCATCTTAAACTACACTATTACAGTGCTATTATTCCACTTTCAACATCCTATGGAATCCTGGAGTTTACAGTTTAGGGAGGGGCATTTAGAAATCTCAGTCAGTGAGCTCTTTGGCTTCAATAGACTACACACCTCAGAATTCCACAGGATGTTGAAACTGGAATAGTAGCACTGTAACAGTGTAGTGTGGAAATGCCCTTCCTTTAAAGATTAGGCTAAACCCTAAAGTGGATCTACCACCCCACTGATATGGAAGCTACCAGCCACCCTGAGAGGATGAGAAAGGAGCCAGAGTAGAGAAAGGGAGAAAGAGAGGGGAGAGAAAGGAGCCATGGCAGAAAAAGAAGGAAAAGTGTCAGACAGAGAAAGAAAGAGAAGATGTGTGTGAAAAAGAGAGAAATGCCAGCTCTCCCCACTTTGCCTTTGGTATATAAACCCTAACCTTCAAGAGTATGTGGTCCTTAACTGGAGGAAAACTTGGGTTCTGTACCTAGTCAAAAAGCTGCAGCTTTGTTAAAGATGTAGCATAGAAATACACAGCAGCCAGCACTGTATAGTGGCATGAGTCTTGGACTAGGATTCCAGAAGACCAGGGTCCAAATACCTACTCAGCCATGGAGACTCACTGGGTGACCTTGGACAAGACACATTCTCTTCCCCTCAGATGAAGACTAAAGCACTCCTGCCCCCCTTGAAATAAATCTTGCCAGGAAAAGCCTTTCATTGGCTTACTTTAGGGTCACCATAAGTGTGAAATGATTCAAAAGCACACAACAACAGGAACACATGGCATGAATTTATACCATGTGGAAGGAAGTCTTTGGTCATTTCTGCACTAGACTGTTATAGCGCTATCATTCCACTTTCAACATCCTATGGAATCCTGGAATTTGCAGTTTCTAGCCCTCCCAAAACTGCAAACCCTAAGATTCCATAGGATGTTGAAAGTGGAATCATAACGCTGTAACAGTCTAGTGCGGAAATGGCCTTTGAGCTAATAATATAGAACAGCCAATCTGTGCTAAAAGTATTTGTGGTTAGCCAGATGTATGTTTGCAGTCAAATCTGAGCTAAATTTCAGTGGATCAGAGAGATGTGTAATTGCAGAGGCAATGTGGGCAAGCAGGACCCACACGAGTAAAATCTGCCATATACCACAGTTTTCAGAACATTGTGATGAAGGCTCTGCAGTACCTATGTATTTATTTACACAACACACACATAAGTCTAGAAAACTGAAATGGTGTTCCTGGCTGTTCACTATTCTCCTCTACAGTTGCATTTATCTGGTGCTGCTAAATTAATGCTTTACCATAGATTTTTATGATGTCCTATGCTTCTCCTATCTGGTGCTGATATATATCTGCTGTTTCCTAACCTAATGCTTTCCAGATGTTTTGGATGTTAATCTTCAAAAACCCTGACCACTAGCTGTTTTAGCTGCGACTGATGGGAGCTGAAGGCCAAAATATCTCATAGCTACAAGATTAGACATGCCTATTATAGAGGTTTTAGCCACTTAGGAAAGGTATCAACAAAATCTCAGCAAAACTTGTTGTTGTGTGCCTTCAAGTCATTTCCGACTTATGGTGATGCTAAGGCAAACCTATCACAGAGTTTTCTGGAGGCTGAGAATGTGTGCCATGCCCAGGGTCACCCAGTATGTTTCCAGGGCGGAGTGGAGAATTGAACCCTGGTCTCCAGGGTTGTAGTCCAACACTCAAACCACTATAATACACCAGATCTATAGAGGTTTAAATTATTTAGGAAGGGTATTAGCAAAATCGCAGTGAAACTACACAAAGCTAAATCTTCCCGTAGCCTAGAGAACAGCACTCTCCTACAGAGATTCTACCTTAGGGATGAAGACTGAGCAGTTTCCAAATGTGAATGGGTTACAGGTCCAACCACCCACAGCACTGCTCTGCAGTCGAGGACTGAGGGGATCTACTACCCCACAACATTTGGAGAGCCACATGTTCCTCATTCCTGCCCAATATACAGTCTGCCTCAAAGCTGTATCAAGTCATTATCAAAGGCATAACTTAACCGTACACTACACCCAATCTTTCCACTCTTGTATCTGCCCCCCCCCAAAAAAAACAATCCACATGAATATCAAAACCCAAATGCAAGCACTCCCTGATTACTGAGCCTTGACTTGCTGCCATTAGGCTGACTCCATGCTGTGTAAATTGTTGCCTGGGCTAACGAGATGGCAGGCAAAGCTGTGCATAAGGGCACAGATTAGTGTGCTCATCCCTGTGCCAACCTAGCAACATCCCTCCAAATGGCTAGTATTGTTGATCAGTACCCAACACTAAGGTTCCCTCCCAATGACAGTACAAACAACAAAGCAGATCACACAGCCTGCAGATGCTCATGAAAAATATGCTGTTTCCATTTAGATGATTACTTTGCCTGAAAGCCCACTTCCTCAAATACCAGCATCTACCACAGACTCAATTTAGCAGGTGGCTGAGAGACTGCAGACTATGCTATTGACTCTGTCTTTTCTAGTTCTTATTCTGTTTGTGATCTGAACTATATTTGGGATGAGGCAGGCTGATTTTTTAAATATAAACAGCAAAGCTTCAATGTGTTCAAAGAACAGCATTACACATACAGATACACATACATACACATGTGTGCACATGTGCACACACACACTATAGCATTGCATGCATTTCCAGCATTTCATGGGAAACTGTTACAAACAAAGTTTGTATCAGGTAGTTCAGGAATGCAGAGATCTTGGAAGTGGGCAGGGAGAGAGAGAGAGAGAGAGTTCCACAAATTAGGGAAACTATTAAAAAGTGCAAAATGCACAAAAACTCTTGCAAATTGCCCAGCAAGGATAAAAGGTTGAAAATGTTTGTGTTCATATGTGAGAATGAAATAAAGACTTATCTCCCTAGCCAGTTCCCTACATAAACTGAGGGTGTGCCCTGAAGCATGCCTTGAAGTCACACACATGAGCTTCTTAGCAGGTCCTTGGCAGAGAAGTGTAGAAGCAATGCTGATGTTCATACTTCCTTGGCTCACAATAGAAACCTGGGGATTGATTCACCTTTAACATTAGATAGATGCTACAATTCTGCAAGGTCCTCTTTGGATCTGATTTTAATCTGAGCCAAAGAACAACCCAGCTCATTTCCTTTTCCCTCTCCCAAACATCTGGTCTCTGAACCTCATTTTCTCCAGCTGCTGCTGTGGTAGTTAGAAGAGAGACAGAGAGTCAGAGGGAAGGGTTTGAAGCCCTGGAAAGATTATAGTTCCCAAGGCTGCTAATTCCTGTTTGCTGCCAGATCAACCAGAGAGAGGAAAAGGAAAGAGAGACTTCTTATCTTAACTGACTTCTCTTATCCTAACTGATCTAGGCCAGCAGACAAAGTTCATATGAAGGGTAATGGTATAGCACTTTCTCCATTTAAAATGCTATATATTAATTATGTTTTTAAAGAGAGAAAAAACTGAGGTTCCTTACAGGAAACAAAAGTCAGGTTAAGGGGAAAATGTCTTTGTAGAAAGAAGAGGAAATGGGAAATTGTCCTTCAAGGCAAATATATAGGGAGCTACCCAGCAGACAAAAGGTCAAGATCCCTGGAGTTCCAACGTATATTTCAACACTACATTTTCACTACGAAACTGGAACAAAACTGTCAACATGAACAATAGAGTTTTGAGTCTGAAATGCTGAAATGAATAAGCTGACGTTAGGGAAGGAATTGCATGTTTGCACATGTCAAAATAACATTTTTCCCCATTTCAAAATGCCACTTGGAAGTGACATGTTTTAAACTTTCCCTAGTGTGACAACTCATTAAAAAAAGAAAGTCAAGACAACTTTTCCTTAAGAACACCTTTGACATTGACAAGTTCTATTTTCTGATTAAAAAATTAATGCTGTTGCTACAAAGATACTGAGACACTGCGTAAAGCACTTTTTCCATTTCTGAGCAATAACCAGTTTGGCAGTCTCTTTGAATTACTACCCTCTGTCCTGAATTGCTACACATCGTTGTCCAGATCTCATGTCACAATAAGCAAGTGACATGCAGAAACCCTGGCTTACTCTCGATGAGCAGCGGGCTTGTGCACAATTCCCAGTCATTTTTGCTTGCAGTGGGAACAGCTAAGAAAATCACAAAACTTTAGTTTGTGGTTGCTCACTGTGACATATGCACTCAGATAGTTTTCCTGGCTTATTTTCCTTCCAGCAAACCAGAGAGCTAAACAACGAATTATTCTTCTGATCTGTTGGTGAAGAAATAAGCTGAAGACTTGCCTCTTCCTAGGTTCACAAATCACAATAATTGACAGAAGCCCCATGGCTGATTTAACTATTCCAGCTACAGGTGGAAATATTAGCCACTATGGACTGGCACATTCTCAAGAAGCCAGACCTCTCTTCAGGGCAGCCTATCTGCCTACTATATTTCTATTAAAAACGATGAGATGCAAAAGCTAAATAAAGCTAACACAGCCATTATATAAAATGCCTTAGTTAAAAGAAGTGATTGGTAATGGAAATGGAAATGGAAATGTGTGATGCTGTCCACTCCCAACTACTACAATGTAGCAACCATTAAGATATTTGTGGCTTGCAGGTAATTAGGGTGCCAACTCTTGAAATAAAATTCAGTTACCTTGATGTGGCCTGATAAATAAAGGCTAAAGTGGCCCCAGAAATGGATCTGAGGGTAAAGGACATAGGGGTTGTTGTTGTTGTTGTTTTGAGATCTTGATTGTTCAACAGATTATGGGAACCTAACAGTGGACACCTCTGTCAACCTAAAAACCAGAGTTTTCTTCTTACATTACAATTCTTGCTTCCTGGTAACAGGTTCAGAAGAAACAAACAAACAATGTGGGCCAGTGACACCTTCTGCACTCCATCCCTTGTTAGACTGGCAATCCCAACAGATATTGCAAGGTGCACATACAAGGCACAGAGGGAATACAAAGTGAATTTCTGGAAACTCCAGGTTTCCTGTTTGGGTTGGCCATCCACAAGGAAGTGTCTTGTGTTTATCCCCAGATATTTTGGTCATAAGTGACATCTGTAGTAAGATTTCACAAACCAAAACACCATGATGTTCCCTCTTACCACAGCAGATTTTACATGCTGTGTATGCTTTGTTCATCTAAAAGCAGCTCGTTTTGCACACAATGTTTTAGCCTTATGCTTCAAAACTGCAATGTGAACAGTTCTGTTCTGTGACCAAATAAGGATGTCTATTTGCTAGGCTTGCCAGATTACAGTCCAAGGATTCTCTCCGTCCCTTCACATCTATCATTGAACTGGGCACTGTTTGAGTTTCAGACTCTCCTGACTGTTTCTTTCCTCCCTGGTTGGGCATCCCTGATATCAAAGTAAGCAGAAGCAGTAGCTTGACTCTTTAAATCCCCAGAGGAAAAATATTAGATCCTTACACATTAAGCCACAATGCATGTGGGAAAGAAGTAGCAACTACTTTCATTTTAGATTTACCAAATTCTATAGAAAATGAAAGGCAGAGCTGGTCCTTCTAGAATAAATACTTGCATTACTGCAAGATCTGGTAGCAGAGCAATCCTGCTAGCATTATTTCAATATTATTCTTCCAGAACAAATTTTGAAGTTTTTTTTTCGTCCTTCACCTTTCTTGGACTACTGTGGGTGTGGACCTTTATCCTGCTTACATTCAGCTGTGATCACGTGGAGCAGAAATAATTTACAGAGTGATGGTTGGCATCCTTTATTTGTTTCTTTATTCAGTCTAAACAGGCATGTAACAGTGATTCTGACAAGATGGAAGCCTCTTTTAAAAACATATTTTAGTAAAGAGCAGGACTAAAGCTTAGGGACAAAGCACATGGTTTATATATCAAAGATCCCACATTCAACCCCAGAATCTAGTTACAAGAATCTCTGTCTGACATCTTAGAGAGCTGCTGCCAGTCAAAGTGTTTGCCTTGTACAAGTCAGTTTCCTATGCTTTTAATGTAGCGTTGTAAATCTTCAACTATTTCATCTGTGTACGTGAGGAGGAGTAACATTTTTTCACAAAAAAGCCCCGCAGGTTTCTAGAAACAGTGGGTTTCACATGCAAACATGTGGGTTTTTTTGTACAAAAATGTACTTTTAACCCTGAAATCCCTGATGTTTGCTGCAGAGAATAATTTCCTGAAACACTTTGCGATATATGAATACCAGGAGGAAACAGTACAAAATTCTCATGTCTGTGTTATTGTTCCCAGTCAGGTTTCCACACTGTCAGCACACCCATTTTTCAACTGGGAAATGGGAACTGTGCAGATCTCTAGATGTTATTGAATTGCAACTACCAGCAGGCCTACACAACATAATTCATAGTAAGGAATCTGGGAGATTCAATTCAACTGTATCTGGAGAGCCACACAGTTCTTCTCTAGAGGAAAGTATCCAAGAATAAAAAGAACAACACGTACACCATCTTGTGGCTGATTCTAGAGGAAAGCAGATTTACTATGGGAGTAAAACTGTCCACACCCCAAAGCAACAATTTGTTGTGGTATCTACTCTTTTATTCATTTATGCAATTTCACCTAATCCTTCTGAGTTTTGTCATGCATATGTGTGGTATAATATTAAATTGAAGTTCTCCCAGAAGGAATAAATAAATAAGTCTGACATTAATGAAGTTGTTATTAATTTAACTTATTTAATGTCAGACCAAAAAGGTGGGGAGGGAAGGGAGGGTGGAAAGAGAGAGAGCGAGAACAACAAGCAGACTGGAATATATACAGTCTGATGGAATGTGGAGCAATGCAATAGATCAGCACATGCTGAAACATTTTTATGTTGAAACATTGTTTATATTTATATTCATAATTACCACTCTGCTATGATATATACACCAATCTACAAGGAAATAATTCTAATGCATTCACTATGCGCAGGCACATATTTGGGGTGATTATGGAGTAGGATAACTTATGACTACCAAGTATAACCCAGCAATGCTTGAAGAAAATACATAAGTGGGTCTGTTGATCAGTGAAGACGTACAGGAAGGCTGTAAACCTAGATTCCCCTATCTAGGAATGTCTTGTTTCTGTTGTTTTTACTATTACTATCATTGTGTGTCTTCAAGTTGTTTTTGACTTACAGAGATCCTAAAGTAAACTTAATATGGGGTTTTCCTGGCAAGATTTAGTCAGAAGAGGTTTCCCTTTGCCTTCCTCTAAGACTGAGAAAGTGTGACTTGCCCAAGGTCACCAACAGGGGTTCCATGGCTGATTCAAACTTTGTCTCCAGAGTCATAGTCCAACATTCAAACCACTACACTACATTGGCAGACTGGGAATGTCATTCTAATTTCAATGATCTTACTTCTGAGTACTTGGGCATGTACTCAGACATGGTGTAGAACCAGGGTGAGAAATATGAAGCTCTCCAAATGTTGTTGAGAACTACAAGTCCCAGCATTGTCTCAGCACTGGGTATATTGGCGATGGCTGCTGGGAGTTACAGTGCAACAACATCTGGAGAACTGTGTAATTCTCAGCTGTTATTTCAGCTCGCCATCCCCAGTTTTAAAAGCAAGCTAGAGAAGTTTTGGTCTGCCAGCCACACTAATCATGCTCTTTGAGGTACAGCGTCTCTGGAGAACTTTCTGAACTCTTGCTGACTTTTATGGAATCCTGCTCCTGCCAACAGTACTCTGAGTTTGATTTTAAACCAAGGTACCGAAGCATTACTTGGAAAAATTAAGAGGTGCTTTCCTGCATACTTGCTTTTAAAATGGAAGTACTGTATTTTTGGTCATTCATTCAGTTGGTCATTTTGGTCATTCTTTCAGTTCACATTTTTGGTGTGTGTGTGCAGCTCCAGTGGTCCAGGGTGATATAAAACTAGCCTTTGTATCCACCCTAGAGCTTTCACTGCCCTGTATCTTTTTGCCCCTTTCTGCTTGAGCAAAGTACATGATGTGATGTCTCTGCACTGTGTGTTGTCCCAGCCCTGAAACTCCTGATCTGCAAGGTGGCAACTGCACAACACACAAAATGATGTGATATGAAATCACACGCTGTGGTAAAATCACATCAAATAACTAGATACTATGAAGAAAAAGAAAGGGAAAAAACCCCTTATAGAACTGCAGCTGCATTTTTTTGGTGTCTTTTATAAGGTCTTAAGCTGCTTTCAGTTACTGTTTTAAAACTAATGGATTTTCTCACTGTAGATAATTTATGCAAATGAGGATAGCAACTACAGTGGGTCCAGGAGTCGATTTTGTGCCCTTGGGATGCATGGATTGCTCAAAATGGCAACAACCAAAGGAAATGACAACACCACATTGGAAGTGACTCAAGGTGCATTTCTGGCTGTGATTTTTTTTTTAAATGTTGAACAATGTGCATGTTGGGAGCATAAAATCTACCCATAAAACAGCTACCCCTGTAGGCTTCCAGGGAAAACAATTCAACCTTGAGGGGCAGAAAAGAGGTAATGAAGGAAGCCCAAATGGGTTGAGGGCTGCAAAATAGCATTGGGGGTACACTTTGTGCACCCCAATCTAAATTAAGAGAAAATAAGTCCTTAGAGTAACTCAGTTCTGTACATGTTGATTCAGAAGTAAGACCAAGAAAGTTCAGTGGGATTGAACCTCGCAACTATTGAGTTTGGGACTATGATAGTGGCATGTCATCCTTTTGGGAAACAGATTGTAAACACAAAAGTGTACTTAAACTATTACAGAGACTCTTTCCTACCAGCTTAGTTACCTTAACCAGCTTAAACCTAAGAATCCTCTCTCTGCAAATGCTGAACCAGCTAAAGGAGATTTAACAAATCAGTTTCCCCCTCCTTAGTGCTGGCAAGCCTCTTCAATTGTTTAACACATATCTCTAAGATTATGTCTACAAAATGTGGAACGTGTAAGTCTAATATGTTACAAAGGAAATCATTTACAGTAAATGTTAGCTTAAAGATTGACTTGAAGGTTGAGAACAGTACTCCACACAGCTCAGATTGTCTCCCACTGTGGTTAACCAGATTCTTCTGGGAAGACCACAGAAAGGAATGAGAGGGAACAATTCCCAGTGGTTTTCCTGGAACGTCTGATTTTCAGAGGTAGCTTTTCTGAACATGGCAGTGCCAATTAGCTGTAATGTCTAATAGTTATTAACAGGCTGTCCTTCATTAATGTTTTAGCCCTTTCTAAAAAGCCAGCTGTGTTGATGACCATCCCTCCTAACGTCCTGTGACAATTTCGTCCATTAATTATGCATTGCTTAAAGTGGCACATGGCTTAGTCTGCCCATTTGTAGTAGTCAAGAACATTTTTCAACCAAAGGTCTACATTGGGTTCAAAAACAAAGATACTAGGGGCATGAGACATCTGTAGGAGTCACCAAAGGACAAAGTACATGAAGCCATCCCCATTGTTCCCCACTCTCTTTCTTTACACACACACACACACCATGTTCTTGCACACATGTACATGCATGCTTATCATGACCGCATTTCTCTCTTCTAACAGTATGGAGAGGTGCTTTAGAGAGGGACCTAGGGAATAATTTTTCTATCTTGATCTTCTGCCCCTCTTGTTCTTAATTTTTTAAAAAACATCTACTATCTTCCTTTTTAGGATTGCTGTGAACTTTAAGCAGCAGATGGGTTTCCAAAGCACAGACCACATATCTAAGCATTGAAGATCACAACAGCTGAAGGGGAGGTGAGTATCTTAAAATGTGTAGTGGATACATGCCAGGGATCTAAGTCAAAACTGTGCATCCTTGGTTTGTATCTCCTCTGTGTTTCCTTTAAATGTATACGGCAAGACACATGGCAGACACACTGGAAACATATCTGCTTTCCTCTGCAATCACCCCCTATGTCTGAAGAATTTCTTCATCAGAAAAACATTCCTTCTTTCTCTATCTCCTCAAATAGTTTAAGTTACTTCCTCCTGTCCCTGCTTCCATGCTACAATATTGTTTGGAAAATGATCAGAATAGTATGTAGTATTCTGTATACGGTTGGACCAATGTGCTACCATAGTATGCTACTATTTCAGTATCAGTCCCTCTCATAATCTCTCACTGAATTTGCTATTGTCACTGCAGCTGCTGCTTTTTAACTATCACTGCACTGAGCTGGCTTTGTCAGTAAAATGTTGAGATCTTTCTTAGCTAGATTTAGGCCTCAACAGTAATCTGTGAAATTAGAAGGCATTGCCCTGATGTGCATCACTTTGATTACAATCAATCTCATCTGTCATTCTGTTGCCCAGTCACCCAGCAAGCAGAAATGTGTCACCACGTCCACTTAATCCTTGTCCTCCAAAGTGTCTGTACATCTTCTGCCTGGAGCACATTCCTGGTTTGCACCCTTAACCTCCTGGCTGATTGCTCCCTTTGAGCTTACTTTGTGTTAACCTGTGGTTCACACAGATCTGGCAAGCAGTGAACTTGAAAGGAATAATTGCACAGACAGCCCTTGAAGGGCTATTCCCTGAAGGGAAGAAAGCAAAACTTGTTCATAATTTTAAATTATAATAAAGCTGCAATCTTATTGCTTTGCCCCCTCACTTCAGAAACTGCCCAGGCTGGTAACAGTGACACAGAGGGATAGAGAGAGAGAGAAGAAGGGAGGGAGGGAGGGAGGGAGGGAGGGAGAGATTGAATTGTAGAAAATGTACTATATAAAAGTCAATGTTTGTCTGTGCATTCGCCTGTTTGTCTGTGTCAGCATATGATTGGCTGTGTGAGGTGAGAAGATTTCATATGATTCGCTGGCTGTCAAGATTCCATGGAATCCTGGGTTGGCAGTTTAGGAAGGGGCCTTTAGAACTCCCAGCCACAGAGCTCTTGGGTCTCAGGCCAGTTGCTATGGAGATGAGGCCTACCATCAATAAGGATGCCAGAAAACATTTGGGAGGCCTATGTGAGAAAAATTAAAGTGACATAAACAACATAGCCCATTTCCATGCTATACTGTCATAGTGTTATTATTCCACTGTCAACATTCTATGTAATCTAGGGATTTGTTGCTTAAGGAGGGGCATTTAAGAATTCTCAGCCAGAGAGCTCTTTGGCCTCAGTAAACTACTAAACCCCAGAATTCCACAGGATGTTGAAAGTGAAATAATAGCACCATAACAGTGTAGTGCAGAAATGTCCATAGTTACAAGGTCTTCTCTCCCCACACAGTAGACTGTAGAGATTGTTAACACAAAGTCAAATCTTAAAGTTGAAATTCAAAACAAAAAATGCTTCCAGAAAAATGTAAAGCCATTGCACAAATTCAACAGAAAGAAAAAGAAAAGCCAGTACATCAACGTCACCAGACAACACAGACTGGATTGGGGACTACGGGGAAAAGTTACAGGTACAGAAATAGGCTGATTGCTATGGACACAAGGCCTAGCAGCAAGGAAGAGGACAGTGTTACTTCCTCAGGAACCCAAACCGTCTATGTAAATAATTCTGAATATAGATTGTATTGGGAAACATGGAGCAAAGATACAGGAAATGGAGAAGATAGTCTGGTGAGTTCTTAAGAGGAAAATAAAAACCCTGGGCAATACCGGGTAAATCGCTAGCATGCCTCTAAAATGCATTTTGGTTCAGTAGGTAACATAGCAATGCAGGTGAGTCAGGAAGTATAAAAGAATACAGGAATTCTCTCTAAACCTTGAGTTGCATCTTCTAGAGCCATTCTGAACAAAAGAAGAACCATGTTGTATTGGACCAAAGATCTACTGAACTCTGTTCATAGGAGAAGTTAACCCTATGGGAAGCACACATACAGGACCTGAATGCAACAGCGCCTACCAATTCATTCACTCATCAACCAGCACTGGGATGATCTCTTCTTCTGATACTGACTAGCAAGTAGTGCTTAAATGCTTTCAAACTGTCCAATATTTCACAAATGAAAACTGGGACAGATGTAGCAAAGGGTCATCAGAGTGCGCTTAAGATGGCAAGTATTGTTTTTTTTATAATTATTTTTACTGAAATTTGTAATTAAAAAAAAAAAACCCTCCCCACTTCCTGGCTTATTTTCCAGTTGAATCTGCTTGTTTCTGTATCGTTCATACATTATTACTACTTACTCAGAAGAAGAAAAGTTCTTACATTGCTATATCTTAAATTATTACATTGTTTCTTTATAACCTTACTACTTTGTTATATTACTTTATTACCTTGTTGCTTTACTTTGGATACTTTCTTACTTTATTCCTTTCCCTTTCTTCTTCTATATCTTTATCCAGTTTAAAACCTCTCTCCATTCCCTTTCAAAGTTCTGGATAGGTTTATTTTTCAAGGAAAATGTTAACTTTGCAAACATTATTAATGAGGAAGAACAAGCAAGCTAGGAAACACTGCAGCAGTTTGCCTTTGCCTGAGTCTGCTGGGAAGAGCAAGTCCCCACCTTCTTCTCTTCTCCCTGTTCCACTGAGTTAACTCTGTGAAATTGTTTTTGCACACTGAACTCAAGTTTCCAGCAACTGAAGTAAGCAGAGGATAAAGGGTTAAGCAGAAGAGAAACTGGGACATATTAAAAGCAGTTGAAAAAGTGAGAGAATAGGAGATTGATTGGGACCATCCTTGACAAACTGGAACACACGGAGGGTACAAGCCTTGATGAATCTGTCACCCTATTCAGAGGCCATCACTACATCCTATAATAAACAAGAGCACATTTTAGCTATGCATCATGTAAATAAATGCACCATTTTATCCGTCCTGAATTTCTTATCATTCAGCCTCAGTTCTGATTTTAAGAAAGAGAGAAGAAAGTTTCTCCCCCTCTACTTTCTCCATTGCTGTTTGTTGTTGTGTGCCTTCAAGTCATTTCTGACATACGGCAGTTATAAGAAAAACTTAACAATGGGATTTTATTTTATTTTTTGCAAGATTTGTCCAGAAGGGATTTCCCTTTGCCTTCCTCTCAGGCTGAGAGATGTGACTTGCCCATGAGCACCCAGTGGGTTTCCATGGCTGAGCAGGGATTTGAAACCTGGCCTGCAGAATCACAGTATAATGGGAAAAACACTATACCACACTGACTCTCACTCTCTTCATACCATGCATGATTTTACGAATTTCTATCATTGGTATATTCTTAATATTTTACTAGGACAAACAACTCCAAATATTCATGTTAGTTGGTTTCAAAATTAATCCTGTGGCACCTTTGAGATGTAAAAAAATAAATTTCTAGCATAAGCTTTCATAAACTCCAGTCCACTTCATCAGGTTGCACTGATGAACCTGATGTTAGAATTTTCTTTCTTGGTTAGTCTCAAAGATGCTACAGGATTTCTTTATATACAGAAGGTCCCCAATAACCATGGGGCATACATTCCTGGACTTAATGCAGATGGTGAAAAACACGGATAATGGAGAAGGGGGAACCATGCAAGGTTTTGCATGCCTCTCTCTGCTGCATCCATCTCTCCCTTGGTGGAAACAGGCATGGGCTGGAGCTGTGATGGGGTTCGCACTCCTCTTTCCTGCCTCTGACTCTTCCTCAGTGGAGACAGGGGTGGGGGCGATGCTGAGCTTTGCATACCTCTCTCTGCTATATCTGTCTTGTCTCTTCCTTGGTGGGGAGAGGGATGGGGAAGCCATGCTGGGTTTCACATGCCTCTCTCTGCCACATCCATTTCTTCGTCAATGGAGAGGTGCTGGGGGGAGCCATGCTGGGCTTTGCATGCCTCTCTCGGACATGTCCATTTCTTCCTTTGCCAAGAGAAGCATGGGAAGCCCAGCTGTGCCTCACCATGTGCCTCTATCATCTGCCTGCACAGAGGAAGGATCACAGGTGGCAGCAGCAGCAGCAGCCATCAACCCAGCTCGGATCAGAGGTAAGTGAAACTACGAATATCACTCATGCAGTTATGAGTGACCTACTGTATTTTTAGCCTCAAACATTATAACCTTTCCTTACAGGAGAGGTGTCCTTGATCACTTTGATTGCCTTTGCATGCAGAGGTGCTGGCTATCCAAATGTGAACAAAGGAGGACGGCTCAAGTCATTTGAGCAACTTCTCAAATATTACATATTTGAAAGGATGCCATATGGAAGATGGAGCAAGCTTGTTTTCTGCTACTCCATAGACTAGGACATGGAGCAAGGGCTACAAACTATAGGAAAGCAGATTCCACCTAAACATTAGGAAGAACTTCCTGACAGTGATAGCTGTTTGAAGCTGCCTGGGAGTATCATGGAGTCTCCTTCTTTGGAGGTTTTTAAACAGAGGCTGGATAGCCATCTGTGAGGAGTGCTTTGATTGTTTATTCCTGCATGGCAAGGGGTTGGATTGGATGGGCCTTGTGGTATCTTCTATTTCTATGATTCTATGAATGACTATTCTGAAATCTGACTGTTTGGCTATCCAAATGTGAATAGGATACTCTGAAACAAAGGGAGTTGGCGCAACTCAAATGACTTTATGATGACTCTCCTGAAACTCAGGGGATGGCTTTAGGGACCTAATTTATAGTGCAAAATAACAGCAAAAGGCCAAGAATGTTCCTTCCTGTTCACTTTTCATTCCAATGGCTTGGGGGGACTATTAATTGCCCCATCTTTCTCTTACCACTGAACTTTGCTTCCTAATTTAAACAGGTCTACAAAATATCTCATGGCTCAATGACAGAGCATGTATTTTCTGTACATAATGTCCTAGTTTTAGTCCCTGACATCTCACAGATCTCAGGGAGCACAACAGTAAAAGACATCTGCCTAGACAGAACATAAGAAAATAAGAATGGCTATATTGGATCAGGGCACAAGCCAATATAGTCCAGCATTCACACTGTCCAGTTGTCTATAGGAAGCCCAATAGGAAGACACAAGCACAACCACACCTTGTCTTGTACTCAACAACAACTAATATGTAGATACTAGAAATAATATACTGCGTAGCCATCCTGACTAGTAGCAAGGGATGACTTGAATCCTAGAGAAAGAGAGACAACAC
Organism: Ctenosaura bakeri; assembly: GCA_948474755.1. NCBI lineage: Eukaryota > Metazoa > Chordata > Lepidosauria > Squamata > Iguanidae > Ctenosaura > Ctenosaura bakeri. The sequence continues at coordinate 371,372 of CAOLHI010001123.1, forward strand.
TGCCACTTTGTATAATCTGTGCTGGACTTGACAAACGAAGCAATGTTCTGACAGTATAAGGAAGCTTCACAGATTTATGCAAACATACAAGGGGTATTTATACTTATTCATTTAAAGTTTGTAAACTGCCTTTCAGGGGGTACTGACCTCCCAAAGTAGTGTACAAAAATCTGTAACAAAGCATCATATTGTCCAGACCCATCAGATTAAAATAATTTTACATTCCCTTAAAAAAGTAGCACCAGCAACAACAATAAATGCAATGTACAATCACTTATACAATGCAACTGGAAACAAAAATGTCTTAAGAGTTCTTTGAAAAGGCATTAGTGATAGGATCACAAATACATTTGGAGAGAAAATTCCACAAATATTATTACTAGTCAGTCTATTGTCTCTTACTAACTTAACAAAAAGCAGGACCCCAAACCTCAGGCAGGTTCATACAGTACAGTACTGGAGGGTACTATATCAAGAAAATGCTGAAAAGAAAATACCTGCAAGTATTCCCTCTACCATCCAACACTTTTGGCAGGAAGTCTTACAACTTTCCTAGTTTAATTCTGGTGTTCTGTTTATGTTTGAGCTTCATGTGGGCAAAGAAGAATTGATCATCTAACTTGATGCTGTTTGTGGCTGTGTTGTTGTTTTTACCCTAACTTTCCGCCAGAACTGGGACTAGTGGCTCACAGAAATTACAACAGCTTCAGATAAAAGCACAGATAAGTAAAAACATATTATAGTTCAAATGTAATAAAAATATCTATAGAATTAAATACAATTTAAAACATATTTCATTAAAAAGAAAAGAGATTTTAAAAATGAAACAGCTTGCTACTGGTCTTTCGCTTAAAAATAGTCAGTTCCCCAAAGCTAGTTGAAATTAAAAATTCTTCACCAACTGGTGGAAGGGCAAGGAGGGAGCCAGTCTAGCCTTCACTAGAAAGAAACTCTAGAGCCTGGAAGCAGCTAGCATCTCTCCCTTGCATTCCCATCAAATGTACCTGTGCCTTGGATTTAAAGATGTAAGAGGAAGAGATGTGAGAAGAGAGCCACTGTAGAACTGCATCTAGAATTCTGGACTGGAATTTGGGAGCGCTAGGTTCTCCACTTGTTACCCTGAAAACTGACGGTGTCCCGTGAGGGGCGCCCACTTGTCAATCAAAACCAAATTGGGGGAAATTAGCTTAAGCACTGTTTTGACATGCGAGAGGCAGGGTAACTTAACGAGATCTTTTAACCCAACGTCTACGGCTTCCGGGCAATGAGCAGGCCAGGTTACAATGATAACAACTTATTAAACAAGAGCAAGGTAACCAAACACACGCATGCTAACTAACTAAAAGAATAAGAAAGAGAGAATTGGGGAATGGATACGACACCTGGTCGCGATGTCCTGCAGAATCTGGAGCGATGAATGACGGGGCTCAGCGCTGATTGCTGAGGGGAACTCTTGAACCAACCGCCAGCAGGTCTGGATGGCAGCTCAAGAGGAACCAACGAGGTCCCAAAATGGGGACTTTTTATAGGGTGAAACATGCCTGTCGGCTATGGCAAACCAAGTAGGGAATAAAAGAGTTTTGGCGCTAGACAAAAGGATCTGGTGAGGTCACTGTCAGCCTGATCGGATTAGTGTTGAAAGACAAAAGAGTGGCCAGTAAGCTGATGGCCTTCTCCAAAGGGATGGTTTGGTGGGAACCCGCGCCTCTATTGTGGAGTATGGGTATGGGAGTCCCCTGAAGCTACGTGAGGCTTGGGAAATGCTGGCTTGAATGTGAAATGGAATTTTAACAATTAGTCAGCCACAGCCAGAACGTGCTTGTTTCAGAAACCAACCCAAACACGTGCAGCGTGGCCACCGAGCGTGGTCTAGCCAGGGCCGAATTAAATGATATCAAGTGATATCGGGGAGCCCCCTGCTTGGGTCCCATAGCTGTCATAACACACTGAGCCTTGAAACTTACTTAAGTCACCTTGAGCCAGTCATTCTTGCCTGGCCTGAGGAATAATGCTGCTGTTAAATAAAACAAAATCCCAAATCCACAGAGCAGCAATATCTTTCTTGGGGCAACTCCTATGCATAAAATACATGGGGCAAGTTTTTGGAGCTTCACTATCTTTTTAATCAGGCAAAGATGTTAAAAATCATACAGGGGAAAAATGCTGATGATCTGAGAGTTACTGGTCTATATTCTGTCTCAGATGTTCTCTGTTGTCAGTTAAGAGGGTATTAAGGGATTTCAGTGCAAGGAGAGGCCACTGTCGTGAGCCATGGACACCATCTTCAGCTCACTGGAGGAAAGGTAGAATATAAATGTAATAGAAAATAAGATAAATAAAGAACAGGAGGATTTGGGCCAACTCCTATTTATTTATCTTCCATGTAAAGCAAGGGAGGATTGGTATAAAACACCCAATTCCAATGTATTGTTTTCCACATGTTTTATTTATTTTTATTTTTTTTTTGTTTATATGCTACCTTTCTCCCAAAGTAGGACCCAAAGCAGCTTCCAAAAAAGTTAAAAACATTAATAAAACATTTAAAACAATTAATTAACATTAATTAACATGTATTCTTCCACAAAGGAAAAACTGCTCTGGAGATATCCTCCTGTGAACTTCCCCTTCTGGCCAAGATATATTGACAAGTCACATACCTCCTACTTATGCCGCTACTAGAGTGGCCAAGGCCACCCAGCCAAGCAAACATGACCAGCTTGAGACATGGTGCCCTCACTCTCAATACTCCATTCTGCAGGGCCAAACTCACATTGAAATCCACTCCATTCAAGCTCTTGATGAGGTAATACAGCAGCTCTCAGACTAACAGCCAGTACCATGAAATCACCATCCAAAAACAACAGCGGCCTTGTTTGATCCAGTTGGTTCAAGTGAATGGTACACTGGACTCTGACCAAAGAGAAGATGGATTCCAAATCCTCGTTCAGCTATGGACTTAATGTGTGGCCTTGGGCTACCCTTTTATGTTGAGCCTGGGGAGGAATCGGGGCTACTGGGAAGTGCAGAATCATTCACATAAACACCAGGAGTCTCCAGGTCTATAACAGGAGGAACAGCAGGTTGACAACGATTTGTAGGATTCAGGGTTTTGATTTTTAAAAAAACTTTTTTATACAGTGGTGATGCACAGATGAAGCCCAGGGGGCCCCAGGACAGGAAGAGCGGAGAGAGTGCCAGATAATGGGAGCAATGGCAAACAGGCCTGGCAGAAAAGCCGGACTGACATTAGCATGCTGAGGCTGGCACAGATTCCTGCATCATGTCTCTTATTATTATTAAAGCTGGTAACTGGATGGGCATGTATATAGTAAAAGATGTTCCTTCTACTGTAAAAATATTTTTTCCTCATCTGCAATGAAATGGTTCTTATTCCCAAGTAAATGTGTTTAACAGCAAAACAGCAAAAACAAGTTCCATTTTTATTTTTGTAGTCATGATGGTGCTATGACTTAGATGAGTTTAAAATGTGAAACAGCATATGCTCTGCTTGAATCTATCTATTTCAATCAGAGGTGGAAAACAGTGTTTTGCTTCTTTGCTCTAATACAGGAATGTACGAGCTGTAAAGCGTGGAAAAGTGGCCAGGGTATATGGCTATGTGCTTCACAACTACAAGCAAAAGATATGGGTGTTTAAAGTCCTGCATCTTGTAAGTTCATTGTTGTTGTTTACATGCCTTCGACTCTGACTTACAGTGACTCTCTTGTAGGGTTTTCTCAGCAAGATTCATACAGATGAGGTTTGCCACTGCCTTCTTCTAAAGCTGAGAGAGTATACCTTGTGCAAGCTCAGTGGGTTTCCAGGGGCTGACTGGTCTTCAGTGCTCAAACCATTACACCACACTGGCTCTCTGTAAGTTCGTCAAGGCTGCCTGATACTGTGATCTGTTTGGCATCAGAGGCCCATTCACATTGCACAATTATAGCACTGTAATACCTCTTTAATTGTCATGGCAACATCCTATGGAATCCTGGGATTTGCAGTTTAGGGAGGAACATTTGAAGTTCTCAACCAGAATGCTCTACTGCCTCACTCAACTGTAAATGCTAGGATTCCACAGCATGGAACCATGGCAGTTAAAGTGGAATAACAGCACTATAGCTGCATAATGTGAATGGGCTCCAGTACACTGGCCAGAGACTCTGGTTAGTATTTGGTTCAAAATGTAAAAAATAAAATAAATATTTATTTATTAAATTGTTATTTATTGAATGAATGAATTAGATCAATGATTCCCAAACTGTGGGTGTGATAGTTGCTTTGGGGAGATGCAAGAAAAGTCAGCCTTAAAGTACAGCAAATATGCACAAGAAGGTCAAGCCTCTGTGGGGGGTGTGTGTGTGTGTGTGTGTGTGTGTGTGTGAGTTTGTGTGTGTGCACTGCTGAGGATTGACTGGTCTCTGTAAAAGAGTTACACAAAATGACTTCCCATGTTATGCTTTCCTCCAATCTCAGACATATAAAAATTGGCTTCCCTTTTTGTAATGCTTTTCCATTCAGCTTCTCCAAATGTTTCGTCATTGGCTCAGCAGGCACATACCCCTTAGTGACCATGAGAACTCAGTGTTAAGATGGGGGGGATGCATGTGGCATGGGGGAGCTGTGAGAGAGAGGGATAAGAAAGGACATGGCGAGGTGTGACATGGAAAGGTTACACAACATCCCCATGCAGGGTGTCATAGAGGTAAAAAGTTTGAGAACCACTAAATGAGATCTAGATTTCAAAATGGGGCGGAGAACTGAGGAAATTTTCTGCCACTGGGATGTTGGAGGCTGCACCTATTGCCAAAAAAACCCACACAAAGCCACTCTCCGATCTAAAAGTGGCTTGAAGTCCATTTCTTTCTTTTTTTTAAAGTTAAACAGTACAGGGTGGGGTAGCATACTCCGCTTCCAAAAACAAGAGTACTGGGTGTTTATTTAAATTAAATACCATGTTTCTCCCAAAAGACAGCTCACAACATAGATTCAAACAAAATATGCTTAAGAACTTATTATAACAGTAAAAACAACCCAATTCAAACAATTAAATAAACTGTCCTATTAAAACAGCACTAGTTTATAACAGTTTCAAAGCAATGAAAGCATAAAAATAAGGATGCAAGTACAGCATTAAAAGACACTTCTGCAGCAACCAGTTTAGACAAAACCCTGTCTCAGGCCATTTCTGCACTAGACTGTTATAGTGCTATTATAGAGGCCCCTCCCTAAACTGCAAACCCCAGGATTCCATAGGATGTTGAAAGTGGAATAATAGCACTATAACAGTCTAGTGCAGAAATGACCTCAGTATTAAAAAGGCAATTGTCTACTAACAGAAGGGAAGCAGAAAGGTACCTACTCTAGCCTCCTATTGGAGAGAATTCCCCATTCTGGGGGCAACCACTTGAGAAGGCCCTCTCATATGTTCTCACCAAAAGTGATTGTGACATTGGAGGTCTCAAGTGAAAGCCTTCCACTGAGCATGTCAAAACTCAAGACAGGTTCATATAAGGAAGTATGGTCTTTCAAATAGTCTGGACCCAAGCCATATAGGTGTTTATAGTTCACAACATATGCCCACAGACTGGAGATGGCTTAACACTTCATATCCACCTCTGTTTTAAAGACATTCAGGGATGAAAGATTGAGTCAAGAAGCATTCAGGATCAGGGGCAGTTTTATGGTATTCATGTTTTTTACTTCCTAGAAACAACTTCTACAGTGCTTTAAGGCAGTCCCAGAATGTTGTGGTTGCTTTTGTTGTGTGCCTTTCTTAGTTTTTTTAGAACTCAAGGTGACCTGAAGGTGAACCTATCATGGGGTTGTCTTAGCAAGATTTATTCAGAGGGCGCGTTTGCCATTGTCTCTCTCTCTGAGTCTGAGAGAGTGTGACTTATCTAAGGTTACCTACTGTGTTTCCATGGCCAAATAGGTATTTGAACTCTGGTTCCTAGGGTTGTAGCCCAAAGCTCAAACTACCATACTGGCTCTCAGAATCTTGTACAGGACAATAGTTTTCTAGTATGTATGTAATTCATCTCTAATGTACAGCGGTATTTCCTTGTCCTGCTATATCTCCTCAAGCTAGTAGGGCACTGCTAAAGAGGCATGCTTTGTGCTTTGTAAGAATAGTTGTCATTAGGCACATTGACTTCTTATCATGAAGTGGGATTACAAATGGGCTCTTTTTCTGTGGACCAATATCATGATTCCAGAATCCAGGAGTATCCTGGACTGTGAGAGCATAGGCTGCAAACTACAGGCCTGTCCTTAATGGCTTTCTACCTTGGTGGAAAGATACTTTTGGTCTGAAGCATTAAAGCAAGGGCAGACAACTTCAGTGGATTGTGGGTCAATTTTGATACGTGCCTTAGGTGCCATGCCCCACAAAATCTGTGGGGGATATTTGGTTACCAAAGGTACCCTTTCATGAAAGCAAGGTGAGGATCTGTGTCTTGCTTTAGATGAGCATTCCCTCTCCTGGAAGTGTCCATCTAGGAGTGCAATTTCCCTTGATTTGAACACACACAGACACAGACACACACTATTTTTCCCCAGTAGAAGCAGCTGAAGGGCATCTGGGGTTTGCAAGAATGGAGCAGGAGGTATGGTCATCTATTGTACAGCCCTGTAGATAAAGCTTCTGTATGGTCTCAACCCTTTTTGGAGTTAATTGCTCACTAGGAGGTCTACCACACATGGTACATAATTATAGCACTACAGTTCCACTCTAACTGCCATGATACTACTATGCAATCATAGTACTATAACTGTGTAGTGTGAAAGAGACCCAAAAGGACACAATGGCTACAATCATGGACCCACTCTGGCACTACCTGTGTGTAAGTCACATATGCCTAGGGCAAAAAGTTATACTTCCTCTCTTTGTCCTTTTCCAAAAGGGATATCAAAAATGCAATCCAGAGGGAAAGTCTTAAAAAACAAGCAAGAGAAAGGGCAGGCAGGCAAAAGAAGAGGACAACTGGGTCACTAATTTTGAGCCAACCTACTTGCTGTACTAAGTCAGGCATCAGCTTCTATCAGCTCTTTATCTCCTTTTTCCTTGTTCTTTGTTCTCTCTCTGTCCTGAGACTGTATGGGAATGCTGGAAGACTTCCAGCTACACAAACTGTGTTCGGTAGGATACTGTTCACGGTTCCCTACACTTTTCAATCTGTCATTCTCCTTTATTCCTTTCTGTCAGCCTGTCTTCTACTGAAACTGCTCCCCTTGCCTCTTGGACTTGTTTGCCCTGTTTTTCCAAGACTGTCCCTCCATCTCCTTTCCCCACATCCCCCACTCTCTGTCTTGCACATGTTTCTCACTTCCTCCCTTCCCCCCTCCAACACTCTGAGACCCTGAGAGGCACCTGGTTCAGAGGCAGGACTGCCTGAGAGTTGTAATCACAAAATTTCAAACGAAAGAGAATTCACTTAATAGAGTTGTCACCGCTGATATTCGATGATGTAGACTCTAGCCCCTGGCCGCAGGAGAGAGAGAGACCATTTTCTTACTGGAGCACACATCTTGGCACCTCTGTGACTTGGTTTCAACCATCACAATGACACCAATCCATTTCTCTCTGTCTATCACACACACTCCAGCATTCAGGTGTAGAAAAAAGAAAAGCTTTTCTTTTTTCAACTTTGTTTTTTGCAATTTCCCTCGTATAACACTATTCTTCAAAATCTAGCCCACTCTGTCTATCCTGCTCATCCAGCCACTTCATGTCTTATGTGTAGCTCTCAAGAGCCACTTGTCAAGAGTGAAACCAGTATGCATTTATGTAGCGTATATAATTTCAAAAAAAAAAATGCACACAAGTTACAAGGTGTCTCCATAAGTCAGCAGGAGACTCAAACGCACATATATACACATATATGTCAATGTTTTCTGTCCTTGGGACTTAGTTCTCAAATGCAGTATATTAACATATGCAGCAGACTTATGTTTTTTATTCTACTTTGCTATAAACATTGAATCAAGCATTCATTTGCATATGTGTGTGTGTGTGTCTTTCTTTGTCTATCTGGGGGGAAATAACACGAAGAAATGACAGGTCTGGAAAACCAGAATGTAACAGTGCTCAGCCTCTTATTTCATACTGGCACCTGGGATTTTCAGTGCATTTGCTCATTTAAAGGGCCATAAAAATCTTGCCTATATTACTCATAAAATCCATCTATCTGCAGTGGAAATTTCAACTGACAGATTAACTAAAGAAATTAACTTCCAATATTTTAAAATCACTTTCGTATCAAATTTTGAATTATTGACATGCTTGATATTATACTTCATCTGGTCCCCCATTTCCTCAGCTGAAAACTACAAAGCATTTATTGCAGAACAACTGCCATATTCCTTCATTGCAGGAAAACAAAACAAAGCAAACATGTAATTTGTGACATTAGTCTACAGTATGGAGGGGGAAGGTTATTCCTCCTTACTTCCCTCTCCCAGGCAAGTCATAGGAACCCTTGTCCTGTGCCATGCAGCTGAAGATATGAAGCAAAATCAGGGAAAATCCACATAATGAGACATCACAAGAACAAGTAAAGTTGTCCTGGAGACAAGTCAAACATAGCTAAAGTTATATTATCTATTTCTGTTGTTCTTGCCTTTAAATTTGGAATTCATATTATGCAAGCGACCTTAAGAAATCATTGGTTACCACTCATGTGGTCTACAGCCATCAGCAACATGCTTTTATTAGCACTTAAAGGCAATTTATTTTTTATTCCATATGCAGCCATTTCTTTGGGGATATGTGTTTTCGGATGTCATTCCTTTTGTTCCCTGCCCTTGTTGGGGGCTTTCTGCCTCATTAGCAAAGTCCAACCCCACCATTATTCTGCTGGTCACATTGTCAGCCAAGAGAGGCCGTGTACTTTGGCAATGGTGTGTACATGGAGCCCTCCATGCCATGAAAGCCATAAAGCAGAAGCAGCATAGTAACCCCCAAGAAGTTAGGTTCATTGAATCAATGACGCTTACTTTGGAGTAGACACTATTGGATAGGGTTACCAGTTCAGGATTGACCCAGCTCTGATTAGATTATCAAGGTAACAGATTCTTAAAAGAGCAGGGAGAGAGGAGAAGTTCTATCTAATGTCTACAGCAGGACACATGTTTAGAAATACTCCAAGAGTTGGGCCCCTTTCACACTATGCAATTATAGTGCTATGATTCCACTTTAATGGCGATAACATTCTATGGAATCCTGGGATTTGCAATTTAGGGAGTAGAGTTGCCATTTCAGGATTTCCCAGGCCCTAAGATTTCAGCATTATGAATTTGGTATCAACCTCAGTTACTCATAGCTTCTCATTCAAACGCATGCACATGTGTGTGCACACAGACATTTTCCTGTTTGGAAATTAAAGCAGAAATCTTAGCTAAGGGGGCTCTTCCCACATCAAAGTGAAAGGAAGAGATTATTCTTTCTCTCTCACTTAGTATAAGGGGTAAGGAACAAGTAATCTAGTTTACTTGCCTCTAGCCAGAGCGGAGTAAAGAGTGAACTCTGGTGCTACAATGAGTAAGAGGAAGGAAAGTCTTTGCAAATTACAGTGACAAATCAATTAAGCCTAAAAATTGTAGCAAGGTGCTTCTCTACTATCTGAACTGGAGATTTTCATATACACCTTCCCTCTTGTCCAGAGCTGTGCCCACCAAAACTGGCGCATTTGCAACCTTATCTCTTGTCTGGAGATGACCCTCAAAAACTGGAGACTCAGGGCCAAGTCCCGAAAATCTGACAAATCAACTACTGGATTGTACTGCATAAAGCTTCATAAATAATTTAAAAATACGCATGTCTCCATCTTCTCTCCCCTCCTAGTAGCTGTACAAAGCTACTTCTGCCACCTCCTACCAAGCCACCCTGCCTCCCAAAGCTTGGATGAGGTGGCCATGGCAGAATGGAAGTGTGGAGGGGACATTGGCAGGCACTGGTGAGCTAGACAAGAAAGTTCCCCAGCGAACTCTTTCTTCATGGGCCTGACCTGTGCTTGCCTCCTGAAACATTGCATCCCTTATGAGTACAGAATTCCACTAAACCAGTGGGGCATATTTCTGAGGAGACACTATGGGATTGTAGCTGGACTGGACAGAAGTCATTGAAAACCAGACATCTCCACCTACTTGTCATCCATCCATCACATCATTTATATCCTGCCTTTCTTCCAGGTTGGAACTCTTCTCTCCTTCCCCAACCCCTGGCTAGGGAAGGCCACTGCCACCAAAAAGATCTCTGGTTGGGCCACTTCATGTTCCAAAGTCCCTAGCCATTTCCTGTAATATCCTATGGAATCCTGGTATCTGCAGTTTAGGGCAGAGCTCTTAGAATTCTCAGCCAGGAAGCTCTTCAGTCTCATTGAACTACAAACCCCAGAATTCCACAGAAAGTTTCTATGTAAGTTAAAGTGAAAAAATAGTATATAATAGTATACTATAACAGTACAGTGTGATAAAATGCTAGGACTCTGGGAGACTAGACTTCAAATCTCCAATGAGTAACTGAAACCCACTTGTTGACCTTGGGTAAGTCACACTCTCGCTGCCTCAGACCAAGGCAATAGCAAATCTCCTCTGAACAAATCTTTCCAAGAAAATCCCATGCTAGTTCCCCTTACAGTCATCCTAAGTCAGAAACAACTTGAAGGCACACAACAACAACATGATAACACCACAATGCAATACTGTATTTCTGTCAAAATGTTAAAAATGTAATTTAAAAAAAAACCCAGAAAGAAGTCATTTTTAAAATGTAGCGTTTTTAAAATAGTTTTGATATATTCAATGTGAATTTTGAGCAAACATGGAAATTTAGGTCACCTGACTCATTATGTTTTAATTGGGGTTTAGCATCATTCCTCATTAGTTTAGAGACAAGTAAGTACAGAAGTAAGGCTCTGTGGATAACAGTCAATCCAACATGGAATAGCTTTCAAGTATTTAATTCTGCAAACTGAATCATTCTTTTGATACACATTTATGTCTGTGCTGTCCACCACAACCAGTGCAAATACAGAGATTGCTCTAGTTCTGTGACTCTTCTTCACTATGTGCCCTCAGTTCCTTTCAAACAAGGCTGGGCAACAGTGATTCTCCAGATATTACTGGACTGCAGCTTCCAGCAGCCCTAGCCAGAATAGCCAGGAATGCTGGAAGTTGCAGTCTAGCAGCAATTGGTGTACCCCATTCTTTTTTTTCTTTTTCTTTTTTGAAAAAAAAAACGGGTCTAAGCAGAATCCTCACTTTAGAAGAAAAGACAGGATATAATTAAAGCAATTGATTGCTTGAGAAGTGAACAGTATGATTTGGAGTAGAACTGGGAGAGCTGATCCCTGCCATGAAGCTCTTCAACTGGGTTACCATCCACTACTACAGGGTAGCTGGGAGAACAAAAGTGATGGACAATCTGTGTTACTCTGAACACTTTGAAAGATAAGATGGGATTAAAATTTAACATGCACCCTCTTTAGCATTCACCCTCTTACTACTAAGGCCTAAAAGTGTTATTAGCAAGCTGGTGTGGTGGTTTGAGCATTGGACTACAACTCTAGAGGCCTTGGTCTTCAATTCCTTGCTTGGCCATGGAAACCAGCTGGGTGACCTTGGGCACATCACACACTCTCAACCCCAGAAAACCCTCTGATAGGTTCACCTTAGGGTTGCCATGAGTAGGAAACAACTTGGAGGCACCAATAACAATAACAACAAAAGTAACATTATCTACAGTAAGCCCATGGAAATCAATGAGACTCGAATCAGTTTTGATTACCAAATCCCCTTTCCCTTAGTCACATTGTTTATTGCAATGGGTCCAGCCACTATTTCCAGCATAGCCATTGGTGAGGGATGCTAACAGCTGCGGTCCAACAATGCCTGATGTCTGCATGATTCCTACACCTGATTTAGGCCTAGGAATTTGTGCCCAACATAAACAGCATTCTGTTTATCAGTCCCTGGCATTGTAGGTTTAGCAAAAGTGTGTCCTAACAATTCCATAAAAGCAGGGCAGAGAAAAATTCCAGCCTTCTGGCCTAATTTGACCCCAAACAATCCTTGGAAGACTCCACCAGTCTGAATGAGCATCCTCTCAAGTCTTACAAGAATGCTAGCCTGATATTTCCAATCACTAATCAAGGCTCTGTTCCTGGCTATGAATAAGAAATAGGGAGGACGAGTGAAATTGGCTGCATTCTCAGCCACCAGTTGCGATTTCAGAGAGCTGAGCACAGGGGAATCTCTCCACCCATCTCTCTATCTATCAAACTGTGCCTCCTCCCATTCTTGCCCTAAGTATCCCCTTCACTAAAGTTCAGGTGTTACAACTGGGAACTCCATATACCCGCCAACATTTCACAGATTAAAACCTGGATATATGTGGTCAAGTAACATCAGAGTGTGGTCAAGATGGCAAAAGTTATTAATGAGGAAGAACATACAAGCTAGGAGAGACTGCTGAAGTTTGCTTTCATCTGATCGTACTGGGAAGGGTAAGATTCTATGCCCTCCTCTATCTCGTCACACCAAATTAACTGAGTGCAACCTCCTTTAGCACTTTGAACTCAGCTTGCAACAATTTATGTAAACTGGGGACTAAAGAGGAGCAGTGTGAGGATGAGAGGGAAAGCTGCACATTTTAAAAGCAACCAAAAAAGTGGGATGACAAAAGATTACTCAGGACTATCTCTGCCAAACTGGGACGGTTGAAAGGTATGACAATAGCCAGAACTTCTAGCAGAGACTCCTGCCTGTGAAAGAGGACATAGAAGTTGCAGTAACACCTGTGAAGAAGGGAAGAGTGGGGGGGGGATTCTGCACTTGAAGTGCACTTGACAGCAGTCCTGTATCTTTTCCAACAGGCACTTGTAGAGAGAGCAGAAATCTTCTAAATTTAAACACAGCCTGCTCACTGTTTATATTGTAAATTCCAGATCTGATGCCAAGCAGGGTTTTTGGTTTGATTTTGTTTTGTTAAGATTAGCAAGCATAGAATGCAGCATCAGATATCTCTCGCTTTTTCTGTGTCTCATGCATACATATATGCATGCGCGCGCGCACACACACACACAGTGGCCAATCCCTCTTGATTTACAGCAAAGAAAGAATATTTGCCTATTTTCAGTGACAAGTGAAAAAAATCCTTTTCTTCTTCTAATCCACCCCCAAAGGGAATCTTTATGTTTCTCATAAACACCAACCTACAAAAGCTCTGATAACAGAATTATTCATTCCAAAGAAGAATGATTCGTCAAAGAGTACAGAAATGGCAAGCCTCCGAATTACTTGAGCACAATAAATCCAAAGGATAGTTTTCTCTCCATTTCTTTCACTACCCAGATTCAACTGCTTGCTTGCTTGCTTGCTTCCTCCATCCAAGCCAACCAATCTCAGAAAGAAGACAAAATGTCAGAAGCAATTTCTTTCTGACTGTGATCTGAAGTTGTGAATTTTATGTAACAATAACATGGGATCTTCACAGGCAGAGCTCATATTCATAGGTAGCCATGTTGGCCATGTAGCAAAATACAACAAAATCCAAAATCCACAAAAGAGTGATACTTTTATCGGCCAGCTGAGATGCATAAAATACATCATGCAAGCTTTTGAAGCTCCACTGGCTTCTTCATCATGCAGATGTTTAAAAATCATACATGCATGATGTATTTTATGCATCTCAGCTGGCCGATAAAAGTATCACTCTTTTGTGGATTTTGGATTTTGTTGTATTTTGCTACATGGCCAACATGACTACCTATGAATATGAGCTCTGCCTGTGAAGATCCCATCAAAAACCATACAAGAGAAAAAAGATGATGATGTCAAGTCACAGGCATACATTTTGTGTCAGACATTGTTTCCGCTTTCACTCAGTTGTTCTGGAGGGACCTCAAAGTGGGCAGAGGCCACTCCCCTACTTTGCCATGTAGAGACTGAGATAAAGGACCCTAAAATTTAAACACCATTAGCAGCAATAAAGTAATTCCCTGGGGATCCAGATTGTCTCTGCCCTCAGTGAAGCCACAGGCTTCTTTCTTAGGCAGAGAACACTGAATTATTTGAGATGTTTGTGTACTACTACATCTGGAAAAACTCTTAGGTGCTGTATAAGTAAAATTGACCCAATACAATCCAAATAAAGTTTTATCTTTGTTGGAGGTTGAAACCCTGAAGAATTCAGTCCCAGTCCTTTACTTCTTCCTGTTATAAGATTTCCCTGTTGCAGCTAAATTCAGTATCTTCAAATCCAAGAAATATATTCACCTCCTGTTGCAGCTAAATTTGTTTTTTTTCCAGATGTAGCAGTACACAGACTTCTCAAGAAATGCAGTGTTCTTTGTCTAAGAAAAAAGGCTATGGCTTCACTGGGGACATATCTTCGGCCTGGTGGATAAGCAAGCAGAGCTTTGACAGCTTGCATGCTGTATTTTATGGATTTTGGTTAGCTGATAAAGGTATCATTCTTTTGTGGATTTTAGATTTTGTTGCATAAAGGCAGGGCTGTGACTATGCCAGTCTGAATCTTTTATATTCAAACTGGATTTGTGCTCTGAAGTTGGTTTCTTTAGATTTTTATTTAATTTAAGAAAATCTTTCTACCCCAGAGCTTCAAGGCGGGTCAAAAGCTGCAAACAGTCAGGTCAAGATATTCTGGCAGGCAACTCTCACCATTACCTACCACTAACAACTACTCAGCACATTTCCAATATTTCACTTATTTCTATGTTGTCCACAACAGATGCAGTTGTCCTTATGGGATTTTCCTCAAATAATGTTCCTCTCAATAAGCTTATACAAATTAGGTAACTTCACAACAATTTCCATAAAGTGCTTCATTCTTATGTCTTTGGCACATAGATTCTGCGCACAGATCTTCACAGTGGCATTTGGAGAGATGCCAGAGCTACACTTTCTGGGCTCAGCAGATCACTTTCCCTGTTTCAACATAAGTCCCCTTGTATTTATAAAACAGGGGTGCATTTCCCTCAGCCAAGTCTCCTGCCGAAAGCTCCAAGCTGAAATCCTGCTCTCTTCTGAATGAGAAAGAACAGCTAACCTCTCTCCCTCCCCCCCCCGCATCTGTCTGTGTAAGCTGTACAGCCTGCCTTTCAGCAATATCCCCAAAGTCCTCAGTCAGCCTTGCTCTGTGGTGTGTAGACTCTCTCCCACTCCCCCATTCCCCCAGCCACTGCCATGATCAACTTCTTTCATTAATAATGAGTGTCTGGTTTTTATCAGCTCCAGCCACCCCAGGCTTAGTCCATTATACACAAAAAAAAAGACAGCCACTGGCAGCTGTCAGGTCCTGGCGAGATGAGGAGCTGCAAAACACTGACAAACAACCCTCCTCAGAGCTCTCTGTGCCCACTGAATACGGTGCAGCCTCAGCTAAGCAGAGGTCAGTTCTTTGCATCTTCATTATTTATTTTCACCATAATGACACCATTTGCCTAAATAGGGATGAAGCCTCACTGTGCTAAACAAACAGAGCAATTCAAACAAAAAGGAGCCTTATAGCACCAGTGAATGTTCATGCCACAATAAATGTGCCTGCCTTTAACAAGAAATGATTGTAGCAGGAACTGTCATAGGCTCTTAACTTTTGTTAGTTTTAGAAGGAGCCACATAGTCTCTCTTTTTCTGCAAAAGGCTAGCATGCCTACACTTTCAGATGAAAAGACAGTCTGTATATCTGAAAGATGTACAACCCAACATTTAAGTTAATATATTTTCATTCTTCACTTGCTCCATGTGGATAAGGTTCAGTCACTAGGTGGCAATAGTTTCAGTTATATCTGAATCGGTAGTTTGCTATTCTGTTCTTGTATAAAGGAGGCAATGAATGTCTTGTCTGGCTGCCTTACTGGTTTGCCTTCTGAACTAACTCTTGTCCTGCTGGTAAAATGTTTTGGACCTCAGCTCTCAGAATCCCTAACTATTGCCAAGACTTCTGAGAGTTGAAGTCCAAAACATCTGGAGGACCAAAGGGTGACAACTCCTAATCAAAGACAGTGCTGAGAAACTGTTGGACTTCCAGATGTTTTTGGCCTACAGTGCCATCAACATTAGCCAGGCTAGCCAATGGTGATTCATTATAGAAGCTGAGGTCCAACATCATCTAAAGAGTCACACATTCTCTATCCCTACTCTATTCCCACAGCATTCAACTCAACATTTTCAATTTACTTCTAAGAATATATGTATAAGAGTACAGGATAGGACTACAAGACTGCTCTCTTCCAACAGGTCTTCCCAGACTAGTACTTCCACTGCCTCCCACCAACTGTCTTGCTGTTCTTTTAATAGTCAGTTGATAATTGCTAATTGTTGTGTGTTTTAGGGGGTGGTTTTAGGTGGGTTGGTGGGTGGGGAGGATTGGGTATGTTTTTTAATGTAATTAATGTATTATTGTTGTTCGCTGCCTCGATCCATGGGGAGAGGTGGGATAGAAATATTTATTATTATTATTATTATTATTATTATTATTATTATTATTATTATTATACATTGTTAGTTACACTGTATGGAGGAACAACAGTGTGCTTCTTCTACTATTTTCATATACTAGATGGGTAAAATGATTGGAAAAGAACTTCTGGGTCTTATTTTGTGTAATGGTTTAGGTGAATCACAGCTCAAAACTACAGAAAAAAGGAGTGTTTTGGGATATACAAAGTGAGTTTTTATAGCTATTTAACAATGTAGCCCATGAGTTTTTCAATCAGAAAATTAAGTCCAAACACTTGCTGCTATGGAGATGTATTATTTATTTGCATAATGATTGGCACTGAGAGTATATTTAACTGTCAGTCACCACACTATATTAAGTATCTTCCCACCCTGATTTTTATGGAGGTCTTAGAGGTGTCAACTATGGAATTAAACTGACCTCAACATCAGCCTCAGAACTTTTAGCACACACTGGCATTGTATTTTCAAACTCCTGGCTACAGCCATGAGGACTAGAGATGGGAGGAGGAAGAGGAAGAGGGGAAGTTGTTACTGTTGTTGTTGATCATGATCAATGACATAAACATTATCTTCATTCTGTAAATATGTCTTGTCACCTGATGTGATGAAATTATGTAATTGTAATTGCCAAAGCTATCCATTCATCCATGTTTTTCTCTAGACAAACAAACAATGCAAATCATCACATGCCATTATAATCAATGGACTCAATGTGTGCGTGCCTGCAACAGTGTAGGCATGTGTCCCCTGCATTCATTGACTATGGGACATGGTACCTTGTGCGACCTTGCATTCATGCATGTGGAGGTCACATGAGAGGAGGGCCCATCATATTCTGAATGTTTCAGGATCAAGCTCCTCACTTTTTTTCTCATGTGTGAAAACACAGTGTTTTCCCACTGCTTTCTTTTGAGTTGCTACCATTGTATTCTACAACAGGTGGAAGGAATAAGAATCTGTCAGACTTCTACCAGTTTGGGCCATTCACAAAGCAGTTGAACACACTATGTTCTATAGAGAATGATAGTAACAGTACATAGATGCAGAATCTGCTGTAGAGATTATGTGCTATCAGTATACTTGTACCTTGTTTTAAGCTGAAAAGAAATAGAGAGCTAAGCAGATTACCCTTCTTGGATGGGTACCCAAATCGGAGTGTAAACTTTGCTGAAATAAATCAAGTTTGCAATATTTACATATTCTTGTGTGGGTTATATTTACAAGAAAAAATGGGGGGGTCAGAAATCTCCAGAAGTGTAATCTATTGCTGCTGACTCAACAACCCTTTCCACCACTCTCTTCAGCAATTATAAAAGAACTGCTAGTTTTCTAGTCCTTAACTGATTCTTCAACTGATCAAATTTGCATCATTTTGCATATGAACAAAAAACCTGCCAAAGCACAAAGCATGTTCTTTCTTTTTATATTAGTGCCTACTGCATTTAGTATATCCCTATTTTAGAACAGGCAAACTTCCCTCCATATGAGACAAGAAACAAAAGCCTCTTGTAAGATGGCACCCATCTCTATAAATATTTGTACTTAAGCAATCTATACTTGATCAAGAGAATTTATCAGGAGAATTAGCTAATACATTAAAATTGAGGTTGGGAGCACTCTGGCTCTAGATTTCTGTTTCAGACTTCTGCTCCCAGAAACCACAGCCAACATGACCACTGATAAGGGCTCATGGGAACTGTAATCTAAACCGTCAGGAGGGCCAAGGTTTCCGCACCTCTGTTTTAAACCAAACCGATTAATCGGGCATGGCTAAATTATATCCATTTTACCAAATCACCATAATCTCATTATGTGTTCAAAGTAAAACACCCTCAGCTTAGTCATCCTCACATCTAGTGAGACTTCAAGCCTGATTTGTTACAAGACACAGTTATTTGACTTTATAGCAGTCTATTGTATATGCAGAACTTTCCTCCATTACCACACTTGAGATTAACTGATTATCTTCCAACCTCCATGAATTTATCTAATCCTTTTTTAAAAAGTCCTCCACATTGGCAGCCATCACCACATGTTGTAACACAATTCCACAACTGAACTGTGTATAGTGTTGTGAAGGGCTTCTTTTTATTGGTACTGAATTTCACCATCTTCACCTTCAGTAGATGACATTGGTTGTAGTATTATAAGAGGGGAAGGAAAACTTTACAGAGACAGTGTAGTATAGTAAACTACTATACACCCCTGGACTACACCCCTGGAGACCAGGATTCAATTTCTCGCTTGGCCATGGAAACTCACTGGGTAACCTTGGGTTTTTCACACACTCTCAGCCCCCAAAAACCCCATGATAGCTGCACCTTAGAGTTGCCGTTAAGTCAGAAACAATTTGCAAGCACATAACAACAATAAGGAAGATTTTTCTTCATCTATTTTCTTCACAATATCCATTACTGTATTCACCTCTCACATATCTTTACTTGCTGACACTTCGTAGCCCCAAGCATTGTAACCTCTTCTGATAGGGGAATTGTTCCATTCCCTTGATTATTTTGCTTGTTCTTTTCTGTACTTCTTTCAGCTCTACAATGTCAGTTACTCCAACATTAAATGCATAGCAATATGTTTTCAAAAGATGTTTGGTCCTCCCTTCCACTCGAATGGCGGACGCGAGTGGCAGCTCGGATTGAAGCTCCATAATGGAGCAGCCCCGGGCTGCCTCCCGCTGGAATCCAGCCACCTCTTTTGTCACCTGGAGGTAGCTAAAGATCCCCCAGGTACAGGAGGTCCAGAAGGGGTCCAAAGGGGACCCCACAACTGGTATGCAGTTCTGCTCTGCCCGGATGGGAGAGCAGCAGGCATCAAGAGGTTGAAGGACCTTGATGACGGATCCAGAGGGACGTTGCAGGAGCGGCACAAGTGCCGCTGAATGAGTTTTTTAAAAGAAGCAACAATGAAATTACCAAAGAAAGAAAACTTTAACCTGTCTCATTCCCTGCTTCCGATTATGGCTTGCTACGGGGCGCAGGATCGATGGGGGAAGGACCCAGAGAAGTAAAGCTAGCAGCGTGAGTTTTGGCTTCATGGCTGTAAGAACTCAGAGTTTCTTAAAGGGGCAGCTGACATTGAGGGAAAGAGATCGGGAAGACGTGGAGGAATGAGCTGTTTGTTCCTTTAAATTTTAAATTTTTCTGACTTTTAAATATTTTAAATTGGCTTAATTTATTTAATATTTACAAAATTGGGCATTTTTAACAATTATTATAATTCGGATAATGGAAGAAAGAGTTTGGACTGGGCAATGCAAACAAATAATGATGCGAGTTTTGAGCTTCAGGACCAGGACTGACAAATTTTGAAATTATGAAGACATGAGAGCATCCTCCTGCTTCTTCTTTTTTGATCCTTGATTGTTGATGTGAATATAAGAGTGAGTTGGTAATAAGACTTAGAATTGGAGGCTACAAAAGTGTATATCCCCCTGGAATAAGTGACTTTGCATATGGGAAAGCTACTAGAAATGGAAAAGAACAGGATGAACTGCGGTCCCACTCATGATGGCGAGGCATCCTGGAACTCTAAAGCGACAACAAGCAGATGTTGAAATATATTAAACATTTGAGATGAGTTCTGCTAGAAGTGTGTGGGGAAGTAAAGCAAAGCAGTTAACTTGGGTAAAAAAGGGGGGGCTTTATAGTATGGAAACGTGTACTAGTTCAATGAGATATTTTAACAGGGAATAGTCTGAAAGAGAGTGGGGAGTCTATGTTGGGCATTTGTAATCCTACTCTGGATGGCAGGGCGGTTCGGAACTTAAAAATGACAATAAGAGTACAGAAATAGATTTGTGAAGAGTTCCGGGCTATAGTCTTGCCGATGGGGTAGGGAAAGAGCAAAGCATTAGAGAAAACAATTGGGTTTTTTTGTCTGTTGTTTGTGAGTTGTGCATGGACTCCCTGGATATTATGGCTACAGATCAGTGACAGAAGGTCAACATTATGAAACAGACTCTCTCCCTATCAACGAGACGATGAAAAAAAAAACTGCAAGTGAATTCTGGGTAGCTGGGTTGGGAAGGGAGGGAAAAAGGAAAGGAATGATTTTTGGTGGTAGATGACATATAGAGATGAATGTAAACTACTTAAGTAGCAAATAAGGGTAAAGGGGGTTATAGAATGGATATGCGTATTTGTTTAATAAGACATCTGAATGGTGTGAAAGATGTTGGGGAGTCAGCTTTGGGTGTAACCCCACGTCTGGAGGTGGGATGGCTCAGAGCTTTTAAGCGACAATAAGAGTACATAGAAATATTTTGAGGAGAGTTCTGGGCTAAAGTCTCATCTCTGGACGAGGGGCGGAGGTTTGTGGTCTGGGTTCGGATACCCTGGGAAGCTATGGATACAGATTAGCGATAGTAGAGGGCGTGAATGGGAAGTGGGAGGGAACTCGTTTGCAGCTTTGCTTTCCCCCATTCCTGGGGGTGAACCAGCCTATACTCTCAGGCGACGATAAGCGACAAGGTAATAACGAATATGAGTTTGCCCGGGGAATCCCATAGGGGAGGGGGAAAGAAGAGGAGTTAAGATGTCAGGTCCTGATTGAAATGAAAGAACAGTTATTTTAAATAGTTCAATAGAATATATAAAAACTCATATTAATAAATTAGAATATGTTAAAGATAGGAAAACTGAGCAAGAGGCAATAGCAAATCAGCTCAGAATGTTGGTAGTATGGTATTATATTGTAAAGGTAAACAGGGAGGAAGAAGGAAGGCCAGAATTGGGTATTAACTTGGAATCTATCAGTGGACAGGACATATTAAGGAGTGTTGAATGTCAATTAGAAAACATGTATACATCAGGGAAAAGTGTGTGAGAAGCTAGCTCTAGCAGGGGAACAATAAGGTAATGTGGTTCGGGAATGAGATCGTGTGGGCTTGGAGGCGGGGACTGAGACAGGATGGAAGAACATAAATATTTCATGTTAAGATTTGGTATAAAAATGTGTTTTTTTATATTTTGAAACTAATAAAATTATTACTATAAAAAAAAGATGTTTGGTCCTAGGATGGCTGAACATCTTATTCACAAAATGCTTCTTCTGGACTTCCAGTTGAGTTGGTTCCCTGCTTGCTTCTCCTTTCAACCCAATGAGAGAGGGAGAGGTCATGGTGGAAGGATTACTGTCCAAGGTGCCTCCTCTTAATCAGCAGAAAAGCCAGGGGATCAGAACAGGCTGCCAATTCACCAACAGTAACTATGCCACTAGGGGATTCTCTTATGGCAGCTTGCCCTAATCCATGGTTGTTGAGACACCAGAAAGCCCTAGGGTATATCCAACCAATTGTCTTATCTGTCTTAGCTATGAATTTTCTGAAAGAAAGCATTAGGATTACATGGCTTTCGAAAATAAATCAGACAGCTACTGCTAATTTAGAGAAAGAGAGGAAGAAAGGAGATAGTAGAGATATGAAGACCTAGGGGAAAACTCAGGAAAAAAAGTATTTTTTTCCCATTCCACTGTCCAAAAAACAAAAACAAAAAACCCTTCCTCCTCCAGGAAAAAAATTAAAAAAAATAATATGGAAATTTTTCTTTTAGAATGATGAATAAAGTGTTTAAGTTACAGTGTTTACATATTTACTGCTCCAAAATCTTTTCTAAAAATGATGGAAGAGGAAGATTTTCTTTTATGTAAGACCGTATACAATATCAAATCACATGTGCATGTGGGAGCACATGTCCCTTCAAGTCTTCTGTCGAACTATAGTGACCCCATGTATTTGACAGGGTTTTCTTAGGCAAGGAGTACTCAGAGGCAGTTTTACCAGCAACTTTCTCTGAAATATAGCCTACAATGCTTGATATTCTTTGGTGGTCTCCCATCCAAGTACCAACCAGGGCTGACCCTGCTTACCTTCCAAAATCTGATATCTGATCTGATATCTTTAGGGTATTTAGGTCATCATCAGATTATAAGTCCTGGTTCCAGATTTCTTTTCTCAATCCATTTTATGAAAATGAGTGTATTAGGTCTGCCTGACAGTACAAAGAAGTAGTGGAGACACAATAATTTTCTCCATTTTGCTAATGTTGATGTTTTGTTCTGTTTTTCATTGAGATTTTGGTTTGCTCCTCAAACTGACAAAACCAAAAAGGTTCTTTATGATTTAAGAGTTCTTTACAGTTCTGGACCTATCCGTTTCAGTTGTAGAAAAAGAAAATAAAGTAACCTCAATCTGTAAATCATCCTTTCAATAAACTATACTTTTAATATATCATATGTGCTATTTTTATGCCAGAGTTATATATAGGAATTGGACGAATCCAGAATTTTCCAAATCCGGATCCAAATCCCAAGAAGATACTGGGAATCCACGAATCTCACGAATCTCGAATCTTTCAAATCTTTTTATTAAAAAGGGTTTGAAAAGCAAGGGAAAGAAGGATAATCTTGGGCAAGACATACTCTCTCTACCTTAGCAAAAGCCTAGGCAAAGGCAAACCTCTTTCTGAAGAAATATGGCCAGGACAATGGTCACAGTTTTGCCTCAGGATTTCCTCAGACTGAAAATGACATGAAGGCCCTTTCTACACAGGCAGGAAAATATGGATTAATCCCCCATTTTCCTGCTGTGTAAACAGGTCCACATACTACAGTACAGAGATAATCCAGGTCAAAACTGGCTTTTCTTTGCATAGCTCCTTCTGGCATCGTGGGGTTTGTAGTTTGATGCCCCAGCACACTTTGGCAGAGAAGGTTGTGACACCTTGTGTGATAATGGGGCTTCCCATTATCTAGACTTAGCTAAAGGGGGACACTTCCCTCTTCAGGTAAACCAAGGGTTAATGAGGTGTTGGGATCAGATTACATTTTAGTGTGGGTCAGCATCATAGATCATGTGGGTCAGCATCAAAGGTCACAGGGTGAGAACTGACCAATCAAAAGGTAAGAGGTGTGCATCTTCAGGATGCTTCGAGATACTTCCAAGGGGAAGTTATAAAACTTCTTGCGAGGCCATGTGGCCAAGAGAGAGAACAAAGGGACAAAAAAGGAAAAACAAAGCAACTGCCAGTAGCAGGCTGCAGGCCGTAGGCCTCGCCTCCTGGCGTCTTCCTCGTCGAACATCTAAGCTATGAACATCTGTGAGTACTAGAACTAGTTATCTAGTCGCGTTAGGGACTTTTCTGTTATTTTGGAGCTGGCTGATCTAAAGAATGTATCTATGCTTTCATATCTGTTCTTTTGTAACTACTTGTAACTAAGCGTGCCTGGGAGGGGGGAGCCTCCCATGTGTGTATTGTCTTGTTCAATTGCATGCCTTGAATAAATACTTTCTGTAAGACCTCTGTTTCTGTCCTTCCCACGCCAACGCTAGATAGACTTGGGGGAGAAAGGGAAGACTCCTTAATCTTTAGGGATTGGAAAAGTAAATTAACAGAGGGTTCCCAGTTCACTGTCCCGTAATTCATAATTCAGTAGTGTGGAGAAAGAACCCATTAAATTGTGTCTGAAAGACATTTTCGAGTATGCAAAGGAATTTCAGCTGTTTAAATCTCACATCTTGTAAATTCCAGAAACCCTGAACTGTAATATGAAAGAGTTTCAATTTAAAGAATCTTGACAAAAAGAATACAACCCCAGATGTAATTTCTCAAATTGTTAGCAAGGGCCATTATAACTTTAGAGAAAAACTGACCTACTTGCCATCTCCCCTTGGGTGTCTGGTCTCCCAAGTTTTCAGGTGCCCAGTTTGCAACAAACAATTTGGTTGGTGGATTTGAAAGATTCGGTTTGCCTATTTTGGCACAGGGATTCGGATTCACGAATCTCTAATCCTTGCTGAGGATTCGAGGATTCAGTTGGCCCATCTCTAGTTATATATAATGATTTCTATGTTCCTAAGGTAACAAAATGGCTTTGAACAGTGGGTTAACATTGCATTTTTTAAATTTTTCCAAAATATTGCATTTTTTTCTGAATAAACAAGAAAAAATCCCCCCATTGCTACAAAATTTCTGGAAAGTTTACATCCTTAGTAGATATTGGGCAACTTATTATAAACAGTATGTTATTTAGAATATGTTCCTTTTCCCAATAATAAGCATATTGTGTGGTTTAGTGGTTTGAATATTGGATTAAGACTCTGGATTAGGGTTCAAATCTCCACTCAGCTATGGAACATGTCAAACTCTTTCAGTCTCAGAGGAAGGCAATGGCAAACTGCTTCCAAATAAATTTTGCCAAGACAACTTTGTGATAGGTTCAACATAGGGTCAGAAATGATTTGAGGAGGCACAACAACAACTACAATTCCATAATTTCCACTCCTTCTGCAGTAAAACTGTAAGCTTTGTTTAAACTTATAAACAAAGAGATTGAGGCCTCAATAAATGGTGGAAGAGGGATATCGAACTGTTCAAATGCTGGCTTATGTTATACCTCATACTGCTGCAGTTAATTTTTTTTTAAAGATAACTAAAGATAACAGTCACCTTTGAAAACTGAAAACAGTGAAGACATATAGAATTGTTAACTATAATGGTGAATAACTACTTTGGATGCCTCAAGCTATAACTCTGCCCCATTCCTTTTCATGTTCTTCATACTTTGTACTGGGGTAAGCTATATGCCATCCATGCTAACAAGAGATCAAAGCCCAAATTCTTCCTGCTGCATCTAGATGAACCCAATGGATGCAAGTTGGGCTCAGCCAGCCTTCCCCAAAAGCAGCCAACAGTGGCAAGCACCAAGTAAGACTGGCACAGGCACATTCCAAGGCCTAGTGACAAAGGCTGTATTCAGGCTCACATCACTGCTGCCAAACTGAAGAAGCGAGTAAACCTGCTGGAAGGCAATCAACGAGCTACTGTCCCTTCCTCCTCCTACTGCAGCCTCTGCAATGAATATATATTTGAGAAGGCCACCAAGGAAATCTTTAAGGGTAAAAAATCTACTGGAGGTGGCACCATCACTGTGGGACTTAGCCTGTTGAAAGTGATTGCCAAAGGGGACCCCAGACTCCAGCACTGAGATACAGGCTGCATTCCCAATTGGGAGACCATTCTTCATAATTATTAGAAATTAGGTCAAGCTAAGCTCAAGACATATAGCTGTCTGGGGAAAACAACGAGATTGCATTTCCTCTCCATTCAAGAGACAGGCATCAGTCAATTCAGTGGTTGAATATTAGGTTAGCACTTTGTTGTTTTCTGTCTTAAAGTCATTTCCAATTTATGACAACCCAAAGGCAAATCTATCACGGGACTTTCTGTGCCCAAGAGGGTGTGATGTGCCCAAGGTCACCTAGTGGGTTTCCATGGCTGAGTGGGGAATCAAACTCTGGTCTCCAGGGTTGTAGTCCAATAATCAAACCCACTATGTAACTCTTGTTCTCACACTAGGACTGGAAATGGGATATAGTTCTCTAACATACCCAGGGACAGCCAGCTAGTTTCAGGGGTATAAAAAATGGAGGAAAGACAAAGAGAAATGGCCCTCAAGAGGAATAGCTAGAGGGTTGCTACTACTTCTATTTCACACAGTTTTGCCATCAAAAGTGGTTGATTCCTGCCCTAAAGATATACTTACATCCACTTTGCTGACTTTGATGGATTTACCACTGTGACAGTCAGAGTGGATGTTGCCAGACATCCACTGCCAAATATACAAATATGAAGATCGGCAAAATAAGACTCAGTCTTCCTTCTCCCTTAAAGTTATAACACAGTATGCAAGGAAGTAGTGGTAAGCAGAGGATGGGAAGGTTAGCTAATATCTTCCAAATGTTCTGATTTGGCAGGAATAGATTTGGCAGGAATCTTCTGCCATCTCACTTTCTCAGCTGCTTTTAAAATGTCCCAGTTTCTCTTTCCTGCTCCTGCTTTCCCCTTTTATCCTCAGCTTACTTCAACTGCTGCAAACAGAGTAGTTAACATTCAATTAACTCAATGAGAGTGGAGTGGCAGAGGAGGTGAGAAGAAGGAATTCTGTCCTTTCCAGTAAGCTCAGGCAAAAGCTTCTCCTAGCTTGTGTGTTTTCCTCATGAAGAGCTTTTGCCATCTTGATCACACTCTGATGTTGCTTGCCACATGGCTCCTGGTTTTCATCCATGAAATGTTGGAGGGTATGGTAGCCCAGGAAACTAGTAATTCAGTGTATGGAAGTGGGGCTTAACCCCTACACTACACTACAGTAGAGGGTTTCAGGTGAGAACTGCAGATGGGAGGGGAGGATTACTCCTCTTTCCTAATTTTTGACAAGCCAGATAAACAGCAAGCTGAGTACAGGCACTAGAGTAGTTGAGACTGGTGGGAAAGAACTCAGAGTTGCTCCTTGAGCAGAGGCTGCATGATGTTCCCAAGACTATTTATGTGGTCTCCAAACCCTCATGGAGCCCCCACCCTGTGCCAAAATAAAAGTCAACAAAAACTGTTTTTTAAAACTTCTGGAGGCCTCCAAAAGCATCAGGCTTTTGCTTTTAACTGGTTTCAGGACTTGTTAACACCAGCCCAACCTCCTGCAATCCCCTAAAAATCAAAATTGGTAGTGGATGTCTGGCAGCATCCAGGCTTGGCTATCGGTAGGGTTTTTTTCTGGGGGGGGGTTCTTTTTTGGTCTTAAAAAAACAAAAACAAAACAAACAAAAAAACCCCTAACAAAACCCAAAAAAAAAAAAAAAGCAACCATTCTAAGCTTTTTCCACTTGATTGGTGTGGCAGGATACTAACCTTCTTTGGCCAGTCCCACAGACTCACTTTTATTTCTGTCGAGAATCTTTAAGTGTTTCCAACATTCTGTTCTGACAAGAGGGCTTTGCACATGTGCAAACACGGAGAATGAGACTATAGAATACTGGTAATTTTGCTATTACAGTGAATGAAATGAACAAAAGAGGCTTGCAACAAATATACAGTGTGGCATGTTCTCATTCAAGGTTCCAGCTAGCCAACCATACTTTCTAGAATATTTGTGGCCCTCTGGAGGTTTCCAATTTCCACAGCCTGATCCAGCCAGTAGGACTGCTCTGGTCCTCTGCTTAATTCAAGAGCAAGACATTACTTATGGGACTCACAATACTGTCCCCCCTCCTGGCCCAGATGACAGTGGCAAGAATCTTTTCTCCACTGGTAATAGAGACACCTACCCCTCTTTCCTTCTATTGAAAAGCAGCTTCAGACCATCCAGAGGTGGGAATTGTGTGATCTTCCTTCCACCTGTTGCTTGACAGCAGTTTTGCTAATTCCCTGTCATTGGCTATGCTGACTAGGGTTGCTGGGACAACAACTGGAAAGACCAGCAATTCCCACCCTTTTATCAGTGTTAGGAACCACAATACTCATGAAAAGAACATGGAAGAAATACCTCAGGCCACTCTCCTTCCTGTAAGATGTGTTGCAAACTGCTGGATGATTGGCTGCACATCAAAGTTTGGATGGAACCTATATAAAGACTGAACTGGAAATGCCTGAAAATTGGTGGAAATTACATAGGTCATCCCATCTTTTTTCTTGTGAGTATCATAATCAATTTCAGTAAAATGCTCTGCTCCTAGGCTCTATCTTGTTCCTCTCACATGCATCTTCTGGACATGGCTGGGCCCTATGTGGTAAGGTATAATGATTTGTCATCCAAGAGACCAGTGTCTCCAGAACTTGACCACACAGCCTGGATTACTTATGGCACTCAGAACCTGACTTATATCATGGTTGTGTATAAAATTAGGTCAGAGAGTAGAAAGTGACTAAGCTGCCCCTTGCCCCATTTCTAGCACAACACCATAACAAGCTCAAAGATACAATGCAAATAATGATCACATCTAGTGCCAAACTAGATGAGACGGCTAAAGATCTGCAGTAGTATGCAGTAGTTGGGGGAGGAGATTCCTTGAAGAAACAGTATGGGGTGCACTTTTAACTCCTTCTCTGGTGCTGTTGGTATGAGTAATAATATTGTACTTGCAAAAAGTTATTTTTGGACTACAACTCCAAGCCAATATAACTCACGGTCATATTGAACATCTGGGAGTTGTAATCAAAAAGGAACTTTGACAAATTCTGATCTGTATTATCCCCTTCCCCCTTGTTGCATGCCATTTTACAATTTTTTTTTTTTAAATGGTCATTGAACCACCATTTCATTTGCAACATATCTACATGGACAACAGATCTGCAGTTTGGGTCCAAGTGAAACAAACAAGCAAAACATTTTCAACATTCAACAAAGGAAGCATGGGAGGTTTCTAAATAAACTCAAATAGGGGAGCTCCATTTCCATTTAACAAATGTGCTAATTCCGCAGATTCAGAAAACATTGCTGGGAAGGGAGATGAAAGAAATAGAAATACAGCATGAACTGGGTTATGTGACCTATTGTAAAATTAGCTGCCTCCGCTTAAACATTTAAATTACGAGAAGCATACCACGTGTTTGGCTGCCAGTACAATGGGGCTATCCATCTGTGAATAAATTGATAGCGCTATCAGCTCAGCACATTTGAACTGTGTACAACACAAAGCAAACACACTGTACTCTTTGCTACAAATATATATTTGAAAATGCAGGGACTTTTGTTTTTACAGGCCTGAACTCCACATAACAGAACTTTTGAATAGCTCTGCCAGATCAGACCAGACCTACTGCGTCTAAAACTCTCTTCCACAGTGGCCACTGCAGTGACTGTGGTAAGCCCATGAACCCATAAGGGCAACAGTAGCCTCCTTTGCCTCATTCGGCAGCCAATATTGAAAGGTGTACTCTAATGGGTAATATAGAACAATGATGACTACTCACCACTGATAGGTTTATCATCCATGAATTTGTCCAATCCCCTTTCAAAACCATCTAGGTTGGCAGCTGTTGCTATTTCTTGAACAACAAGATGACAAACCCTCAGCCAATGTTACAGTAGTCTCAACATAACTATAATTCTTTGGGTGGGGGAATTGCCAACTTTTTTTATATATTGCTCCTGCCCAAGTGGCTTTCACACAATAACAAAGAAGGAGAAGCTTTTTCTGACACTCCAATTTTAAATGGCATGTAACAAAGGCCAACGTGGGCAAGACTGTTTGGGCCAGACCCTCTGCCATAAGTGGTTCTGATGTTAGTAGGGAAGGAAATCCACTCTGTGTTTTAGTCCAAACTTTAAATGAACCATTCAAAGTGCTGACGCCTAACCTCCCTCTGACATCCACACAAAAGTTCAGCACCTTTAAAGCTTGGATTAAAACCTAGAACAGATTTACTATCCCAATGACATCAAAGCCACCAGCTGCTACTATTTTCCAATGCAAAACTTGGTTTTGTTCCCCAAAATAGAAATTTTATATTTATGAAGAAGTTAGATATGGCTTACTGGTTTCTTTCTTCATCATCTTCTGAATTTTCACTTGCTCTAGGTGCTCTTCCAGGAAACTATCTTCAATATAAATTAATTTTGCCTTTTTCCACCCACTCCCTTTCTTGTAGCACATAGAGCAGTTGGGAACAAATTTATGTTCATGTTTCAACTTGGATGCCAACATTAATACTTCCTAGAGCCTTAATTGGTATGAAAAATATAGCTTACCCTATAAATTCCCTTGAAGCCGCAATCTTCCATTCTTGGAACAAAATAGTCTCAGAATATTGGAATTCATGCAGACTCCCCTTAGAAGAAATCCACTGTCTGCCACCATTTGGTTGAAGGTTTGGGGGTGCCACGTTGCCACAAGAGCAAACTGGCAAACCTCCGCTTCTCTCCTACACTCCTGTTTTCACTACTCCCCATTCTCACTTATGGTAGGGTAACCCAGAACTTGAGAGCCAGAGTGGTATAGTAGTTTGAGCATTGGACTATGATCCTCAATAGCAGGGTTTGAATCCCTTCTCAGCCCTGGAAACCCACTGGGTGACCTTGGGCACGTCACACTCTCTCAGCCTCAGAGGAAGGTGAAGGCAAATCTTTTCTGAACAAATCTTACCAAGAAAACCCTGTGATAGGTTCTCCTTAGGGTCTCTGTAAGTCAGAAAGTACTTGAAGGTACACAACAAAAACAACCCAGAATTCCTGTTTGTTGTATCAGGCAAGAGAGGGATGGCTGAAGGGACTGAGTGAGAAATAGGATGAAAGAGCCATTTCTCTGTCCTCCTTTTAGCTGAGAGGTTGTTAAAAGGGACAGACGCAATCTCTGGGTTGCAGTCAGGCAACCACAACATAGTCTTATGCCAAGGAAAATTATCATACCATTTCGACAGAGTGACTGGGCTGCAGAGGAGGATGAAAAGCCTCACTTTAACAGCTGATGATTTAATATGCAAGAGAGAATGAGACAAAATTGCTACAGTTTGTCCTGCAAATTCAGAATACTAATTTGAGATTGTTAATAGTAATGCTAAAATCCTTATTATCATTGGTCATGTCATTGTTCATATTTATTGGCAAGCACATCAAACTCATTGAACTGAACTTCTTGAAAGCTGCTGATGCTTTCTCTTCTACATATTGAGTGAAATTATATAGAAACCTAAGATTGGAAAAGTGACTTTTCCAAACTTTGATAGGAACCCAGTCCTGACTTTCCTCTGGCCTATTTGCTTCTTTCTACTCCAACAAAAAACAACAATACAGACAGTGAATGTACCTTCCTTTAATTTTCCTGTGCTTTATTGTGCCTGGTCATTCTACTCCCATTGAAAAAGCAAACAGCTCTTCACTGAGGGCTTGGGGGCTGCAGTTATTTTAATGGCTGCATGATAGAAGGAAGTTTCGCAAGTGTGTGACCTCCCCTAAAACAATCCTGCAGAGGATAGTTTGCCACAAATGTCATCATCACCCCTTTCCCCCATGCAGCTCTTAAAAGCAGCAGAGCACCTTTCTAAGCAAGCTATTGGCAATTCTCCCTAGCAGAAGTCTACATTTTAACAATGGTAAGAAAAGGAGCTGCCAAAGATACCAAAAGGGTATAGTCTTGGGAAGACTAGATGGGCCCACCTTCCTCAGCCTGGTACCCTTCAGATGGGCTGGACCGTGGGTATGCTGTCTGGGGATTATGGGACTTGTAGTGCTACACCTCTGAAGAGCACTAGTTGGGGAAGGTCGGGTTAGGCCCTATCCTCAGTGGTGCATTTTCCATACATCCATGGCCACAGCTCTTCTACAGCATTGTTGTGGTTGTGGTTGTGTGCCTTCAAGTTGTTTCTGACTTATGGGAGCCCCTAAGGCAAAAACATCAAGCGGTTGCCTTGGGAAGATTTTTTCCGAGGGAGTTTGCTATTGCCTTCCTCTGGGGCTGAGAGTGTGTGACTTGCTCAAGGACACTTAGTGGGTTTCTTTAGCCAAGCAGGGATTTGAACTCTGGTCTCCAGAGCCCTAGTCCAACACTCAAACCATGCTGGCTATGCTTTCTATGGTATACCTAGCATTTCTCGTGACAGCCAGGGTGGTATAGTGGTTTGTGTTCAGATCCCTGCTCAGCCATGAAAATCCATTGGGTGGCCTTGAGCAAGTCACACCTCCCTCAGCCCAAAAGGAAGACATTGGCAAATCTTCTCTGAATAAACTTTGCCAAGAAAACCCTAGGATACCATAAATCAGAGTTCATTGGAAGACTTGTATCAACAAACAACCAAATGTATATGAATACTCTTGCTGAATAGCCTGCCTAGGCATTTCACAAGAAAACATCTTAACTGGGATGGGGTCGGGGGCGGGTAGGAGTGAATCATAGGAGAAAATGTAAATGCTCTATTTAGGCATCCTAAATCCCATGCCCTGATTCTTCCTAATTTTAATCAAATCATCCCATCTCTCACAGCTAAGAAGCAGCAGCTATGGGAAGCAAATGTGAACCCAGTTGCCACCACCCCTTTGATACGAACCTCTCAATGTGCTTCCAATGCTATCATATCTAGAATAGAATACACAAAGTTACCTGTAAAATTTGACCATAAGAAACCATCCTGGACCGGAAGCGGGCTGCCTCACCCCCTTCTATAAGGCCTGCACACAACAACCAAAAAAGTAAATCCTTCTTCTTTGCGTTCCTTTTTGCAGTACAGTCTTCAAGAGCTGCATTGCACTGGTTCAGGCTTATAACAGTGCAGGTAGTTTTTCAAGAAAGACAAGCCCAGAAATGTAGCCATCTCAACAAACAGCCTATTGCCCTGACAAGGAACAAGAAGGTTGAAGAAACCTCTGGAGAAGCAGCTGCATTGTAGAAACAGCACCATCACTCCCGAACCATCCTTTTTCCTCTCCCAGCTGAGTCAGCCTTACCTTTGCAAATGCTCCCCATCTCTGCCGTCTCGCTTCTCTCAGCTGGGCTGATGGTGCTGTGTGTACAACACACTCCTTTCTGCAGTGCAACCTCTTCTCTAACTTTAACACCCCCCACGCATTGATTGATGCATACTGCAGTCACTGCAAACCTCACAGCCCTTAGCTGCTGTTGTTGCTGTTGCTGCCAGAGCTGGGGAGACTGGGATCCCCTCCCACACGGACAAGACGGAGCCTCAGTGGCAAAGCAGCCTCTCTCCATCTCTCTCTCCTGTTTCCCCCATCCCAGGGGATTTCCCTCTGTAATACGAATCCAGCAGATGGTTGTAGACTAATAGCATGAATCCATGTTAGGCACCCAGTGGTTTCCATTGAGCCTCCTACCCGCCACCTCCCTTCAGTCTCAGTGAGCTACAAACATCTGGCTCATTTCAGGGAGGTCTCCAGGGAAGACAAAGCTACTTGCTGCCTTCCTGATACCATACCAGACTGCTTTGAGAATAACAAAGCAAGGGAGGGAGGTTCTTTTTGAGGCCTATAATAAGAGCAAGTACTTCTATGAATGCTTGGTTTAATTTCTCACACTCACAATTAGGGCTGTTTATTAGCAAGACTCAGATCATTATCCGCAGAGCCATTAGCATAAAATGTCACTGATGTTTCCACTACTTTTTGCATCAATATGTCCTGGAAGAAACCACCTCCCCCCTCCTCAAAAAAAAGGCAATTCAAATGTTATCACTTGTAGAGCAGCACCAAGCTAGGCAAGGAAATTTTGGTAGTCCAAAGATATTGGAAGTCTACTAGATAGGACAGGGAGAATATAATCTATGGATCAGCAGTCATAAGCCCAGTGTGTAGTGAGCTGCTGACTCACACCAGCTGGCAAGTGTGAGAGGCATGTGACCATGACAATAGGATTTGAGTGTGGAAAAAGGAATGTGAGCAACTGTGGAAAGTGTGGGGTTCAATTTTTCCCCTATCTACCCCTCCTCCCCATGGACTGCCTGCTTCAGAAATTGGTGAATGAGCAGCGGGGGGCGAGGAAAGAATTTCAGCCATTTTGAACCACTTTTTAGGGTGGTGAGGTTTTGAAGGTATCTATCCATGAGATGATTGGGGGAAAACTGGGAAGTGTAGGGTGCACAGGGATGCTACATGCAGCCACAGGCTGCCCAATCCTGGCCTTGTCCAACATCCATTAAGCAAATTACTGACTGGGGTGGGTATGGAGGTTAGGCATTCATATACTGTACAAAAACTTATGGTAAATGCTGATTTCAAGGTACTGGTGCTTACCTTTTAAGACCTAATCAACTTCAGAGACAAATGTCTGCAGGAGTAACTTTCTCTATATCAGCCTACCCATGACTTAGGACTGCTAAAGGATTCTTCTTCAAGTATCTTGGGTACAATTTGTACCAATGAGGCAGTACTCTTCTTATTTATGCTGTCCCAACTATGGAATACCTTCCCCACATAACTGTGACTGGTGCCAACACTGCCACGGTTGTGATACCAGGTCAAAATCTTTCTGCTCCCCAAGGCATCACAACTGGTTGGTGTCTGCTTTATCACCTCTGCTGCCTTCCTTGTTTGATAATGACTATGATGCTAATATTGATGTGTTTTTGACATTTCTGTTTTGATTATATTTCTATACCACCCTGGTATCTGCAAGCCTGAAAGACAGTTAAAAGTGCTTTAATAAACAGAATGAATTAATAATATTAAAGTTCCAGATTAAAAAGCGTTTGGGTTTCATCTGGAACAGACACAATCATAAAAAAAGATAAAGCACTTATCCACGGATGATAAAGCACTTACCCAGTGACACCCCACCACATTTAAATGCATGTTTACTGTATGCAGTCAGCACATATAGATCTGGCAGGGCTGGCCTAGGCAGGGTACCACTGTTAGTATGGCAAATGCTACATATGAATATGCCAGTCCAAATAAACCCAGCAGGAGTACATATGGGTATGAGGCAAATGTCCTGTCTCCTTTGTCCTTTATTTAATACCATCAACGGTAACTTACAATATCATTAGTAAATTCAATATTTGGAGTGGTTTCTGGTGCTGTCTGTTAAGCGGAAAACCACCGCCCATCAGTGTCAAGTGCGAAAGGTGCACCCAAGCCTCGCACTCAAGGACTGCCCAGCCTGATACCTCTTTGTGTTCAGGTCTGAACAGCCAGGGAGATCTCTGAATCAAGCTGGGGCCAGGACAAACGAGTCTGCCTCAGTTCTCCCTCTCTGAGAACACAGTCCTTTCTCACTCTTGTCCCCCCTTGGCTTCTTCCTTTCAGGACTCACCCCCTTTACTGCCTTCCCTAAATCTGCCCTTCTCTCAGATGTAAGGATCAGCAGTGATTTATATTTTCCAAAGCAGGGTACTGTTGGCATTAAGGTCAAGATGAATTGGTAGCGTGTATATTCCAGAATTCTGAATGAGACTCCATGACACTGTTTAACGGAACACAGAACTTCAAACATTTACTGTAACACTGTTGCTTTAAATGTGTCTTGTATCTAAATGTTTATAAATGGCACACCATTCTTCTCTTTCTCTCTCTCTTTCAATTCATTCACTATCTCTCGTACACCCAATTTCTCAGTTCTCTCTCCCACAGAGCTCTTCAAATCTCCATCCATCCCCAAACACACCACAAATCATAGTCCTCTTCAAAACCACTCCAGACAGCTAAAATATATTATTTTTCCTCTTTCCACCAGCCCATCCCTTGGGCTATCCAAGGTTCCATTTCACCAGCCAATCAGCTTAAACACTCTCAGTTGCCGAGGAGGCTCTGTCATCAAGATCCCCTCCCATCAAGTTCGTCACACTGTTCTCTAAAAATTTTTTGCCTTTAACATATAAGATTCAGCTACATTTTTCCAAGACACTAAGAGAAGTACCAATGAGAAGTAACCATTGTGGGCTCAGGAGTTCACTGGCTAAAGGTTTGATCAGCACCATTATCTTCTCTATAGAACCTTAGTAGAGAATCTCCAAACATTTACCGAACAATCAAAGGATATGGTTGAATGGCACTGTTGTGAAACAAACTGACCTGAAGTCTGTGAGAACCTGATCCAAGGAAGAAGTTTGGGGCTCCAGCGCACATGAAGGGAAGCATCTCAACATCTCAGACACCTAACCTGGAGCCCCAGATTAGTCCTTCCATCACACACTGCAGATCCAGATTTTACCTCTTCAGATACACACATGGAAGCATCATGAGGTAAGGTAGGAGGCAGAGGAGGATGGCTCATGTGAGTCAACACCCTGGTCATTATCCTCTAGGACCACAGTCTGTACAATCATGCCCCACTGAGCCAATGACGAAACTAGATAACAAATTTGAAACAAATTTGCATGCTCACAAATCCAGCTCTAGACAATAGGGGGGAAATGTTGGCTTTATTAGAAATTAATTCAACTGCAGTATGCACAAACGGACAAAAGCAATGAGTTGGCAGTTAAAATTTTCAAGGTTAATTAATCAGCATGTCCATCTTAGTAACAAAAATGTTCAAATCTTCATGTGGATTTTGTCAGAGAAATTTTAAAAATAAGTTAAATAAAATAATTTATTTAAGTTAAAAAATAAAAATAAGCATTATGTGGATGAGCTTCAGGGGTCCCATGAATTGGCAGTATTTGTTTCTCTCTCTCCTTGATTTCCTTCTTATTAGTTTGAAAATTATGTTTAAGACCATTTTTCTGAAGATGGGTTTCATAGTTTTCACTAGATTCTCAGAACCATCTTTTCTGAATAAGCCACCAGGTAAGGTAGGCCAGTATTATTAAATCATATCACAAGATATGGCTTGTAGTAGTGTGCAAAGCCACCAGTGATAGCAAGCCTTGTTTTATTAACTAGTTACAAATCACAATCTGAACCAATGATTCATGATTGGCTTATTTAAATCATGGCTTACTGTGACACTGCTTCTTCCTAGCTAGTTTTCTCAGTAGTCTGACCTGATCATGGAGTCGGCAAAAGGAGCAGAAGAGACACAAGGCACAAGTGGGAAGGCAAGCTATATTATAGTTAACACAAAACATAGTTTATTGTCACACACAAACACACCAATTGTTTTGATAGCTGAGATTCAATGCCAGGGCTTCCAGACTCAGAGCTCAGCTCTCTAGAACATGAAACATTCCAAGTTTACAAATACAGGAGCAACAACCACTTCCCTTTGAAGGCTGTATTTATTCCAACTATAGCAATATATTTAAACTGCAGTTATATATATTTGCTTTGGCTGCAAAAATTTATAACCTGCTGGTCACCTGATTTTGTCAGCAGATGTGCAATCCCTCAGTTAGTAGAAAAGTAGAAGAATTAATCTCTTCCTTTCTCCTGCTCCACTGAATGCTAGCTGGGGATTTTTCCACAGCAAGGTTAGTGTTGGTAAATTCAATCAAATTAGACATTTTCAAACACATTTTATTATTTTCTAATAAAATAATTTATTTTTAGCTTAATTGATTGACTTAAATTGCATTTTCAGCATTACTTAATTCTAGAATTAAGAATCAATCTGGTATTAATTAATTAAATGGAGACCAATGCATTTTATACTCCCCACTCGACTGTTTAATCAGTGGAAATAGCTATAGGAATCTTTATTTTTCTTCAGAATTAAAGTACCATAGTTTAGTTAATTCCCAGATTAAAACATTTTAAGGGAGGCTTAAGGCTACTGTGCTCTACATTTGACCATCACTGAAGCTCCTCATCTGTCCTAGAACTTTTGGATTTTGAAGCTCTTAGCTTTAGACACGTTTGCTAGGATTCACATGGGGATTGGTTAGTTAAAGAAGGTTAAATTAGATACAAGAAATCAATGGGAAAGGATGTTAATGGTTTCTGGTGGGGTGGATGAGAAATTAGTTTTTTAAAATTAATGCAGCTATTTCCTTCTCTCCCAAGAAAAAGGAGGAGGGTAAAATCATGTACAGCATAGCATATTTAAGCTTCATTCTGGTGCAGGCTTTTAATTTTAACCTAAATGGCAATTTAACATAAGCTTAATAGTTAAATCTCCCTTCTCCCAGCATAAATATAATTTAATTAGATTTTTCACTTTTTAACAATTAACTAAATGAATAACTTCTTCCTAGCAATTTTCCTATTTTTGAACCCATTCACTGCAGAAAAGTAGCAATGAAAAATACTGAAGTTAGTTGCTGCTATGCATCAAAGCAGCTACCTGCAGTTTTGGACTCTCTGGCTGCAATCCTGCATAGTACTTCTGCATGGGGAAATATTCTATGCTGAGCTATTTATCACTGTACTTATCATACTGCAGCTGAAGCCATCCCTTTCATCATGGTCATTCATGCCTGTAGGAGAGGAGCATATTGACATAATCGGGGATCCTTCAGAAGTCTCATCAACTGAAGTAATAATCTCATATCAGGCTATATGGACATAGGCAGATGCTTCTGCAATCTCCCTGCTCTCCTTTAGGCACAAATGGCCATTGGTAGGGGGCTTCAGATGCTCTGTGGTAGGTCCAGAGAGGCTTTGCTCACTGCAGAGGGAGGATGGGGAATACCAATCTCTGCAGTAGATAAACATAGACATTCGCAAGCATAGGGTTAATTTACACCTGTATGTGCCACTAACAGAATGCCAGCCTCTAAGTGGAGAAGTAGAGGAAGGAGCAAGCTTTTTTTCTGCTGCCCTATAGACTAGGACATGGAGCAATGACTTCAAGCTACATGAAAAGATTCCGCTTAAACATTAAGTAGAACTTCCTGATGGAAAAAGCAGTTCAACACTGGAACATGCTGCTTCAGAGACTAGTGGTGTCTCCCTCTTTGGATGTTTTAAAAAAGAGGCTGGGTGGCCATCTGTCTATAGTGCTTTGATTGTGTCTTCCTGCATGGCAGAGGGATGGACTCCGTGGCCCTTATGGTCTCTTCCAGTTCTATGATTCTAAGATACAGAAATGAGGTTACAAAAGGCAGTGGAAAAATGGAGAGAAAGGGTGAACAGGAAATGGTATTTCAAAAGTAAAGGTAGCTGGTTCCTCCTCCCCATACCTCAAAACAGGGACAGATTTAGTGGGATAAATCATGACTAGTACTTTCTGTTTCATTGTGGCAAGGCTTTTACTTCAGATATCTAACTTCAACTTAAACAGAGATCTAGAATCAACTTAATGGTTAAGTGTTTTTTCCATCTAACAGAAATGTATTTCCTTGGATTTTTTTTCTTAAGCTTTTAAGCTAATAAACACATTGCCAAAATTCTACTGGCTAGTTCCAACTAGAGCAGACCCATTGTATCAAATGTTGATTAATGAGTCAACACGAAAGCAAATCCTATCAACTGAATGGGTCTCCTCTAGTTCACATTAACAACACAGTCTAGGCCATCAAACCTTTTCCACTACCTTTCCTATCACTAAGTAGAATGGGCAGTTATGAAGCAGCAGGCCAGCCAAGTGGCCATTACACAGTTCCTTCACAAACGGTACATGTGACTTTGCTGCAAATACAGTCTTTGTAAGTAAATTCATGAATTTGACAGTGAGGCTATTTCTCAATCTCTGAGTAACTGCCAAATAAATACCGGTCCTTGTAACAGCATCAGGATGCACTGAAAACTTGATGCTGCACAAAGCAGTCTGAAGTAGAGCTGGCCCTCCTATTAGACAAAATAAAGCAGCCACCTCAGGCAGCAAATGCTGGGAGGCAGTGCTGCCAGCTGTAAGTCTGTTCTACCTGAGCTTCCCAGATGTATGACTTTCCTGAAGGACAGAGCCCTATATGCCACAAAACCTGTCCTAAGTCTAAACTACCATCTCAGTGCTGGTGGAGAAAGCAATCTGGTCCAGGCTGGTCTGTTTGCAGAACAGGCAAGGGACACCATTTTGCCTTATGTCTTGAGCTGATCCTGCTAGTCGTTACGTTTGTTAGTTCTAGTTCAGAAATGGCTTTGAATTTTTTTACTGCAAGTGACCTAAGACTGAGATTCATGTACTCCTCACCTCCTCCGAACTAAGAATCAAAGCAGCAGCAATCTGTTTCTTCATTTGCCCCTTATGTAATTTGCTTCCTTAATGAAACAGAGATTCAGAGACTGAATCCCTGCTGGATCTGCTTTAAACCACATCCTGAAAAAAAAGGCTATATTAAATGCACATTTTTAATTCACTTCAACTTTCAGGTTAGATATGAAAGCTAATCTGTCAGAGTTCCTTAAAGAGCTTAAGAATTTATGAGTATATCTTTCCAATATCCAGATGAATCTACATATTTGGCATCCATGCAAAGGCCTACTAACTAAGGCCATTTCCACACTACACTGTTATAGTGCTATTATTCCACTTTCAACATCCTGTGGAATTCGGGGTTCTCAGCTCTCTGGCTGAGAATTCTAAATGCCCCTCCCTAAACTGCATACCCCAGGATTCCATAGGATGTTGAAAGTAGAATAATAGCACTATAACAGTGTAGGGTGAAAATGGCCTAAGTCTACAAGTGTGTTTGCATGGAATACTTACATTAGCTAAACCTTAGCTACTCTCTCATCGCTATGCCCAATCACTGTACATTCTTAAGCTATATCCCAAGTGCGATCACACACAAGCAATTCAGTACACACAGTCTTTTGGATTTCTATACAGGCTTTGGTTTAAACAGAAGGAAAAAGTCTTGGGACTCCATGCCACCAGATCCTCTGAAGATGCCAGCCACAGATGCAGATGAAACGTCTGGAGAAAATACTAGTAGAGCATGGCCTCAAAGCCTGGAAAACTCACAGCAGCCTAGGTCCTGAGACTTCTTGCCACTAGTTACCATGGAATCATACAGTTTAAGTCATACGGTATGATTGCCAGAGACCCTGTATGTATTAGACATGCTCTGTGTTGGCAGTGATGTATGTGAATGGTATAAGGCCCACTCTCTCAGGACATTCTATTGAAGTGGCACTTTGGCGAAGTGCAAAAACATTCAAAAACAATAGAACATGTATCTGTTGCAAAGGATGGTGATGGTCTTATACATTCATCAGCTTTATATAACAGGGCATGTTCTCATCCAACAGTAACAAGCTGAATTTATTAGGTACAAAAATGCCAGAGAATGGAACTATAGTTGGCCCTCCACATTTGTGAGCTTCACTTTCATGGGTTTGGTTATTTGCAAGCTTCTCTAACTCTTGCCCCCTCCCACCCCAGATGCTTCTTTTCCAGGGGAACCTTCCTTCTCAGTGGCTCAGGGGTCTCAAGGCCCCTTCCTAAACTGCATACCCCAGGATTCCATAGGATGTTGAAAATGGAATAATAGCACTATAACAGGCTAGTGAGGAAAGGGCCCAAATATGGCGGTGGGATCAAGAGAAAGCCCTCTCTCTCAGATCTTAAAAGTTAGGCAGTCTCATATCAAGAGATGCATTCAGATAGTCTGGACCCAAGCTGCATAGAGCTTTGTAAGTCACAACCAGCACTTTGAACCACACTTGGAAATGAGCTGCTAGTCAGTAAAGTTGTTTCAACTTGAAGACCAGTATGATCATTCCCTAGTCCTTCAAGTGGTGTTGGACTGCAGTTCCCATCATCCCTAAGCAGTAGCAATGCTAGCTAGAGACTAAAGGAGTTGCAGTCCATTAACATTTGTAGGGCCAGTCTATTCCCTCCCCTGTAGGACAAGATAGTGGGAGCCTGCTAGAACTCAGTGAAATCAATTTCAAAGTCTGTTGACTTCAAGGAAAAGTATACAGGTGAAAAGAGTTCCTGCTCAGGATCCAGAGTGAATAACAACTATTTCTAACCTGGTGTTCTCCAGTTATGTTAACTATAATTCTCACTATCCCAGAGGTAGCTAAACTGGCTGCATACCTTCCAACTGTGCTGATTTGGCAGTCCTGATAAATTCTCCTCCATCTCACTTTTGCAGCTATTATAAAATGTTCCACTTTTTCCTCTCCCCATCTCTTAAGCCTCAGCTTACCTCAACTGCTGCAAAGTCAGTTTAAAGTGCAAAAGTAGTTTATACTCTATTCACAAAGTAATAGGGAGAGGAGAAGACAGCCTTCCCAGTAGGCTCAGACAAAAGTAGATGGCTGTAGCCTCTCCTAGCTTTTCTGTTCTTCCTCATTAATAACTTTTACCATCTTTACCATACTCTATGATTCCATTTATGAAATAATGGAGGATATGTGGCTGGGGACTGAGGGAACTGTAGTCCAACACAACCGGAGGGCACAAGTTTGGAGGGGGCTCATGGAAGAGAATGGGATGGAAGGAGGAGTGTCCATTTGGCTTAAATGCTCTCCTAGAAGAAGAGCATCTAGAAAAATCATGTATTAATACTGTCAGTGTTATATAATGAAATGTTTAAAATAACAGTGTTTTTGATCATAGGAGTTCTGTCATAATGCATCACAATGCAACCTTTAAAAAGTAATTTCCTACTGCAAGTAATCCACAAGTAACCCAGTTTCTGCTACTAGTAAAGTAACTATACAGTTCTTTGCTCAACTGGAGATATCTCTTAATACATATGTTGGTAAACTCCCCACACAATTAATTTTATGGGCAACAATGGCCCAGAAAAAGTGCCAATACTGATCAGCATTTTAATTTTGTCCAATCAGCTGAATAACTATTTTGTCAAGGACTTGGCAACACAGTTGTGACACAGGGAAAAAGAAACCAGGACAGCTAAAATTGATGCTAAAAGCTTTTATCTGAAGACTACTGTGGGAGCCTCATCACCTTTGTAATTTCTTTCAAGGACAGGAAACCACAGATGACAAACAAAAAAGTAGAAATCTGTGCCATTGAAAATGGTGAGTTTGCTACAAGTTTTTTTTTTTTAATGGAATATTGGTGTTTGTTTATGGCCTTTTGACTGGAGAGTTGTCTGACCGAGAATTACTAGCTGGTTAGTTTTTTTCAAGAAAAATGTCTTACAAAAGCAGCTGGTAAGAGGCCATCTCTCCATTCCAACTGCCATTGCTCTGGCCCTGTGAGAGAAGAGCAGCCAGCCACAGTGCCATCATGCTTTGGTCCCAGTAACTGATGAGAGGTCCTCCATCCATCCCAAATGCCACTGCTATGGCTTCTCAGGGAAAGACAGGCAGCTAACATCTGCAGGTCCTAATACCTTCTTCCCCACTGCCATCTTTTTTTGATTATAAATGTATTTTTATATTATAAACCTGAAGGTAGGGAACTGTCACATGAACAATCTGTAAACTGCTCTGGAAAACTTTTTGGCTAAAAGGCAGAGTGGAGCTAAATGCAGCAGACCTTCTTCGCT
This sequence comes from Ctenosaura bakeri, assembly GCA_948474755.1. Lineage (NCBI taxonomy): Eukaryota > Metazoa > Chordata > Lepidosauria > Squamata > Iguanidae > Ctenosaura > Ctenosaura bakeri. Next base: position 414,373 of record CAOLHI010001123.1, read on the forward strand.
GGTACATACCAATCTGCAAAACATATAGCACTAATTTATTTAGAAAGCCCTCAGTACATAAAGAAAGACATGGTAGAAATATATTAAATAATAGATGGGGCTCTTCTAGATTGCTCTAAAGAAGTGCGAGTTCTCAAAATCTAGCTCACTGGGTTCTGCCAAGTTTTTCTGGTTGTTGTTGTCACCATACCAACCCATTCCAGTCTTTTGGAGTGCTATTTGTAGTGATTTCTTGGATTCATCCAAATCTTAGTTTGAAGAGCTGGGTCCATATCTTAAAAGGCAAAGTTTCCCCTCCTGGAATTTGCTTACTTAATTAATTAATTTATAGTATTACAGTGCAAAACTAGTAGTAGTAGTAGTAAAAGAGGAAGACTGCATTACAGATGGATAGACTCAATCAAAGAAGATAATATCCCTGAATCTGCAAGACCCGAGCAGGTCTGTTGACGGGAGGGTGACTTGGACCCCTCATCTGCTGGGTCACCATAAGTTAATGTTGACTTAACAACAAAGTGCAAAACCGCAATTTCACTGATGCACTGATAGACTATGACACTATAGTTCTTCAGAAAAATTAAAAAGAAAGAAAGGGAGAAAGGAAAAGGATATTTTTCCATATGTATAACTACGTCCTGGAATTAAAAAGGAACCAACTTGAGAGCAGGATAAAATTTAGCAGGAATTATCAGAATAGTCTGGGACAACAGAAACATCCTTTGGCCATCTTAATGAAAACCTAAATACTATAATTCCTAGCAACTTCCATATTTGCCCCATCTGGAAGGCCCTCTGGCATAGAGAAAGGGGACAGAAGACAGTTTGATTTTTATATGTGAAATGGTTTTACAACCTGTGCACCCATCTCTACCCATTTCCTTTAGGGTCCAGGGCTCTCTGGTTCAATGCAAAGCTGGTTCCATGTGTGTTGCACTTGTGCAACATCAGTACACCAAAAAAGCAGGAGCGACAGGAGGGAACTAAGGAGGGTTGGCCACTGGTACATGCACTTAAGAACGCCCGTGCCATTTGTATCCTCCATGCCCAGGGAGGAAATAGAGTTCTAGTGAAGCAACTTATCAGCCTTTTTCATGCCACAAACCTTGATAGTAGTGTTATAGGGCTTGAGGAGAAAAATCTCTCTCTGAAGGTTGGTCATGAGCCTTCCACATGCCCCATTAGCATCACTGAGTCTGGAAAAAAAACCCAATGTCATGTTGTCCTATAAGTAAGACTGTGTGGTACAACAGCCTTCTTGGAAATGGCAGCAAATGCTGAAGTTCTTAGTTACATTTTGTCACAGGCTTGGCTATCAAAACAACAACAACAACAACAACAACAACCTCCCCCACCCAACTCTGGGTTGCCACATGACCTGGTTAGGAGGGGTTTACCTAATTTCTGGGACCTTAAGGTTCTGCTCATAAATTTTAAGGGATGGGATGATGCTGACCTGGTAATCCTATTTGGAGATATACATTTGAAAATGCCTATAGAGGAATTTCCTTACATGGCTCTTAGGTTTTACTTGCATGTTATCATACAAAGACAATAAAATGAACGGCGTAATTAGTAGAGACAACACATTACTGACCCAGCTTTTGCATATATCAACAACATGAGGACAACATGTCTTGGATGCAGACAGGCAAATTTCCGGTTATTTTATTTTTGCAAAGAGAAGGGGGAAGAGGAAGAATATTAATTTCTCTCCTGAAATCTTCTACATAGTCTTCAGTACCCAAAGATATGCCTATTAAATTCTATAGCCCTTCCTTCAAGGCACATTATAAAAACCCATAATCATTATGGAATGCATGTCAGATCTGATCCACTCTTCCTATTTCAATCTAAAACTAGAAATTAATTTGTACCAGCAGATTCTCCTCAGTGGAATTCTGCATCTGCGTTGACCATGAGTAGTGAGCAAAATGGCCACACAGCTTGCATTGATTTTTCTACACATTTTATGCATTTCTTTCTTTCTTTCTTTCTATATAGTCAAAGAAGTTATCTTATATAGTAAAATATATAGACATGGTTAGGAAAGTCAGAAATCAATCTAATCTTTTTCTTCATCTCTGATAGTTCTTTCTTTCCCCTTTTTTTCCCCTTGGCTTGTTTATATTGAAAATTTTCATGTTTCCGTGTGAGTATACACACACACACACACACACACTTTCCAACACGAGGTTTCTATAGCTTCCACTCACTAATTCAATGCAGCACTAACCCAATTGAATAGAGCAGAAACAATCCTTTCACGAGGCTTGCTTTGTGGTCAGAAATGACTCTGTTCCCCAAGCACAAAAACAGCCATTCAACATGTTGCCAGTAAAGATCTGGTGTTCATTATCGCCTTTTGGCCAGTGTTGTGCTGAGACACTGTTCCATTTATGGCTGCATACAGAATGCTGACAGTGGACAAAATTCATTCTTGCAGATGAGATGCTGCACATTGCAAACTGGGATGGTGCCAGGAGATTATGACTAACTGCTTAACATTTACAGCAAAGTATTAATCCCAAGGGGTCTACAGATTCATATACATAGAAAAAATGATATTGCCTAATACTGAAATGAAGCCATCTCTGAGATTACACAAACAGCAAAAGCAAAGAACTGAGCATTCTGTTGAAATTAACTAAGATACAACATGATCACAACAATATCTTTTACTGAAACATCCATCAGAGAACGGTACAGAGCTGAGGAAAGAATTAAATTTTCATGGACATGGTCAGCAGCAGAATCAAAGACATGTGAAACACAGATGTTTGCATGCTTGTACCCCAACCTAAGCTGTGCCAGTAAATGATAATATTAAACTTCAGAGTTGCACACTCTAGATATAGCTGAACTCCAACTGCCATCTGCCCTAGCCAATATTGCCAATGATCACTGGTTTCAACAGCCTCTGTAAGGTCTGATGTTACCCACTCTTGTCTTAACTAAAGGGTCATGATCCAACCAACTATATTCACTGTTTTCAATTAGAAGTTAATACAATCACTTAAATCTCTGTCATTGAAAAAAGTGGGACCAAAATGCTTCATTCCAGCTGGATCTCAAACACTCTCTGATCATTTATGATCAATAAACTGTAACTGTCAAATTAAAAATTCACAACAAGAATTCTTAAGGCAGAGGTTTAAAATCTTTTCCATTTTGAAACTTCTGACTGAAGAAAAGACCAAGAATCTTGTTTAGAGGAAATCTACTCTGGCATAATTTCACTAGGCTGATAGTTTTATCAAATTAGTTCATCAAAATTAAAGAGCTCAAGGGACTTGTGACAAAGAAACATTGGCTTTACCTGTGATATGTTCACTTCCAGCAGTAAAAGATGAACACCCTTTCTCCAGTGGGCGCTGTCTGGTTTGGTTGCCCCGATGGATCACAGTGACTATGAGTGCTTTTACCTGTTCCCACAGCTGAAGCATGGCTTTAGCCCCCTGCTTTTCTGCTCTGGCATGAAGGAAGGAAGGAACTTCAGTCCACCCAACATCCCTGAACAGTTTCTTCCTTTTGGGTCTCCAAGGTATTTGCAGCAGGACTGCTCCTATTTTGTCCTCAGCTCAGGGAGAAGCAATCCATCTCAGGATGTTCAGCCCTTCGGTGCTTGGAAATGGCTTGTAGCAACGTTAATTTGACCTGGTCCTTAATGTAGCTAAACTACATCCCGATTAAACTAATCTCTAAATTCATAACTTCTAGTAATAAGGATTACAAATAAATAAATAAATAAATAAGTAAGTAAGTAAATAAATAAATCTGGCAACTCTTGATCACTAGAGCAATTTGATTGTGACATAATTTGAAGATACGGTGATTACAAGGTTCATTATTGTTGTTGTTGTTGTTGTGTTGTTGTTGTTGGTAGTGGTGTGGCTTCAACTCATTTCTGACTTATGGTGACCTAAGGTGAACCTACCTACCATGGCTTTTTCTAGTGGCTGAGATGCTCCCAAGGTCACTCAGTGACCAGGAAATCGAACTCTGGTCTCCGGGGTTGGAATCCAATACTCAAACCACTACACTACACTACACTGCTAGCTGGGTCTAAATTGTCATTGATTATTATTATATAGACTCTGAAGATAATATAAATATTGGCTACACTAATGCAAAATTATGCATCCTGAAAGTGCCATTCAATTCAGTGGAGTTTTAAGTGTGCCTGATTCAACAGGCATGTGGACACCATGTACCAGTCACTCTAGGTTGTCATATCTCAGCAGTGCACTAAGTAATGAACAGTTCAGTAAAGGATAGAACTGTCCCACCACAAGTCAGATGATGCTGCATGGCTAGGAGAGCAAGACAGATTAAACATTCCCAGGGTGTGCTTTTTTTAACCTTGTCCTTTCTTTCAATCAAAGCAAATCTCCCACTTTGCCTTGCTTGCACAGTTCTTCCATCAATCCAAGAGCACTGCAGGAATTATTCATCTGAATGCTGGCAGGTGCCGCTTCATTCACTGGATAAGCAATCAAGAAACTGCCAATCAGAAACCAGAAAAGGATGCGTATGAAAAGAGATTCCCAGATTTGGTTCTCAGGCTGCCACCAAATTGCTGCAAGGTTTTAAAAGTGTTTTGATGTTTTCATTTTACTTTTGAAAGAATAACAAATATAAAATCAAATCACAGCAGAATAAATATGCTCTGAAGAAATTAAGGGACCTTGCTGAATCAAAGCATGTGAGTTGGTAAGGCTCTACCCAGAGTAACCTCTAATGACATGAAATTAAAGGGAATTATCTAATTTAAAAAATAACTCCAACTTTATTAGACCTCTCGCTAGCCAGTTTTTATATATTAATTTTCCCATAACAACTATCTTCCAAACTATGTTTTGCTAGACTACTGTCTAACTGTACACATGAACACTGTTTTTCGAGTGTCTTACCATGTTTGTTTTGGTGGCCACTAGTGTATTCTTGAGAATCCTGCTGATATTAGACTGGGTTGCAGGGTTTTTAAATATCTGAAATGAACGTAGAGAGAGAATTCCAAGACTCTTGCCCATGTGAAAACATCTCTGCCACATATACAATTACGTCCCTCTCACTTAGACCTTGGAAAAGTTATCTTTCTGGATTACAACTCTCAGAATTCCTGAGCCACTGGCTGGGAAACTCTGGGAGTTGCAGTCCCCTAAAATGGCTTTTCCAAGCTCTGCTTTCATTGCACATAGACCCCTTCAGCACACTTAAAATAGATCTTAATTATTATGATATACTGATGCTCTCTGAACTCAGCTACCATTCTCCTGCTTCCTTAATTTGCCCCTGTGGTTCTCCTGCAATTTAAGAAAACACAGATGCAAGGTTACTTGGGTCCTAACAACTCAGTTCACTTGGTAGAGATACAAAAAGCAAGGCTCAACACTAGAGATTTGCTACCACAGGTATCTCATACCCCACAAGTGTCCCTGTTTGGTAGGGGCACTCCCAATTAATTTTCTATTATCTCACTTTTTCAGCTGCTTTAAAAATATCCCAGTTTTTCTCTCCTCCTCCCACCTTCCCCCATTGATCCCAATTTGCCTCAATTGATACACATGGATTTCAAAGTGCAAGATGAGTTTGCACTCAATTCTCTCAGCAGGAGGGAATGAAAGGAGGGGAAGAATCTTGCCCTTCCCAATAGACTCAGGCAAAAGTAAATTGCTGCAAACTCTCCCAACTGGTGTATTCTTCCTCATTAATAACTTCTGCCATCTTCATCTCATTCTGATGTTGCTTAGCCACAAGCATCCCAGTTTTCATCTGTTTAATATTGGCAGTATTGTGTCTGTTGTAGTCTTCCCCATCCTGGCTGTAGAATTATGAAAGCTGTAGACCAGTCTAGCTGGAGAGTACCAGGTAAGGGCAGACATCGGTCTCCAATCTAGTGCTCTCCAGATATGTTGGTCAACAGATGTAATTCTACACCCAGGATGAGAAGGCCTGAAACCTTGTTGTAATATATTTTATATGCTGTGACAAGAGGAGCACATTGTAATATGTTTTAATATATTGTAATGGGAAGCGTATCACCCCAGGGCAGCACACCCTTCTGTAGCAGCTCTGAATTAAATGGGAGCTTTCCTGATGCTGCACTCTGTTCCTTCAGAGATTTGCACCAGCACAGCTTCCATTCAACTTGCAGCAACTGTGGAAGGAATGGCAGTAAGATCAGGAATAGACGTAACCCCCTCTAGTCAGACCCGTACAATTTGTGAGCAACCATGCCAGAAAAAAGCCCACTATGAATCTTGTCTCCCAGTTTTGAAAAACCCTACTCTCCAAATTTGGCAGTCCATGCAAACGGTGAAACCAGGAGATCCTCTCCAAGGCTGTTATAGACAAGCTTCTTGCATTTGACTTGATGGGTTACAAACAGCACAACTGTAAGCACAAAGAATTTCCCTCCCTGCATGAAAAGCCTTTCTACTGAGCTGTCAAAACCATACATGAGTTTTCAAAAGCTAACTACATATCAATTTATTGTCAAAATAAATATTGGACCACCTGGTTACATGTGAGGTTTTGATGATAACACTGATTGTATATTATATTGATAATATTTTCTCTCAAGTGAGCACAAAAGAGGGGAAAAATCAGTGCTTAGGAATTTTCTTTAATGTATTGCCTGACACCCAGAGGCGTAGAGATTATTCACAGCATTACCATCTGTCACAAGGGGTGCTTCAATTAAAATCTTATTCAAAATTTGCATTCTAAATACAGTCTTCATATGAAAAAAACAGGGGAAAGCTTGGTAATTCCATCAGGAAACAGCGAGTTCAATTTTTAAATAATGTTACTTTTCTTGCTTTCAGATAAAACTACAAAGACCATGTTTCCCCAACATGGGGCCCTCCAGATGTATCTGGAGTACAACTCTCACCACACCCACTATGGCATGGCCATATTGATATTAAATTTTTAAAAGAAGCATCTTGAGTACCATTAAATTCACAAAAAGGCATATCTGCCATTCCTGGAGGGAAGATATTAATCAAACTCATGCCAGAGGTTCAACTAAATCATAATAAATATGTGTGTGTGTATTTGAAGTCTCATAAGTCATGAGAACAGATAACATAATCTTGAAATAGATTATAAATAGGCTATGCTGCCCAGGGAGTTCTCATGAAACATATCTGAAAGGCACCAGGTTGGGAAAAGCAACAAGGCCCAGATACCACTGCATTGCTGAGCCATTTCAACTTCTAGTAATTTTACGAGATGCCTTGAGTTGCATGGAATCAGCATTCAGGTTTTTAAGATGTGGGTCTCCAGGACATTTTGCAAGGTGAAGTACCCAAGTACTTCCTTTGTTCCAGAAAAAAAAATTAAAAGCTTTGCTGTCCATTCATGCCTTTATCTATAGCCTTTACCAAATGCCACTGATGTAATGCCATCTAAACAGCTAATTTATCATGACACATGGCTACATATTTCTCTAAAAAGAAAAATCAGAAGCAGACTGAGAGTGGAATTGAGTTTCTTGCAAAAAATCTATAATCATTTGTATGTTTCAAGCAATCTTTTGTGCACTTATTGTTGACCAGCACTGGAGAGGAGTCATGAAACACACACACAAAAATGTCCAGAAACACAATCAAGTGAAACCTTTTCCTAAAGAAGATGAAAAAGCCATAGGCATCTCAAAATGCATGTGCATTTAATTAAAGTATGATATGTAAATATTTATGGGCCAACAGTGAAGCTGAATTAAAAATAATAACTCCCAACAGAGCTGCTTTGGTTGGTTTTAAAACTAGTTGGGTTGCAAGAATATATTAAAGAAAAACATAGCCAGAAGATAGAGTTAGCTTACAAGAATATTTCTCAGGAGCAAAGTAGAAAACCCATGCATTTTAGTGTACCTTTAGGGTAGAAGGAAATCATTCTCCTCTCTGCAGTTTCAGACTGGCAGAAGCCTGAGTAAGAAGGGCAGGCAGGCCAAGCAAGATGCAGGATGGAATAAATAATCTAAAAGAGGATAACCCCAAGAGGTATAGAAGAGAATCCTCACCTGCCAAATGTCCTGACACAGGACCACTGATGGGCCAGTTAAAATCACAATAATATCTATATGAGAATCACAGAGGAAATTATTTACTCTGGGTTTGTGGGGAAACAAGGCAGATGGAGAAGAGAGACATCAAGGTCATTCTGAAGCATAGTGAGTGGGTAGGAAGACTGGGCATGTTTTCCAATAGCTCTAATTACAAAACCAGCATCCAAGGAGGGTAAAAGCAGCAATAGCTGAGTCAGGCTGCTCCCAATGACTCTGCAATCTGCTAGACGCATCACAAACAAGTTGTCTGGGAAGGGAAAGGTTCTGACAGATGCAATTTTTTTCTCAGGCCATTGCTGTCTGACCTCTTGACTGCTGTCTGCAGTCAGAAGGCTCAGGGGAGAATGGATATTTTCCATAGATAAAGAAGGAAAATGTTCTCTGTCATTCAGGGCTTTATCCTCTGTCAGACTAGAGAGCAATCACTACAGAAGCATTTATGCTCAGAGTCAAGCATTTCGCCCAAAATGCATGCAGATGAAATAAGCCAAATGGACTGCTTCTCCATTTAGCTGGTTGTCTAAAGCAGTGGTTCCATAACAAAGTCCTTAGCTGTTTAACTATAAATATCAGAATCCTTCATAATTTGACACGCTGTTTAGAATTACAGGAGTTGTGGTGTGACAATAGCAAGGCACCCTAGAAACTAGTATTTCTTAAGCTATCTGATGTCAGGGACCAGCAATATTTTTTCCCAACGTGCCAGAGACTTGCAGTGTATTTGTCCTCATTGGCTACCACTGTTTTTTTCTCTCCTAGAAATTCTCTAAGGACTGGCAACCAGTGGCTTAGGAACCAACACTAGTCCATGGATCACCACTCTGAGTAGCACGTCACCAAAAAAACCAAACCAGAAACTCTAGTTCAATGCTGGAAAATGTGTGGCCATCTAGATGTTGTTGTACTGCACCTCCCTTGCCAACATAGCAAACAATGAGGAATGTAGGAGTTGCAGTCCAACAACATGTGGAAGACCGCCTGTATCACCACCCCTGCTTTGGATCAGTGGGAATGAAGGGGAACAAAGAAGCAAAATGTCTTTGGGAAAAGAGAAGGTGGGAAAATGAAAGTCAACACAGTTCAGTTGACAGGAACTGGACTTCAGTGTGAGTCCTGGTCAAAAATCTCTTTCTGTCAGAATTAAGCCTCCAGGCTAGCTTTTTCTGTTTCCTTTCATATCTCAGCTGCACTTGGTGTTTGCAGCCTGACTGACTGTTGAGATTATACAGCTAGACTCCTGGGAAATTCAGAGTGACTTTAGAGAAGATGTCGCAGCCTCTTAGGTCACATGGCTGTGGTTTAATGCCTTAAGGCTGTTCTTAGTCATCTGGTTCTTGATTTCCTCTTGATTACCAAAACCTTGTCTAATCTGCTTGACCTATTTCCCTATTGGCCAAACGGTCTTGGAGGGGGTATTGTGTCCATCAGATTGTTGCTTGGGTTTCTGCTATAGGCTTGGTCATCCAGAGATCAGTTCTGATAGATAGGGCCAGCCCCTTTTGCAGAGTGGGCAAGTGCCTCAGGCAGCAGATACTAGAGAGCACCAGTGGCAATCTCTCAACTGCTTTTGAACCCTTAGTATTTACACTATTGTGGAGACAAGAGGTATGCATACCACACAAGCTGCTGATGGGCCCCCTAAACTACCTTTGTGCCTAAGCAGAGGACCCTATCCTATCCCTAGTATTGAAGAAAGATTCAAGTGTGAGCCTAGTCAGCTTTTACAAGTGGACTGGGGAAGAATCCTTCAACTCAGGTAACAAAACATACTAAGCCAGCCCTTGTGCAAAATCTCCTATGGGCCTCATTCCTAATGGAACATCTGGGTCATGAGTGAGAAACATGTGGCCTTCAAGATACTGTCTGTCTTCAAGTCCCAGCAGGCCTAGCTAGCACAGCTAATGATGGTGAATGTTGATGACTATGCTCCAATAATATAAGGAAGGTTGCATTATTCCCACCTTAATCTATGCTCTGGCTCAGGGGAAGAATCCTACCAGCAGCATGTTCTCATTACCATGTATTCTGGCCTTTAAAAAAATCACTGTTTTTGCAGCTTCCCCTCTGTGAAAAAGAGATAATGTAGGCCTACCTCCCAGAACCATTGGGAAGACCAACACAATATAGATGGCAAAGAATTCTGCAAATTCAAATTAAAAGTGGTAGATAAAAGGAGACAGAATGGAAGCACTGATTATCACGCTAACCACACACATCATCTGCCTTCCAAAAGGCCTGCAGATTTGCTGTGTACAAAAGGCAATCTGTTGCCTTAGCAAGCTCTCCTGGTAAGCAGTCTCTGTTCTGCCACCCAAAAGCAGGTTGGCAAAATCCTGTGTCATGTTTGGTTGTCAGCAGATGAAGCATGCTGTTCAGATGCCATGAAAGCAAGGCAGCCATGGCGTGCTACCTGTAGCCCGTCAGGACCTATTAGCCACTGCACAGCTGAATACTTACCAGGAAAGAGTTCTAACATGGCCAGCAGTAGCAAAGTCTCTCCTATTCCATATACCGTTTCACACTTAATTGGAATAAATCCATAGGAATTCTAAGATCTCTATGCAGAAGTTTGTGGATTCCTTCTCCTGCAATGTCAAATTGATGTGCTGAAAAAATGCTTGCAACAGTGAGAGGTGGCACCTAATATTAAGTGGCAGGAGCCAACTGCCTCAGGCAGCTGATTCGCAGTATCCTGAAAGAGCCTGTAACTGTTGGCTGTTTTATTTCTTATAATTGTATATTTACTGCCAGGGATGGGAAGAGGTGCTTGGGGGACTTTATGCCTCAGGTACCCAAATAACTTGGCTGGCTTTGGGTGCTATGTACCTTGACTTTCGCATATGATAAATGCCATTTGCTGTTCTGCCTCAGGCAACCAAATCAGCAGCCTGGAGAGGCTAGCATTCTGAATTATATCTCCCAGAATCCAACAACTACCATGGTCAATGACCATGCTAAGGTAATCTGGGAGTCATCAGTCTGAAAGGTAACTTTTCTGACAAAAAAAATCTTAGGTTGGCCATAGTGGCAATGAAACCTTCCCAAATTTGACTACTGAATGTTTCTCTCATACACACAGTGCAAAAGAAAACTCAGGATGGAATATTCTGGCTGGATGAAAGGAGCAAATTAAAAACTAGTGTAAAATAATAATAATAAAAAAGGAAACAATTGCACAGGGGCAAGAGTTCCACATTGCCGGAAATGAACAAGCAAACATCCCTGTTTGTTTTCTGGTTCTGCCAACAATAGCTGAGCTGAGATGTACATTTTCTTGTGTCCTTGCAATCATAACCTATGCTGGGGCTCATCATTTGTATTCTGTATGGTAACCAGCAGTATTTTTCGATGACTCAGAAGCTTCACACCAAAGGCAGCTTCCTCTCAGCTGACAAGGAACATGTCTCAATATCAAAATTCTTTGGTGGGGTCTCAGCTAAAATTTAATGTCAGTTTACATTTAAAATCCTGTACTGAGAAGTCCCTAGACCTCAGTGGGGTAAGGCTTCAATCAACTGCCTACAGTCTGTCTAGTACATCACTGTCAGGTAAATTAAAGGACTCTGTTACTCTTCAAGGGGAGGTACCTGAAAAATGAGACTCCCTGAACAGCCTCCCTGGCTAGTTCTCAGCCTTATTTGCCCAGATAAGATTAATGGACCTAATACCCTTTGGTCAACCCAGAGTTTTCCAAAGTGGAATATCAACGACATAGAGCAGGTATAGGAATCTTGTGGCCCTCCAGATGTTGCCAAATTGGAACTTCAAGCATTCTTGCCCTTATCTATGCTGGCTAAGGCTTCTGGGCACTGTAATCAAACAACATCTGCAGAGTCACACAAGTCCCATCCCTGGCATATTTCTTACCTAGCCAACAGAACTTGGCAAAGTCACTCTATATTATAACTTCCAAGAGGAGTCTGGGAGAGCTAGCCCAAGTTCTGCAAAGACCTCTAGATGTTGTTGTGACATCAGAGGAAGACCTCTTCCTCCTTCAACATGGTGAGGTCCCTTTGCTTGATTTAATACATGAAGGAAGTTTCTGCCACAACAAGAATACCAGCTGCTGAATGTGGCTCTTTGTCAGCACTTTATCAGACTACTTGTGGGGTTTTGCAAAAGGTCAGCCTGTACAACTTGTAGCCTGCCTTGCCAATTGCAGTCCATTAGCCATGCATGGGAGCTTACAACAGGTTAGATCACTCTTGTTTTTACCACTTGATTGCAAAAAAAAAAAAGTAGTGGTTTTGGGTGGTTACTGAATGGTACAGGCCAGGTAAAGATTAACCCTGGCTTTTCTGCACAGTAGAACATGCCTGGAACACTGCAACTTAGGTCATGTTGCCTTTGCCGAAATGGGACAACACTGAGCTGTGACTCTAAAATGCTATAAGGAAATGTCAGCTTTGGGAAGAAGGGGAGAGAAAGATTATTTCTACTTCTTTAATCCTAGTTTTGCTAGTACTCTTTATAAGTTTGAATGAAGAATGAAATACAAAAGTAAAGGAAGGAACCAAGAAGCCTGCACTGAAATCTGTTGCTTTTAGGTCTTGCCTGGAGCCAGCCTGAACATGTAACCACAGTAGCTATGATTGAATTGCTTTTCCCAGCATTCTCTTATTTGGGCTGCCTAGGGCAAAATGATTGAAAACGCTTGAACAAACAGCCACTGCTACGCAAACCAGCTAGATAGAAAATAAACACACAGCTCATCACCATTTTTCTAATTTTTTTTCCCTCCAAAAATGGCCCAGGAAGCATACGTAACCCTCAAATTGTTTTCTGTTTCTGTGCCTTTTATTCAATTGCCTATTGATATTTTGTTCAAAGAGAAAAGTGCCTACCGTGGATAGGCACCCTCAGCTTCTCTCTCAACAGGCTTGGGGCTTCCAGGAACATAGGGGCCCCAAAAACATTTCACAGGTGTGCACCTCACTCTTCAGACTTGGCAGAGAGCCTCATTCTCCTATTCATATCAGCAGTATATCAAATCATAATGACTGCTATTGGCTCTGTCTTCCCAGTGGCACATCACCATAGGCTGAAAGCACAGTAGTACCAAAGGACAAGAAACAAGGACAGGACTCCAAGAAAGAAGAAGAAAAGGACAAGACTCCAGCAGCATGGCAGCCAAGTCTGAAAAAGGATAATAGGAAGGGGTGGAGCCAAATGAGAAGAGGGGACAGTGGTGTAATAGGTCCATCCCCTGGCAAGAGAGTGGAAGGTGGAGTGAGGGATCACTGTTGGCAAAATAAACCACTACATTCAGACAAAAGCGCATGCACTTACGAATGAAAAGGCACACTCAAGAGTTTTTTATAGAGGGGCTGCTTCAACTCTCCTTTTTACCTTCAACTCCCCCTTTTTTGCCTTCCTCCCTCTGTTGCACATTGCAATCTCTTCTCCTCCTGACGAAGAAGGCAAAAGAAAAAAAAAATGAGGTGTTTCAGTGTTTCTGATAGTACACTGGGCTGTTCTCCACTGGAAAGGAGAGAGAGGAGAGAGTGATGTGGCAGCCAAGAAAGCCAACGCGATTCTTGGTTGCATCAATAGGAGCATGGTATCTAGATCAAGGGAGGTAATGGTACCACTCTATTCTGCATTGGTTAGACCTCATCTTGAATACTGTGTCCAGTTCTGGGCACTTCATTTCAGAAGGATATCGACAAGCTGGAGCTTGTCCAGAGGAGGGCAACCAAAATGGTGAATGGTCTGGAAGCCATGTCTTATGAGGAGCGGCTTAGGGAGCTGGGTATATTTAGTCTGCAGAAGAGAAGGTTAAGAGGGGACATGACAGCCATGTTTAAATATGTGAAGGGATGTCATGTCGAGGAGGGAGCGGGCTTGTTTTCCACTGCTCCAGAGACTAGGACAAGGAGCAATGGATTCAAGCTGCAGGAAAGGAGATTCCACCTGAACCTCAGGAAGAACTTCCTGATGGTCAGAGATATCCGGCAGTAGAACATGCTGCCTCAGAGTGTGGTGGAATCTCCTTCTTTGGAAGTTTTTAAGCAGAGACTGGATGGCCATCTGTTGAGAGTACTTTGATGTGTGTTCCTGCATGGCAGTGGGTTGGACTGGATGGCCCCTGTGGTCTCTTCCAACTCTAAGTATCTATGATTCTAAGAAGGGCAGATGCTGGCTGGCTGGCTGGCTGGCTGTCATCTCTTTTGTCATTCAGCTGCTAAGCCTGCTTCTTGCCTACAGCAGAGCAGCCACATGAAAGACAACATGCAGTCTCAGCCAACCAGCCTGCCTCTTTTTGCTTAGTTCCTGTCATGTCACCATTCCATAATAGGGAGGAGACGGACTGAGCAGCCCTCAAGTCTTTCATGGACCCCCTATGAGGGAATCACAGACCCTTGCAGACTCCAGGTTAAGAACCACTGTTCTAGAGACCACTTGAAGGCTTCTTCTAAACTGCACCCAGATATAATATTTTTAATTTCACAAGCTTTAACTTTTCTTATAATTTCCATTTTGGTGACCATGCTTATAGATCTATAGTTGGTTTTTTGTTTTTTAACACAGTGGGGGTATCTGGTGAGGCAAGCTAATTTGCTTTTCCCCTTTCCCTCTGTTTCGCTTTTCATGATTGTTCAGGGATTCTAGAGACCACTGTTATTTACCTGGCCTGTTGTAGGCAGGCACATGCAAATAGTGTAGGGTCATCTTAAGATAATCCAATTCATTCCAAGCTCAAGTTTTACCGCAGTGCTTACTGCAGATATGCTGCTGCAACCCAGCAAATGAAAGCAAATGAAAGCTTGTGTTTCTCATATCTTCCTTTACCCACCCTCCAAATGCTGTTAAAAATTTCTACCTAGAGAGAGGAGGAAAAGAAGAGGGGGTAGGTGGGCAGAAAAAATCTTTGTAAAAGTCTTTTAGAAGCCTTGTTCAATGAGTTATGCCTGTATTCTAATTTTTACATGTTTTACTGACATGTCCTTTTATCTGAATCTAGTTTAAGTTTTGTAAGCTGAATTGAGTATTAAAGCCGGGGAAAAGACAGTACACAGGGTTGCTATACCACCCAGCTGGGCAGGTTCCACCCAGTATCTAGGCTACCTGGTGCCCATTTAGACCATCCTATGTGCCAAATTCCAAGCTTCTGTTAAAAAAAAGAAGAAGCCTCTAGCTCTTGTAGGAGTGGAGTTATGGGGAACAAAATAATTCTTCTGTCCAAATATTCTGTGAGAAACAAAAAACTGCCTTTGAGAGTGCTTAGCCAGTGAGTGAAGTTTTACACATTTAATTGATTTTAACTGACATTTGTGAACCATCTTGATTCTTTTTTTTATTTAATAATTTTTATTGATATTTTGTACTGACATTTAACTCTCAGTCCACACTAGAATGTTATAGCACTATTATTCCACTTTCAACATCCTATGGAATCCTGGGGTTTGCAGATTAAGGAGGGGCCATAGGATGTTGAAAGTGGAATAATAGCGCTATAACAGTCTAGTGTTGAAATGGTCTAACATATCACCTAACAAAACTTTGACAAGTAGCAGTAAGAAAAGAAAATGAAATTGAACTCACTGGAGGGGAAAAAAAGGAAAACAAAACAGAACAGAAAGGAATATAAGAAAAAGAAAAATATACCTACACAAAGAATAGCAAGAGGGGGAAAAAGGAAAAGAAACCACTTGCCCCCTCCCCTCCCTATAACTTCCCATACTTTTTGCCACCAATTGTTTAACAAAGATCAATATATTTCCCCTCTTTTACAAAAAAGGGAAATCTTCCCTTTTATATATAGTCTCTTATCTCTAAAGTGACCCATCTTGTTTCAATTATCTGGATTATCAATACGATTCTGGAGGAAAGTCCTGGCTTTTGGAGGAAAGTCTTGCTGAAGTCTCTTTTATGCAGATTCTTGCAAAGACTACACAAAAAGCAATTGAGTTTTTGGAGTGAAGAAGGGGGACTGAAATAAAGGAGTAAAACCTGCAATACAACAATCACTATTTAAATTCCGCAACGTCCATTGTTTTTCACAACTAGCTTGATGCAGTTATATTATACATTCTTGTTAAATGTCCAGAGGGAAAAAGGTCAATTATTTATTTATTCATTGAAATATTTCTGCCCTGACCTATATAAAAAGATGTCATGGTAGCATACAAGCAAAATCAATACTATCAACAGGCTAAAACAAATTAAACAAATTAAAACAAAAATAAAAATAATTTAAATAGACATATGAAACACATTAAAACAGATTTAAAAGATTAAAACAGCTCAAAAATCCCGGCTTAGCATTTGAAGTAAATCAATGAGGGCCAAGGGCTTTAATAGCCATATTTTGCTTGGTGACTAAATGAAAGTAACATTGACACCCATCAGGCCACAAAGGGAAGGGCATTTCACAATTGGGGTACCACAGCTGAGAGGATCCTCTCTGACATCTTCACATAATGTACTGACCTCACTGGTAAGACGCAGAGTTTTCCCCTCAGCAGACCTCAATCATTAGGCAGGGACATATAGGGAAAGACACTTCTTAAATCTCAAAGT
This sequence comes from Ctenosaura bakeri, assembly GCA_948474755.1. Taxonomy (NCBI): domain Eukaryota; kingdom Metazoa; phylum Chordata; class Lepidosauria; order Squamata; family Iguanidae; genus Ctenosaura; species Ctenosaura bakeri. The sequence goes on from CAOLHI010001123.1 coordinate 430,970, forward strand.
ATCAAGTCTAGGGGTTTAAATGTCATCACAAGCACCCTCAGTTCAGAAGGGAAGCATTTGGCAGCCAATGCAATTCTTTTAGGACTGGCATCATATGATGTTGATATAATATTCAAATCAGCAATTGCATTTTGCACTACCTGCAACTTCTGAGCCATCTTCAAGGGCAACCTGACACAGAGCACATTTCAGTAGTCTAATCTGAAATTTACCAGTGCATGAACTATTGTGTCTAGATTATATTTATCCAGTAAAGGCTGTAGTTAGTGCAACAGTTGAAGCTAGCATCAAGCACTCTGAGCCACAGCACCCCCTTGAGCCTCAAGTGACAAAGATGGATTCAGGGATATTCCTAAACTATGCACCTGCTCATTTAGCTGGAGTGCAGCCCTGTCCAAGACAATCTGTTTACCCAGTTCCCAGACTTGAGACCAACTAATCAACAGTGCATCCATCTTATCAGGATTCAGCTTCATCCAGGCACTTGTCCACCATCTGTACAGCTCCTGCTGATTCCAATGACAGGGAGAAGCTGAGAGGAGTGTCATCTACATGCTGATGCCATCCAACTCCAAAACTCATAATGCCTTACCCAGTATCTTCATATACATATTGAAGAGCATGAGAGATAAGATGGAACCCTGTAGCACCTAGAGTTTAATAGCAATGGGACTGAACAGGAATCACCTAGCATTACTCTCTGAAACTAGCCCTGCACACAGGAATGGCCACTGTAAGACAGTGAGAGATAGTGGCTCCTACTCCCATCCCACAGAGCTATTCCAGTAAGATGTCATAATCAGTAGCAACAAAAGCCTTTGAGAGACCAACAGCCTCTGATCAACAGGAAAGCACTCCTCTGGTCTTCCTCTGGAGTGGATCATTAGTCAGAGCCACTATGACTGTTTCAGTGCTGTGTCCTGGTATGAAACAAGACTGGAATGGATCCAAATAATCTGTTTCCTATAAGAGTAGTTGAAGTTGTCCATCCACCACATGCTCAAGCATATTGCCCAGAAAGGAGATATCTGAAACAGGGTGAAAGTTCTCATATACTTCTGAGTCATGAGAGGCCTTCTTCAGAAAAGGGTGCACCACAGCCTCCTTCAAAGCAGTAGGCATCCTGACAAAGTGAAGCATTTATCACCCTCTGAACACACCTACTCTGCTAGATCTTAATAGCCAAGATGGGCAAGGATCAAACTCACATGTGGTTGGATCAAGTGATTCAAGTCCACATCATCAGGCTGCAATAACTCAAACTGATCCCAGAAAATCTGACTAGAATGGTGCATAGTGTCAAGTTCTGAGTGAATATCACCAATTGTCTCTTTGATGTCTCTGGCATTTTTTTTCACAGCAGGTAGCTTAGGGCTCCAGTCCTGATATCTCTGGGCATATTCTCAAAAGGCTTCTCGCCACCTAGAATATTCTTTCTGAGTGGGAAGTTGAGGATGCAATCCTAGAAGCTATAATAAATTTCTCTGGGCCAAACTCACTGTTGCATAATAGGCACCACAAAGAGTGCTGCTGCACTGAATATCCAGATGGATGAAACTGGAAGAGATCCATCTGCCAAGTTCATTTGTGTAAGCTGCTGTATGGTTGTCCCCTCCATCCACAACCACGCCATGGATAGTCATTTTGATACAGACTGACCTGGCATTCAGGAATAGCAGAAACAGATCAGAGTTTCATTTACATTTGAACATTATACTTGTTCTCTCATTATGCTTGTTGGCTCACAGATTAGTTAGTATAAAGAATGGTGCCAAGGATGAATCATAGTGGTATAAAAAATACAACTATTTGGGGGCCAAATTTGCATAATAAGAATGCAAATTAATAATATGCATAATTATAATTATTGACATAACATGCAGAATAAATATCCAGGTTTGAGGGGGATGAAATATTGCAACTCTAGATGTTAAGAGACCAGCATGATGTAATGGTTTGAGCACTGGACTATGATTCTGGAGACCAGGGTTCAAATCCCCACTCAGCTATGGAATCTCAGGATGAGAGCCCTGCCCTGTCTGTCTGTCTGTCTATCTTATTGTGTGCTACTGGTTCACCACTGCTGCTGTTTGCTTTGGAGAAACTGTTACAAACTTTCCTGGGACAGCCTCCCTCCCTCTATCGTCTCATTTGCTGTTCCTTTGAAAAAAAAATTGAATGACATCCTCTGAACAACTACGTTGAATGCTTAAGGTATCATGCTTAATAATATCACCGGGCCTCACCCACTATTACATCACCAGGGGATCTCACTAGGTCTCAAGTTTTGGCCATGAAATCACAGGCCCTGGGTTATTCCTGACCAGGCAATCCTAGCCACCCTGGCTAAAGGATTCTGAGAGTTGTAGTTCAAAAAGTAACTCTTAAAATGATTGTAAATTGGCAGGAATAGGTCAGGGGTCTCAACCTAGAAGCTCAGAAGCCTTTCTCTAATGGTCACTACAGTCACTAAGACATTCTGTACAAGAATCTGAGAAACACAGGAAAAATGAGGTAGCTTTGACATGAATGACCAAAGCATGGTGTCTCATCTACGCAACAAAGAATCTACAGCCTATTTGGATGCCTTTAGCATTTTAGGCAGGAAAGTTGCAACATGCTTTCCATGGTGGTCCAGAAAATGTAAAAGGGTGTGCATGCTTCTCAATGCCTTGTCTCAGGACAGCTTGCTGGCTCCTGCCTTGGACCAGTGAGAGGTTATACTCAAGAAGATGTGAACTGGTAGTTCTGCACATCAGCAGTATCTGGTTTCTAACATTGTAATCATGGACATGGACAAAAAACCTAGAAAAATGTTAAACGCCCACCCCCATTCTAGAAGAAGTGTTTCATGTTCCAAGGGTACTGATTGGACAATAACTGTGACATAAGTACAAAAAGACAACTTTCTCCTATAATGACCCCCACATTATTTTCTGGGCTTTTAAAATATATTTTTCTTTTTTGTATTCTTCAGAGGCTAAGCATTATTTATGGTATTGCAGAAGCACAGGAGCACTGAGTAAAAACACTAAAAATTATGAAAACCACCAGGTTTTTTAATTAATACACTGGACTGTCCGCAAAGAGTGAGTCAACAAAAGCAATTCAGAAGTGTGGTGATTTGCATGGGGTCAACCAATTTCTGCTGATAAAATTATAGCACTAGCTTAACTGGTGTGAAAAGGCAAAATGCTACTGATGCTTTTATGGGCTCTTGTGCTTCTAAATACTTCCTGTTTGCAGACTCAGCCTGTTTTAATGCTCTGTGATAAACATGGCTGGGGAATTAGTGGTTTAATTGCTCTTGAATCATCTCACTTGTTTATTCCCATGTCCATCTCTAGGCAGGTGGATTGGGAGGCTTGTGTTGCTACATTGTCTTGCTTTCATTTTCCTTTTTATCTTTAGGAGCAAAACACCTTTGATTTTATTATTAAAAGACTGGCAAAAAGAAGGACAATACAAAGAAGATGTTAGCAATAAAAGCCACCCTCAGGGAACAGAAACTAACACTAGAGCAATGATTACTTAAATCAAAGTTGGTCACTGTGCAGTGCTCCATAAATTTGACTGCAACTCCTAGCAGCTCTAGTCAAAATAGTGTTGATGAATTCTGCAAACTGCAGTCTAACATTGTCTCCAAGGCCACATGATTCTCATCCCTGCATACATGGTGTAGTCCTGGAGGATGTAAAATGTAGATCTCAGACCACATATTCCCCCCCAAGCTGCTTGTGCGGTGGCATTCACCCCCCAGCTCAATATTTTGCAATGGTAACTGGCTAATAACATAACAGCCCACGTTGGTACGTAGTTCGGAGACTAACAGGTGGTGTGCGCTATTGAAAGAGAGATTCATACCCAGCAGTGTAGTCCAAATTAGCAGAGCAATTTGACCAAGGAGTTAAGAAAAGGCAAGGTTTATTTCTGCAGCAGAAACAGACCATCGCCTTGTGAAAGTCCAAAGTGAGACAAAAGAGAACTCTCATAACTCCTCTGTATAACACTTAGTTCAGTAGTTCTTAACGTTTTCTTTACAGGGGGAATATAATTTGTTACTGGGGACCCCCAAGACTTAACTCAAGATTTAAATATTTAAATTTAGATTTAGATTAAATTTAGATTTAAATATTTACATTTAGATATTCAAATATCTATCTATCTGTCTACCTATCTATCTATCTATCTATCTATCTATCTATCTATCTATCTATCTATATCTATCTACCTACCTACCTACCTACCTACCTATGGATTCTGGATACTAAAATTTAAATCCCTGCTCAGGCACTGGGTGACCTTGGGCAAGTCACATCTCTCAGCCTCAGAGAAAGGCAAACACAACCCCCCTGTGAACACATCCTGCCAAAAAAATCCTATAAGTTCACCTTAGGGTTGCTGTAAGTCAGAAATGACTTGAATGCACACAACAATAAAGTGCTGCTGAGAAGAGGAGGTTCTTTCTAGCCCTCATGTCTCTCTCCTTTCAAAATGGACTTATGGCTAACACATCATGGAGGTTTTCTTGGCAGGGTTTGTTGCTTTTGCCTATCTCTGATGCTGAGAGAATGTGACTTGCCTGAGGTCACTGAGTGTGTTTCCACAGCTGAGTGGGTATTCAAACCCTGGTCTCCAGCATCATAAATTGGGAGTATGCATACAACCTGCTGCTGTGTCCCTTTTATCAGAGATGCAGCAGTGTAGTGTGTATTGGGGGGGGGTTTGCAGGTATCAAATCTTGCCCTTCCCTATAGACTCAGGCAAAAGCAAACTACTCTCCCAGCTTGCGTGTCCCACTAACAACTTTTGCCCTTTTGACTACACTCTGATGTTGCTTGGCCCCATCTGTCCTGGTTTTCACCAGTGCTGTGCTGGTTGGTACAGTTTAAGATGATCATGAGCAGGGGGATGATGCAGGTAGAGACCCTCCACACCTTTTTGCGGCTGTGTGAGTGTTGAGGACGAGGGCAATCAAAGCAAGGTCATATCATTTCTGTGTGACAGAAAACTCTGTGAAATTCATGCAGTTGCCATAAGTCAATAGGTGACTTGAAGGCACATACACACATTTCTCTTGTGGGAAAGTGACATACAAATAAACAAACAACTGACAAATAATCCCTGTTTTAACTCCTTTTTAAGCTAACTGTTGAAACATAAAGCTTCCGCAGCACTAAGAAGCTCTACTGCAGAAGTAACACTGGAGGAATAATGAGTTACTGGCAAGATGCAATACAGATAGGGCTCCCTTTATTGGATACCTGCTTATTCCCAACTGTCTAACCCAGCATTCTTTGGCCTACTGAAAATTCCTGTTTCCCTTCCTGCTTTGCACAGTTAATTTGTCTTCTAGTTGGACTTTTCTTGGATTTGAAGATACCAAATTTAGTCCCAACATGGGAACCTTTAATAACAGGGAGCTAATGGACTGGAATCTAACTCTTTGAGGTTTTAACTCCAACAAAAGTAAAACTTTCCCATTTGGACTAGTTTGGCCTATGTGTTGTGGATGTTTCATGCCTTCAATTTATTTCCAACTTACAGGAACACCAATGTGAATCTATCATAGCCTGAAGCTGAGAGTGTATGATGCAACCAAGCTCAACCAAGGTTGAAACAGAACCTGAACTCTGGTCTCCAGGGTTCAAGTCCAACGCTTAAACCACTACACCACACTGGTTTTCAGTTTTACCTATACAGCTCCTAAACATTTTTCCAGTTGTAACAGTATAGGGACTTCTTGAGAAATTCAATGTTCTCTGCCTAAGAAAAGAGCAGTTAACCTTGCACAGGACAGAGACAGCCTGGATCTCAATCAAATTTACTTTGCTGCTGCTGCTAATGGATTTAAAATTTTACTGCCTGTCTCTTAACGTCCTTTGTCCCCACTCTCCACATGGCCAAGAAGAAGAGTGGTCTCTGTCGGCATTGATATCCCTCCAGATCAACTCAATTGACAACAGAACATCGAAAACAAAATGTAGTGACTCTAACTGTGACTCCAAAATTGTCACTTTTTCTTCTCCAGTATGATTTTTAACATATTTGCCTGATGAAAAAGGTTCAACGGCTTGCATTATATATTTTGTGCTTTTTAGTTGGCCTGATAAAGGTATCAGTGTTCGGTGGATTTTGGACCTTTTTTTGGATTTTGCCTTCGAACTATTTCCAATTGCATACATGTGCCCATGCCCATATCCATGGAAGGGTGAGTGACCACATGTCTTTGTGCTGTTAGTGTTCACTTTCTGCTTGGAAAAAAAGAAAAGACAGGGTCAGCAGGAGGGGAAAATGATAGGAAGGTAGTAGTGTCTTTCTCTCCCCACTCTTTATGTGCATGTGTGCATTCACACAACTTCAAGTCCCCTGTCAACTTATGGAACTCCTGTGAATTTCATTGGTTTTCTTAGGCAAGGAATATTCAGAGGTAGTTTTGCCAGTACTTCCAATATCAAACAAGATATAGTGCCTCTAGGGTATTTAGCCCCGCTCGACCCTTCACTCACAGAGAGAAAAAAGAGAAAGAGATTATAGAAACTGCTAGATTGCTGCATTCTGCCTGGCCTTCATGAAGAAGCAATTAAACTCACTGGCACAAGCCTACCAGAGTCTTGTAACTGGGCTCCTACTATGTGTGTGTTCTGTTCCATCTCCTACAGTGTGAAACTTCTCTTGCTATTGAGCTTTACTGGAACCTGAATTGGCTTCTTTTTCTCCCTTTCATTTTCTTCTTACAAAACCCAAATTGGTATGCAGGCCAGGAGCAGAGAATCTGGGAACCAGGGCAAATACTATCACTGTGAGCCTGCCTATGATGGAAACACACACACACACACACACACACACACACACGGACATTGCCTAGTATTTTCAGAACATTTAGTCAAGTCAGCTCCGTTTCCACTATTCTTTACAAGCTTAAGCCTTCTAACAATAGCTGTGTAATGTACAATCTACAGAGATAAACATGCATTTTACACCATGAATACTGAGCCTTAAGAAAAAGGAGTTTTGCTTACTGTGCCTTTCTTTTCTTTTACCTTTTTTTTAAAGTAGCCTCCACATAATATATTAAGTGTCAGCAGGCTGATCGTAAAATGTAGGTGATATCTCCAGGCCTTCTGCTAGCGGAATGAGTAACCCTATGCTCCTGAGAGAAAATCACATTATTAAAATAGCTACATATTCACTTATATTTCAAAATCCACTGAAATAAATGAAGATGGATCCATATTACTGCTGGCACCTGATATCTTCAGGAAAAAGATGTCAATGCTTTTTGTCCAAATGCAAACTGAAATCTGCTTTGCACCTAGCTGAACAAAAAGGTATATAACACGTTGCATAACTATTTTTTATACAAAAAATTGCTGCTAAAAGGCAATGGAATAGCAAGAAGGAGAAAGGAGGGAGTTAAGCTCTCTATTTTCTACACAACACTGAAAAGTCTTTCTCTAAATGGAAATGGCAGCTGCAGACAAGTTAATTTAAAAAAAAATCAGGACTGAAATCTTAGAGAAACAGGTTAATCAACTCTTCCCCTCCTATTGAAATTCCAATAATTATCATGCATACACTCCACAGACTTCTCTGGATGATACTTTGCATCAGAGAAATGGCAGCTAGGTGACTGTTGGCAATGTGTAGCTTCAGGCTATTTTCCTGATGATTCAAACCCTGGATGAAACGGATTATCTAGATCCATTTCAGTTTGGCTTCAAGCCTGGTTATGGGACTGAGACAGCTTCGGTCACTTTGGTAGATGACCTATGCTGGGAACTACACAGGGCGAGTGTGTCCGTGTTGGTTCTGCTGGGCCTCTCAGTGGCTTAATAATAAAGGGAGCCCTATCTGTATTGCATCTTGCCAGTAACTCATTATTCCTCCAGTGTTACTTCTGCAGTAGAGCTTCTTAGTGCTGCGGAAGCTTTATGTTTCAACAGTTAGCTTAAAAAGGAGTTAAAACAGGGATTATTTGTCAGTTGTTTGTTTATTTGTATGTCACTTTCCCACAAGAGAAATGTGTGTATGTGCCTTCAAGTCACCTATTGACTTATGGCAACTGCATGAATTTCACAGAGTTTTCTGTCACACAGAAATGATATGACCTTGCTTTGATTGCCCTCGTCCTCAACACTCACACAGCCGCAAAAAGGTGTGGAGGGTCTCTACCTGCATCATCCCCCTGCTCATGATCATCTTAAACTGTACCAACCAGCACAGCACTGGTGAAAACCAGGACAGATGGGGCCAAGCAACATCAGAGTGTAGTCAAAAGGGCAAAAGTTGTTAGTGGGACACGCAAGCTGGGAGAGTAGTTTGCTTTTGCCTGAGTCTATAGGGAAGGGCAAGATTTGATACCTGCAAACCCCCCCCAATACACACTACACTGCTGCATCTCTGATAAAAGGGACACAGCAGCAGGTTGTATGCATACTCCCAATTTATGATGCTGGAGACCAGGGTTTGAATACCCACTCAGCTGTGGAAACACACTCAGTGACCTCAGGCAAGTCACATTCTCTCAGCATCAGAGATAGGCAAAAGCAACAAACCCTGCCAAGAAAACCTCCATGATGTGTTAGCCATAAGTCCATTTTGAAAGGAGAGAGACATGAGGGCTAGAAAGAACCTCCTCTTCTCAGCAGCACTTTATTGTTGTGTGCATTCAAGTCATTTCTGACTTACAGCAACCCTAAGGTGAACTTATAGGATTTTTTTGGCAGGATGTGTTCACAGGGGGGTTGTGTTTGCCTTTCTCTGAGGCTGAGAGATGTGACTTGCCCAAGGTCACCCAGTGCCTGAGCAGGGATTTAAATTTTAGTATCCAGAATCCATAGGTAGGTAGGTAGGTAGGTAGGTAGGTAGGCAGATAGATAGATAGATAGATAGATAGATAGATAGATAGATAGATAGATAGGTAGACAGATAGATAGATATTTGAATATCTAAATGTAAATATTTAAATCTAAATTTAATCTAAATCTAAATTTAAATATTTAAATCTTGAGTTAAGTCTTGGGGGTCCCCAGTAACAAATTATATTCCCCCTGTAAAGAAAACGTTAAGAACTACTGAACTAAGTGTTATACAGAGGAGTTATGAGAGTTCTCTTTTGTCTCACTTTGGACTTTCACAAGGCGATGGTCTGTTTCTGCTGCAGAAATAAACCTTGCCTTTTCTTAACTCCTTGGTCAAATTGCTCTGCTAATTTGGACTACACTGCTGGGTATGAATCTCTCTTTCAATAGCGCACACCACCTGTTAGTCTCCGAACTACGTACCAACGTGGGCTGTTATGTTATTAGCCAGTTACCATTGCAAAATATTGAGCTGGGGGGTGAATGCCACCGCACAAGCAGCTTGGGGGGGAATATGTGGTCTGAGATCTACATTTTACATCCTCCAGGACTACACCATGTATGCAGGGATGAGAATCATGTGGCCTTGGAGACAATGTTAGACTGCAGTTTGCAGAATTCATCAACACTATTTTGACTAGAGCTGCTAGGAGTTGCAGTCAAATTTATGGAGCACTGCACAGTGACCAACTTTGATTTAAGTAATCATTGCTCTAGTGTTAGTTTCTGTTCCCTGAGGGTGGCTTTTATTGCTAACATCTTCTTTGTATTGTCCTTCTTTTTGCCAGTCTTTTAATAATAAAATCAAAGGTGTTTTGCTCCTAAAGATAAAAAGGAAAATGAAAGCAAGACAATGTAGCAACACAAGCCTCCCAATCCACCTGCCTAGAGATGGACATGGGAATAAACAAGTGAGATGATTCAAGAGCAATTAAACCACTAATTCCCCAGCCATGTTTATCACAGAGCATTAAAACAGGCTGAGTCTGCAAACAGGAAGTATTTAGAAGCACAAGAGCCCATAAAAGCATCAGTAGCATTTTGCCTTTTCACACCAGTTAAGCTAGTGCTATAATTTTATCAGCAGAAATTGGTTGACCCCATGCAAATCACCACACTTCTGAATTGCTTTTGTTGACTCACTCTTTGCGGACAGTCCAGTGTATTAATTAAAAAACCTGGTGGTTTTCATAATTTTTAGTGTTTTTACTCAGTGCTCCTGTGCTTCTGCAATACCATAAATAATGCTTAGCCTCTGAAGAATACAAAAAAGAAAAATATATTTTAAAAGCCCAGAAAATAATGTGGGGGTCATTATAGGAGAAAGTTGTCTTTTTGTACTTATGTCACAGTTATTGTCCAATCAGTACCCTTGGAACATGAAACACTTCTTCTAGAATGGGGGTGGGCGTTTAACATTTTTCTAGGTTTTTTGTCCATGTCCATGATTACAATGTTAGAAACCAGATACTGCTGATGTGCAGAACTACCAGTTCACATCTTCTTGAGTATAACCTCTCACTGGTCCAAGGCAGGAGCCAGCAAGCTGTCCTGAGACAAGGCATTGAGAAGCATGCACACCCTTTTACATTTTCTGGACCACCATGGAAAGCATGTTGCAACTTTCCTGCCTAAAATGCTAAAGGCATCCAAATAGGCTGTAGATTCTTTGTTGCGTAGATGAGACACCATGCTTTGGTCATTCATGTCAAAGCTACCTCATTTTTCCTGTGTTTCTCAGATTCTTGTACAGAATGTCTTAGTGACTGTAGTGACCATTAGAGAAAGGCTTCTGAGCTTCTAGGTTGAGACCCCTGACCTATTCCTGCCAATTTACAATCATTTTAAGAGTTACTTTTTGAACTACAACTCTCAGAATCCTTTAGCCAGGGTGGCTAGGATTGCCTGGTCAGGAATAACCCAGGGCCTGTGATTTCATGGCCAAAACTTGAGACCTAGTGAGATCCCCTGGTGATGTAATAGTGGGTGAGGCCCGGTGATATTATTAAGCATGATACCTTAAGCATTCAACGTAGTTGTTCAGAGGATGTCATTCAATTTTTTTTTCAAAGGAACAGCAAATGAGACGATAGAGGGAGGGAGGCTGTCCCAGGAAAGTTTGTAACAGTTTCTCCAAAGCAAACAGCAGCAGTGGTGAACCAGTAGCACACAATAAGATAGACAGACAGACAGACAGGGCAGGGCTCTCATCCTGAGATTCCATAGCTGAGTGGGGATTTGAACCCTGGTCTCCAGAATCATAGTCCAGTGCTCAAACCATTACATCATGCTGGTCTCTTAACATCTAGAGTTGCAATATTTCATCCCCCTCAAACCTGGATATTTATTCTGCATGTTATGTCAATAATTATAATTATGCATATTATTAATTTGCATTCTTATTATGCAAATTTGGCCCCCAAATAGTGGCTTTTGATACCATAGACCATGGCATCATTCTGGACTGACTCCCTGGAATAGGACTTGGGGGGTGCAGCGGCTCCCATCATTCCTGAACGGAAGAACTCAGAAGGTAGTGCTGGGGGACTCCTGTTCAACTCCCTGGCTGTTGGCCTGCGGGATACCTCAGGGTTCTGTTTTTCCCCCCATACTGTTTAACATTTACATGAAACTGCTGGAAGAGGTCATCCAGAGTTTCAGAGATCGGTGTCACCAATATGCTGATGACACCCAACTCTATCTCTCCTTTCCATCTGATTCCAAGAAAGCTGTTTCGGTGCTGAACCAATGTCTACTGTCAATAATGGCCTGGATGAAGGCAAACAAATTGAAGCTTAATCTAGAAAAGACAGAGGTGCTCCTGGTCAGTTGAAAGGCAGATCAGGGAATAGGGACTCTGCCTGTGCTGGGTAAGGTTATACTTCCCCTGAAATCTCAGGCTCACAGCCTTGCTGTTCTGTTCAACTCAACTGTGAGCCCAGATACCAATATATCAGCAGCGGCCAGGAGTGCATTTGCATAGTTAAAACTTGTGCATCAGCTGCACCCTTTCCTTGAGATGTCAGATCTGGCTACAGTGCAGACATGCTTTGATTATATCTTGGTTGGACTATTGTCACACATTCTACATGGGGCTGCCTTTAGAAACTGTTTGGAAACTTCAGTGGGTTCAAAATGCAGCAGCCAGAATGTTGACCAGGGCCAATTACAGGGAACACATCACTCCGTGTTCATTTCTGGGCACAATTCAATGTGCTGGTCATAACCTATAAAGCCCTATATGGCTTAGGTCCAGACTATTTGAAAAAATGTATCTCCCTACATGAACCTGCTAGAGCCCTAAGATCTGCAAGGGAAGGTTTCAGTCCTGCCACCAAGCTCACCTTCTAAGGACACAGGAGAAGGCCTTCTCATTGGTTGCTCCCACCCTGTGGAATGCTCTTCCATGGAAGGCTAGGCTGGCCCCCTCTCTGCTTTCCTTTCGTAGGTAAGCAAAGGCATTTCTTTTTAAGCAGGCCTTTAATGGGTGAGCTGAACACCTTTTACTTATTTATTATCTGTTTTTTAAAAATCTATTGTTAGTTTTATAATTTCATATTTTTCAAATGTTTTAATTGTTTATATGCTTTTAACGTTTTTTAACATTAAAGGCTGCCTTGGATCCCATCTTGGGAGAAAAAGAGGCATATAAATTCAATAAATAAATAAATACTGCAGCAAGATGATTGTTCCTCCTACTTTCCTCTGTCCACTACTTGCCTTTGAAACAAAATCCACAGCCTATACCGTTATCTGACTTTTCCCTTCGGATTTCTATGAGGGCAAACTAAGCATTCAAAGAAGAATTAATGAGGGGCTGTGACAGAGAAGTCAAATACAAATTAGGGCCAAGGAAAATAAAATTTAAAAATCTGTCAGTCCCTCAGCTATTGTTATTGTTATTTAACTGAGATTTCAATGCTGTTTTTATATGGATTTTAACATGCTTTAATTATCATTGTGCTTTAATTCTTGTTTTAACTTTTGTACATGACTGTTTTTAATTATGTTTCTTTTAACGGCTGTAAGCTGCTTTGAGTCCCCTCAGGGAGAAAAGCGGGACAAAGATGATGATGATGATGATGATGATGATGACGACGACGACGACATTGCAACTCTTGCCTTCATCAGAACTGCATAGCTTCCAAATTGGTGCAGAGACCATTTAACCAAGGCCATGTGGCTGAATTATGGCTGCTGTGTGAAGTGTCACAACTTGGAGAGGTCAGTGTTTCAATTAATTCAGTTATTCAGCACTGGCAGAGATTTTGAAAGTGAGGAGTCCATAAACTGTTGAATGGATTGTTGGAGTTTTCTGGGTAAATTTCAAGATGTGACCTGTTTAGAGGCAAGGAAGGGACCAAGTCTAACACACCTGCTGCAAGGGTACTACTCTTTGAAGGAACATAGCCTGAAACTAAAGAAGCTGACATTGCAGAGGACACTGCAGGAGGAGGTCCCAAAAGTGAATAACTCCTTTCTTAATTTCTGCAGGAAGCACAGTGATAGAAGAAAGGGATTCACTGCAGAGTTCACAGAGCAAAATTGGTAGAATGTGTGCCAGTTTCCAGAGCCAAAGCCCTAGCATAGCTCTTTGGAGGGAGCACTTAAGCATACAAAAGTTCAGATATGTGGCTGCTGTAGTGCTGTATGCTGTCAAGAAGCAGCTGCAGCAGCATAAGAGTTTTTATAAAAAGATGTGGCTGTTGTGGTGACATAAGGGTTCAAAAAGAAGAGGACATAAGGGTTCAAAAAGAGAAAAATTGCCCCCATGTACAGAACCTGAGAAACTTTTTTGCCTTTTTTAAAAAAAGGAACACTGCCAGCAAGGACATCTATTGTCAGTTGTCATCTAAAAAGTAACTTTCCAAGCACAGAATACATTTTTCTACACATCCAGGTTACTCACCGATACAAATGGAGAACCGTATGGCTGAGCTTACTGCATTAACCACCCTTTAAGATCCAAAGTAGAAGAGAATATATAGCTCCCTCAATTTCTGTGGCACTCAATGCAATAATGTGAGCAGACAGTCCCATGCCCCAGGGACTTTATAATTTAAATTTAAACAGAGTATAATAAGAGGAGAAGTGAGCAAAGCTGGTGCAGGTGCTACCATCCTTGTTGGTTCAGCATGCCTCTGATCCATAATATATAAAGTGTTGCCCAGATAGCAGTGGTCCCAGCCACATCATACAGCTTTCCTGATGAGTGCGAAAATGAATGCTACCATCACCATTCCCCACTTGAGCTAGTAAGATTACTGAATGAGTGAGTGCAGCAAGCAGTAAGTTGAGGATGGATGGCAGTGCTTAGTAGAGCTGTCAAATTAGGGATGGAAAGAATATTCAAAAATATTTTTAAAAATGGTCAAAACCATGGTTTTTGAGTATTGGAAATCCTGGCAAGAAGAACCTGGGACTGCTGAGGACCACTACTATCTTTCCTAACCCTTTTGTTAGTTAGTTAAGATCTAGTTTCTCCAACACGTCTGTAATTGTAAAGTTTATTATTAAATCTTTTAAGTTTGGAACCTGAAACTGCCTGCCTTGTTTTGCTTTCAAGTGAGCCTCAGTTCAGTAAAGCCACACAGAGATAGGGACATGCTTTTTCTGCAACTCTGTTGAAAGAAGACTAATTCCTCACAGCTTTAGCTTTCATAGAATTTCCCCAAAGAGCTAACACCCTGGGAAACTCTAACTCCCAACACTCTTAAAGATACTGAAAAGTAGAGAAAAGAAAAGGAGAAAACAAACCAATCATGTTAATGTAATGGGAGATAACGGTCAAGATGTAGTCTAGGACAAATATACAGCAGCATAGGTACACTAGATTCCCATACTTCCCAACCAACTGTGCAAGGAGCATCCAGACATCGAGCTCATCCACTGTGCAACACTGAGTCACAAAGTCAAAGAATCGTAGAGTTGGAAGAGGCCTCATGGGCCATCGAGTCAATGCAGGAACTCCTAAAGCATCCCCAGAAGGTAGCTGTCCAGTCTGTTTCTCAACACATCCAGAGAAGGATGCCACTACTTCTCTAGTCAGTTGCTTCCACTGCCAGACCATCCTTACTGTCAAGAAGTTTCTTCTAATGTTCAACTGCAACCTACCCTCATGCAACTTCAAATTATTATACCTAGTCCTACCCTCTAGGGCCTGTCTGCTCCTCTTTGTGACACCCCTTGAAATATTTAAAGAGCAGAATCATGTGATTCCTTAATCTTTTCTTTGTCATGCTGAATATGCCCAGCTCCTTCAACCTTTGTTCATGTGATTTATTCTCCAAACCTCTTATCATCCTTTTTGTCCTTCTCTGAACCTGCTCCCAATTGTCTATATACTTCTTAAAATGAGGTAACCAGAACTGGACATAGTACTCCAGAGGAGGCCTGATCAGTGCAGAATATAGTGAGACTATTACTTCCCTCAACTTGAAACCTACACTTCTATAATTAATGCAGGCTAAAATAGCATTTGCCCTTTCTGTTGCAGCATCACACTGCTAGCTCATGTGCAATTTATCATCAACAATAATCTCAATGTCTCAATGTCTCAATGTCCTTTAGTGCTTTGAACCATATATCCTCCATTCTATACCTGTGCAATTGGTTTTTATGGCATAATTGTAGAATTTTGCATTTGTCTCTATTGAATTTCATTTTATTGATGTCTGTCCAGTTTGGCTTTTTCAATCAATTAGTTCCTTACCAATCAAGTTAAAAAAAATAGAGAGCAATGTGATTGCACTAGCAGAATGACTGGAGGCATTAGCTGCCACACTTATACAACCTCTGAGAATGCACAACCACATGTGTAGCCATTTTTATACTAGCATAGCATCCCAACAGGATTTCAGACTCATTTGGAAGCCACACTGGATCAATCAAAATTGAATAAAATGATCTCATACCCATGTGGTTCTTCATTTTTCCTCCCACAGAAATCCTACATTTGACTGAAAACGTACCTTATGGCAGAAAACAAATTTACAATGAACTAGCTGTCTGTTCCCACCTGCCAACCAAACTCCTAAACAAAAATACAGAATTGTTTATAGCTATTATCCTAGTAGAAAGCATTGGTGTTTTGCAGCATATGTTCTCTTCTTTCCTAAGCTGGACACATATAGCAACAGAGTTTTAGGTCTGATTTTGAAGAATTCCAACAGATGGAGGAAATACTATAATGCACAAAGGGGATCTGAAAAAAGTACCGGAGTGCTGAGTGTTGCTTTTCAGAATTCTAGCTAGCTAACTATGCCTTCTTTCCATGATACTCCATTCCATTCAAACTCTCCAGTTTTTTTACCTCCCATTCCCACTGATCAGCCAGCACAACAGGCATACGCACTAAGCATGGAAGAGGTATCTTGGACTAAGGGGTGGTATATTCTGTGACCATGGGGTATTTCTAAGGCTTCTACCCTTTATGCATTTTTTCTTTACTTCTTAGCATCCCCACAAGCTTGCTGGTCTGTCCTCTTTGTGAAATGGATTATGCTGTTTTGGATAGAGAATATCATCAGAAAACCGAACTCACTATTAGTATACATAGCCAATGTCCTATCACTAGTCCTGCAGACTTAACAGACCTCCTTCTAGCCACTGTGAAAATGCCAGCACACTATATCACCAGGTACAGTTTGTGAGCCAAAGATAAAATGGGCAAGTACAGTATATGCAAAGACCACAGGGTCCTTAACTTGCTTGAATAGATTTGGCAAAACTGTCTAAGACAAATAGGCAAGCAATTAATTGACACCTGTTGCATGTATTTTTAGGTAATTATGCATTTGTATCATGTCAGCAGTTGCCTGGAGCCTGGACATCTGCTTCCCATTGTGCACGAATGAAGCAGTTAGCAAGCATGTGACCCTGCACTACCTACAACACTTCTGACTGAAAGAAAAGTTCCTTCTTTTAACCTCTCAAGAGTTGCACAACAAAGATCAAATTTAAAGTCTTCTTGCTTACCGCAGAGAAAGCCCCACTGAATTCAGCAACTGAAATGAACAGAGATATATAGGGTACACTGTCAGAACTGTAAGCAGCAGGTTTTAGGATAAAGAACTCTTTATTTCTTTACCAATCCCAGGACTGTTTTTAAGGTGTGCTATGGCTCAATGTTGGCAGGAGGGTCATTAGTAATTGTGGCCACTTGCTGGTATGTTTTTTATAACACAATGAAAACACAGAATACATTGTGTTAAAACAATGGTTTCCATCATCATCTTCATCCAGCTGAAGCTGGTAAGAGTTTGAGTACCATAAAAAAAATGATGATTATATAGTACACATCTGACTGATAATTCCTCAGTGACATAAGGGACAATTTTGACTGATCATTTCACAGATTCTCAGCCTTCACAGCCCAGTCTGGAGAAGGGGCTTGACTTCCCCCATATCCCCTATTCAATGGTCTATAACTTACCACAAAGTATCAGAATGTACATTAGGATGTGTGTAGAAAACCAACTGAATACAATGCCTGTCATTCACCAGAGGAATATCTACAGAAAGAGGGGCAACAGCACATGGTCTACATGTTCCCCTCACTTATTTTTCTGGGTCTCTCCCTGTACTCACTTCCCTCGCACAAAAATTTGGAGATGACAGACAAAAGAAGCCAGTATTTCCCTTTAAATCAAGGGGAACAGGAAAACGAAATGTTTTTTGCATCCAGGAAAGAGCATGTATTCTTAGCTGAAATGACAGCCTGTACACTTTGATGAAGCCAAAGAACAAGACTTTCATGTCTAAGGGGAAATGTCCTACTCACCATTGCCAAAGAAATGAGTTGAGGTTTTGAGGCACAATTCATGCAAAAATGAAGGCACGGGGGAAAGATGGCCCATCCAGAGCACACTGCAATTTCAGAAGAGCTGATGACAGGAATCCAATGTCCTGCCTCATCAGATCTTTGTGCCAGAAACACATATGCATGTAAAATGGGGCAGACAACTTCCCAGGGGGACATGATGCTGCTGCTTCCAAAAATTGACAACCATCTCTAGGTCTTCCAGCACTGGAAGACCTAGATATTCCTAGAGAGAATATATACTTTTTTCTATGGCAGGGGTCAATACAGTAAGGATTTTGTTTGTTTGTTTAATAAACACATTCTATAACTAAAATAAATAATTCACAAAAGTGGAAGGCCAACCCTACTGGGTAGGTCAGCTCTTCTAATCAGTCCAACAGCTATCTTTAGCAGCCAATACCTTTATAATAGGAGCAGACTTAAATGAGGGGTGGCTTTAACATTAGTAAAGATCATGAAATGTTCCCAAGAGTTCCTGGTCCATAGCTCTCACATGATAGATAATATGGTATAGCAATCGCACAGCAGGGAGCAGGTTGTTGCTATAGGCTGTAGAAACATTTAAGAGTTTGTTGATCAACTTGTAGCCTTCTTGAGAGTGCCACAAAACAACTGAGAAAGCTTCAACGCACTGATCTTTCTCAGTACTCTGTACTCAGTACTCTGAGCCTTGACACCAGTACTAATGACAGCTCTCAAGATGTCATCAAAGTTTTGCCACTCTTTCACTCTACTTTTCTGCCATTCTACCATTCTATTCCTCGGAACAAGAAACAGTTCAGGAACTGCATGCTTCAGAGCCCTCCACAAGTTTCAGAATCATCATCAGGGTACATTTTGTACGTCTTATTTTTGGGACCCTCCCAGAACATTTTGTTTCTTCAAAGAGAACAGCAAATGAGAGCTTCCCTGTCCATCCAGGTCAAGGTGGATAGTACACCAAACCAACCAAGTAATTCTAGCACATGATGCAGAAAAAGGCATCATTTCCTCATTCCTAAATGTACAAATACAGTGTTAATAGGTTAAACTACTAATGATTTGCTGCCTTCCATGATACCCCAGATATGCTCACTCTGCCTATCAAAAAAGCTCTCCCTGCTCAGTTCCTATCTCACTTATACACTCAAATCTATCCAAGCACATTTTAACTCTTGACAATGACTAAGCCAGGAAGAGAGATGAGTTCTAAGTCATTTTGAAAGTGAAGGAGCAAAACAGAAAGAAGACCTTGAGGCATCCAGATGCTGTTTTATGGTTGATAATATGCAATCCTGTGTCATTGAGTTGTTTTAGTTCACCAAATCAGTGCATTATTATTTTATCTGGAAAACTAACATGGGCACTTCCTTCATTTTATATGCAAAGCAAACACAATAATTAAATAGGATAAAATTGCTATTTTGGATTACAATTTTTTTTTTCTGTTGGGAAAGGCTACAGTGGTCAAACTGCTGAAATAGGATGTGAAAAATCCAGTTGGCCTTGAAATTCACTGGGAGACTTTAGGCCAGTTACCTTCTCTAAGCCTGGGGTTGTGGTGAGGATAGGATGAAGATAGGGCAGCGCCATGAACAATGCTACCTTGAGCTCATTGGAAAAAAAGCAAGATATACAGTTGGTCCTCCATATCCACATGTTCAACCAACCATGGCTCAAAAATATTCGGAAAATAAAAATCCAAAAACCGAATCTTGATTTTGCCGTGTGCCAAGCAGTACACAGATGTGTAGGCATACCCTGCTGTAGCCTCCCACCATTTCATAGATCCTCAGGCTCTGTCTGGTACTCATTTGAGTTGTTTGCCATTTTACGTAAAGTACACCACTTTACTACCCCATTGTTTATAATGGCACTTGATCATCCACAGATTTTGGTATCCATAGGGACCCTGAACCCAAATCCCAGCAGATACTGAGGGCCCACTATTAATAGAACTACTAAACTTTTTTTAAAAAATGTACTCATCACCATAATTATGAGCAGCAGACATCTGCATCAGTAATGAAAGAAAACTCAGAGGCTATTTAAAGTATGAAAATAATTCTGTGTTGTATGGGGAAGAGAGATTAAAAAAAAATACTTGGTAGTATTTTCTGCTCATTCAGACAGATGAGTTCTCTTTTCAGGGACATTCAGGCCTATTCTTCATGTTCACAGTATGTCAAGATTTTCTCATTCTCACCAAGTTTCACCTAAGTACCAGTATTCAGGCAGCTCTGCACACAAGCAATGAGTGAAAGGCATTTCAAAATGAGGACTCAGAATGGACTTGATATTAATCACCAGGTGAGAAATAGGGCTCTCTACCTTCATTTCTTTATTGAATTTATATCCTGCCTTTCTCCCAAATGGGATTCAAGGCTACCTTTAACTTGTTCTGATCAGATATCCATGATTTTCATAGAAGGAAAGCCACACCCAACTTAGCTCTAGGGAATATATCAACTGAATTAAGGTCATTTACTAAGCAGGCAGATGTAATACTCGGGATATCTGAACAGCTACTGCCTCCAACAACAAGCAATCTCTACCTTCTCGGTTGCCTAGCAACATCTTTCCTCCCCAGGATATTTACTTCAACCCTTGTACCTTCCCCAGCTTTCATTCTCCTGATAGGAGCAGCATCTTAGCTCATTGGAACACTGCCCATCTCCCTCTGATGCCTTAAATACAGACCTAGTCAATTTCTGGTTTTGCACAGCTCAGATGAGCAAAATCCTTTGGTTAAACAACAACAGCAGCAGCAAAATCTGCCTTTGCATTTGGATACAGCTTTACACAGTTAGTCCCTTACATGCTTCCCTCTGCTTTGAGTATGGCGGCTCCACTAAGGAAGAAACTGTAGCCTTGCCTATCACAGGCCATTTCTGCACTACACGGTTATGGTGCTATTATTCCACTTTCAACATCCTGTGGAATTCTGGAGCTTGTAGTTTACTGAGGCTAAAGAGCTCTCTGGTTGAGAATTAATGCCTCCCCCTAAACAGCAAAGCCCAGAATTCCATAGGATGTTGAGAGTACAATAATAGCACTCTAAACAGTGTAGTATGGAAATGGCCACAGGCAGAACAAGCATCTGACTTCCTTCCTGAGGACTTGGGATAGCATGTTATTTTGTGCCTCTGACTTATGGTGACCCTAAAGCAAACCTGTCACAGGGTTTTCTTGGAAAAAATTGTTCAGAAGAGTTCTGTCACTGCCTTCGTCTAAAGCGAAAAAGATGTGACTTGCCCAAGGTCACCCAAAGAGTTTCCATGGTGGAGCAAAGATTCAAATCCTGATCTCCCAAGAATCTTAGGTCATTTCCGCACGACAAATCTCTTCTACATTGTCTTGCTGCAGTCCCGGGGCAGGAAGGGAGTGCGTCAGCAACGCTCCCGTCTGCACCCGCTCCGTTCATGCAGAACAGAACGCAATTGTGCCATGTCTTCCTTCTGCAGCTCAGCCAGGCCTTTTCCATTGCTGTGCTATGGAAGGAAGCATCGCCAATGCACTTCCGCATCTTCCGCATGGCCAGAAGTGACGGGAGTGTTGCACAATCACAGGCGCGAAACGGATTTTTTTCCATTTTGCGAAAATTGTGCAAGCGTGACGCTCCGCAACAGGATGGCAGCAAGAAGGCGACGATGTCATGCAGAAGTGCGACCTGCCAACTGCTGCCATCCTGTGGCAAAAACACAATAGCAACATCATGTGGAAAGGGCCTTAGTGTCACACTCTAACCACTAGACCACACTGAGATAGCACTGCAGCTGGTTTACCAGGCCCCCTTCCCACTCTCTCCTCTTACCAGCAGGCAAAAACCTTCTTGCTTAAGCAGGCTTTTAATGACCAATTGTTTGCAAGGAACCTTTTTATGTGGGTTCTCTAGTTTTAACTTTTGTATGTTTTTAAAAAGATTTTATACTGATTAATACATATTTTAAAAATATTTTAATTGCATTTTAATTTTATTGCTATGTTTATAGCTAATTGCGTTTTATTGTTTGTAAGCCACCGTCGGAGAAAGGTGGCATATAAATGCAATAAATAAATGAATGAATAAATATAGTGATATCAATCTTTGGCCATTGGTTTGTTTTCCATGTTTGTTGGCAGATTTCTGTTAGAATTTGGATGGATTTTGTCCTTACAGCTTAAAATAAGTCTGTTGGTTTGCTGTATATCCTGTTTATTTATTTTACCCCAGTGCTCTGAAAGCAGCTTCCACTTCACTTTCTAAAATTATAGGTTCATTGTTAAAAGGCTCTTCCTTGAAAGAATCTGTCCTTCTCTTATCTCTTTTATGTAGTTTTTCATAATATTGCTTTCAGCTTGTTTTTTGTCTTTATTATATAGTGTTTTTGCCTGTTGATCATACAGCATCCCTGTTCTTGATTTAAATTTCACTTTGATTTCTGAGATCTTGTGGAAGAGATACCATGTTCTACATTTATGGCTGTCTTTTATTTCTTGCATTGATTATTACAACGGATCTTTTTCTCCTGGTGTGCATATCATTAAACAGTTGTATTCAGGTTTCTGCTCTAATATCTGTCTGACACAAACATACAGCCATCAAATTTGGAGACATGTGCTTATTTCATCTGTGTAAAGCCATGGACCCTGAGATCTCTACATATCACTTTTGCCACAGTGCACTCTTGTTCCTTAAGAGAGGAGTCTGCTCACCCATGACCACATAGTGGGTTGCCCCACAGTCAGAGAGGGAAGAGACAATTGGATTGTTCTGTCTCTCACACTAGTCTATTGTAGCTTCAGCCTGTACTGCCTGCAGACCTAACCTTTGGCTAGGGAAGTCTTCCACCTAATGAACAAATACTGTACTCTAATCTTCAAACACAGAGACACATTTACATTAAATTAAAACTAATTAATGCCTTTTTTAAAAAAATAATCCCCATATGTCTAGGTTTCAAGGATTTGGAACTTTTTGTTGTTGTTGTTGTTGTTGTTATAGGTACATAGGAAGACAGACAGATGAAGCCATAGGGAAAATCATCTGATGCTTTGGAGTTGGGTGTGATCTATATGCTATATGGCTGTAGATTTTATTATTTAAAGCAGCTAGGAACGACAATCCTGCTTGTATAATGTCTTAAGGTTGTAGCCAAATGCCTGCTGGTTAGCAAACTGACCTAGACATTGTGTTAGTGGGGGGACTAGGGACACTCTGGAACCCTGCCAACCTATAGTTTAAGATATGATCTTTGCCCCAGTTGAACAGGGAAGTAGTCTAGGAGTCTTCCTGGTGAAGAAGGAACAAAATGCCTCAGACTGGTTCTTTTCTCATGCACTGTAGGGAGGTATAACTCCCAGTACAATGAAGCAGGAGCCCAAGCATCAATATGCAAGTAAATGAACTGATCACCAGGTTCTAGATCAGGAATGGGAAACTTCCCCCTACTTCCAGGATCTAAATTCCAATTTGGGAAGGGTCTCAAGGGTTGCACTGCAGCCATGGATAGGGCTCAGGGAACAAAACAAGATGAAAGCAAAGTGGGTGAAGGCAGTTCTTGCCAATATGCACATTTCACCTCAAGCCATGCAAAGCACAGCAAAATTCTGTGCATGTCTACTCAGATATATGGCCCCATTGTAATACGTTCCTGTGCTGCAAAAGAAAAGTTGATCTGCCAAAGCTCAGCTCTCAGACGTTAATGGTCTTTTATCTTTGATCACTGATTGGAGGTAACAGCGAAAGGGTTCTCCATCCCTCTTTCAAACCCAATTCAAGGGGCAGGCTTCTAAATTTAAAGCCATTTGTGCCTATTTTTTCTGAAAGTATTTCTCTTTTTCTTCGCACCCACTAGCCTCAAACTCCCAAGATCTTCTGTTAGGTTGCTGTTCTATTTTTAATCTTTACCAGAAGTGACAGTCTGTAGTAAGTAAAAAAGGACTTCATCTTCTTTTTTCCCAAAGCCACACTGGAATGATCTTCCAGCAGATGCATGTTTCCTTCTTTGTTTTTAGAAACAAAGCCTATTTGTTCTTCAAGGATTTCAGTTAATGACTGAGGCAGTGTGATTACAGCAGTTAATTATGACTGCTACTATTAGTCTTTCTTGGACTGCTGATAGTTTTAAGCTTGTATTTATGGCTAGAGAGTTATTTTTATTTTGTTGTAAGCCTAACCTTGACTACATGGAAAGGCACAATGAATATTTTTTTTTTAATAATCAATGCACGTGTATAGATGCAAAGTAACAATGTGCTGCTTTCCCTTCCTTCTCGCCACCACCCACAACTGTCTTATCTGATGGCAAGTTTGACTCACTGTGCAAGCATTGTATTTATTCTAGAATAAATACAAATTCCATTGTAAAATTAAGAAAATGCTAAAATAATCTAAAATTCTGTTTTGTTTGGTTTTGAAAATGGAAATTAGCATATTTAGCTTATTGACATACCCCATTCCAGAAGCCATGACAGGATGGGCTATTTACAAAGGAAAACAAACAGCAGGTATGGGAAAGAAGCCTTCTAGAGGATCTAGTGCATGATAAAGCTAGTTGTTTTTGATGTGGGAATAAGCATCACAAACACACTGCTATCATTATTTTCATCTATGCAATTTTTGGGGATATTTATTCATCTTCTTGTACAAATGACATGGGCACATACATATATATATGCAGACACACAGAGATGCATACACAGATACACACACACATATATATGTATTTGTTGTTGTTGCATGCCTTCAAGCTGACATTGCCTTACCATAATTATCCTAGGGTTTTCTTACTAAAATTTATTCAGTGGAAGTTCTCTTCCTCTCAGGCTCAGAGTGTGTGACTTGCCTGAGGCCACTCAGTGAATTTCCATAGCTGAGCAGGTGTTTGAACCCTGGTCCAACAGTGTCCTAGTCTAATACTCAAGCCACAATGGCTCTCTCTTTCTCCGCACGTATATACAAGATGCAGACACACAGACACACACACAGACGCACAGGCACAGACACTCATATATGAGAGAGCCATGTGAGAGAAAAGCCCAACCAACCTGATGGATTTGCCAAAGGTTAAGTAAGGAAAAATAAAAATGCATATACTATGAGGATGGTGGTAGAGTCAATTAATAGATTAAAAGCCCATTACACTGTAGAACCAAAAGCCTATTTAAAACCAGCACTCTGTATCCCATGATATCCCTGGGAAACTCACAAGCAAGACATGAAGGTTACAGCCTTCTTAGCCCACAGCTGACTCCCAACAACTTCCATTCAAAACCACACTACTACCTCTGATCATGAAGGCAATATACAGCCAGTATGGCTATTTGCTGCTGTCTTGTTTCCTAGGACTTTATTTGTTTGGGTTTTTTTTTAAGTTGCCAAGATGTGGTCATCACCACTTCTCTTAGCTAATTCCACAGCTGAGCTGTGCATGGTGTGAAGGACCTCCATTTGCTATCTTGAAACTTCCATCTCTCAGCTTAATTGGATGACTTCTGGTTCTATAACACTCAGCTTTACTGGATGACCTCAGTTTCTAAAACTAAGATAAAAGATATTTCTCCAGATTTATGAAACTTTGTTTCATAAAATTGTATAATCTTAGAGATTGAAGAGACCATGAGGGCCATCTAGTTTACAACATATATAGTTTTCTATGCCTCTATCACCGCCTTCAAGTTTTACTGAACTACAGTAACCTCAAGTCTTGCCACTTTTCCTCAGAAGAAAACTCTGCAGTCTCTGATCCTTTTGGATGCCCTTTTCTTGCATATTTTTCAGCACTAGAACATAACAGCAGAACACTGGAGTTAACTGTGTAAAAGAGTAATTTAGCGCAACACTATTTTTCTGTTTACAGAAGGTAGCTATGATTTGTAATTCATTTCAGCTCATTTCAGAAACAAGGTTAATAAGCTGTTTGGAAAGAATTAAAACAGTATTAATCATAGCAAATAAAAGCTGAAAAATAAAATCTACTGCACTTCTTTTGAAGACAAAGAAAGAGGGCAGATCTACCATCTGAACAGAGAGCTCTTTAAAATTAGAAATACACCCTTTTTCCTGCTATACTGGTGAATAAAAACAATTGATCTTTCCTTTGATTGGCATAATCACAATTGTTTTATGCCAAGGGCCCTCTGAAAGGATGACAACATGAGGAAATGTGAACAAATTATAGAATTTTAAATTACCACCATTACACCTTGCTACTAAAATTAAGACTAATATGATGCTTCTAGCAGCAGAAGAACCTAGCTGATTATTCCTGATATTCTGATTTATCATTCTACGTCACTTTTTCAAATGCTACCAAATTTTCAGAAATTCAGTATCACTTCAAATAGAGGTATACATTTTGCAAGGCAACATTAAACTATCAAGTTATGTCAAGAAACCAGTGGAAATTTTATTTCTCCACATATTTGGGGGGAAGCAGAAAAATTTGATAAAGATCTGAAAGTTTGTTTAAGAGTGCAACAGACACCATTATTTACTCTATTATTTACTGTTCTGTAATATTAACTATTAGAAAGACCTTGAACATCATAGGACGTATAGAGGGAAAACAAACACAGTGAGGTGTATCTTTTTTAGATGCAGAGAAGGCCAAGGATAGGCTAGAATGGATATACCCTAAAAGAACATGTAAAATGTTTGGGCATCTGAAAGGCTCAAGGGATACACTGATATATTCGAATCCACATGCACTGCTTTTAGAGGGAATCCAAAGACACAAAACTGGGATTCTGCAGTAACTGGCAAAATCATGATGGTTCTTGGGAAAAAGACGTCTGGCATTCGGGGCCATTGCTGTCTCTGCCATGCTTATCACCCTTTGTTGCTCAAGCATAGGAAGTCCCAGTTAAATTTTGGTACCCACCATTCTTAAGAATGCTCCCTCTTCAAAGAAAGAGTTCACAGATTTCTATAGTTTCCAAATCCTGCAACAAGATACTTGATCAAAGACAATTTGAGGATGGAAAAATAAACATTTGTGTACCTTAAGCAAGACAGTTTGTATACCTTCAGATTTTTGAAAACTGTCAACTGAACATGTGGCCTCTTACAATTACAGAAATCAAGGATCTTTCAAAGTAAGCCAACAGGGAGACACAGCCTTTACACATAGAGTATGAAGTAAACTATTTGCAGCTATGTTTATAATAGATGCTATCTTTCATTGGTCTTACAGAGATTGCAGTGCTGGCAGGAAAAAAACCCCAGATCTAGCATCTTACTTCCACCTTTTACTGGAATCATATCTGGATATGCCTTGAGATAAACATACTTGCAAACCTCTGTCAGAGCAGTAGATTCTGGCAGAGGTGGTTTAAGAGGGGGGAAACCCATATATTAACTCTGGGACAAAGTTGGAAAACACGAAATAGAATTAGTATAGAGTCAGATCCTCTGGGGGGTCATTTACTTAAAGGACTAGACTGGCACTTGTCACCCAGAGGACCTTTTCATTGGCTGCCCCTAGATTGTGGAATGGCCTGCCAGAAGAGATTTGACAGCTAAATGTGCTGCCTGAATTTTAAAATGTTCTAAAGACCTATTACTTCCGGCAGGCCTACCCAGTCAATTTTTAACTATGAATTTTAAATTAGTGTATTTTAAATAGTTTTATGTGTTTTTAGCTGTATTTTCATTTATGATGTACCCCACCTTGAACTGTGCAGAGAGGCATGTAAGAAATAAACACTTACTATTATTTGATTATTACTGGAGGCTATGCCACTCTGCACAGGATGTAGGAGCCAGTTTTCATTCCTGCAATTTCTCTCAGGCCATATCAGTGCATCCCAGTCATCAAAAAGGACGTCACACCACTTCTGGTCACTGTTTTTAGTTGGTTTTCAGCCAGAATAATGTAATGGGGAACCCATGCATTCTGGGGTGAACAGAAAAGTGAAACCATAAACTTTGGTTTTCCTTGGTTAGGGGCCATTTCGAAATAATAAACCACCCAGGTTTGGGGGGGGGAGTTAGGGGGATTCACAGGTTGTAAAGGGGTGTTCAGGAGTCACATGTGGTCCACATGCCACTTTTGTCACCCTTGTTGTAGACAGACAATCCTCCCCCGAAACCAAAAATATTTCAGTTTAAGATACACACATAATGATACCTTTCATCTGTCATATTATATTAAAAATCCTGTGAGGTAAGTTCGACTTAGTGGTACCAGCTTACCAAAAGCCATCAGGGCACCAAATAAGACAAGAATTTTTGAAGTTTATTCTCTTCTATGTGAGAATGAAGTAAGCAAAGATTTCTATCCATAGAATGTTATTGAACTTGATCAACTTGAAAAAAAGCAAAAGGCAAAAGGAATTTTAGACCTTACTTTCAATCCAAGATCACAAATCAGAATGCTAATACAGTAGTCTTAAGAAACAAGTCAAGATGGAGGACCTTGAAAATATAAATCTGAGTGACTAGTTGTGCATGTCAGAGGACTATCCAAATGAAAGGGTGAGCTAGCTGTGAAATCTGCCCTGATCTAAAAGGTCATACAGGATCTGGTACCTTCAGGGTATTTCATTTGTGCTGATAACGTTTCCTCTGAATATATGTTGGGAACACTGGATTACAGCCTTTAACTAGGAGCTGGTTTGAATTATTTATTTTAATCAGAAAATATCAGAATCCCCTTCACTAGGTAAATTTATTCCTTTAATAAAGGTACTAAAACACTATCAGTAATGAAATGGGTGTCTCTTTCTCCTTCTCTTCCCTTTTTCTTAAAGCCAGTATTAGTTTCTGGTCCTCTGAAGTCTCCCTCTGTTGATAAGCCACTGGTTTATTACATTTAATTCATCTGTTTTATAAGAGCTGGACCAAATACAGGGCTTTCTGAATTTGCAAATAAATGTTGGTAGATTGATTTCCTTTAACAGACAATGAAATCCATAACCTCTGAGGCTGTTCTCGCGAAGCTTAAATTTGTTTTATTAGACTGATTTTCAGCAAAGAGCCAGACTTTGCAATATGAATGTGCACTGCAGGAATGTAAGACAGGTAGGTTAGCTGACTAAATAACTAACTAGGCCACCCCCCACCACTAATCTCTACAATAACAGGCATTATTTTATACAGAAAAATAGTGGGTAGGAAAAAGAAGTGGGGAGGCTTACTTTCCTGCTTGATAAAAACAAAAACTCTTAAAAGTCCACCATGGTATATCAACACCGTAAATATTAGCTTTCTAGCATGGGTGCCTCCAAAGAATCCTGGGAGTTGCAGTTTGCCAAAGGGACAGAGAATTCCACGCTAGAAACCTCTAGCCTCACTTCATATTTTATCATACCAGACTTCAGAAAGGGTTGGCATTAAGACTGGTGTTAAGATCATGCTGGAACCTCTTACATTTTCATTCTGCTCAGCAAGCAGGAGTATAAATGTTTACCAAATGGAGCTACACTCCATGCATCCAATGAAGGAGACAGGGTCTCCAAAAGCTAATGCCAGATAAAACTTGTTATGTGTTTAAATTAATATCTTTAAGGTACTGCAAGACTTTTTTTTTTTTTGGTTTTTTTGCTCTAGCATTATAACATAACAACTCCCTCCAAAATTATAATTATCTATGTGTCAATGGCATAATATGTCATTCCAATGGTTTTAAAAATTATGCGGTCAACAATCCTGCACCCCACCCCTACACTACACTTGTAGATTTCTGTACTTTACATTGTGAAGCAAGGTTGATCTTGATGACATTTTAGAACTACATAGTTTTATTGGGAAATGACATTTCTCAATAAAGGCATGATTAATTTTTTTGGCAGTTAATGTCACTCTTAAATAACTTTCACCTATTAATTTTATGGCTTTTCTGAGCTATATTTGACCCCCAAACCAGCCATAGGACAAGATCTTACATCACAGGCATAGTTACAAATACATAACTGTGTCTCTTCCCTGGCCAGACTCCCCAAACCTGCCTTCACAGTCAACAGTCACACTGAGCAACCAAGTTCTATTCTACTGCTGACTGGGGTATAGTAGATGACATTTCCAGCCTCCTTCCACCAGCAATTTCTGGTGTGATGAGGAGTTGGGCAAAGGGTCCTGTTTCTGATTGCCAAACTGCATATCACTGATAGAAGGAGGCTGGAAATGCCATTTCTGCTGTGTCCCCAATTACCAGCAGACAGACGTTCATTACTGAGCGCAGCTGCTGACTGTTAAGTTAGGTGAAGGGTGGTATTTGCAATCACAGCAATACTGCTATGATCCTAAACATGAATACTGAATGTGTAAGTCTTGCTTACACATTCGTAGCTGCTCGATATGATCTCAGGCATAATTTTAAAAAGAATTGCTGTGGTCCTTTTCGTCAGGTTAACCGTCCCAGTGTAGGGAGTGACAACAGTGTAGGCAGTGGCATGGTGGCAGGGACAGCTAACCACAGGCAATGTGAGGGAAGAGGCAACACTGAAAATAATCTCTACCTAGAGAGAAAGCCACACTGCTATCTCCCCAAGCCACTCAGGCATACCGTTCTCTGATGACAGAGATGGTTTTCTCTTTCATCCCACCACTTCCGCTATGCAGAGTTCCAAAACGGTGTTTTGTGCCAAGCTAATGAACCACTACACCACAGTAAGGTACCAACAGGATTCTGGCAAATATATACTACTAAAGGGAATACTTAGACACCTACAATATAGAAATAGCTAGCCAATCTCTTTTTCAGTATCACTTGCAAACAAATTGCCACAATAAATCCACCCTGAGGAATAATGTCTGGTTTCTTATTAAGTTTAGGGAAAAGGTCAATGGTGTTATTCTATGGAGAACACAAGGTGGGATGGGAATACATGTTGCACATAATTTCTAGCCAGGGAATAATTTATGGTGTGGTTTATGTGCTAGCAACATGAACAATACTTGCAATATTCACTGCTCTGCCCAGAATGTGAATATTTAGTTTTCCAGCCTTCAAGAAGCAATTGAAAATAAGCAACCTAGCACTGAGAAGGTTCTCTACAAGATTTTACCTCAGACTTCACAATTTACCTCACACACAGCTGGGAGGAGAACTTGACGAGAATTTAGTTTCAGTTTCCATGATTGTAGGCTCCCAATTATGTACAAACCACAAATATAGGGATGGGGCAACTGAATCTGCGAATCCTTGAGAAGGATTTGAGATCCACAGATCCGAATCCGGCTCCCAAAATAGGCAAGTGGAATCTTTCGAACCCACTGTCTATTTCTCCACCTGCCCTGGGGACAAACGTGCCAGGGTGGGCTATGAGAAAGACTTGGAGCGTGGGATCCCACTGCTCATGCCTTTCCCCGCCCGCCCTGGGAATGATCGTGCCGGGGCGGGCTGTGAGAAAGGCGTGGAGCACAGGTCCCTCTCCTCGTGTGCTTCCCCACTTGACATGGGCATGATCCTGCTGGGTTGTCTTTCCCCACCCACTCTGGGCACGTCTTTCCCCACCCATTCTGGGCACGATTATGCTGCAGCAGGCTGTCAGAAAAGCATGGAGCCCTGCTCCTCACATGTTTCCCCACTCAATATGGGCATGGGAAATTGCCTGGCAGACCCCACACACTGGAGACTGCCATTTCTCCCTCTGTGCCCCTAGTGCTGCCTCCCCTGTGCCCCTAGTGCTGCCTCTCTCTGCTGCTCCCTCCCTCCGCAAGGTAATTTTGGGATAGGGATTGGGAGTTGAGGACAAAGGAGCAAAACTGAGTCTGGCTGGGGGTCTAGGAGCTTGTGGAAATGTCCCAGGGGGTTCCAAAGACTGTAAAAAGGGGTTCAGGGGTTCCATGCAAGCCATGCCAGCCATATTTTCCCCTTCACCAGCTTTCTTTGGTCAATTCTCGGACTGAGATTGTCATGATGCCACTTCCTCTCCTAGTTTCTGTGTCTTGAATACATGAATACTTCAGTTAACTCATTTTGAAGCTCCCTTTTAGAAAGTCTTTTTATGCTTCTCAACCCCTTGTCCTCTTTTTCCTCTGTCTAGCTGCAAGTTTATCAGCAGCATTGCCATTGGAAAGGTTGCATAGGAGAGCTAGAGAAACACAGACTTCTGGTCTTGTGTTGCAGCAGCATGTCTGTGGTAAACAATGAATGCCAAAAAACCTGAGCTGGGAAAGACTCTAGCTGATTCTATAAGAGGAGTGTGTTTTGCCTACAAAAAACCTGAGCTGGGAAAGACTCTAGCTGATTCTATAAGAGGAGTGTGTTTTGCCTACAAAAAACCTGAGCTGGGAAAGACTCTAGCTGATTCTATAAGAGGAGTGTGTTTTGCCTACAACAAACAAGGTGAACAGTAGCTGCCTCCAGAATCGTTTATTGAGCATGCATAAATTGGACTAGAAGCTGTTTGTTTGTTTGTTTGTTTGAAGTGCTTTCCTTGTTGCAGGACTTGAGACTAGACTGGAAGGTACAGTCTTGATATTTCAAGGACAGCTGAGAGATTCCTTTGCAGAGCTCCCTTGCAAACCTCCTTCATACACAATTCTGGGGTTTGTAGTTTTACAAGGTGTCACAGCCTTCTCTGCCAGAGTGTGCTGGTGCATCATCAAACTACAAACCCCAGGATGCCACGAGGAGCTATGCAAAGCAAATCCAGTTTTGACCTAGATTATCTCTGTACTGTAGTGGTCCTGTTTACACAGGCAGGAAAATGTGGGATTAATCCACATTTTCCTGCCTGTGTATAAAGGGCCTTCATGTCATTTTCAATCTGGGGAGATAGTGAGGCAAAAGTATGACAATTGTCCTGGCCACATTTCTTCAGAGGGAGGTTTGCCTTTGCCTAGGCTTTTGCTAAGGCTGAGAGAGTGTGTCTTGCCCAAGATTATCCTTCTTTCCCTTGCTTTTTAAAACCTTTTTGAAAAAAAGGATTCAAAAGATTCATGAGATTCGTGGATTCCCAGAATTTTCCAGGGCTTTGGATCTGGATTTGGAAAATTCTGGATTCATCCCATCCCTACGCAAATATTAGTTTAAAAGAAACTCTAAATAAACAATCTTTAAATCAAAGATTGTTTAGCTGGCTCGTTTAACACATAAAAATGTTTTAAACCATGATTCCTGGTTTCTACAGGAATAATAGAAACTTGAATTAATGCAGGTTAAGTCCCCTTGCTGGCCATACAGGAGACCAAGATAGAAGGTGAAATGCACAAGCATATGTCTTCTTCATTCAGGCTCACGGAGGCTCACTACTGTAGCACCGAATCATGGTTTAGCATTATATATGTTTGTCTAGGATAGTTTCTCAGCATTCATTGTGGAGAGGTCCAAAAACATCTGCAAGGAACTGGAGCATGACAAAAGTAGGAAGGTGATCTGGTCAGTTCAGCATCTAACGATTAGAATATATACACACACATACAATTTAGCTTTTTAAAATATGTATTGAATACACCCACACAATCACATCCAACACACATCTCCAGGCTGAAATTAGAAAAACATAAAGAACGACCTCAGTGCAAGTGCTATGAGTCATCATCAATTCCACCTCCATCACACACCTTCTCTATCCATTCCTGAGTCATTTCAGAGCTTTTAATGTGCCTGCCACGCTGTACCTAACAATGTCAGATGCTGCAATCACACTGCACCATTGTGACAATCTAAATCAACATCTAGCATCAGCCTGATTCACTGCTAACACAAAACCACATGGTACTAGGTGACAGCCTTTACGTCCAACGTTGTACATTCATTTCCATGAATCAGGTCATTCTACTACTGCCAATGCTGATGTAACATCACCAGCAGAGTAGCCGATTAGCCTATACATTATTGCTCTTGTATGGTAAAACTTAATTCTTAGGTCTGAAAAGCCAATGAAGTCATCAACGTCTAAATTCTAACAGTGTTCTTGTACTCTTGTTGTGCCCTTGATTTACCAGATTCTTCCAACTTCTGTCCTTCATCTCTCAGATATTGCTTTGACCTACCACCAAAACTCATAACAATATTTTCTGATTACAAGACTGGAAGTCAGCATAAGAATTTAAGAAGTGCTTCGATGGATCAGGTCAAAGGCCTAACTCAGAGTGGGCAACTATGGAAAACTAGGGGACCACAATAGCCCTCTAGGAAACTTTGGAGGGCTGTAATGCTCTCACAAAAATCTCCACTGTTTGCCTCAAAAACCCTCTATGAGACATGGGAGTATGTTTGGGGGCCTTTCTGGGCCTCTAGTTGGTATTCTGGCACATTCTGGGGCCAAAAAAGAAAGAAAGAAAGAAAGAAAGAAAGAAAGAAAGAAAGAAAGAAAGAAAGAAGAAAAGAAGAGGAGAGGAGAGGAGAGGAAAGAAAAGAAAAGAATTGCAAAAATGCATTTCAGCTACTGGGAGGTCCACAGAATCAAAACACATGGAGACATCCTCTACATCTCCTAATTAGCTCACTATTTGGTACCCACAGTGGCAAGCCCAAAAAGCAGGGTATGAGTGTACCTGATGGTTTAGATTGTCTAAATACCATATGGTCTGAAAGCCTTAAATCCACTACATGAATGCAAAGATCAAGAGATGAAAACAGATGCAAAGACAGGAAGATGAACACATTAGTAGAAGTAAAGAATGGCTGGTGTGGTCACAATGAAGACTGAGACTGGGGAAAGTGTTCCAGTGCCTCCTTCAAGGCCCTCAACTGCCTAGAATACAAAATGATGACAAAGCAGGGAAAGCAGCCATCTCTCATAAACAAGGAATTGTTGATGGGCACAAAAGGATACCACGTTTGCAAAACAAATTTTCAGAACGTATTAGAAAGGCTGTCACTTTATTTTAAAAGGTATTAATATTTTGTTGACATTGCCGTTCTTTAAATAAGAGGTTGCAGCAGGGAACAGAACTGGTCTTTAGGGATACCTTCCATCATTGGATACCTATGCAGTTGAAGTCCATCTAGTTTACTACACACCATTTATCTATCTTCAGCCATTAAAAGCACTGGATGGAATTCAGCATTAACATAATATTATCATATGTTTGCTACAAGTATGAACAAGATAAGAATTACAAAGCATTTTGCATAAGAAGAGCGCTAGAAAAATAGCAAATTTAAATTCATGTTTTGTTCAATATATGACACTGGCTGTGAGTGACCTGAAGATGACTGATACAGTTTCATAGTTCAAGCCAAGCAATACCTGCTGTAGCCTCAGCCGTATAGGCAGTTGCCAGAGCACCTACAAACAGACCCTGAAGTCAACTCAGCAGTAAAAGCAAACAAGATGTCATCATCAAAGCAGGGATGGAACATAAGATTTTCAAAAAAAAGCTTACAGATGCATACTGAATGACAAATTAAAGACATAGGACTCCACATGCTTTGTCAGTTGTGCAGGAACGGAAGGGCAAAGAGGCACTTCACCCCAGGTGGCAAATTTTTTGGGGCATCCCATCCCAGTGCCCCACACACTGTGGCCACGCCCCCACTCACTGTAGCCCTGCCTCCTCCTGCCCCCCTTCACACACTCCAAGCTCCACCATTGTGCTTTGTAAAATTCAACAACTTTTCCTAGGAAATCATAGAAATGTAGAGTTGGAAGAGACCACACAGGCCATCCAGTCCAACCCCCTGCCATGCAAGAACACCCTCAAAGCACTCCCGACAGATGGCCATCTAGTCTCTGCTTAGAAACCTCCAAAGAAGGAGACTCCACTACACTCCGAGGCAGCAGATTCCACTGCCAGGCAGCCCTGACTGTCAGGAAGTTCTTCCTGAGGTTCAGGTGGAATCTCCTTTCCTGAAGCTTGAATCCATTGCTCCTTGTCCTGGTCTCTGGAGCAGCAGAAAACAAGCCTTCTCCTTCCTCTACATGGCATCCCTTCAAATATTTGAACACGGCTAATCATGTCCCCTCTTAACCTTCTCTTCTGCAGACTAAACATACCCAGCTCTCTAAGTTCATCCTCATAGGACATGGCTTCCAGGCCTCTCACCATTTTGGTCGCCCTCCTCTGGGCCTGCTCCAGCTTGACCATGTCCTTCTTGAATTGGGGTGCCCAGAACTAGACACAGTATTCAAGATGAGGTCTAACCAAAGCAGAGTAGAGTGGTACCAGTACCTCCCTCGATCTAGACACCATACTCTTATTGATGCAGCCGAGAATTGCATTTGCTTTCTTGGCTGCCGCATCACACTGCTGACTCATGTTCAGCTTGTGGTCTATTAAGACTCCTAGATCCCTTTCACACGTCCTGCTATCCAGCCACATGTCCCCCATCCTATATTTCTGTATTCCATTTTTTCTACCTAAGTGTAGGACCTTAACACTTTTCTCTGTTGAATTTCATTTTGTTAGCCTTGGCCCAGCTCTCCAATCTATCCAGGTCATTTTGAATTTTGATCCTGTCCTCTGGCGTATTAGCAACCCCTCCCAATTTGGTGTCATCTGCAAATTTGATGAGCATGCCCTCTATTCCTTCATTCAATTTGTTGATAAAAATATTGAACAGCACTGGCCCAGGACAGAACCCTGTGGCACCCCACTAGTCAGTTCTCTCCAGGATGAAATCTTTTTAATCTTATTACAGCTTATCATAAAAATCACTGTAAACAGTGACTCCTATGGCACTTGAACTACTAACAAATGTCTTACAGGATACATTTTAATCAACTAGACTCCACTTCCATGGCCATAATAAGTTTGTGACTGATAGATAAGAGCAGATTTCACAGCTAGCTCACCCTTTCATTTGGGTAGTCCTCTGACATGCACAATTAGTCCTTGAGATTTATATTCTCAGAGTCCTCTATTTTCACTTGTATATTAAGACTATTAGTGTTTTGATTGTCTTGGATTGAAGGTAAGGTTTAGAATCTCTTTGCCTTGTTTTTCACGTTGATCAAGAACATTGTCTAGGGATATAAATCTATGCTTAATTCATTCTGACATCGAAGAATATACAATAGTTCAAAAGATTTTTCCCCCACTAGGGGAGATTACAGGCTTAAATACTCTAAAACAGTGGTTCTTCCCCTTGGGTCCATGGCGTCCCAAGAGGCCACAATGACTTCACAGGGAGTCTGTGAAGGCTTGAAGAAATGTTATGAACTTTTACAGTTAAGAAAGAAAGAAAGATGGATGGTCATACATTGATCTCAAAGAGCACAGGTCCTTTGACAGTGACAGACATCATTTGTACAAAGTTTCATTATATCTCAAACCATTCAAAAGTTATGAAACTGTTTGATAGCAAAAAACGTACTCAGGACTTGCTACTTTTGCACACAAAAAGAATATGCAAGTGAATGACACTGAGTGGCTGAACAAAAGTACATGATATTTCTTGCTACCACACATATAGCCAGAAACCAGCTTGAGTTAAATCTTGGTGGTCCATTGTAAGAAAATTTTTTAAAGGGGGTTTGTAGTAAAGAAATGGTTAAGAGCCACTGCCCTAAAGGCACCAGATCCCATCTGACTTTGGAAGCTAAACAGGGTTAGTTCCGGTTAGTATTTGGATGGGAGGTTGCCAATGAATACCAGAGGCTGTAGGTTGTATTTCAAAGGAAGGAACTGATACAACCACCTCTGAGTATTCTTTGCCTAAGAAAATCCCGTGAAATTCATGGGGTTGCCACCTGTCAACGGACAACCTGAGGGCATGAACACCTAGAGAGATTACAATATGTTTGCATGTTTTCAGGTGGAGTTGTATTTCAGGACTATAGGGGTGAACTGCATGAAACATGTTTGGCAAAAAAAATAGTTTCGCACTTTTATACAAAAAATCATTTTTGTGGAAAACAAGTTTATTTACACACAAGAAAATGTTGGCATAAAAAAGGCTTCTGTGAAGTGATGATGTGAAAACCAGTTATTTTTCCCATTTTTGTGCTAAAAAATAAATCATTTCTATCAGGTAACTCGAAGTATCATGACACCCTTTCCCAAAAGGATGAGAATATTTTGCTAATATACTCCTTTACATCCCTGCTGTCAGCCAATCTTTCTGGAGCTTTCATCTTAGTTTGATGGTTCAATTGGTCTTGGCTTAGCCTTTGCAATGTTAACTGCTTTGGAAAATCAGTTACTTCAGGCTAGGGGAGAATGTTGAAATGCTGACTTCAATGCAAAGCGGGTAGTTAGTTTGCATTCTGTGCAAATCTACAGCCACTTCACTTCACAGAACAAGTAATACACCAGGCAAACAGTAGTCAAAGGCCTTTTCCGCACCGGGCTATTAAAACGGTGCAGAGCGACCTCCAACGGAGGTCTTCTGTACCGTAGAATGGACTGGGGCGGACTACTTTTTGTAGTTCCATACCTCAGTCCACTCCGGAGCGACCGGAATTGGTCGTGCAGCATGTTTTTCAAAAAACCTCTTTTTAGAGGTTTTTAAAAAGCACAGAGCACACAACTCTGTGTCGCTCTGTTGCCGCACTCTAGTGCAGATTTGCAGGCGCGTGCAAGTGTGTGCCTGCAGATCTGCCGGGGGCGGGCTTTAGGCTGGCGAGCTTCTCTGGTTGGTGGAGAGCCTCCACCAACCGGAAGCCGCCATTTTGGATGCTGGAGGAGTGCGGGGCGACGAGCTCGCACTCCTCCTCGTCCCGACAGACTCACCCAGATGGAGAAGAAAGCCGGTGAGTCCTGTTTTTGCCCGTTTATTTTCACACATGCGGAAAGGGCCAAAGTGTAGCCATGATACATTGTGCCTCCCTAGTCTATTTTTGCAAGGTTTCACATGTCTTTGTGGCCTATCCATACTTTCAGTTTTACTAAAAGTAGCCAATAGCAGACTTAAAACATTTCACATTTTTAGGCTGCCACCAGTCTGTTTTAGGCCTGTGCAGGTCTAAACCAGTTAAGGAGAAGCATAAATGGTAGAAAAAGGCCACCAATGGGGAGGAGGTGCTATTGGCGTTTTTGTTGCTAACAATGTTTTTTTTAATGAAAAATGGGGTGTGGTGGTGAGGACGAGGGACCGAGCCCTGAAAGATCACCACAGCTGGGGGGGGGCACGGCATCACTTGAATGTTGACTGTACATGAATAAAAGGAATGCAAGAGTTTCCAAGAATCGGCTTTATACATTTGAAGGGTAGGCAGTACAAAGCAATTACAAAGGTGATTTTATCCATTCATCTTGGTTGCTTATAGGTTTCTGCTGTAATAAATTTGTTAATCTTTTTGTTGATATGTTAATCTTTAATTAGTCTATTGGCTCTAACAGACTAATAAGGCTAACTCTTTGGAGACAGAAGGCTACAGAAATGTGTCTTTCATGAACCAAAGTTAGAATTCTTAGAAGTGAGACCATTAAGAACAACGTTTTAGTCTTCACTTTATCATCTGCCTGAAAGTGCCTTGCACTTGCTTGCTGAACATTAATGGGGTATTCTGCAGAACCTGAAAGTCATGAAAACATAAAGACTGCCTTTTGAAAAAAAGATACACAGAAGAATATGCTAGACCCATTTTACAATGCTATGGACAGACAACACTGCATCAGTCTACGTGAATGAGCTCTTTAGGGGTTC
This sequence comes from Ctenosaura bakeri, assembly GCA_948474755.1. Taxonomy (NCBI): domain Eukaryota; kingdom Metazoa; phylum Chordata; class Lepidosauria; order Squamata; family Iguanidae; genus Ctenosaura; species Ctenosaura bakeri. The sequence goes on from CAOLHI010001123.1 coordinate 470,104, forward strand.
ACAGATTCTCTGGACATGGCAAAGTGTGAACATGTTGTTACACCAGTAGCACTGTTTGCTGGTGACAATAGCTGGGATTGTTGCATTACTTAACACCACACATGTGCAAAGGCAGAGCAGAGGGAGTTTAATTCATATTGAGGGAGTTTAATTCTTTCTTTAAAAAAGGACAGAAGATAAACTGTAAAGCCAATAGTGATTCCTAATACACCCAAAGCCTTGGTTACCTTGGAAACTCTGACAACGGTGCCTTATTAGCAGCAGCAAACTGATCTTGTGCAGAATAAGCTACACCGAATCCATAATAGGATTATGCTAGCCCCTTACTTTCTCACCCTCTCTCCCTCTTGTCCTTTTCATCAGAAATTCATGATTAATATATAATCCTCTACTGAGGAAAAAGAATGTTTCACATCTCAAATTGTAGGGTGGGTTGCAAATTATGTTGAGTTTCCCTGGAACCAGATTTGACATTTATAAATGATATGGCAAGCCTGCCCAATGGAAACTCCAGCAAGCATTTACAAAAGCACTGGGAATATCTGACAAAGCTCCCTGATAGTTTACGTACATTGCTAGATCTGGACAATGAACCTTTCCATGAACTCCCATTTATCTTGGGAACTGCTAATGATCTGTTTGTGTGAGAACACTGAACACGGTATGTAAACCATGGTATTCAGCAGCCAAGCAGGACAGAATGGTATCAGGGTTATTGAAAGCGCTCCACTTCATTGTTTTAAATCAAGGCCATTTCCGCACTACACTATTAAAGCACTATTATTTCACTTTCAACATCCTGTGGAATTCCAAAGAGCTCCGGCTGAGAATTCTAAATGCTCCTCCCTAAACTGCCAACCCTAGTTTTCCATAGGATGTTGAAAGTGGACTAATAGCACAATAACAGCATTGTGTGGAAATGGCCCAAGAGTGAATGACCTCCTTCATCTTTAGGACCGAATTTCAGATGAGTTCTTAGAGGTCACAATCCAGTGGTGGGTAGAGCTAATGACAAAATGGTGGGACAAGGATTACCAACATATTTTAGCCTAAAGCTCTTCTTGCCATTAACAAAGGCTTAGAAAAGGCCTTATAACTGCTAGCTAAACTTTAGAAGAGGCATTCCTCCCTCTACTGCATTCTTTAGAAGAAGAAGAAGAAGAAGAAGAAGAAGAAGAAGAAGAAGAAGAAGAAGAAGAAGAAGAAGAAGATAAAACCTGAATAAAAACTGAGAAATGATCAATGGTGTCAGGGGGGAAAGCTGTGGCCATTTGGGCAAATCCAGGTGGCACCTTAGGAACTCAAGACAGGCAGACTCAACCCCAAAGCTGGGGTTTCCCATCACCCCTTAACCTCTAATTCTCCTACATAGACATCAGTCTCATTTCTGGCACAGAGACACCTTCAAATTAAACTATTTTAGACTGCCTGCTTCCAAGATGTACAGCAATTTCACATAAACAGTATCTTCACTAATTGGAAACAGCAGTTGCTTCTGTAATACAATAAAATGCAATGAGCTCACATCACAAAACCAATTAAATACAATTATAACAAGATGGAATGAAGAGTTGTTGTTTTTTTAAAAAACAAACCTAGATCTTTAAAAGGTCCTCAGGAATTTTGTAAAGATGGAGGGAATGAATGATTGGCTTTACCACCATAGAGATTACTCAATTAATTTGTGCAAGAAGGTGCTAAGGCAAGTAGCATGTAGTGTCTGACTGTAGACCTTCCACTCTCATGAGTTTTCTGCACACCTTGTACACCCCATAAAGGGCTGCAATGGCTTCTCCTTCAGATTATGGTTCTCAATCTAGCGTTCCATGTCTTTGTCTATTTCTCTATACCCTTCAGAGTATAGAGATTCATTCAGAGGAGTCTCTGAAGCAAAAAGGGAGTAGGGAGAGAAACTCCAAATTCAGTATTAGCATATGCATAGAATCATAGAGTTGGAAGTAACCACAGGGCATCCAGTCCAACCTCCTGTTATGCAGGAACACACATCAAAGCATTCCCAACAGATGGCCATCCAGCCTCTGCTTAAAAACCTCCAAAGTAGGAGACTTCACTGCACTCCGAGGCAAAATATTCCACTGCTGGACAGCTCTGATCATCAAGAAGTTCTTCCTGAGGTTCAGGTGGAATCTCCTTTCCTGCAGCTTGAATCTATTGCTTCTTGTCCTAGTCTCTGGAGCAGCAGAAAACAAGCCCACTTGTTACTACGGTTATGCTATGTCTGGTGAGAGCACTAGATATCTCTTGATATCAAATAATTTGGCCTCTACTTGACCTTTCTCTGCCACCCTACTCCACGTGTTTGCAAGGGCCACCAGACAAGCACGTAATAGGTGCAGTCGTTAATGGTTGTACATTTCAAACCCCATTTAGGCAGGCAACTTAATGCGTCTTCGATGCTTAAGGGACCACTCCTTCTTGCAAACCGCCTTGCTCGGCGCGACTTTACACAAAGAAGCCTGGCCGAGTGCCGAGCCATTCCTTTATGTTGGGTCATTTGCATACTGGCCATACTACTGTCATCAAGCGCTAAGCCCATCATGTAAAACCTGACCTTTTCCAACACCTTTGTCCAGCTACAAATTTCCTTTGTTCTCACCGAGCATGGCATGGCCTTTAGGTAAAATCCACCCTATAAAAAAAACCCAATTCCAAGCCTTCCTCGGATCACCCTGGACTTCCATCTAGCCTTGCTGCTGCTCTGTCCAGTGAAGTTTTCCCCTCAGTTCCCAATAACTGAGTCTGCCCTCCTTGGACTACTTCAGATTGCTCTGGACTTCCATGCCGCCTTGCTGTCTTTCAGTCTGACGAGCTCCCCTCAGCAAACCACACTGAGCTTTCTTCCCTGCAACCTCCACTTCTCTCCAGGACTACGTGAAAAGGTGTTGTGTTACCCACTCCCCCGAAAACTCTCCATTTCTATTTCCAGTTAGTGGTGTGTATGTGTTGTCTTGTTTGTTGTTTGTCTTTTAATAAAACTGCTATTTTTGTTACTGTAAAACTTGCCTGGCTACTCTTCCGACCTGATGCCGTAGACATAGGGTTAAAAGGTCCTAGCTAAGTTACCCTGCCTCTCATTAGCTTAAGAGAGTGCTCGAGTCTAATTTCCCCCATCTTGTGTTTTTATTTGGTTATTTGGGCGTCCCTCCTGGGACCCCCACAATACAGGGTAACACGCTCCCTCCTCAACATGACATCCCTTCACATATTTATTTTTTTTATATATAATTTTATTACAATTCCAACATATAAAACAAATAATTATCATTGTATTCTTAATTGTCATATTACAGCTGTCTTCCTTCCTCTCTGGATTACAGTTTTTATCATTCATTGAACTGTTATCAACGCTTCACAATAAATTGTTAGTATATCTACTTAATTCGTTAGTTCCTGTTTTTCTACACAACTTTATATGTTCCATGATATTTCTCTGAAATTTATCTTGTAACAACCTTTAATATCATGAATTACGCATTGTTCCCTGACAAGACCCATCCCGCTTCTGAAATCCTCTGCCATTCTTTATATATATCATCATCTGATTTCCCTTTTAATCGCTCTGCATTTCTATTTTCAATAAGAGTTGCCCACCATTGTTATATCATAGGTATTGCATCACTTTTGCAGAGCCTTGCAAATTCAATACGGGCAATCGAAACCATATACAGCATTATACTCCAACATTTCTTTACCACAGTACCCTCTAACATATGTGTCATATTTAACAAATACATTTCAGGAGTCTTGTCCATTTGAACCTGCAACACATCACATATTATCTTATGAATTTCATTCTAATACTTTTTTGCTTTAGAACATGTCCACCACATATGAAATAGTGTACCGACAGTCTTTTGACATTTCCAACATTGACCTGTACCCGTCTTATAAATTATCTTTAATTTTTCAGGTGTCATGTACCATCTATGAAAAAGCTTATAGTAATTTTCTTTAAGGTTCTGAGCTACCGTGAACCTCTTTGTTCGTTGCCAACTTTGTTCCCACCATTCCAACTGAATTGGGTGTCCAATATTCTGTGCCCATTGTACCATTGCTATTTTAATTGTCTCTTCCTCACATTGTTGTTGTAATATCTCTTGATATAGATGTGAGAGTAAGTGAGGTGGACCTTCACATATTTAAACATGGCTATCATGTCCCCTCTTAACCTTCTCTTCTACAGACTAAACATACACAGCTGCCTAAGCCAATCCTCATAGGGCATGGCTTCCCTTCACCATTTTGGTCGCCCTCCTCTGGACACGCCTGTTGATATCCTTCTTGAATTGAGGTGCCCGGAACTGAACACAGTATTCTAAACAAGGTCTAACCAATGCAGAATAGAGTGGTATCATTACCTCCCTTGATCTATACACCATACTCCCATTGACTCAACCTAGAATCACGTTAGCTTTCTTGGCTGCCGCATCACACTGCTAACTCATGTTCAGCTTGTGATCTACCAAGACTCCTAGATCCCTTTCACATGTACTGTTATGCAGCCACATGTCCCTATCCTATATTTGTGCATTCCATTTCTTCTGTCTAAGTGTAGGACTTTACATTTCTCTGTTCAAATTCATCTTGTTAGTTTTGGTCCAGCTCTCCAATCTGTCACGGTCATTTTGAATTTTGATCCTGTCCTCTGGCATATTAGCAACCCCTCCCAATTTGGTGTCATCTGCAAATTTGATCAGCATGCCTTCTACTCTTCATTCAAGTCATTGATGAATATTGGCCCATACCAGAGCTGGCACAGCGGCTAAATGCCAGTACTGCAGCCACAAGGTTGTGAGTTCAATCCTGCCCGGCTCCAGGTTGACTCAGCCTTCCACCCTTCTGCAGATCGGTAAAATGAGTACCCAGCTTGTTGGGGGAAAACACATTGTAAACTGCTTAGAGAGCACTTAGCTCATAAGCGGTATAGAAATACACATACTATTACTATTTTAAAAATCAATTAGTTCCACTTCCAAGCTGAGTCTTGCCTCAGTTATTGCAAAGAGGAATTAATTACAAGTAATTCATTATTGAGTCAGCATGATGTAGTGGTTTGAGTGTTGGACTGTGATCACAGAGACCAGAGTTCCATTCCCCACTCAGCCATGGAAACCCACTGGGTGACTTTGGGTGTGTCACCCATACGCAGCCCCAGAAAACCTGTGATAGGTTTGCCTTCGGTTCTCCATAAGTCTGAAATGACTTGAAGTTACACAACAACAACAATTTATTATTTGTATCTCATTCTTCCCAACATGTCATCCAGTCCTGGATACTACCATAGAATGCCATCTTGAATCTCATATTGGGAGAAAGGTGGTACATAAAGCCAATAAACAAACGAATAAATAAGCAGTACAGTGATCAGCAGTTTTAAAGAAAAATGGGCATCCTTAAAATACAATGTTTATAGACTATAGACTGCTTAGGTAAGCCAGCACATAGTCCAAGACCCATAAATTGTTGAGGGCAGAGTCACATGATATTTAAATTTCCATGGTGTGAAAGGAGGAAAGGAAAGGGATACTTTGACTGCTTCTGTCCCTTAACAATCTACAGTAGCATGGAGGAAGTGATTTTTCAGAGGTTATACAGAAAGGTCTCCCACACTAAAGGGGGATATTTTACTGAAAGCAAAGGAAGGATGCTGTTTTCTTTCTTCATTCTTCCATATTGTTCCTTCAACCTGTACTACAGAAGTAATGCACACAAGTCTAATGTTGCTTTTTCAGGCCAATTTGATTCTGAGTCTACCCTTATATGCTTGTTTCATATTATCCAGCGCATTTCACTGTATCTTCTGGTGAGCAACGTAATCTTCCTCAAGCTTCTTTAACTTCCATAAGCTTCTTTAGCAGATCTGCTTTGAGTACAACACTGTCTTTCCCACTTTTCCTATGAGATAGCCCATCTCGTAGATGGCCCAAAACTTCAAATCTTTTGACATTCCTACTTTCATGATCAACATGTTAACAAGCCAAACAGAAAAAAAGCCAAAGAAAGAAAGAAAGAAAGAAAGAAAGAAAGAAAGAGGGGAAAGGGAGGTAATCATTCCTTACCTGAAAACTAAATTGCATACAGTGGTCCCTAGACTTTCACAAGGGTTCGGGGTGCAGAAACCTCACAAAAGTAAAAAAAAATGCAAATAACTCCCCCACCCCACCCAAGTGAGTGCTCCCTCTCCTATTCCCTTCCAGGCCCCCGCCCCACATTCACTTGCATTTTGCTTGAGCAAGCTGCCTTCCTTCCAGGTGCCCAGGCAACAGATAATGAATAGGAGGGGGCAACCATGTGCCTGGAGAAGGCGTGCATGTGTGCCATCCCCTCTCATGCACTTGTATTTTGTCGAGGCACGCTGCCTTCCAGGTGCCCAGGCAATTGGCAAATGAATGGGAAGAGGCAGCCGTATGCTCAAAGAAGGTGTGCGCATGTACCTTCTCCCCCACCCCCGCATTCACTTGCATTTCACCTGGTCGCATTGCCTTCTAGGCACCTTGGAAATAGGCAAGTGAATAGGAGGGGCAGGCACCTCATGAACAATCAAATTTGCAAAAGTCAAACCAGCAAATGTGGAGGGAGGACTGTATTTTCAACAATTTATCAGGAACCTTAATAGTCTAGCAGATACCAAGGTAATCTATATATCACAGGTGCCTTGATGCTATATTCTGTCTTTTGATAAAAGTCTCTAGATCATCCACAAACCCACTTTGCCAGCTAGAAGTCAAAGATTCAGCAACAAGGCGGCACAGAGCTATATAGCCATGTTCCTGAAGAGAACAAAAATATAGCCTCAAAACCAAAGTAGCTGTCCCCAGAATTCAAAAGAATTTTCAGAAGAATGATACACTTAAAGCTCACAAGTAATTGTTGAGCTATACGATTTATATAGCATAGTGATCAAAACACATCACATACATCCCTCATAGTAATCCTTTCAGCTGCTCTTTAATCAATATTATCCCTCATATTGCTGTGAGGGAACTAAGGCTGTGGAACTTCTCTAAGTTCACCTATTGCCTTCAAGGCTAGAGCAACATCTAATTCTGATTCTGATTATTTTTCTTATTATGATAAAAACTGCTTAGATACCACATTACAACAGTTCTTAGCTTTTTTTCCCCAGTGGTGAACAGTACTTTAGAAACTCAAAGCAGGTTCTGGAGAACTTCTGTTAAATGATATATATTTCATTCAAATCCCTCCTCCTGAGAACAATAATAATTCCAATTTGGGGGCAGGGAACAAAAACTGGACAAACTATGTATAAAGATACTTTAAGGGCAAAATATTTTTGTTGACAGTATTTGGGAGAAATGTTTTCAGTGAAATACTCCTGATCTTCAATATACTTACCAACTGTCAGAACAATCCTACCCGTATGTTTGTTTCCTGCTGCTGGTCATAAGTTTTATCTTCTTTTGCCTTATCTTTCCTTGCATGGCTCTTTTAAGAGCCAGAACTGAGGTGGAAAAAAAAGAATCAAATTCATGATTCCTATGCTACCATAACATTGGCACTGCCCCAGCAGCACTTCAAGGTCACCCCTCCGGAGGTCACAATTTAACTGTGGAATCACAACATGGACAAGTTCTACCAGGTCCTTGTTGATAGGGTAGAACAAAAATGTGATTCCTGTCTGATTTGTCTGCGCAATGGAGTGTGGCTCAGCTGAGGCTTCCACTGACTGAACACTTGAGTCATTTATTATCTTCTGCTCTTGAAGTGAAAAAGAAGAAAAAATGCAAGTCAAAAGAAGGAAGAGAATCTGTGTGTGAAAGACAAAAGCAAGCAGAGTTCACAGACAGTCTCATTTTTTCCTTCAGGTGTCATGCCCTGCCTTGGAGACCGTGGCAGCAAGGAGGAGGTTTCTGACTCTGAGGCAGAGGCTTCCCCAGAGGCTGAAGTGTTCTGAGAAGCTGGTCCAGAGGAAGATAATACACAACAACAACAAGGGCCTGAGCCAGGGAAACAAATAGAGAAAGACATAGCTGACACACTTACCTTGCAACAGAGATGCCGTGAAAGAGAGGGCTTGTGTTGTTCAGCCTGTTTAAGTAGCAAGCGAGCCCTAATGAGGGAACACCTGTGGTGACAGCATCCATAGATAAAAGAGGGCACCAGCTGGTCTTTCCTCCCAGGGTCAGCAACTGGTCTCTTTGGCTCTGAAACCCTGTGCTGTGCTTGTGGATCTGGTTGTCTTAGAACTCTGCCTGTTTGGACTATGGTTTGGATTTGCCCATTCAGATTTGTTTGCTCTAGGCTTCCTTTCTGTTTGGACATTCCTTGACTCTCACCTCGTAAGTAGGAGCTGTGATTTACTACCTGCTCTGCTGTGGACACGACATCAGGTATGGAAGGTAATGAGACTGTATTGCTCATATTTTCTAGCATTCCATAGATTTTTATGCAAGCTCAGTAAAGGAGGCGCAGAAGCCCTTCTCAGATATTCTGCTGTCACTGCTCTGTGTGGCATAACTTAGACAGAGCTTCTGTGCAGAGGAATGTAAGAAGTTGCCGTATAGAAGATCAGTTTATTCATTTCTCTATTCCTGTGACTCTGCCAGTGACTCTTGGGCAGAGATCTTGCCTGTTTCCTCCCTCTATTTTTATAGAGAAGGTACCAAAGTATGAAGTGGGTCCTTGCACATATTAAAATGTTGGCCTTACTGTTCACCTTCCTCCCTAGTCAAGAAGACTGGAAGGCTGATGAGAGAGTGAGTCTCTCCTATACGCATTAATTGAATATGTAAAACAGTGCATAGTCTGAAAAGAGCTGAAGGGAAACTCCATTCTGTAATGAATTGTATTAATATGCAAACATGCATGAAGGCACTTGGTTAAGGAAAGAAGAAGTGGCTGAGGCTATGAAGATTTGTTAGAAAGCCTGCTGTAGGATTTGCTTACCCCAGAGGTCCAATAGAGCACCAAGATATTATCTTACTCTTCTGCCCTAACCAAGTGCATTAGAACTCTCTTTAGTTCTCACACCACAGAGATGAGGTCTAAAATCTTGCCCTGATTTAATAGAAAATTATTCTGGGCTAGGTATTAATTCATGTTACAAACAAGACCACTTCTGTACCTTTACAGTATGTCAACACCGGGACTCTCCACACTACACTGTTATAATGCTGTTATTCTGCTTTCAGCATCCTATGGAATCCTGGGGCTTGCAGTTTGGGGAGCGGCATTTAGAATTCTCAGGCAAAGAACTCTTTAGCCTCAGTAAACTACAAACCTCAGAATTCCACAGGATGCTGAAAATGGAATAATAGCACTATAACAGTGTAGTGTGGAAATGGCCATAGTGTTGTATTTCTGTAATGTAAAAAGCCCTCTGATGATGTGCTTCTCATAGGCAAATGGGCATGAACAGAATGTTGGACTAGGTCTGCTCTTGTTCTCATCTGGCAGGACTCTTCTTACATTCTTAGGCATGTAAGTTAATCTGCAGTCCTTCTTATGATAGTGTTCTGCCAATTATTCTGGAAGACTTTCATCTATACAAACTCATCAGTGTCTACCTGCTACTATGCTAGGTGAACCAAAAACTTCACTGGGCAAATCAAGGCTGCCTCTAAACACCATACTTCTAGGAACCCTGCAGGAGATTTTGCTGCCTTTTCCTCCTTCTTTTCTACACAACTGTAATGAGATGACTGAAAGAGCCAGGAAGGTTTCACTGAACTTCTGCAGCCAGGCAGCTCTTCAACTCCTGGCCTGCACTTAAGAAAGAACAGAGAGCAAATTCTGCAATAACATTATTTTAGTAGTGCATCCATCTTCCTCTGGAGTGCTTAGGCACTATAAACAGGAGTTTGAATAATTTGGCCCTCCAGATGTTATTGGACTGCAGCTCTGGCATTCCTCACCATTAGTTATGTTGCTAGGACTGTTGGATGTTGCAATCCACCAACATCTGGAGAGCTATCTGATTCCCATCCTTCCTCTAAAAGACACTGAACTAATATGCAAGAATTGTATTTTGGAAACCTAAAGAAGATTCACACATTAGAATTCTGATCTATACACATGTCTCCATAATTGGCAAACATTAAGAACCTGTATGCAAAGGGAATTTTTTGTAGCACCTTTTAGCCTGAGAGAAAGGAGTTGGTTGTATAGGCTTTCATAGATTTAACTCTATTTCATCAAAATGTAACTTGGTCATCACAGACACAAAGAAAGAACTTCTGCACTTGTGGGGAAGGCACAAGGATAAGATGCTGCTGATCATATTCGTAACTGCTTATTTCTCATGTGGCTTTTGCCATGCAACAGCATGCCAAGGAAAGGTTGAATGTACAAGAACAAAATCCATGCCCATTCTACATGAGTTGATCCTCAGTTCTGCACAAGGCAGTGCAATCCAGCTGTAAATACAAAACAGCTTGGAAAGGAAAGGCACCCAGTAGCTCAGGCTTAAAATGAATTCTGCTAGAGACTGTTATTTGTCTACACCTTCTGTTCCAAAGCAAGACAGCAATGTTGTTGTTACTGTGTGCCTTCAAGTCATCTCCAACTTATGGTGGCTCTAAGGTGAATCTATCATGGGGTTTTCTTGGGTTGAGAGTATGTGACACGCCCAAGGTCACCTAGTCTATGGCTAAGCGGGGAATCAGACCCTGGTCTCCAAGGTCAAAGTCCAGTGCTCTACACCACAGTGACTCTATCTCTCTTTTATAAAGATGCTGAGTTCAATTAAAATTCATTGAAGGTTATAAAACATTTTCTTCCTATAGCATTTGGATTGGATAAAAACAGCCAACCAAGACATATTGTTTTCTCTAATACCTATGCCCCAAGCCTCCTTTTCTCTGGACAAAATTTCCAACCAGAACAATTTCACAGCATTTCTCCCCTCAACTAATTCAAAAAGGTGTGATGAAATCATCTTGGTCCCATGGAATCTCTGGAGCATATTTAAGAAAAAAATAAAACTGGATTGCACATCTGTCAAATAATGGAGGAAAGAGGTGATTTGCAAGATTTTTGTAAGAGGGCGCATATTAACCTCGACCCTCCTTCAGACAACACAGAACAGTGTATAACCTCTCCTGTCCCAATTTTATCCTAACCACCACAATGGGAAATAAGTTTAATTTAATTTTTTTTAAACTGTCTGGCCTTTTTCCCAATATGGGACCCAAACTGGCTCACAAAACAAAGATCCAAGGTGGATCCCAATCCAGCACTCTTCCATTCAGTTTTGCTACATATGAATGTCACATTCAATTCAGGTCTAACATCATATCCATTATCCCAGGTGCCAGCCACCTGATGCTTTCCAGATGTTTTAGACTACAGTAATAGGCCCCATCCAACATGGTTGGTGGTCAGATATGGTGGGTGTTGTCATGAAAAATACCTGGTGGACACCAAGTTGCCCACCCCTGCACTACACCACACTGGCTTTCAGGTAAATCTGTCAGAACCAGTCTGTATTGACAGCTGATAAATTCAAACCGAGACTGTTTTATTATTACCAGAAAAATTAAAAGTTATATGTCTTATTCACTGGACATTTTGGTATGAAACTTACCATTTTCAGTGTAGAAGGCAAACAACAGGAAGAGCAATCTCTACTCATATGTATTTTGTTCATATGTCTTTTTTTTGTTATGTGCCTTCAGGTCACTTTCAATGACTTTCTATGACTATCACAGGATTTTCTGGGCGTGTGTGTGTGTGAGACATATCCAAGGTCATCCAGTGGGTTTCCATGGCTGAGCAGGGAGTACAATCCAGGTCTCCAGAGTCATAGTCCAGTGTTCAAACCACTACACCACACTGACTTTACTCATATGTCTTTACCCGTATGTTTTTACTCATATGTGTTCTGCACTTTTATTTCTGTCCATAATTCAGAGAGCCACACACATGAAGTGAACTAACACTTCAATTATAACAGTGAAAAGCTGCACACTTTTTTTGTCTCTCAATGCTTAATGTAAAAATCAAGAAGCCTAACAAGCATTTGCTACTGCACTTGGTGACACAACTTTTTGGTAATATATCCAGAATGCCATGCTTATTTGCAGAGATAAGAAACCTCTGGCCCCTAGTATCCCATTACCTGCAGAATTTTGCCAGCTGAAACACCTCCACTTGTTCTTGTCATACACAGGCCAGGGCAGATAATAAACCAAATACTTATAATATTCGAGTCAAAGGACCTTTTCAGTTTTACCTACCCTCAGTCTGCCAGCCTCCACAGTCGCCAGCCCTGCATGCCCTGAGGGTGAATAAGAGACTAAATGGCCCCAAGGAGAATAACATTTGGGTTAGAAAGAGGGATATACAGCCCTTTGTCTCCAAAGATGCACATACTCATAACTGCCTGCAGTTTATCAGCATCTTATTCTAGTCTGTACTAGACGTGTCTTTGCATCTCAGACCCTCATCACACAGTTGGCTGCTTCTTACTTGAGAGGCTGAACACAGCAGGTTGCAGTCAAAGAAAAATTGGAGGTATATGACCACCGCACAGAATAAAAGCAGCATAAAGGCCTCATAATGGGGAATGAGATGCAGGGGCAGGACAGACTGAGGCAGGCTTAGAGGCACACACAGTATCAGCCCAAGGTAGTTAAAAGGCAGGAGAAAGGAAGTGTTCCTGCAAAGCTAAAACCCTACGCTTTGGAAACAGCCTCTCCAAGACTCTTCTCTGTGATCCTCTACTATCCTGAATGGGTAATTCATCTCTCCTCCTATCCCACAACCAGTGCAACTTCACTCTCACCTTTTATTCCAATATGCAAAGAAGCTCAAAGAACAGTCCCACAATAAACTGGGGCTCCAAGAAAAGGAGAGGTGTGGTGTGATAAAGAACCAATGTAGTATAGCAGTTAGAACATTAAGCTGCTGGACAACTTGGAAGATCCCAGTCCAAGTCTCCACCATACCAGCTAACTCATGAGGTGATGTGGGCCATTCATTGTCTTTCAGCCTGACCTACTCATAGAGCTGTTGCAAAGATGAACGTGAGAAGAACAGATAAGCCATGTATACCATTTCAAGTTCACAGGATGAAATGTGGAACAGAAACAGAAACCTAACTAAAAAAGAAATAATAAATGTTGAATGGTAACACCATATAAGATGCAAATGATTATTCATGTAACTGCTTTTGATATAAATAGGTGGAAGATTCTCAGTCTCAGTTATGCTGCATATATCCAAACCCTTGCATTTTTGTGCCATCCTTTGTTCATCGGAGGCTGTGAGACTTTGTTTTTGATTCTCACTTGGAAGAAAATTTTCATAGTATTTCTCATATATATAGTTGCACTTTTATACAGTTTTCCCATTGAATAAATCTTACGTGTGCACATTTTTGAGTTTATGCATATTGAGCCATTCACATTTCTTCTATGCATAGACAATTTTTCATATACATATGATTTCTCCAAAATATACCACGTGCACGCAGTTTTCAGAGGCAAGAGTGCTTTGTCTTGCAGTGAATCTCAGAGGGTGTGAAACAGATAACTTTTGACTCCAGCAAAATTCTTTTCCATCCCTGTTTGGATGAAATTTCAATTGTTCAATCCGGAACAGCAGCATGGGTCAGTCACTGAAACTGGCTCAACAAGCTACAAAAGCCAGGGAGCAGGTTTTCCATGGAAAGCTATACTATAAACAGTTTTAAAACATATGCTATAAACAGTTTAGAAGAAATCTTGTTCCCTAAAATAAGACTCCAGAAATGTAGTAAATTCTTATTTGAAGGGCCAATTAATGTAAACAACTGAACTGACTTATGGAGCTTGCAAATCTCTACCAACCTTAGTAGAGCAACACAAACAGAAATTAAATCATATTTTCTATGCCAAAATAATTAATACTGATTATTGCCATCGTTTCTGCTGCTTTCAAGTTTTTGCAGTTTCTACTTTTGAAGTTTGTTTAAATGACTCCAAACCACAATGAAGTCATCTGAGTAAAAACAGAATAAAAATGATTTTAAAAGAATTAAAATGAACAAAAAATAAGTTGAAAATACAGTTTAGTTTCCTGCTAAAATATTTACATTAACACTACAACAGTGCTGAAATCTGAACTGTGCACAGTGATTTGATCTCAAATGGATCTCCTTTCCAATTTAGAATTGAACTTTTTAAAAAACCATGACATATTTGATCATGGATTTCCTGCTCTGACATGCGGTTTGGCACTAATTATGAAGTTAGAAGAAAATTACAAAGAAATTGAAATATTGTTTTCTGTGTAGAAAACGTCATTTTCTGTGGAAAAGACACATGCAAGTTTTATGCAGAATAAGTCCCAAACTGTGAAGATTCTCATTAGTACAGCATTCTCTTCATCAGGGTTCCTGCTACTCCAGATATATATTTACCATTTTTCAAATATTTTGAAATAATCTTTCCATCACTAAAGCAGGACTATTGAACCAGTCCAACCGCAAGCCTATTTCTTTTTTCCTCCTCTCTCTCTATCATTTTTACCTTTTGTATCACTGCTGTTTTAGATTAGAAGCCTGTGGCTCAAATACCCCAAAGGCACCAGATCTCATCTGATCATTGAAGATATGCAGGGTCAGTACAATCTTGGACAGGAGACTGACAACAAATGGCAGTTGCTGTAGGCTATATTTCAGAGGAAGGAACTGGCAAGACCACCTCTGAGTATTCCTCACCTACAAAAACTCATCAAATTCATGTGGTGGTCATAAGTTGGCAAGTGACTTGAAGGGACACTCAAACAGGGCAGGTATCTTCTTTTATTGATTACTAGTGTATATACCCAACATTGCCCAGGATTTTATTTTCTCACATGTAATACTTGTTAGAAAGAATTGAGGTCCTGGGTCTCTAATTCCCCAAACTGTCTTATCCAGTACCTGTAACTTTTCCCCATATTCCCCAATTCAATCTGTATTAAGAGTTATTAACATAGAGAGGCTGAGTTTCTGAGGGAATACACTGCCCTCCTCCTTGCTGCTAGGCCTCATCTCCATAGCAACTGGTCTATTCAATACAGGCACATTTGACTGAGGCCCAAGAGCTCTCTGGCTGAGAATTCTAAAGGCCCCTCCCTAAACTGCCAACCCCAGGATTCCATAGAATCTTCTTAGGCAGCCAATCATATGAGGTCTTCACCTGACACAGAAAAACAGAAAAAGATTGACTTTTATATATTAGATAAATAAGCCACTCCAAAAGCCCTTCTGTGTAAGTGCTGTCTTGATACAAATGAATATTTAGTTCTACAGCCCTTCCATTCGCTTGGGGTAGTCACTGTCTCATAGTCTGATCTACCCCACAGGCTTAATATGTCCCACAGACTTTACAGGTATATCTAGTGGGAATTCAGGAGAGGGCCTGGCTGCTCCCCAGTCTGGGACTCCATTCATACAGAAGTTAAACCAGTGCTCTCCTTCCTATCTTTCCATAGGCAAGTGAAGATCTTTTCGTGTCAGCTGGGCTTTCAGGCCTGATTGCTCAGGGAGAGATGGCCTTTTAGAGTGTGCTGTAGTATCTGTTGCCTGATTTTTAAAGATCATGCTTTTACCATTTTTTCCTTAAAAATTCTATTGTTAGTTTAACGATTTTTTAAACTTTTGTATGATGTGAATTTTTAGCTGTACCCATTTTACAAGTTTATTATTACGGCAAAAAGCCAACAATGTACCCATTTTAAGCTTTGTAATCTACCTTGAATCCCAGGCTGTGAAAAAAGGGGGCTATAAAGAAATATGACTACTAGTAGTAGTAGTAGTAGTAGTACCATAGCAATACTACTAAAATGAGGGGACACTATATGCAATGAGATGAAGCCTTTACTTTCAAAGACAAGGAAACAGATGATTAGAACCTTCACAGAGAGAAGAAAACGACAATAAAATATTGAGTATACAACGGACAAAGCAGAGAAAAGGGAGCAGCAGAAGCTACAAATAACACTGAAATGTGTAAGTCAAGAAATATGCCCAGGTGTGAATGAACTGGTGGGCAAAGTTTAATCTGTCTGTGGATTCTGCACGGAAAGAAAAAGCTGGGAAAATGAAACTGGTTTGGTATTTGATTAGAGAAGGATGAAAAAGGAAAAGATATACAGTGTGTAGACATTCTCCAAACACAGCATACCTTGACTGCAATAAATGGACTTTTCTGATACTTTCTGCAACCCTAGGTATGCAATTTTTCACCCAAGATCAAGCAACAGGACAAAGTATTGATTGAAAACTGCATCAATTTAAAGATGCTGTTACAAGTCAGAAACAATTTTGGAAAGAGTAAAAGATTCATTGATAAGGATCTAGATAGTATAAGAAATTCCAAGCTGAGGGAATTCATTTAACTTTGTAGAAAAGCTTGGAGAAATGCAGCTGAATTGTCCCAAAACAGGATGCAATCTCTGGAAGAAAGAGAAAGTGTCTGTTACAATCCATAAGAAAGGGAGTAGAAGAAAACTCAATATAAAGAACAGGAGTGGGCAATTTTGACAGGTCTGGGATAAATTCATCTCCAAACCCACTGCTTGAGGAGAATACAGAGCATCTGTTCCATACAAGAAAAAACATTTTTCTCAATGCATGGCTGCAACAGGAGATCCTCACTTCTTGGAGGTATTGAAGAACATGATTCTCTTTGCTTCCCACAGGCACAGATTTTTGAGGGAGGAATCTGAGGACCAAAAAAATAGGTTGGAGAAGCTGGCTCCTGCAGCTGAATGAAAAAATTGGGGAAAGTATGAAATACAGAAGCATCCAGCTGGTTTGCTTTGAGGGTAAAGGAACATTGCATCCAAGCATTTATCAAACTGTAGAATGACGGATGGAGCCCAGACTACACATACACTACAAATGTGGGTAACAGATAAGATGTATTTAATTTATTTTTTATATTTTAATTTATTAAAATATTTATATCTTGCCCTCTATCCAGAGATCTCAGGGCAGTGAACAATAAAACCAATCCAACAAATTTAAAACAGTGTAAATTTAAAAAATGATTTTAAAAGGCTATTAGAAATTTTAACAAGTTAAAAAGACAGATTAAAATGGTTAAAATATTTTAAAATAATATAAAACTATTGTGGAAAATAAATTAAGCTTTAGCAAGTCATCATGTTTTCATTTGGTACTGGAATGACAGCAAGGTTGGTGCCAATAAGGCCTCCAAGGGGGGAGGTTCCATAAGAGAGAAGGTCCTCTCCTGTGTCCTCCCATAGCATATTGCCCTGACTGATGGGATACACAGGACGGTCCCCCAGAAGGCCCCTAAATCTCCAGCAGGCACATATATGGGGAGATGTATCCTTCATGCTGCTGGGGAACTAAACCATACAGTTCCAGTTATGATTGTGTTGCAATATCCTCTCCATACATCTTTGGCCCTTTCAGACTACACAATTATAGCATCATGTTTCTCCTTAATGGCCATGGTCCCATCCTGCAGAAACTGAGATTTGCAGTTTAGGAAAGAGTATTTAGAGTTCTCGGCCAGAGAGTTCTACTGCCTCACTAAACTAAAAATCTCAGAATTCCACTGGACACAGCCACGGCAGTTAAAGCAGAATCAAAGTGTTCTAACTATGCAGTGTGAAAGGGCCCCTTGTCAACCTGGAATGTTCCACTGGAAGCCAATGACCAATGCTGAAGCCTATGAAGGAACAAATGCAATCTCAAATATCATGACCCTGAGGTGGATTCCACATATTTGAAAAGGATGAAACCTCAGACTCAGTGTGAAAGTTGCCCAGATGACCCAGACACACCAGTTGCCCATCTTGTCAACTCCTCAGGCTCAAGAGGTTAGGCTGCTGTCTCCTACCCCTATCCACATTAGCTACTGAAGCAGCGAAGGCCTCTTAAGCTTGAATGGGCTTCTCCTGGCATGGGAGACATAGCTAACTACTCAGAGTATGCTCAGGACCTCTTTAAGTTTTAGTCTGGGGTTGTTTGTGTAGCATCATGTGGGTTGGTTGCAGAAGCTTGCAAGGAACTATCCAGGGTGCTACCTAGAATCTGAACAGGTTAAATAAGACAAAGAGACAAAATTATGGAAAGCAAAGATCATTATCAGAAGGAGACAAACAGCAGAGAAAGTCTGAAATACAATAAAAGATCTCTCATGAAAACAATGTAAGCTTTCACCGAGGAATGAACTTTGCTGGAGGACAAACCAGGAACTAACAAAAAATCTAATAGGAACAGATGCTGCAAGCTGATAGTAATTGAGACATACAAGAGGAGAAACATGGAGAGAGAGGATATCACAGCAACACTTAAATATTTTGCATCCTGTATATACCAAAAAAAGGCAGTGATGAAGGAAGCCCAAGCTATGTGCTCACTAGAAATGTGTGTGGCAGGTAAAATGGCACAGTACAGAGAGGAAGGCTGAACCAACCATATCTATTATTAACTACATTTATAAACCATCTTTTGTTCAGTGAACAGCAGACATAGCCTTCCCTGCCTCCCTACTTTAGCCATACCACAACACTGAAAATAAATGACTAGCCCAAGGTCACACTCTGACCATTATACCACACCAATATACCCTGATACTGGGGTGAAGTAGCATAGAAAAAGACAGAATGGCACAGTGAGTGCTGAAGGATGATAGGTGCTGAAACACAAAGTCTAAAGGGCCACACATTACCTAGTCCTGGTTTATTACTATATGATGCTATAGTGTGTAGTCTTGTCACTTGAGAAGGAAGGTGAAGGGTAGGAACAATGGACATGTGATACTTCCTTGTGAGAATTTTGCTGTGTCCTGGGAATTACTGGGTTACACTATATGTAAGTCATTGAAAAGTTCCATTGGGATTTTATCCCACCATTGTATCAAAATTATATCAGAACAGTGTGGAAGATCAGACGAAGATGCTCTGTAGAATTTGTTCTTAATATAAAGCTGTTTTGAAAAGCAGAGAATCAAAAGATGCTTTAAAAGAGAAGACTCCTACCCAATCCAGACATCTTAAAACCTCACTGATCTTAGCTTCCAACAACTCTGTATAACCATCATGCCAACCAGTATGTTGAGAAATCCTGCAGCCTACGTACACAAAACTGTCATGTACCTCCAAGGTTACAAACACATCATTTATATCTTTACTAGCAGCAACAGACTGATTGAAAGAGACAAAATCTTAGAAAAAGTACACAACAGTGGTTCAGGCCACTTCTTTATCTCTTTCCTGTTTGATATACAGACACACAGTCACAAGCACTATGTGCTATTCATAAAATAGATTATTATACTAGCTTGTTCAAGTTGTAGAATAAACCCAAAGATAGATAACAGACTCATATGCACACTGAGAGGGTTGTTATTCCACTTCTCTTTGTAAGGATCCTGAAATGCTTGCTCAGAATAATCAAATCCTGGGTGGCAACTTTAGTGAGGTGTTTGCAAAAACACCATCAAGATAGGAAACATGAAGTCTCATCGAATCCTGCAGTAAAGCAAGGCTTCAAACCTGCATTCTTACATGCTGTCTCAAGTTCAACACACATTTATGTCCGGCCAATTTCTGAGCAAGGGAGACAGCATAGTGTAGTGGCCTGAGACTTGGACTAGGACAAATCTCTGCTCAGCCATGAAAACCCACTTGGGTGACCATAAGCATGTCACTATCTGCCAGCTTTAGAGGAAGAGAATAGCAAACCTTCTCTGAATAAGTCCTGCCAAGAAAATCCCGTGACAGAGTCGCTGTAAGTCTGAGCCAACTTGTAGGCATTAACAGCAACAGCTTCTGAACTGAGTGGTCATATGTATTTATTGCATCTAACAGTTGTATAGCAAATCACACTGGGGGGTGGTGTATTTATATGAGTTTGTAAAAAACCTATTGTGTACTTCCTACATTTGCCATTTGCCATTGCCATTTGCCATATCAGAAATATATGGCATTGCTCTTCTAGCACTGCTTTGCTTTTGACTGTGGGTAACAGTTGCACTCATGTATAAATGCTAGCTTCTCACATGTTAAAGAAGACCATAGCAAACATATCTCATGAGAAAAAGCTAGGCCACTGCCTTTCTCCCTGGCATGTATGTATTCTTCAAGGAGGAAGTTCTGATGTAAGAGATTATTAACCCATATTGCTATCTATTAGCAGCCTGAAGTGGTATGGCACAGAGACCATTTCAACAATACTAGGGGAGGAACTAACCGATTTATTTTAGCATGACTTCTTGTGGATTTTAATCCATTTTTTCAGGTAAACTAATGGAATGATATTAAAGCCACAGGTATTTAAGCACAGTTACATAGTTGGGAGTTAAATAGGGTGTAACAGCTGATGCAAATTGTCAAATAGGAGGTAGGGGAAGGTCAGGACATAACAGAACAGAGAAAGATGAAAATGCCATGGTTTGCATCTTTCTGTATCTTTACACCCTATCTCACCTCTCAATTACGTAATTGTCCTTAAATACTTATGGCTTTACTATCACTTCATCGGTACATCTGAACAAGTGGATTAAAGCATAGAAAAGCTTGTGATAAAATAAATCAGTGTTAAAAGTTCTACAAAATTCCTCCCCCTGCATCCTTTTCTTTACCTTTGTATGGTGTAACAGACTGACATGACTATTTGAAAACTGCTAGACGGCTGTGATACTTCTGAATGCCACAGATCTCCATATTAGATACCTATCAAAGTCCATGTTTACTCTGACAAGTACTGTGAAACCAGGGGGGAAAAAAGCTCAACATGAGATCCCTAGTGATGGAGATGTGATACTGTATGGGATTAGAAGATAATGGACGGCTCCACAAGAAAATGGGGCTCAAGCAAACAGTTTTTCATACCATATTAAGCAAATATCAACAGCCTATTTCTAGTGATGTTCTTTTCAACTCCAGGTTCTGCTATGAATCCAAGAAAACTAAACAGAATACCATTCACCCTACTTTGAGAAGAATGTTACCCATCCTACAACAGCCTCCCCACTTTCCGAACAGTTCAGGGTGCAGAACCCTCACAAAGGTAGAAAAACCAGGAATAACTCTTCCCCTACCCATACTCCCCATCCTATTCCCTTCCAGAGCTCCCCCTACAATTCTCTTGCCTTTTGCCTTGGTGCACATTTTCTGCACTGGGGCAAAATGCAGCGGAATGAGAAATGGGAGCTCCAGAAAAGAGAAGGAAACTGTGCACATGCCCCTCCATTCCCTTGCATTTTGCGTCCATGTGCATTCCCCATGGCAGGGCAAAATGCATGGGAATGAGGGGGAGCTCCAGAGGGGAGAAGGAAGGTACACACATGCTTTCCCCCTCCCTTCATTCCTTTGCTTTTTCCCTGAGCGTGCTTCCTTCCCCAAGAAGAGAAGGGGGGGATACACACACATGCCTTGTGAAAAATCTAATTCACAAAGGTCAAACCTGCAAATGTGGAGGGAGGACTGTACTTTGTTGTGGTTCTCTAGCAGTTATTAGAATAGAGTGGAAAGATGGCATTGTTTTATTCATGTTCTTTTTCAGTAGCAGCCCTGAGCATACACATTGCTAGTTACCCTGCCACATGCATACATGCCAGTAGCAGCCAATTCCTATCACCTGATTAACTTCAAGGAGCCCCTTTCCAGTTCCCCAAATAGGCAGAAAACTCAACAGGGACTGCTTCGTAGTCCTATAATCATTAAACTTTCCTCCACACAGCAACCAGCCAAGAAAATACCATGTGTGTGTGTGGGAGGGGGAGAGTATAGCATCAGATTCCACAGCAAAAGGACCCAAAGAAACAAAATGTCTTGCATGCACACACATGCACACACACATCACTATGGCAAAGGTACCCTGAAGAAGGCCAGACACAATCAAAGGCTGTATTCTCAGATCTGAATTCAAGCCTCTAGATTCTTCAATTCTCTTACAACTTAAAAATCGGGGTAGATTTCTAGAAATTCCCCTAGGTTGATAAGATAACTGTCAACTTAGTTGTAATGCATTGTGTCTTTCTTTTTCCTTGCTAAGATTCTCCAAACTTGAGATGAAACTAAATGCCTGGTAAAAAACTGGAAAACTTTCAGAACAACAATGAACTTCAATCACAGTCAGGGTTCAAATTTTGGATACCTAACACTTCGTACATCCAAAAATCCTGAAGACAGAGAATTCTCCTTCCCTCATATTGGCTACCTGTAAATTTATTAACTGCACTGCATTCCTGTCTTTTTGTAACGAGAATTAAGAAGTCTAGAATCCAATGAGGATAGAAATTCTAAAGATTAAAAAAGACTCCTACCAACTTGTTTAAGACGCAATCAGACAATGGGTAAAACAGCTAAGGGGATTTTTAAATAATGAGATCAAAGCAACATCTTTATCACTAGGAAGACTGAAATTTTAGATGAGCAATACAAGATACATATGTGGTCAGGTAAGGTGAGGCTAGAAAGTGGTAGAGCTACATGTTTAAGCTCTGATCTGCTAGAAGCTGGTCTTAGAACCAAAGGGGGCACACAGGTAAGAAGTACAGAATTCTTTCTTGTCCACCCCAGTGCTTTACTTTAGTGGATACTGCTTCCCAAGATGATTTTTCTCCCAGGTATGCTTGGGCTGTAATACAGACAGTAGGCCCAGTTGGAAGGAAGCTCCTTGGAATGTGAGACACCCTCTTGGAGCCAATGCAGTGATTCCCCACCACAGCGTCTCAGACCAAGTTCTGGGATTGTGATCTTCAATATGATTGCCAGCTAGATGTCCAGCAGGAAAGGAAAAGCCTCAACATTAGAAAGAATGGAGAGTCACTCAGAGCTTAAAGTAGAAATGTCACACATATATTAAAATTCACTCCCATTGTGAGAGTTATCTATCACTACCTGGATAGGATCACTGGAGCAGACAGGGGTGTATCTCCACTTCAACCTTTAGCAGAACAGGCCTGACAAGGGGTCAGAGGCAAAGCACACCTTTCAAAATGCAGCCACTGTGTTTTTACATGCGTGGGACTGAACTAGAGCAAGGAAGCATGCAATGCATTGAGATACATGTCAAAGATTTTGACTATCTGTAAATCTCTCTTCCTTTTATTGCTCTATTTTCACTGGATTTGATTATCTTTGCAACATCCTGCAACGGTGAGCAGTTTTAGGATCTTTTTTTAAAAAAAATTTAAAAAGTCATAGGTTAAAAATATCATAGCATATGGTAATAAAGGAGAGGCAAGAATTTTCTAAAACAGTGGCTGACAAAGACATCTCAATTAAGACAAAGTTGGCAAGCACATGACCTTAGGCATGTTTCATCTTGACAAACAGCACCAGAAGAAAAGGCAAATTATGATTAGGTAGAAAGAGGCTACTTTTTCAGGGATTTGCCTCTCTTATTCTTGCTCAATTGCTCAACGCAAGTTAGAAGCATCTCTTATTTCTAGTGCATTCAGATTTAAAAACACATAATTATAGATTTAAATATCCACAGCCAAAATACTACCTCAGTCTCAGAGAAATACTGAGAAGTAGGAATAGGGAACATTTTTTCAGCACAAGGGACACACACTCCTTCAAACAGCAGTTGCTGGACTGTGTGCTAGAGATGGACAGTAAACGGTGGATGGGGCAACCTCACTTGGGGTAATCCATCTAGCCCAGAATTGTCAACACAGCCTGATGGTGGTTTTTCTGGGTTTCAGGCAGACATATTCCAGACCTTCCTGGAGATGCCAGGGATTTACCTGGGACATTCTGCACATAAAGTCATTTTAGGTCAGAGCTACTGCCCCTCCCCACAGTTCACATATACACACTTTCATACCCAGATATTCTCATACACAACATGCATACACATGCATTCGCCAGCACTCTCTTGCACAGGAGTTTTATGAGAGGCACCGCAGTACACATTAGGGGGGTATTTGTTCCGCTACCATTAGCACTCCTCCCAAATGTCCCCACATAGCAATAACAACAGCAACAAGAACAACAACAACAACAGCCACAGTGTGGAAGAAAGATGCTAAAGATTCCCTACACTTGATATAGCTCTCTACATTCATCCATGTTCCAAGCCAGAGACATGTGCAACCTAACATACAAAAAGCAATGTTATTCCATTGTTTTAATTCTAGCCAGTTTTTTTGCCCAAGGCAATATGAGACCAATCATTAACTGCAATGGGGGAAGGTGCAGGAAGGACGGGAGGGGGAGAGAGAGAGAGAGAGAAAATACAGAATTTAGACATGCTCACCAGTCCCTGTAACAATATAGGGTAAGTCCCTTGGAATTACTGGACAGAAATGGCTCATAAAAATTTACAAGCCAACCTGCTCAGAGGGAAAAACTGATGACCCCTGAGGCACATGCATGCATTTTATCTTCATCCATGCCAGTGACCCATTTATAGCTTTCCTCAAAGACATGGATTCTCCTTATGTCAGTGGAATGATATTTATTTGCCTTGACAAGATTGCAGTTAGTGCTTCACACAGAAAGAGTGCCGACTTCCTCCTGCTCTAGAGAATGACACAAACCTTATCTTACAGAAGAAAAATTACCTGGTTTTGTCTTACCTGAATCTCTGCAACTACTGGTATATGATGCCACTATCAAAGGAGGAATGAAATGAAGAAATCTAGAAAGATCTGAGAAGGATCAGCTGATCGTTTCAGATGTGTACAGTCCTAAGTCCAATTGCTACTCCTAGCAATTGATTCTATGGGTCTGCACTAGCTAGGAGCAGCAACTAAGATTTATGCTACATGTAAGAATTAAGTTCAGGGAGAAAAATTATACACATTATGCTGCAATCACATTTGCTGCCACCAAAGCCTGGAAAAGTTGATTTTTTTGCCTACAGCCCCCCAAATTCCCAAGCCAACGTGGTCACATTTCCAAGCTTTCACAGTGACAACTGCATTTCACCACAGCAAATACATATTAGGTACAGACACATGTCCTGAAACACCAATGCAATGGCAGCTGGTAGCTCCAATGTGAGTGGGCAGTAAATCCACTCTGGTTCTTATTCTGAACTTTAAAGGTGTTATCAAAAGTGCTGAGCTTCTTTTGATGATAGGATTCAGAACAGTTCCTTCCAAGTTCAGACTAAAATTTGAATTAAACCCCATACACATGTACCAGATCTTCCAGGAAAAATGGACAAGGTCTTTTCAAGGAGTGCATGCAACCATTTACATGTCCTATAATTAGCTGTATTTACATGTTAGAGATACAGAGAGGTGTATTTGCATGTTATACAATAGGTATCAGGCAAACCACAAGTTCATCATAAAGTATGAAGTTGCTCTTATTACAGATTCTCACTCTATGCAGCAAAATAAATTCACATTGTCTATTTAGAATTCCACGGGTATTCATCAGAGGAAGCATTTAAACCCTGTATGACATACATAAATCTTGTCAGCTGGTAAGCCCCTCTGTCTGATAAGGTATTTGATTTGAACTAGCTTATTTTGAAATTTTGTTTCCTGTGATTTGCTTTTATCCTACTGTGTACATTATGAAATAGTATGCCATCACCTGAACTGCTAGTACACTTTCATTCTGTTCTGTGTATATCTCTTGTACCATCGCTGTGAATGACTGCTACCATGAGTAGAAAGAAGAGACAGTGGCAGGCAGGTGCATACACAAATGCAAAACTCAAATCACAGAGCAGAACGCCTAAAACACCATTCAACAGGACATAATGCTGTTCTTGCTACTACCCTCTACAGGAGGTCTCTGAGTCTGCACATGAGCCAAACTGCCTATCTGTCAGGGCCTCTTTCTCCATCTCATTGGGGCAGTGACACATGATTGAAATAAATGTGCAGGGAACGTCAAGGACCACAGTGAGTCCAAGGGCTGCATGAGGGTAAGAGGTTGCCCACCTCTGATTTTTGCACTTGCTGCTATACAAAATAGTTTGATCCACTATTGAACCATGTAATATTGAAGTTATGTTGGGTAGAACGGGACCAAGAATGACTGATACGGAATTCTCAACTGTGAAAGGATTCTTGCTCAAACCAATAAACTGCATAAGGGCTAGCCAAAAAAGTTATCCACAAAGCTCCAGGCTCACCGTAGTATAATAAATGGGGCTGGGCTGGAAAAGCCAGTCTTATGAGCAAAAAGTCATACCTCTAACCATCCCTGGCTTAATTCCCTGCAGCCCCTGTCTCCCAAGACACTTTTTTCTTCATGGCCAGAAGAGAAAGGTATTTGCATAACAAACTTCTGGAAATAAAGTTTTCAGGAAGGGGAAAATGGCTCAGTTCCAGTCACTCATGTGTTCCTTTTGCTTTGCTCTGAAAAATGGATCCCCCATATCTTTCATTGTCTTGCACAAGATTTGAGCTGGCTCAGGTTTGAAACCGACAGATCCACAATCACTGCACACAGACTGAGCCACTGCTACACACAAGGATGATAAAATCACCCATGTTGTTAACATTTCACCATCCCTAAAAGTACAACAGTGCAACATAAGATCCTTAGGATAAAAAAGATTTAAGTAAAAAAGTGAAAGCATATAGATTTAGAGTGCTGTACAGTCTGAAGCCAGCTCTGTCTAAACTGAGACCAGTGAATCCCTAGCCCAGCATTTTCCTAAAAGGACTTAGTTTTTCAATATGATTATTAATGAACATTATTACTGAACATATGATTATTACTGAACATTAGTGTCAGAGAGCATGGTATGTTAAACATGTCCTGTGCATCTACATTCGACTTTTCCCCACTCTGGTATACTCTAAGAGTACACAGACCTGATTCAGATTGCGAGTAGTTCAAGTTAGAAAGGTTTAAATCCGCGCCCATTTTTCCTTTATTTTTAATTCCCCATGCCTACACCACAAAGGTGTTAAAAAAAGAAGAAAAGACTCCATTGGCACCAAAAATAGATAGCAAAATTTAACCCTTTTCTACCCACACTGGTCCCAATCCAGATCAGGGTCAAGAAGAATATGGCACATGCACACACATACACACACAAAAATAGAAAATAGGGCACATAATGCTGCACACTACATGTTCAGCATACCATATAATGTGACCCTAAGCCTACAACTCTGGTTGCAAATTACAGCTGAAACTTGACATCTTTCCATATTTATCTGTATCTTAGATAACCGAGAGGCCTAAATCTTGTTGTTAGTTCTCCTGGAGCAGACCCCCTGAATCAATGGGATATAGCTCCTTGTTGGCTCAACATTGAACAGTTGATTGAATGGGTCTACTGTAGTTGGGACTAATCAACATGATGACAGCTAAACTGCAAGCAGTTCTGATCTGATGTCCAGCAAAAAAAATTAAACCACTTGCAGTTAAGGCAACTGAAGTAGTTGTTCTGTGGTTTCTAAGACTAAAACCTTCCACTAATTCAGATGATGTTTACCAGGAAAGCAAGTGAACTATGAAGCAATAGCTAACACTTTAAAAAATGGTGTGACAACTATTTGGCCTTTTTCATTGGTAATCTTTTATTTAAAGAAACAGAAGTGAGAAGTCTAATAAAAGGGCAATTAAAAACTCAGGAAAAACTCACTAAGTCTCCAGCTGCTGTCCTGGGATCTTTTGTCACTGTTCAACGACTGCTCCAAACCTAAGAGAGAGAAAAATAAGAGAGAGATTGGAAGACTGTGATGCTTTTCTTGAAAAATCCAGAGCTGGGTCTCATACTGGAGTTGTGACTGTTAATATACCTCCTATTTCTTAGTAAAATGAGGAACTTTCTTTACAATGCTGTAACACTGTAAACAGCTCTACACTTTATGCATCAACTATCATGTGAATTCTTCCTGCAGCAAACATGGAATACATAACTGGTAGGCATGCATTCTTAAAAATACCCATGTGTTTGCATTGTGAAAGCATGGCTAATAAGATATTAGATACACATGATATACATGGATATTTGAGAAGCTCACCTACAGCTTGCTTCAGGAAACACTAATGAAACACCAGCAAAACAATGGTTGTGTATAAAGCCACCCTGTTGTTAATACAGCTGAACAAATTCAATAAAACTGTGTCCACATGAGATTTATAAATAAGGAACTTTGTATTGACCAAAGGAGAATGCAAAAGAGGCACTGCCTTCGGTCAGTCAGCCTGCTTTCTGTGTATGTTTGCCAGCAGACTTACTTATGAACAAGAAGGTATTTACTACAACCACTTCTGGGAAAACAATCATCTCTCAGCAAATGAAATGGATACTATTCTGGCCTGCATAGCAAATTGTTAATCACATTCTAATGCTGGGGCCATCTGTCCCATGTTCCATTATCTTCTCATTATATCCTTTACTTTCCCCCATGGCTGCTTCTGTGGAGACAATGTGATCACCCAAGTGTTCTGGAAGGCAGCATTTGGCCTGCGGGGCCATGACAGATCCTGATGCAAGAGCTACAAAAGGTCTAGTTCTGCTCTTGAACATCACAGAATAGTTTACAAAGTCAGCCTTTTTTTATGCAGCCTGGATAACATGAGTAGGCAAAATGTGACACAAGGCCTACCAACATGTTTTGCAATAGCCCTTAACTCTTCCGGACTTCCTGGTGTACCCTTCTTCCACCCTCTCCAAAGATGAATTGGCAATCCAACTTTTAAATATATTGCATACCACTCTTTAATATTAAAAAAATAGGTTTTTCAAAACCTGTACCTGTTTCGTTTTTTCATTTTTTGGTCATTTTTCTGGCTCCTCAGAGGCTCCCTGGGCAGAAAACTGGTCCATAGACTTGCTTCAATTGCCCACCTTTACTTTATATATTTAACATCAGTCATGCCATGCCAGCTACTAGATGTTGCATGTAACAACTTAATGGCTTTAAGATCAACCCAGGAACAGGGCCTATGATATATACTGGCAGATAAAGAAAGGAATATGTTTGGTCAACCAAAGCTGTTAAGTGCATTCAGATACAGAAAGGAAAGTAAATTTACCCTTGTCACCTGATACATATGAAATTGACTCAAATAATAAAAAATTAATCCCTACTTTGGTGCAGAGGCTGTGGTTTCCTGGGTATTTATTTTCACACTTGGAAATCTTACCCAGTATTACAAGAAATTTGGCAAGGTGTACAGATTGATATAAAGAGAAGTTCAAATAAAAGTCACATTTGATCCAGATCTAGCTCTGTTAAATATTTTTAGTAGTCCAGATGAAAATCTAGTAACCAAGAACTTTATCTTCCTTTTGCTGACAAACAGAGTGGTGGTCGTCTCCAACTGAAAGAAGGTTAAGAACCTAAATCTAATTTTATGATAGTGTAAAAAATCTTAAGTCTTGCTAGAAAATGTAACATGCCAGATCAAGCACACAAAGGACAATGAGACAGTGGTACTTTTCAACACACCTTGTTCACTTTCATTAATTTTATGGGTCATAAGGATAGCAGAGCTGCTCCACTGACATCTCACAAGGAAGACATCTGGTTAGAAGAAATTCAAAGGTCTTTCTTTGGGCAACTCTTCTTGTCATAAACTTTATTCTGTATCCAGCTTAAAATCTTCAAATCTAAACATTGTTTTGAGGCAAGTGAGTGCATTTATGTTCCTTGTTTGTGAACTGTTTAATTTGTGATATTATTAAAAGCGGTAAAAAAAAGATCGAGTCAGAGGTTGAAGTGTGGCTTTTTTGGACCACCATTCCAAGAATCCACCAGCTGACATAATAAGTGGCCAGACTCACTGGAGGATTCTGAGAGCTGTAATCTAAAAAGACACAATTTTTTTTTAAACTGCAGCTCTGACAATCCCACACCCAAAATGGCCACTGAGATTCTAGGACTGTGGTTCATGACAAGAACTTTTCCAAGCTTTGAATCAACCTGAAAGAACCAACACAACCACTAATCCCAAAGTGCCCTGCTTTTCACTTTTGCTTAAGTCACATTGAATGAAAAAAAAAAAAGTATAAAAGACCAAAGTGACCATGTTCTGTTACTTAGGCTGACACAATACACATTGGGTCAGTATACAGACCTGTGAAGACTTTACACAGACAGTAAAGTTCGATTACTGTTGTTAATTACCTTCAAGTTGACTTTGACTTATGGTGAACCTTTGAACAAGATACCTCCAGGAGCCCCAGTCATCAACTGCCCCCCTCAGGTCTCTAGCAGGAATCTTTAGCACAGAGTTTTTGCAAAACAATCAGGACAGCACCGATTTGTCTTTAGCCTTAGGAGCTAATTTTATATGATGTCTCAAATACAAGGATGACAGGGATGGCCCAAGACATTTTGCTGTGTGACACAAAGCTAGAAATGTACAATTAGTGGAAATGTTTAAGCCCAGGGGGCTGTGATGTCCTCACAAGGAGGTCCACAAAGATTTGCAGAAATGTTAAGAGCTTTTACAGTTAAAATAGGAAGGAAGGAAGAAGAAAGAGAGGAAGGAACACAAATTTCTTTGGAATCATTCCAGTCAAAATATTGTAACCAGAGTGTATGTATTTACTAGTTTCTCCCTTCTCTCCAAATGTGAAGAGACTTGGTGAACATCTTTATATAAATATTTATGCTTTAGGATTTTCAGTTTTGAGTTAAGTCTTGGTGGTCCAGTGCAACAAAAAATATTTAAAGAGGGTCTGTGGTAAAAGAAAAGGTTAAGAACTGCTGGGTTAAGCCATAGATAGTATGGGGTGGGATAGATCTTTCTTTCAAAGAGGTTGGGGGGGGGAGAAATGAAAATGTTAGGATAATTTGGAAAAAAAGTCAGTATTAGCAGTTTTCACAGACTGAAAGTCACTTTTATTACATCAGGAACATAAAATGTATTGTGTATAACTTGATTTGTCACAAAATTGTTATGCCTGGTATATTTAAAAATAAAATAAATTTTAAGATAATTAAAAATAATAGTTTCTCCAGAAAATAATTACAAATTGAATTTACTTAAAATAATAATGAATTAAGTTACAAGGTCCTGAACTGCAAGGAAAACCTGGAAGACAAGGAACTGTTTCCATCCTCTACTGCCAGTTTATGAGGAACAGGCCAAAACAAAAACAAAAGTAGTGAAAGCAGATTAAATAATCAACATTAGTAAAACAGAAAAATTATTTCATCTCTGCTAGGCCATAATGTCAAACAGACATAAAGCACTCATCCCTATAAAATGAACTGAGAAAAGTAAAGCAAAACTGGTGAATCGAATAACCTGATACTATATATAGGCTTAAATTGTAAAATTCTTCCTATTACATAGTTTTTAGGAACCAGTACAGGGGAGTAGATATATAAATGCTTAAAAGATTAATTCATCACTCTAAAAGGTAATATTCTATAATCTCCCTCTCCATTTCTCCAATTATTAAGGCAGGAGGGGGAAAGGCTGCAGAAGAAAAAGAAACCTGATTTTTCCCTAATTTTTCTGTTTGTTTGTTTTTTCTGGATTTCTAAAAGCAGCAAAATATCCCCCCTTCCCAGCAAAACTATGACATATAACACCTCAGATCTACCAAACTGTTCTGTTGCCTGGCACAGAAAATCTCACAAGCCCCTCACTATTTTTCCAGATAACAAAAATAAATTCTAACTACCGTATTTGCTGTCTTTTCACAATATCTCAGATCTACTGGCTGAGGTGGCTGCCTCCCTCTAATGGCAGAAGAAGCCCAGAAGGCAATATGCATGTGTGTATGCGCTTTCAAATCACCTATCAACTTAGGGCAAGCCCATGAATTTCATAAGGTTTTCTTAAGTAAGATACCCAGAGATGATTTTGCCAGTTCTTTCCTCTGAAATATAGTCTACAGCACCTGATATTTGTTGGCAGTCTCCCATCCAAGCATTAACTAGAGTTCACCCTGCTTAGTTTCCAAGATCAGACAAGAGTTGGGGCCTTCAGGATATTTAAGCCAGAAGGCTACATAAAAGCTTGGAAACATTAGTGTTAAAGGTTAACATGTTAAACTTAACAGAACTTGGAAATTAATCCATTAATGTTGATTTATTGTACACAACATTAATGTGTTGTTAGTTACAGTGGCAATTTACTTTTAAATATAAAAAACAAACAAACAATTAAAATGGCACACAGAAATAAGCTAAGGAATGCAAAATGTTAATCATTACTCAAATCATCACTGTCATTGATGTTAAAATGATTAAAATACCACCTTATTTTTAAAATCTTTTACAACAAGTTATAGGTATTTCTAGCAAATTTGAACAAATTTATTCCAAACTTAGTTGTTGATGTTCCTACTTTCTCAGCCATTTTTCCTTTTGTTGTTCTGTGTCTTCAAGTCATTTCTGACTTATGGCAACCCTAGGTGATGATGTCATGGAGTTTTCTTGGCAAGATTAGTTCAGAGAGTATTTACCATTGCCTGTGTTGAGGTTGAGAGAGTGTGACTTGCCCAATGTCATCCAATGGATTTCCATGGCTGAGTAGGGATTTGAACCTCTCTCTCCCAGAATCCTACCACAATACACAAACCAGTAGACCACCATTGGCTCCCTCTTTCCTTCCTATCCCTTTATTACTCTAATCTCTGCTTCCCAATCTCACATATCCATGGTCTTCAAAAATATCTCAAGTGGGATAAAATATGAAAAGTAAATGGATGCCTGCTTGGCTTTGAATAGTGTGTTTTTCATGCAAAGTCTGCATTTTCTAGTTGTGGAACCTAAGGTTTTCCAAGCTTAATTGTGGGGGTTATCCAAATGAAAGATAAGGAGGTTTGCCATGAACCCAAACCAGTATGATCTATAGCTAATATGACTTTTAACTACACACAGAAAGCCCTACTAGATCAAACTGCAGCTCTTAGATGGAACCTCCTAAGTGTTACATGTCCTCTGCTCAGAAGAAAACAGTTCCCATTATAGCCACTGTGTGTGCATTTGAGAGAACGACTGTATAGGTAATCTAATAAGTATTGTGCAATACCCCACTTACAGTATCCAAACTGTACAGCTAAATCTTCCAAGTCATTTAGAGCCATCACCATCTATTACAAAGGTGACTGTCAATCTCCTATGAATTCAGTAAATGAATTAAAACATTGCATGACTACATCACAAAGTATGAAAGCTGTTATCCTGTAACAGTTTCACTTGTCCAAATTCAGAATAGCTATACTTAAGTATAGTTATTTGTTTTGCACCATTTACTCTAATTTACCTAGTCATGGGTGTAGCAAAAAAAATGTGCCTTACACTGAAGCCTCACCCATGACCACTAGACTTTTTATTCAACCTTATCTCAGGCTTGTAAGATTTCATTAGACACCCACACACATAAGCAAACACTTTGTGTGGTTACCAGACTAGAAACATGCTTGCACAAAAGAGAGAGAGAGAGAGAGAGAGACCTCTGGTTTTTCATGATCCCGAATTTTCTGCTCAGCATCAAATTCAATGCCGGCATAAGTTTTCAAAAACTTCACCCTGACTATAAATACTAGTATGTCAAACCAGAGAAAGAGCAGAGGAGGAGCAACTAAAAAGGTCTAGCATTGACAAGAGCAAAGCGGCAGGTGTGCTGCGAATTATTATCTGATTGGCAAACCCAACAATTCCTGCTATTCCAGTTCTCTTGGATCTCTGCTAGCAAAACCTGCCAACTGCATTCTAAAAACATAGCAACATACATTGCAAGGACAAGTAAATACATTCTAACAACTTTTCTACAATAGAACTCTGATAATGCAATCCATCAACAAGAGGAGTCAATTACTGTAATCTTCAAAGGGTAGTTCAAAGAACAGCAATAAGGGTTTGACAGGCAGTTTGTGTGCATCCAGTAAACCGCCTTTATTCTTGCAAGAACTCATTCTGTTGTTTTGCTATGGCCTGCTGTTGTTCTCAGATTATTTTGCTATCTGTGATGGCATTCTGGTATTTTGCTGTATGCCACTTTGAGGAATTTTGCCAAAGCATACCATACAAACAAGTAGTTTCAAACTGTAAATTCGCAATAAAGCAAAATCACTGAAATCCCTCTTTCTTCACTCTTTCAATAGAAATGGATAAGTTTGTACCAACATGTCACCTGTCAACTGTCCGATTTCAGCTCCTTATTCCTCAGTTTCAGGCCATTTCCGCAGTATACTGTTATAGTGCATTTGTTCCACTTTCAACATCCTATGGAATTCCAGGGTCTACAAACCCCAGAATTCCACAGGATGTTGAAAGTGGAATAATAACAATATAACAGCGTACTGCAGAAATGGCCTAAGATTTAGTCATCTTGTGTTGTGACTAATTTGGATTGTAGTAAACTTCTGTTTAACATGTTTTGTTTTTTTAAATATCTTCCTCTTATGTTTTTGAATGGCTTATAAATTGTTTTTTCCTAGCCATAAAATGAGAAGCATGTATGGGTTTTTCATTAAACAAAAATAAAACTAAAATAAATAGAAGAAAAGGAAGCAATAAAATCTAACAGATAATATCAGTGCCTTGTTTTTCAAAACCTATTATTTGAAAGATGAATCACTTAAGATGACAGGACCATGTACCAACAGATTCAAATTACTAAAAAATATATTTTTAACTGAACACTGAGAAGAATTTCCTGGTAACAAAAGCAGTTTAGCAATGAAAAAGACTGAGAAGATGTTAACACACTTTTTTGTTTTGTTTGTGCTGGAAGTTCTTAAACAGATGTTAGATAGCCATCTGTCAAGTATGATCTAGCTGTGGATTGTGCACACTGGAAGAAGGTTTGATTATATGATCCTTAAGGACCATTCTCACAGTAAAGTTCTGTGATTCAGCTACCATCACTTGCAAAGTACCAGTGCTTTCTATTTTCAGAACAGCAAAAAGCAAGGGAAAGAGTCCCTAACTACCTTACTCTTAAAGCAGGAACAGGCAGCAATAGAGCTGAGTAATTTTAGAATGGGGAAGTTCAGTGCACCAATCGTATGGTTCAGTTCAGCTCCTTAGCAGGCCATTCCAGTGCATTCCAGTTGCCCAATAAACTTCTTCCAATTGTGATTTACCTTTATTTTTGGCCAGTTTTCAACGCTGTCTCCCAGTTTGGGGCAACCAGGAGCCCCAAGTCAAAACCAATGTATTCTGCTAGCTGTTGGCAGTAATTTGGGCAGCTTTCTGATAGACCATCCCCCCAATTTAAAATACTAGCACATTGGAGGTTTACTAGACAGTCATAAAATGGAGTGTGGTGGTCGCATAACCAGTCTAAACACGGTACCTTCCCTATCCCTGTTTCAGACCTATTACTTAATGCTACAGGGCCCTTCTCTTAGGCCACTAAGAGAATTGCTTCGGTTGTTACAGCAGCCTATACTAGCATTTCTATTCCCTAAACCACTGTTCCATGCATTACCACTATTTTTACATTCCTGAAATGTTAACACAAAAAACCTCCTGAAGAGTTTTAGTAATCATGATTTTTAGAAAGAAAAATGCACAGCATGTGCAATTTAAGCTCAAATCACAGCACCATCATGACTGCAGAAAGAAAGCAAAATTTGTGCCTTGGTGGTAAACACACTTGCTTGGGGATGAGCATCGTTTTGCTGTAGAAAATGGTAGTATGTTTTAAAGCGAAAAATAATAAAGTGGGCACCTGTAATTGTGTATGTTCTTGGCTTGTCACATCCTTACTATGAAACAGTTGTAGCCATGGCGTAGCCACAGCTGTGGCGTAGCAAAATAAGGGCATTCAGCCTTCAAATATCTAGCATTGCAAAGAGTGAGACACTGAACATCATTCACATCATAGGACTCCTATTTACTTTGTTTGTATTCCCTTGGTACTTTGGCCTGTCCCATTTTTTTGGATGCCTAAACTATACTTCTAAATGCTCAACTGAAGTCCTAAATTAGTGCAAGACTAAAAATTTGTGGTGTGAAAAAAATTTCAAGGAGGTGGAAGAACTTTTATTAGAAGGACAATGCCCTCATTTGGCCCATACCTACACCAATGCTGTAACAACCTTTTCTAAAATTAAGAGAGAAGAAAGGATATTACAGTGAGCAACATCAGTCCTGACATGGGCATCCTGACCCAAGTGTTGATGCATGGCCTATTTGCCACTACCTCTATCCCTGTTGCTCTCTAGGCAATCTTTGGGGTCTGGCTGGGCTGTGGTGACAAGGACTTTGCACGCTAGATCCAGACCAATCTGTACCACCAGGAATAATATGGTGCTAGAGAACTTCTTCATACCAGTCATGGAAGAGATGACAGTACATTGTTCTCTATAATTTGCCTCCTGCAAGCCAGTTGCACAACATTGTGTGGCTAATGACCCAGGGCAGTTTCCCCTATGGAACCATAGTAGAACCAATCTGTAGATATTAGTCAAGATATATGAACCTGGGAGGTTCAACTATTTTTTTTCCTGGATTCCTTCTTGGACAGCCAGCATGGCATAGTGGTTTGAGTGTTGGACTACAACTCTGGAGATCAGGGTTTGCATCCCTCCTCAGCCGTAGAATCCCACTTGGTGACCTTGGGCAAGTCAAGCTCTCTCAGCCTCAAAAGGAAGCAAAGGCAAGCCCCCTCTGAACAAACTTTGCCAAGAAAACCCTGTGATAGGTTCCCCTTAGTGAAGTCAGAAACAACTTGAAGGCACAAAACAACAACAATGGAAGCAGTAGTGTCAGTAAGCCAAGCTCAGCATCCAGAATTCCCTATTTCTAGAGGAATTTTGTTATCCCTAGCTATTCAAAACTTGTTTTACTTTACACAGGAAGACTCAGCATGTGAAAAATTTCCCTGGAAGAATGCAGAAAGTCTTTTTTCAGCTACTACCTTTATTGTGAATTCACTGGAGATACTTCAGTCCTCATGGTTGTAGATGCCCTGCAAAAGTGGGCTCAAAGACTTGGACTCTTGCACCCATTTAAAAGAAAATACATAGTAAAGCTCAAGAGACAGCAGCTGGGTCAAAGCTCAAGAGACAGCAGTTGGGTCAAAAAGCAATGTACATCAATATCACTCTGTGTGTTAAGTACGGCACCTGCTGCTACTCAGAGCTGGAAGACAAGAGTGCCTTGATCTAGTATAGGATTTCTGAGATACATTTACTCTGCCAGAGGAAGAGAGGGAAAGAGGTCTGTAGCTTGCTCCGTTTATTTAAAAATTAAGAAAGGAAGAAATAAAACACTAAAATGGTCTTTATGATGCCATAGGGGGTATATAGCTGCTTATGTCTGAGCTCCTAGAAATAACCTCTTTGAAAACTGTGGTGAAGTGCTGAGAAAGCCAGTTATTCCTGCCTTTCAACTCCTGGAACCACATGCCTATCAGTAGTAGGGCAAAGTACAGGACCCAGTGGGGGATCTCCATTTCAGCAGGCTTGCTTTAGGTTTGGGCTATTTCAAAAATACATGGAAACGTTTTTTCTACTGGAGGAGGACACTAGGGCACATTTGTTTCTCAGTGGAATTTTCCCACAAGATAGAAAGAGGCTTGGAGATGACCTTGGCATAAAAAAGCCTGTAAAGAGTGATGGCTGATGGCTCCCATGTCAGTAGGGGAATGAATTTGCACGGGATTTTAGTTTAAAGAGTTATCCAAGGTATAGAACCTATTTGTGGGTAATTTGTAACTTGCATAGTTCTTTTAAAGTTCAAAATAAACCCTGGGGCTGTCTGCAAGCTATCCAATATGTATGGGGGCAGGGAGGAGACGAGCAGCTTTTTCCTTCCTGGAGGGAAGATGACACATCACAGAAGGAATTGTTACCACAAGATTGACAGATGTCCTGATCCATGGATGTGGCCCTTCTCTGTGTCCCACATGTGCGAGCAACACACTGTGGGAGGACACAGCAGAAGGCCTTCTTTGCTGTGGCACCCCATTTGTAGAACACTCTGTCCTTGGAGGCTTGATAGGGACTGCCAAGCTAAAACAGAACTTTTATTAAATCCTCTGGGGCCTCGCTGAACATCTTCCCCAAATGGACATGTACATGGTTTTAAACTGTTTTAACATATAAAATTGTTTTTTCTATTTAAATTTAAATTTTGATATTGTTTTCAACTGATTTTATGTGTACACTGCCTTGAGATAAGAGGTGGGATATAAAAATTTTAATAAATAAAAATCTGATGGAAGAGAAGTATATGAACCTACAGTTAGAAGTAGGATAGTTTTACACAGTTCCTCTCTAGGCCTACAAGTACAGGCAGAGATGAGTCACCAAGCAATTCAGTGGTAAGGAAGGGAATAATGGGCAATTCAGGATAATCTGTAATTAATTATAACCCTCTGCCCTCCAGGCAGAAAAAGAAACACACATGTTGATTTTTACACATGCATTTAATTGTTGCAGGCATTACTAAGCTAATCAGAAAGGAACGAACCACTAAGAATGAAAAAAACAGAACAAAACAGTTTTTTGGTCTCCAGTACTCAATTTTTCTTTCTGTAGAATGTATGAAAAATTTGCAAATTTTGGAAAGTTCATACAAAAAAAAATATGAACCATAATTCTCAATTATCCAGCCAAATTCAACAGGCAAAGCTACTTACCATATGAAGATGATCACATTATGCCTGGTTGCCATCTAACTAATAAAAGGGAGGAAACTCTCAGATTGGGATAAAGAGAAAGAAGGTCATGCTCATTCACATCATAAATACAATTGAAAACATGGGGATTCCAGCTTAAGACTTTCTACACTGGTACACTGAAAAATCTGTTTTTCATGGATGAATTTTGTCAATTTCATTCTCTCCCATGCTAATTTAAAAAAAAAACCTCTCAAATGTTTACTGTTTAACTGATAAAGAAATTTGCCAGTATTAGAAACTCTGCCTCAAAAAAAAAAAATCATATGTAGTTCTCAGCCATATCAAAAAGCCACCATTATCAACATAATATTTTAGATGCATCATTTATCTCCCAGCTCCAGGCCTCTATAAGTATGTGCATTTTCTCATCTGTTACTATAGGTGCTTCTTAGTATTTTCCCCTGTACAAACATAACAACATTATATGTTGTTGTTTCCTGCCTGTGTCGACAGGCAGTGGTGAGTAAGAGATGAATATTAGTAGTAGCAGTAGTAGTTACGCATCCCTTATCCGAAGATCCAAGATCTGCAGCTTTTGAAAAGTAGAGCCCAGTCTTCCTCCTGTAGGGAGCATGAGGGAATTACAGGGGTCGAAGGCTTGCATGGCTGGAATCCATTAGTTGTTGTGGGGTTTTTGGGCTATGAGGCCATATTCTAGTAGTATTTGTTCCTGATGTTTTGCCTGCATCTGTGGCTGGCATCTTCTGTATAGAGATCCTCTGAAGATGCCAGCCACAAAGGCAGGCAAAACATCAGGAGCAAATACTACTAGAACATGGCCTCATAGCCTGAAAAACCCACAACAACCCATGAATTACAGAGGCTCACTTGGGACCGCACACATGCACTGCTCGTAAAGTCTCTCTGTTGGCCTGGCACCTTTTCCCCCTC
The DNA here is from genome assembly GCA_948474755.1 of Ctenosaura bakeri. NCBI lineage: Eukaryota > Metazoa > Chordata > Lepidosauria > Squamata > Iguanidae > Ctenosaura > Ctenosaura bakeri. Next base: position 509,467 of record CAOLHI010001123.1, read on the forward strand.
TCAGCTTGCTTTGGATCATACGTGCACATGCACACTGCTTACAAAGTCTCTCAGTTCCTTGGCACCTTTTCTTTCTCTCTCTTAGCTTGCTTTGCAAGTAGTGTGTGTGTGTGTGGTCCCAAGCAGCTGGGAGAGAAAGGATGCCAAGATGACTGAGAAACTGCAAACAGAGCACTGTCCTATATCCTCATGTTCCCCACAGGAAGAAGAACTGACAGAAGAGCAGATCCCTCATCAAAAGAATGGTATATAGTATTCCAAAATCACAAAAAAAATCCAAAATCCAAAGCACCACTAGTCCCAAGCATTTTGGATAAGGGATACTCAACCCGTATTAGTGTTAGTGAAGGGAAAACTACACCCATACGAACAAACACACAAAAACCTAAACCCTACCCTCTCAAAATGCATGCAGGGGGAAGTATGTATCACTTGGTACAAGCATCTCTCTCCCCCAATCTCCATGTAAGTGTCATGTTATGGGGCAAAGTGACTTCTAGTGGAAATTGGGTCTCCGCCTTCCCTTTGCTGTATTCAACAATACGGCAACAACTTTAATAGCTCATGTGAGTTTGTGAAGGAGATTAAAGACTGTTTCTATCACCCTTCCCCATCTCATTAGAACAGGAGAAAGATCAACTCTTTCATCACATACACCTGCAATTAACACTATACCAGATTATCTTCAAATGCTACTGTGCTTAGTAGACATCTCCCTTTAGCCACTGTTCCCCTTGACAGAAACTTATTGTCTCTGTCAGAAGTGCAAACTGGCTACTTAATGCTGGCTAATTGTCTCACTTGAGCCTGCCTTCCAAAATATGCTAAGCAATCAGTGGATTATCAAAGAGAAAGAGAGAGAGAGAGAGAATCTCAGAATATTTTATTGCATCTCTGCTCTGAAATAGGCTACTGAGGCTATCGAGGCTACTGAAAGAGTACAACTAAGGGTCAAATAAGTTTCTGAAATAAGGAGAAGCAGCAACACAGGGATCAAAAGGAAAAGAGGACATGGCCATGTGATGAATAATGGGGTCATCAAATGCTTTCAAGGCACCTGCTTCTGTCTGATCTTGGAAGCTAAGCAGGGTCCACCCTGCTTAGTACTTGGACTGAAGATTGCCAACAAATACCAAGTGCTGATACTCGTACTGGTATTTCAGAGGAAGGAACTGGCAAAACCATTTCTTTGTATTCCTGGCCTAAGAAAACCCTATGAAATTTATGGGGTAACTGTAAGTCAACAGGCAACCTGAAGGCACACACACATGGGCATGTTGCTCCATCAACACTTCTTTCATTCACCATCAAAAGTACAGCTGACCATTTGGAACATTCCTATTGAACAGAATGTGAAGCAGCATTCTGGAACACCCAGCTGTGCTTCTTCTGCCCAAAGTAGGCCTTCAAGACTTATAACGTATAAAGGATTGTGCAAGCAACTAGCTATGTATTATGGCTAACCATGAGCTTGACATGAGTTTGCCGCTTGCCTGGGACTGAAATCACAGTGGTGGGTGGAGGAGAGGAGGGGGTCCTGATGCCCAACTCAAAACTTCAGTGACAGGCCTATCTATCCCAAAGAATGAGCTGTTGTTGTTGTTGCCTGCTGTCAGGTCAACCTCAACTTATAGCAACTCCATGAATAAGAGACTTCCAATATTCCTGACCATAAGCTACCCTTCAAAGTTCCTACAGGCTCAGGTCCATGGCTTCTTTGGTTGAATAAATCCACCTATAGTGTGGTTTTCCTCTTTCCCTACTGTCACTGTTTAAGAATTTGATCTCCTGTTTGGCGATATTAGCAGCATTGTTAAGGGTCGGCCAACCATGGACTATCCAAGAATTACCAAACCTACTACCAATGTTGAATATTTGTACACTTCCGTGCCTTGTCAGAAAGCACTGGTTTGCAATGCAAAGAACACGGCAGTGATATTATTCCATGAGGCACTCATTTTAATCTAGTTTGCAAACCAGCATTTTGAGGCCTGGCAACAGATGGCCACATCACCATAAGGCACTAGAGCATAAGGAGGAAATGAAATGGAGCAACATATCAAATAAAACCTTGTTCCTTTGCACCAGATTTCTAGAAAGGTCCAGCAGTAAGAACACAGCCTTTAACATTCACTTTTATGTGATGCAGGGAATCTCCCCCTGATCAATGCACTAGAAGAAATCCACAGAAGAGATCATGCTTATCTTTGAACTGTTCATAGATTGCCCAAGGCAATTTTAAAGTTTATTCTTAAAAAAAAAAAAAAATTACTTGGCCATATGCTCCTTGAGGCTCCCTGCTTGGCCATTATGATAACAGAATATAAACCAGTTGGGTCTTTGGTTTGATCCATCCCACATCACTTGAACCCAGACCTTTAATTTAGACTAGAATCACAGAATCATAGAATCATAGAATTGGAAAAGACCACAAGGTCCATCCAGTCCAACTCCTGCAATGCAGAAACACACATCAAGCACTCCTGACAGATGGACATGCAGCCTCTGCTTGAAAATCTCCAAAACAATTTTTTCCGAGGCAGCATATTCCACTGTCAAGCAGCTCTGACCATCAGGAAGTTCTTCCTGAGGTTTAAGTGGAATCTCTTTTCCTGCAGTTTAAATCCATTGCTCCTTGTCCTAGTCTTTGGAGCAGTGGAAAACAAGCCCACTCCCTCCTTGACATGACATCCCTTCAAATATTTCCTACAAAAATTCCCTAACTATTCCCTACAAAAATGAGATTACTTAGTCATGCTAAATATTGGCTTCTGGAGAACCTCCCTTGAATAGAGAAACAGCCATCAATAGCACATGACAAAACTACTGCAGCACAAGGAGACATCCAATTTTATGTCTGTCGTGTGTGTGAGAGAGTATAAGTAGGAGAGAGAGAGGAAGGACACAAACTGAACCCTCTGGCCACTGTATTGGCAATAAATTGTACATTTGCACTACTTAGGCATCAAGTTTAGCATGTGTCAATATTCACATCACTGTAAATTATGTTATAAAAAGAGTATACAGCTTCTTCTAAATATATTTATTTGAAGGAAAGAGGAAATGTAACTACTAGTGCCTTACCTGTGGTTCCCATGGTTTCATTTACACATTAAAAAGGGGGGGTGGGTGGGATGGAGTCATCACAAAGCAACTTTGTCTTAACCTCAATCAACTTCAGTTTAATCACATATGGTATGCGCTTTTAAAAGTGTTTTTTTTTTAAAAAAAAACTGGAATAGTGTGCAGCTTGATTATATTATATTGTGGTTTATTTTGCTTTTCATGTCTCTTGGGGATTGTCTTGAGAGAGCCAGTACAGTGTTGTGGTTTGAACATTAGATCAAGACTCTGTTAGGCTAGGGTTCAAATCCCTACTCAGTCACAGAAAACTAGTGGGTGGCCTTGGGCAAGCCACATTCTCTTAGCCTAAGTGGAAGGCAATAACAAACCTTGGAGTAAATTTTGCCAAGAAAACCCTATGAGAGAGCACCATAAGTCAGAGTTGACTTGAAAGGAACATAACAACTTTATCCTGGTGTCATAAAATGAAGATAGCTGAAATACTTTTAATAGATAATATGCACGGATACGTATGGTCACATAAAATTTTCATTCTAAACACCCATTTCTTATGAAAATATTTCATGGTCGTTACAGCAGATCCAAAAACGCTTCAGTTGATAGGATGGAAAACCAAAGCATTTTGACCAGTGCTATGATACAGTTCTGTACAGACTGTGGCTTTTTCAGTCTGGGCAATTTTAGGAGAGTGTGCTTTGGTATGTTGCACTAGCTCACTGAGCCCTCAGTGAAAGTTCTTCACCATAGTGGAAAATTTGACAAGAAGAAAAGCTTTTAAAAGTTTCAGATGAAATTACTCCCCTTATGGGGATAGGAACATCAAACTAATTTCTTGACCAGTCATGGTAAAAATGAGACAATTTGGAATGTTTCAGAATATGATCCTGCAAATATGTAGGCCAAGACACCCAACTTGTACCTTGCTATATCTGAAGCATAGCTAGCAGGCATATACTCAGTAGGCACACAGTAGACATGGTTTGTTCATCTTCAAGAACAAACTTCATCTTCATAATTTACCTGGGTTAATCGATTTAAATAGCTTGCTCCTGTCTTGTTCAGAACTGAAATTAGAAAGCTGTCAATTCTGACAAAACTGATACAGACGCACTAGTGGTCTGACTTGATATCAAATCAGCTTTCCAAGCTCTATAACAGAACTGCCTGAACCTTACTCTGCACACAAACAGTGAGGAAATACACCGCCTTTGGGACACATGTAGTCTTCACACTTCTGTTACTGTGTCCCCCACAGCAACTCTGCCATCATAGAATTCGTAGCTGGCTATCCATACTGTTCAAATCCCAGTACTGAAATCTCTGTACCCTTCCCTTCCTATCACTTTTGCAAAGGGATACAGAGCTTTGTGTAACTGCAGGGCAGAGCATCTACGGTGCAAAATTTTGTCCTATAGTGAACTGTCACAGTTCCTACCAGATTTTATCAACATCAGCATATCCAATAGAACTGCTGCTCCAAAGGGGTTGAATGTGGCTCCCTGACCCCAGGGAGTTGTCCACCCTGCTATATACCAAATGTGAGGAAACTCTGGCCTTCCAGATGTTGATTAAATGCTCTATCACTGGCAGTTTAGGAAAGGCTGATAGCAACTGGAGTCTAAAACATCTGGAAAACAGGTTATCCAGTGTCGCTAAATCCCTTCAAAGACCCAGCAAAGGCCCTGTTCCCTGCTCTGCACCAAGAAAAAGAGTGACAGAATCTTATCTTATTAAGGTCTTCTCATGGTGGCTAGTTCATATGGGAAGGGGCAGTTCTTAAAGCAGGGGTGTGAATCAGGGGCTGCTGAAATGCATGCCTTCTGACAGATGTCAAGATCTACTTGACCTTACACCTTACCAGTTGGATCTAGTCATGGGATGGGAACTGGTGGCCTTCCAGATGTTGTTGGACTACAACTGCCACCATTCTTCATCACTGATTATGCTGGCTAGGGCTCACAGACAGTGCAGTCCAACAACTTGTGCAGGACCACATGATTCCCACTCCTACCCTAAAATACGGAGCCAACATGCCATAGTGCCTTGAGTGTTGGATACAGACTCCTGGAGACCAGGGTTCCAATATCCACTGAGCCATGGAATTCCACTAAGTGACTTGGCAAGTTATACTCTCTTAGCCTCAAGGAACAGAAGTGGCAAATCCACTCTTAACAAATCTTGCTAAGAAAACTTTAGGATGGAATTGCCATAAGTCAGAGTGAATAGAGCCCACAAAGTATATATCTACTTTATGAAACAGTTATTGGTAATTATTTACTTCCAAGCTTTTGAATGGATGGTAATAAGCAGGAGTGGATTAATTATAGCTACCTGAAACAAATTACTTTTTCTAGTAATTAAGGCATAACTAAGTTACATTAAGCTTGTAAATTAATGAGAGATGTCTTCATTCCTTGGGCTGACTAGATGGTGGAGAAGGAATGGCATAGTTTGTGATGTGTCTCATGCTGCTGCTAAATGAAAAGTGTTTTTTTAAAAAAAATTGTTAGTTTTTGAATATCGAGAAAGCAAAGTGTTACCTTCAAAAAAATTAATAAACATTATGGTTCTAAGTAGATTTTTGGAGCCTTGTAGCTATACAAGTATACCTCACTGAAGTGGATATGTTCCTGGGCGTTATTTTTTGAGAGAATATTTGGTAACAGGGACAAAAATTGCACAGAAAGTGCAGAAAGCCTCTTCAAAGAAGCTTTGTTGACTGAGGTATGCCTGTAATGATGACTAGATTCTTTTGGAAAGGAGCTTTCTAAACTCTGGTTCAGTCTTAGCTGAACTCGTAGCTTTAGTCTGTTATCTACCTTTTTCCTTTCCTACTGAATTCAAGGAGACTTGTACACACAAGGCACCCTCACTAAATGTGCTTTGCACTGCAAACTTACTGCCACCAGCAATGCCCATAGGAGGTCTCACTTTGGAACAGGGAAAGCAAAAGCATATTCAAGACTGCTTTGTGTACAGAATATATAGAGAGACCTAAACCCAATTGTTGATCCCAACCAGAGCAGACCCAATGAATCAATGGGAACATGGTAACACTTACATAAGTTTCATTGATTCAATCAATGGTTTATTCTAGTAGAGACCAACAATTCGATTAGGCTAAAAAATGAGCGTAATAAATATACCTGTGCTGATCTCTAATGGTACAATATAGTATATCAGTCATTTTAAAATGATATTTCAAAGACCCAGTTCATTTTTTAAATTTTACAGTTCCCCAGGCTTGTTTGTGGGGAAAAGAAAAGAAAAAGAACAGCAGAAGTCCAGACTACCCAGCTGCATGCCAGGCTACCCAGTATCGACAGAAAATCTTGCCAGCAGAAACAGTGCCAGATCAATAGTGCATCTAATTAGAGTACTTTAATTGCTTCCATTGTTCATTCAGATCCATCATCCGAGAACTCTAGCATCAAAAGTAACCAACAACGCCCTTCGAGCATCCTCACCTCTGCCTTCTCACATTTATATCAACATGATAAGTAACCTTCCCAATTCCAGATCTGCAAGGATGGGGTGGGGTAGGGGAGAGGTTTCCTGCAGACTGTTTCTTCTCTGCCTTCAAAGCGTTCATCCTTTCAACTTCAGATGGCTCTCCTGTGAGCAGCAGGTCTTGTCCAGCTCATACCTGGCTGCCTCTGTCTGAGCCAACCATGTTTTCCATTGGCACTAATGGCAACAAAAAAGATTAGGCAATTACAAAGAGAGGTGTCACTAAAATGCATAATAGGGTTCTTCTTGACCTCCCCACCATCACCTCCACTTGTAATGAGACAACTCCTGAAATGGCTCCCTCTGCCAAGATCCAGTTCCCTTCAAGATTCTGCACAAGGGAAGAAATCAAAGCTAAAAATATCGTCTGAAAGGTGGCATTTCAGAGACAGGCAGAATGTGAGGAAGGGCGGGAGGGTCATGAATTCATTATGAGCCCCTAACGAAGCTTCAGAACAGCCTTTGATCTCTTCCCCACTTATTCAAATTTTTAACAGGGGAAATAACATGGGGGGGGAGCAAGACAGAGAAGAGAAAAATACTTCCTTTGTGTAGCCAGAGACTGCTCCACCCTGTGTATTTGCATTCCCATCTGATCCAAAGCACTAAGTACTAGAGAATACAGATCCCAGATCTCTCTCTCTAGGTACCAAAGAGGGAAGGAAAAGGGGTACAAAGGACAAGCAATAAACAAATAAGATCAAACAGACTTCATTTTATACTTTCAAGTTTTATGTGCACTTAAATCTTGGTTTTTTTCCCCCCCCACATCTTATATTCTGAAAAGAAGTAGTGTTAGTGGCTTTTCAAATAAGTGAACCAGAATTACAGGTGACAATACCATGAGCTTATCACCCCAGCTATGGCCATGCAACCCAAGTATTGTGTTCTTATCATGAATGGCAAACATTTATTATAGTATTTCAGCTTTCCTGCCAGAGGTGTCTAAGTATTCAGATGGTTTTCCTCTATGAAAAAGCAAAACATACACAAAAGAGACCAAAGAATAAACAAACAAAAAATGGCCTATAAAAAACTTTACAGGTAAAGAACTTGCTAAAAAAGCGAATCACTCATTTCAAGCCTAGTTATTCAGGTAAGGACCTCCTTACCTCCCTACTTCAGAGTGATATTCTCTTTGTTTGGTGAGAGAGTAGGAAAGGAGTGGGGCTAAATCGTCCTCTCTCACATTATGTTCAGTTTAAACCAGTCCTGAACTCATCAATGTTGCTGTTGTTGTTCTTGTTCTTGTTGTTGTGTGCCTTCAAGTCATTTCCAACTTATCATGGGGTTTTCTGAAGCTCAGAATGCGCAATATGAACAAGGTCACCTGGTGAGTTTCCATGGCCAAGCAGGGAATCAAACTCTGGTCTCCAGAGTAGCACTCCAACTCTCACTCAAGCACATCAATAGGGCTTGTTATAAAACCTACCAGGCATAAAGCTATCACAACATCCTCAACTGTAAAAATGACAGAACACCAAAGTATACATTACATATTTTAAAATATATGTGTGCTTTCAAGTTACCTATCAACTTATGTTGACTCCATCAATTTTATGGGGTTTTCTTAGAGAAGGAATACTCAGATGCATTTTTGCCAGTTCCTACCTCTGAAATATAGCCTATAGCACCTGGTATTCAAAAATGCACTCCCTAAATAAGGTAAGGGTCTTATCAAACAACAGCATGATTCTACAAGCAGCAAAGTATTAACATTTTCATTTTAAAAAAAGAGAAAATGGAGTGAAGAAGCAAAAGTAGATAGCCTCGATACAATACTCCAAGCATGTAAATGAGATCTCTGAATCAGTATGTTTAGAACCAGACCTTGCAGCAATCTAACAACTGTAAGACATCACAAGAAGCTTTTCAAAGGCAGACACTGGAAATTAAGCCTCTAACTGACCTTTGTAGCTTAGAAGAACAGGAAAAGAACAAAACATTTCTTTTGCCAATGGATCAGTCAAACAGAGTCTGAAAATCTGTTTTATGATTAACAATCTAGTCCCCTAGAAATTAATCGCAAAAAATTCACCTCTTTCATTAGATAAAGCTCTTGAAATGCAATTCCCTTCCCTGGAGAACACAGAAATCAGTAAAATGGAAAACATTAGTGATCTTCAGTGGAAAATAAGACATTGATTCTCATCTTTCAGAACCAAGAGTGAATCAGCCACTGATTTTGGAGAGCATAGTACAGAAACCAGCCTACAGAGCCTCACAGTGTCAACCTACACCTTCCTCAAGATGTATGTGCTCCCACTGCAGCGGTAACGATCACAAATGTTTCATCCCTATTTATAGAAAATGTCTGATTTAATGCCTCCATTACTACCCGAAGTTGCTGTTAAAGCAATAACCGCAACACAGAGATAGCAAACAGAATAGAGAAATATTTCACTGCCATCCACGGTTCCAGTGATGGAAGGGGCACAAGGGAGGCTCACACTAGGTACAAAGATAAGTGGCCAGAACAGAGGAAGCATTGGTAAAGCTTACTGAAGTAGGCTGCATTCCTCATATACTCTGAAGAGCTAGAAAAAGCTATTGGGTACAAAGCTGCGTGACTGCAATTATGAGGGGTAGGGTGATGAACAGAGGGTGCCTACACCGCAAAGATCCCTGGGAAGTACTGTGTATCCTTTTTCCACTTTGTGTATGAGAATAAGAGAAAATCAGTTTTAACAGGAATTCCTATCCGGAAAAGGGGGAGACCATTGTTGGCGGCGGGGAGCATGCTTTGTTGTCAGTGCATCAGTACCTGTTAATGCACTCCAGAACACCACTATGTTTTTTAACGTGCATATCTACACACACATAAACACACACATACATAAACAGCATTCAAAGCCACCAAGAATTAAACTTGTTCCTGACTATGTAGATCCACCCTGGGTTATGGCATTTGTGTGTCAGGCTTATGATAGAATGCTGCTTTTTATACAGTGAGATTATTGTATGCATGCTGTCCAAAAATATGAAGGAGCAATAAGGAGGAATCATTCATACTAATTCCAACACATGTCTTTGAGGGTCACCACCAAGGACTCCCTCTTCATTCTTAGCCCAGTGTTAGGCAGTAAAGTCAGCAAAGTATACGCTTAAGAAGTTATGTTCATACCAAAGAATTACCTAGATAAACAAACTTGCTCCAGACCATCAACTACATCAGGGGAAGGAGTTAACATGTCTAACTCAAAAAGAACATCACTAAAAGAATTCCACAACCCAATATCCAATACCTTTCCTCTGCTCAAGTTGCTTGGCATGTGCAAAGACAGAAAGGATTGCTACACAGAGGTTGCTAAAATAAATTCTTGCTTACACAGATGTACCATACAGCTCACCAGAAAGAAAAAGTAGCAAGATCTTCAAGTTAATAGCCAGAGAGGGGCAAGAGACAGAGACAAAAGACTAGCAAGTGCCTCAGAGGCATTCATAACACACTCAAGACCATTCCTAGTGGATGGACATAAAGCACATGAGCAGTTAATATGGTTTACAAACAGCAGCATATCACAGATGTGTTGTTGTGTGCCTTCAAGTCATTTACAGTTTATGGCGATCCTAAGGCAATCCTATCATGCGTGTTTCTGAGATGGGAGTATGTGATAAGCCTAAAGTCACCCAGTGGGCTTCCATGGCTAAGTAGGAAATTGAACCCTTGTCTCCGGGGTCACAGTCAAATGCTCAAACCACTACATCATGCTGGGTCTCATATCATAGGTAGGTGGCATAAAACATAAGCCATATGTAGGAATTTGCCTGGTCATGTTTAGAACTAGAGCAGAGACAAGGTTGTAGACATGTGTGTAAGTCCCACCCCTGAACATCCACCTGTTTTCAGCAGCACTGCAACTTTGTCACACTGAGGCCTAAATCCTATTAATTCTGACTCACTATTCCACAACTGAGTAGATTTGTTCTAGTTAGGGCTAGTACCAAGATGCCAGCCTGTGCATGAGGCTTGTAGCAGGCTCCATAACCAGACTGAACTCAAAAATGTTACAAAACATCCATGATCAAAAATCTGGATAAAGCCAGATTCCCAGACATGGAAGTGCTGTAGTGACTACTGAAATGACTATGGTTAAATAGTCCTGTACAACCCTTTGCACTGAATGATTGGGGGCAGGACTTGAGTGCACATTCATATTTCTGTGCCACATGCTAGCACATACACAATGTTCCAACAACAGGTATCTGAAGGACAGACACAAACATCATCTTAACTAATTCAGACTGCAGTTTTATGCACGCTTGTACTGTATACAATAAGGCTTCTGAGTAGATATATGTAGGATTACGATTACACCGTATACAGCATGGATTACAGAGTGAATGTAATACACCAGACTAGGGCACCATGCAGTCCTCCAGATATTGTTGGATTGCAACCTCCAAGAGTCTTCCCAATTGGCTATATTAGCCAAGTTGTTGGGACTTGTTAACCAATAACATCTAGAGGGGCACATGATTCCCACTCCTATAGAGAGTTTCCAAGCAGAGTTACTTTTATGATAGGAGTCTTGCCAATCTGCTTTTTTCAGTGGGTTTACATTATGGCTAGTGTAGTCTGGGGGAAACAGCTTGTCCAAATGCATGGTGACCACAGACACCATCATAGGCTTGGCTCCACAATACCATCCAGGAATGCCACAGCAGTCCTCTCTTCTCATCATGCTATTTTACACAAAACAGAAGAATCTCTTCTCAGAGTGATCTGATGTAAATAAATATTGAAACATTTTCCACCCTACTACAAAATTGCAATGTTTTTTTAAAAAAATCATATCCTTACAGCAAAATATGAAAGACATCTGGATTCAAAATCCATTCTTGAAAAAATGATTGAAGAGACTCAGTACTCCACAAAAATTAGCTGTGAAAGCCACACTCGCAAGGAGCTTGAAACAAAAGGAGGTTGGCTAATAAGACAATCAGATTTGAGTAACATAATAAACCACATTTAGTTCCTGTCTTTCATGCATGCTGCATATAACATGGTGTTGTTCACTTTAAGCTTCTATCTGTTGAGGAAGAGAAATCATATTTTATGAAAAGGGGGAAAGAACTGACATGCTAATCTTCAGTGAAAACAGTGTAAAAAGCATAATGCACAGAATTAACTATAGCAGAAATATTTTTAAAATCTTAGCATCAACTGCCTATGTTAATTAAACACAACATTGCTCCATTAGGAAAACACTTATTCCAAATCTCACTTCTTCCTATATGATTATACTCAAGAACCAGACAGTTATAAACCCAGTCCTAGCTACCTATATCCTCATGTTTCATGGAAACAGCTTGACGTCTCTTAAAGCGATTTATCAAGGACAGCAGAATAACTTCAATTCCATCTTAATACAAAGGGTGGATTCCCCACACCATCCCTCCATTCAGCTTGCACGTTCTCCAGTTTGCCTGAAGTATGAAATGCAAAATTCACAGGCATTTTTCATACAACCACTCTGAGTTATGTGGCACGGCAACCAAAGTCAGACACCTGGGTGATATATTGCTTTAATTCATTCTCAGTAATTCCTCAGCATCAGAAATTGCATCAAGAAGATAGTTCCTTAAGGAACATCTTACAGAACATCAGCAACAAATCAAGCACTGACACTGAAGAAATTTGACTGTTATACACATGCATAACAGTCTGTGAGGGTGCTGTATGCAGAACAGTGATCCGGCTCCTGCTCCCAGAGCTTCCAACCTTGAAATGAATGCAGATCATCTAGAAGTCCATGGCAAAAATGTGCAATGAGCTCAGAGATACAAGATGGAGCCCCTGGTGTTTCAAATGACAAAATGCAACGGGGGAGAGAAAGAGAGACAGCACCTACACACATGAATTTCAATTGTGCTAAAACATTTGCAATGGATTGTTCTTCAGGACAAGTTCTTACAGCATAGCCCTCACTGCTCTATGGGTTTGTCAACAGAATTACCAGCCATACATATCTGTTGTAGCACAAAATACCAACAAGTATTACAGATTGATAAATTTATTATGGCACAAGCACGCATGAGTTATTGTCAACTGAATCAATGAACGCCATAATAAATGCATTGGGCTTTGAAGTTCCACCTGGTGCTATGTTATTATGTATGTCACATGTTGATATTCCTGATTGTCTATCATTGGTTATACAGAGTTTACCAACTAACATACAGTAACAATATTGTTTTGCTACATGGAGCAGGATCTCAAAGCACAGGAGTCAGCAGTTTTTCCCTTCAATGAACAGTGAATAAATTGCCACTTTTCTGGCTCTCCAATGAGGGGCTTCACTCAGTAACCCTACAGAAATAATAATCTCTCAGCATAACTGTCACCGGATCTTCCTCTAGCAAAGCATGTGAGCAAGCCATTTTAAACATATGTATCTTACACATGTTCATCCCCCTGTAGAACTCATTGAATTTAACAGGTTGTACTCACAGGCAGAAATACCTAAGACTACAATCTGAGACGGCAAGTGTATTAAAGCCCCAATGTGCTCAGTGGGAACTTACTCAGGAGTAAACAACCTTAAACCACAGCCACCCCACTTTGCCCAATCAGTGGTTTCTCTCTTGAACATTTACAATCATAAGCAAACTTTGAGGCTGCAGGAGTTTCAACTACATATGGCTACAGGTGTTATCCAATAAATTTAAACTGCTGTTGTTCCTCTTAAATATGAATAAGCATTCAGAGAAGACACCCATCTGCCCATGAGTTGATCATTACTACCTTTCAAAACTAAACTGAACTATGTATAACTTTCGGGAAAAGGCATATTTCCACAAGGTGATGAGGGCTTCTAGATGGTGTCTGAAACCCCTAACCCGGTTCTAGGCTTGTGATCAAACCCACTACAGAGGCTGGGATCTGGGCGTGGCAGCCGAGCTACTCTTTCAGTATCTCTCAGCGAGGAAAACAGGCATGAACTTCCAAAGCCATCTGACCTTGCCAGGGATGCCCTCGCCCCGAACACCTGCCCAGGTAGACAGAAACAAGAAAGACAGAGCAACGCCCTTCGAAGAAAGCCTTGCCTTCCAGCGGAAACTACCCATAAATCCTCTTTATTTTTCCCCCTCCACTTAAAGGGAACCAGACTGAGTCCGCTCGCTCTGGAGAAGCGTCTCTTTGGAGGCAGGAAAACTCTAAACAGAGACGGGATATTTTGCACTGATCGACACACGTTTCCTTGTTTCGGAATCCTTTCCATCTTAGTGGCACTGCCTTCTACAACACACAGCAGCGATTTTTCTTCTTCTTCCAAGCCTATGCACAACTCCGCCCTCCTTTCAGTGATAAAAACTGGAAGCCCCCGGAGTGACAGATTCGCCCTTTGATCGACTGGCAGCGCGAGCGTGGCGAAGGAGCCCGGGGAAGCCAACACAGGCGCTTCCCGGCTCCACGGAAAACGTAATCAGCCCCGCCGACGGCTCATCCCCTTCTTAGAGCACAAGCTTTTTGAAAGAAGGCGGGGGGGGATGTAGATGAGCAAGAAATGAGGGTATGGCACAAATCCTGCGAGAGAAAGGAATTTTCACCGGGGTTTAAGGGAGGATTATTATTATTATTATTATTATTATTATTATTATTATTATTATTATTATTATTATTATTATTATTATTATTTTGGTTTCCTTCTTTTTGCTTCGGAAGGGGAGAGGAGAGCAACAGGGCGCACCCCTAGCACACCTGATGGCCTGCCTGGGGTCCTCTTCGCCCGCCCCCACCCAGCAAAGGGAAGGCAGGAGTGGGGGGGACAAGGCGCTGATTCGTCGCAAGGAGGAAAGAAAGGGACACACCCCTCTCTCCGAAGGGAGGAATATGGGCCGGGGGGGGGCTGCTGCCGCACCAGGCGGTGGAGGGTGGGGGGTGACGATCGAGTGGCATGCAAGCTTGGGATTCCTCCCCCGCCGAACGGGGAAAAGAACGTTCATTCGAATCAATGTCATTGTCACCTGGACCCGGGTCGCTACCGATGAGGAAAGTGCGGTGGGGGGGATCAAAAAATCGGTTTTATAACATGGAGAGAGACCCACGCGTGCTCCGATCTCTCCTCTCCTCCCCGTTGCCTACGAGAAGCGCCGAACTCTACCGAGACCCGCTTCACACGTGATTCCGGCGCCCGGCTGGCTCCCCACCGCCCCTCAGCCGCCCACCGGAGGCGTCTCCCTGCTGTGTCCCGTCCCCCCCCGTGGATCCTGCTCGCCCAGGGAGGGAAAGCAAAACCCAACCCGACGATGCCATGGGGGGGGGCGGCGATCGTGGTTCGAAGGGGGAAAAGATGGTGGTTAAAAAGCGTCGCCATGGCTCACCTTCGGGTTTTTGGCCCCCTTCCTCCCGAGTAATCCGGAGTCAAAAGGTCCAGCGGTCCGGGGAGACGGTCATCGGGCGAGCAGCAGCGAAGGCTCCCAGCCGCCTCGTGATTTTTTTTTTGTTTTTAATTATTCTTTCAGACCGAAAACAGATGCCGGAGGTGGCGGGGGGAGGCACTGCAAGCGGCCGCTTCCCCCTGCTGCTTCCTTGCCTTCTCCAGCGGCAGCGGCAGCGGCAGCAAGGGGGAGAGGAATGAATCGGAGCTGGCTGGCTGAGCGAGCAGCGGGAGGGAGGGCGCGAGGGAGGGAGGGGGGAACGCGGGCGCGCGCGGGGCGGGAGAGGGAGAGGAGAAGAATACGCGGCGGCTGCAGCGGGAGGCAGGAGGGAGCGAGCGCGCTGGGAAGCGGGAGGGCGGCGAGCTCAGCGCGTCATGTGCCGCCGAAGCAGCCTCGGAGGGAGGGGATGAGGAGGAGGAGAGGCTCAGCCGCCACCAAACGCCTTTGCCACGACGGACGGAGACCGGCGGCGAGGCGCTCCCGCTGGGGAGAAAGGGAGCCGCCTCTCGCGCGAGTGGGAAGGGCCTGGGAAGGCGGCGTCCAACCTGAGGCGCACCTGTACGGCGAGGGGAGGGGGAAAGGGCCGCCGAAGCTGCGCGGGCGAGCCCGCCTTCCCCGTCCCCGCCGCCCCCCTCAGGCGTAAAGGAAGCGCCAGGCCACGGGACTCTCCTTCGGGTTCGGGGCTCGCCTTCCACTGCCTTCCAGCCTCCTTTGCTCCGCGGCCAGTCGGAGAAACCCAGGACCGCCAACCCCACCCCCGGCAACTCCCTTCGCATTGTTCCGTCAAGCAAGGTGTAGACACGGGCACGCCCCAAAATCTCTCTCACACACACGCGCCTCAGTGAGGCTGTGGAAGCCGTCGCCGTCGCCTTGGGTGGGGCCTGGCGGGAAATCTTAATTCTGCCAGGTTGGACCTGCCAGGCTCACTTGCTGCTCTTTAACCTTCAACTATTCATTCTTCTCTCTCCCCGCCTATAAAGTCTGCCTCAGTGGCTGTATTAGAGCCATCCCTCCGCCTTCGCTAGGGTTAGGGGCACAGGACCCCCCTGAAAACCATTTCCGCACGAGTCTGTTATAGCGCGATGATTCCACTTTCAACCTCCTCTGGAATCCTGGGGTTTGCAGTTTCGGGAGGGGCCGGCCGACCCCTCCCGAAACTGCAAACCCCAGGATTCCAGAGGAGGTTGAAAGCGGAATCATCGCGCTATAACAGACTCGTGCGGAAATGGCCATGAAAAAACCATGAGTAACTCTAGGCCCTCCCAAACCTAGTCTGACACAAAAGTCTGATCACCATATTCAACCCACCATGGATTGCTTTGAGGCATCAGGGTTCCTTCACAAGGCAGAAGTGGGGGGCTGGGGGGCTTTCTGCCGCCTCCACTGCTGCCCTACGCCATTTTTAATAGGGACTTACAAGTCTGGTTCATAGTTTCTCAGTCTCATGAGGCTTGCAGTGCCTATTAAACATGGCATAGGGAGGCAGCAGAGGTGACAGCAAATAATCCGTGAATAATCAAATCTGCAGAAGTGAAACCCGCAAATGTGGAGGGTTGACTGTATTTGTATTCCAAGCTAAAACTGGTCAACTGTTTCAACCTCTGCTACTTCAGGCACTCACTGCTCAGTCCACAGCTAAAAGTAAATATATTCAACTGGATACATATTTGCCACCAAAAGGAGAAACAGTTTTGAGGCATGCTGCCTTGTTATGGTAACAGCCCTACACATCAACACTAACTGATCACTGTAAGGATTTGAAAGATCAGTGTCACCTCACTCAACCCTTTGAAAATTTAGAGTAAGGGGCATGATTTGTATCTTTCCAGTTCCTCTTGCATTATATCCCACTCCACAACTATATAAACATGCTGTATAACCTGAGGCTTTAATATTACTTTGCACTGAATCTGAAGAAGAGGGTTTCATAGACTCATAGAAATGTAGAGTTGGAAGAGACCCCAGGGGTCATCCAGTCCAACCCCCTGCCATGCAGGAACACCCTCAAAGCACGCCCAACAGATGGCCATCTAGCATCTACAAGGAAGGAGACTCCACTACACTCCGAGGCAGCACATTCCACTGCCAGACAGCCCTGACGGTCAGGAAGTTCTTCCTGAGGTTCAGGTGGAATCTCCTTTCCTGCAGCTTGAATCCATTGCTTGTGACCACAAAAGCTCATGCTAAAATGAAAACCAGTTAGTCTTAAAGGTGCTGCCACCTTTCTTTTTCCTTCTCCTCTTATTCCTTTTGAACCCTGCATAGTAAATGAGGCTGAAAGGAGAGTAAATTTATTTCAGATAAATCTTTGCTGCCCTTACAAGAAAGTGCCCCTTTCCAAGATAGCAGAAAATGCATCATGAGGAGGAAGA
The DNA here is from genome assembly GCA_948474755.1 of Ctenosaura bakeri. Lineage (NCBI taxonomy): Eukaryota > Metazoa > Chordata > Lepidosauria > Squamata > Iguanidae > Ctenosaura > Ctenosaura bakeri. The sequence goes on from CAOLHI010001123.1 coordinate 526,818, forward strand.
AGAAGAAGTTATTTAAATGTGTTTAACTGTCATTGAGCTATGTAGATTTGCAATGTCATCTTTTTCACACCTTCTGTCACATCCACTACGGAATGAGCCCAGCCATGTGTGTCTCTTTACTGTGTGCAAATAATGCTGGTTTGTGAAAGTGAAGATAAACAAATGGTAATACGTAGGAATCACTAAATGTATTAATGCCCCATTTTTCACAGTGGGCAGAGCTATCCTATACTTACATTGGACTAGGGCAGGAGAGCTGCTGTTTTCAACGTACACAGTGCAGAGGAAGGGAAAGACATTCAGAATGTGCTTCTGCTCTGAAAATGTAAAAATGGTTAAAAAAAATAAATAGACAAATTCAATGTGTCCCTTGGAGTCACAGCAAAGGGAGTCAGAGAGGAAGCTAGTCTACATTGGGCATGCCATAGGCATGCTTGATATCACTAAGTGGCAGCTCTTGGCTGCAGCATCAGTGTGGAAAACGATATCCATTCTGAGTCTTAGTGTGAACTTTAAAGAAGCTAACCAAGACACTGAACCTAGTCTGGAACTGAACACCTTGAGTAGCTCCTTTAAAGTGTGGATTAAACACTGCAGTGGATTCACCGCCCCTCTGGCATTGGAGTCACTACCTGCCATTTTTCAGCCTCAAATGCACAAGAAGTGCAGAGAAAAGGCAGTAACTGCAAATAAGGCTAAGACTCTGTGTTTAGAAATATGCAGGAGGTAACTGGTTCTTACCCTAAACCACTGAACATTTCACCTATGGTGTATGACCCAATGGCAGGAAGTAGTAAAGCCAATTCACTACAACATACAAGAAATCTATAGTATAGTCTGCAAAGCAGACAGAAGCATACTTAGGTTCATTACTAGCTGAAATGCACACAAGTGGATTTTTCTCTTTTCCTTGTAGTCATAGGTTGTTTTAATGCAGACATGATGTAGAGTTGCAAAACACACAAATGAATGCAGGCTAAACTCCTGTGGGCATTTGATTCAAATGCACGCAGGGGAAAATACATCTCTCTCACAATCAGATACAATCAGATAGAAAGTCCCAGACAACTTATGTGGTGAATAGTCCTAGGAACAGAGAAGTCTCAAAATACCCAGGCACCCCAGTTGTGGGGCTGAAGTGAAACTTACTTGCATGTGGGAATGACCCTGTTTGAGGACCACTGTTCCTTCTTATGGAGGGAGAGTCAGAAGAGCGATGCAAGTCAGGTAAGACACTGTATTCACGGAGAGTAAAAGGGCATAGAGACATTGGAGATGGTTGTAGAAGTTGTACTGTGCAGCATACTTTCCTTTGTGCTTTGCTTATCTGTGTGGCATATTCTTCCTTGGCAGCCCAGCCTCAGCTATTGAAGTGGTATTAAGTTTGTAGATTTGTCTCTGGAATTCCCAAATCAAGTACCCATGGAAGGCTAAGAGGAGCAGTGTTAGTTTCTCCCCCTTCCCATCTATTGTTGTTATGTGCCTTCAAGTCAACTCTGACTTATGGGAATCCTATCCTAGAGCTTTCTTGGCAGGATTTATTCAGTGGAGGTTAGCCATTGCTGAGAGAACGTGACTGGTCAAAAATCACTCAGTGGGTTTCTATGGCTGAGTGGGGATCCAAAGCTAGGTCTCCCAGTTTCTTTAGTCCCGACACTCAAACCAATACTCTTGTCCCACTTATGTTGTACCCAATTTACCCCATTTATATCTTTTCAACAAAATGGCTGCACTTGCGATATGTGATCCACTAAATGTACTTGTCATGGCAGTATGGCCACTAGCATTCTGTTGGTATAGCAAATCTTTTACCAGATTCAATAGCCTCTCACCCAGCTGTTCGTAGGATTGAGCCTTAAAGGAATAAAGAAAACACAGTTCAAGTTCTACGTCACAATGACAGCTTTATTGACAGATTTGCAGAGTTAGGTTCTTGATATTTGCACCTATGTGCAGCTGAGAATACTAAAATAGAGTGCATTTTGGGGGTGTTTATCAAACAAGGACATTTCTGTCCATGAACCCCCTTGTCTAGACTTCTACCATATTCATAGTACACTTTCATATGTTGTTGGCATGTTTTGATGTTGAAGAAAACAATACTTTCAATACAAATACACCTGAGGAGTGGGGGAGTGTAAAATATTACAAGCCAGTGCTAGTCTAGAATTTAATTTTGTATGTACATATTAAACATTTTCTGAATTTAAACATCATATATCTACGATGGGAATAGGCAAATGTTTTAGGACCACAAGCTCCCAATGATCAAGAGATTCAGTGCTAAAACTGGAGAGAAGCTCACTACGCAAATGCAACATCAATTACATGTAATATATTTGTCAATTGATATGCAAATTAGATGTCTCTATTTTGCCTTTGGCCTCAGGCTCCTAACTGGCTGCCAATATGGTAACAGGTGTTGCTAAGTCCATGCCACTTCTTCAACACTATACGGTTAGCATTAGCAGCAGAGCACAAGTATATTTAGAACCTACCTTCATCACAAAAGACCAAAAAGATTATACAGTTTCTAGTCCAAAAATCTAAATTTTTTTTCTTGTGTCTTCCCTTATAACTGCAACATTGTGTCCTAGCAACCCATAATAAAGGCCAAAACTCAAATGGAGACAATGGAAGTAGATTTTAATCTATCAATTAGAATTTAAAAGCCAATTATTTGTTACAGGCTTCATTATATATTAAGATTTGTTCAGTGCACTCTGCACTGAGGCTGTAAAATGACCCACACCACGCCCAGACTGTGGCTCTTCAGCGTAGGATTGCACCCTTAAACTAACTACAAATCAGATTCCAAACCACAGTTTTAGCCTAATTTGCAAGCCTGGATTATAATCAGATCTTAAACAACAATGTACAGTCCTACCTTCACATTTGTGGATTTGACTTTCGTGAATTTGGTTATTTGCAAGGCACATACGTGCCTCTTCCCCATTTTCCCATTCTCTTGCATTTTGTCGGGCGTGGAGAAGGCAGGCAAATGTGCCCAGGCAAGGGAATTGGGGCAGGGGAGGCAGGCACACACCTTCCTTCTCCTCGCTTGAGTTCTGCCCTCATATTTCCTTGCCTTTGGCCCTAGCGCTGAGAATGTGTGCTGAGGCCAAAGGCAAAGGAATGGGGAGGGAGACACCTGCATGCCTTTATTCTCCTCCCCAGAGGTCCCTCCTCCCATTCCCTTGCTTTTGGCCCTGGCATGGAGAAGAAAGTCTTGCACACCAGGGCAAAAGGCAAAGGAATGGCAAGAGGAGTCCTGGAAGGGAATGGGAATGGGAATGGGATTGCAGGGGGAGTTATTGTGGTTTTTCCACTTTCATGAGGGTTCTATGCTCTGAAACCTTGTGAAAATGGAGGCGCCACTGTAAAGACCTAATCTTACCCAGCCCTTGTATAGCATCTGGAAATATCTCAGAAAAAATAACATAAGGGAGACATCTGGAAACCCTAATTCAAGGAATCATGCAGTTTTTCAGATGTTGCCAGAATATAAATGCCTTCAGTCTTAATCATCATAGCTAATGATGCAGGATGCTGAAAACTGCATGTATGAACCTATCGAAATCTCCTTTTCGCCTTTCTATAAACAACTGATTTGGCTATTGTGTTAGGCCTTTGTTCTAATTTTATCTGAAAGACCATCTCTCCATTTATGATACATGTTCTTAACATCCTCAGGAAGGGAATTTCTCCTGGTCCCACCTAGTGAGGATACGGAAGATAACCTTCTCAGGGGCTGCTCCCAGGTTGAGGAATTCCTTTCCATAAGAGGCTAAGTAAGCTGCCCTCCTTTCTGTTCTCCTTTCACCAGTAAGCAAAGACCTTTTTATTGAAACAGATATTTGATAGTTAAGTTGCTCCAGGGAGTCTGTTTATGATGTGTGTATGCTGTGTTTTTATCTTTAATGTTAAGCTTTTAAAATGATTTTACACTTTTTAAAATTAATGGCATTTTAATATGAATTAATGTAATTGTGTTTTAACCTATTTATCATGAAGATTTTAGCTTTGTCTTGCTTTAGCCTTATTGTAAGCTTCCTTGGGTCCCGCATTGGGAGAAAGGTGGGATATAAAATAAAAATAAAAATAAATAGGCAACCTTTGCAAAGCCACACAATTCCCACCCCTGGCCTAATTTTTATTCTTGGCTGACTCCCAGAATTTGTTTCCCTGAATCCCTGTTAAATCCTCTGGAGTATTTATTGGTGACTTTGGACTAAATTCAAGTGCCAGCCCTGATTAGATTATTCCTATTGATTAAAGAAATTTGCATAAGTGTTGACTTACCATGTTTCTATTGATTCAGTGGGCCTGTTCCAGGACAGTTGGGTTGAGCCCTTTGCATTTTCTACTCTAGAAGCTGCCTGATTCCTTATGGTTGTTAAACAAGATGTTCTTTCTCTCTGGCTAGCTGAGAAAGAGTGAAGACAAGACTAAGACAGATTTTGGAGTCCTGAGAACTTTTTCCTGTAAGCTACTGTGATGAATCTTTCTTACAATCTAGATGAGTCATAGTTAGCTAAAGTTTATGTTTACTTTCTTTCAGGCAACTATTTTTGAAATCCTCTCTGCTTGGCTCTTCAATAAATATTTGGTATTGAGCTTGGAATTGGTTTAGTCATGGCCTACTCTGTGAGTTGGTTTCATCCATGTACAGGACTGCTTGACAAACATGCTGCCTTGGCTTTTATGGAGATTAGTAGATAATCTGCACAAGGAACCTCTCTCTCCATATAAAAGAACTCCAAAGAATCCTGTGTATCCAGGTTATGAGTTATTAAATATTAACATGAAACAAGAGTTGTTAAATACATAGGTGATAGCAAAAATTCCATCTCAGAGGAATACAGGCAACCTGTGTGATCTTACAGCCTGAGCAATCTCGGAGAGCTGGAAGGACAGGCGTACCAGTTTGTTACACAGTTTCCTGCTGCTTTGTATGTAAAAGGGAAATTCTGGTTTAACAAGCCTCAGGAGATTTGCATTTAGGTGAATGAAAAAAGAGTAAAAGAGAGCACCTGGGCCCAGTGCTCATTCTCTGTGCAAAATACGCCATAGGTTATAAGACTGAGTTGTGTACAGCTGAACCAGTGCAACCTGTAGATATAATCATTATATGTTTGGAACAACATGGAAAATACAGACATGAATGTCAGTGGGCCAAGGGGGGATCAATGACATACCCAGGCTAGTTTCCATGCATACTATGTAAAATGAACCTGAACATTCCTTCTCTTATTTGGCATAGTAAGGCTGTTATGTATCTCTGAGGATTTTTAATGAAAACCACAGTTTCTGATGCCTGAAGTACAGAATGTATAATATGGAAGAGCATCCTGAGTGACAGCAGATCACTAATACCAACACTATGCTTTTGAACACCCTCTCACAAAGGACAGTGCATCAAGTTTTCATTCCATATTTTTCACTTGTCATTAATTAATGCATGTATTACCTATATAAATTGATCTATTAATTCTTCAGCTAAGTTGAATAGGTTGGCCAGATATCAGGGCCTGGTCCTGCGTCTCTAGTTTCTGTGAATCATCCTCAGGTACAAATTCTCCAGTTTTGGGGACGGGGGTGTAGCTGCATGCAGCCAGCTTGGTATACCAGTTTGAGCATAGGACTACAACCTTGGAGACTGGTGTTTGAGATTCCCCACTCGGCCATGTAAACCCACTGGGTGACCTTGTATGCATCACATACTCTCAGCCCCCAGAAAACCCCATGATAGGGGTTTGCCATAAATTGGAAATGACTTCAAGCACACAATAACAACAAGCTCCAGGGAAGAGGACACTGTTACTGCATTTGCTAGCCCGATTTGGGGATACTAGATATCATTTTGATATCAATAATTTGCCTCTCTTCCACCATCCCTCTCCACGTGTTTGTGAGGCCCCCGGACAAGCACAGAACTAGGCTCAGCCACTAAACGCTGTAATATCCCAAAACAATACAGGCAGGCCAGAAATAGCCAGATCACCGCTTTAGGAGACCTCTCTGCAAACACCCTCATTATGTATGCACGCTGTTTACAAAGTTTCCCCTGAGCAGGCAACTTGGTAAGCTGAATACTCAACTGCCAAGCACTGAGCAGTTGCATACTGCCTACCTCTTTGTTGATTTGGACCTAACTCAATCATGTTAAATTTTGACCTTTCCAAAGCTTTGTCTCGTGCCCGAAACTCATTGTTTTCCCCAAGTACAGCATAGCCTGCAGTTACATTTCTCCCTATAAAAACCCCTGATTCCGAGACCTTCCTCGGATCGCTCCGGACTTCCATCCTGCCTTGCTGCTGCTTTATTTGGCGAGCTGTCCCCTCAGTCCCACGTACTGAGACTTCATATCTCCGAACTCAATCTGCAGACTACCCGGGCTTCAGGACAGGTGTCGTATCACCCAATTCAACAATCCCTCTCAAAAATCCCTCTATACCTCTCCAGCCTTTATTTTCTATAGTTATCTGTGTGAGTATGTTGCATACACTGTTTGTCTGTACTTAATAAAATCTCAATTATTCTTAAACTCCAGTTTGCTTCTTGGCTTGGCCTGATCCCGTAGACACTGGGTAAAAGATTCTGCTGCGTTGCCCTGCCTCTCACATTGCTAGCTTGTGCTCTCAGCTAATTTCCCCAAATTTAGTTAATTGTGAGCGCATTCAGGTGTCTCTCCCGGAACCCCCAGTAAACAGGGTAACAACACGACTGTGTGCAAATCTCAGGTCAGCTGGGAGAGCAGAAGATTGCTACAATTTGCAAGGCTAGTTCATTTGTTGCTGCAACTTGTAAAAACTCTTCAGGGGAGTCGATGTGGTTACTTAGGTAGCTTTCTTCTTCCCTTCTAGTCATTGTAATACTAGGGTTCACCCTCCACTCTGCTTTGCTTCCACCTTCTGGCTTGAAGCAAGTAGATTAGATTCAATGTTCCTTATCTGACTTCTCTAAGGAAGTGAGAAGAAACAATTCCTTCATTTCATCTTGAACTGAAAACAGCTAAGACTTCTGTCTTAATTTCAAAACATGAAAATATGTTCTATGTTCTCTTTTCTCTCTCTCTCTCTCTCTCTCTCCATTTCCACACTACAGTGTTATAGTGCTATTATTCCACTTTCAACCTCCTGTGGAATTCTGGGGTTTGTAGCTTACTGAGGCCACAGAGCTCTCTGGATGAGAATTCTAAATGCCCCTCCCTAAACTGTAAACTCCAGGATTCCATAGGATGTTGAAAATGGAATAATAATAGAACAAAGAAAGTGGGAGGTGTTTGGTTAAAAACTGCAATGAATAGTTGTTTATTTCTTTAGTATGCATATAGAGAATAAGAAAAGGAGATTATATATAAAGAGGATGTAATTAACAAAATGGAAAGAGGGTATAACTTGGGGAAAATGCTAAAAAATGGAATTGAGGGTTGGGGAGAGGAACATGGATTGTATAATTACAGGAAACATTGATGTTTAAAGAAGATAAATTCTATAATGGTGAAAAAATTTTTAAATTTTTTTAAAGTGGGATAATATTCTATAACAGTGTAGGTGGAAATGGCCTCTGTGTGTGTGTTTGAATCTACAAACAACAACAAGCTGCAAAGAACTGTGGATGTTACTTAATTTATAATGCTTATTGGCATCACTGGGGCTGTCTCTAGGCCTCTGTTTCTGGCCCAGAAATGTAAAGGCCTGCAGTGTTTCTGAACTGGTAACCCTATATTTCATATACAGATGGACAGACCAATAAGGCTTAAATTTTTTTGGACCCATCTTCAGTTTTTTAAAAAAAATCACTATCATTCTTCAAAAACAAAGCAGGTACAGTTATGGCTGGTGGTTTCCCCTCAACAATCATCTCTGATGGAGAACCCATGGCAAAATCGAAGGCATCAGTTTGAATTATAAATTCCTTTTCAGTATCCGGGAATAGGAGTAGCGGCTCTGAGGTGAATTTTTGTTTCAGAGTGTCAAAGGTGGTTTGGCATTTGTTAGACCAGATAATTCACTTGGAATGGCTATCGTTGTTATCGGGGGCCTTTTTCAGAAGGTCGGTGAGTGGGAGTGCAATCGTGGAAAACCCCTCTATGAAGTTGCAGTAAAAGTTTGCATAACCATGGCATTGTTGTAGCTGCTTTCTGGTTTTAGGAGCCAGCCAGTCCAAAATTGTATCAATTTTGGAGGGGTCCATGTTTAAGGTGTTGTTGCGCACTCGATACCTCAAATAATCAAAAGTTTGTTGAAATTCGCATTTTGAAAGTTTCACAACAAGTTCATTGTCTATAAGTCTTTGTAAAACAGTGCACACACATTTGGTGTGATCCGCAAGGTTTTCTGAATAGATTAAAATGTCATCTAGAGAAACAACACCATTGTAGAGGAGATCTTGCAAAACAGAGTTGAGGAACATCTGGAAGGTGGCGTGGCCAGCTTGTAATCCAAAAGGTAGAACAATCCATTGGTAGTTACCTGGGGGGCTGAGAAGGTAGCTAGCCTTTCACTTTCAGGGTCCATTCTTATTCTGTGGAAAGCCTGTTTGAGGTCTAATTTGGTAAAGAATTTGCCCTTGACCAATTGGTTCATGATATCCCTGGTCAAAGGAATTGGGTATGCATTGGGCAATACTGCCTGATTGATTAAATTATAGTTCACAGTGAGCCTTGGGTCTCCTCCATCTTTTTTCTTATGGAAAAATTTGAGACTCGTGGTAGGGGCAGATGAGGGCTTAATGAATCTGCATTGCAAGTTTTTATTTAGAAACTTTTTTAGAGCTTCTAGCTCTTGCTTGTTCATAGAGTATATCGTGGGTTTGGGAATTTTGGCTCCATCTATTAATCGTAGTTTGCAATCAAAGTCTCTATGTGGGGGTAGTTTGTCTGCTTCATGGTCCTCAAATGCTTTCTACAGGTCCCAATACTCTTGCGGGATTTTCTGCAGTTCCTCAGGACTCAATTTAAGTGCTGTGTTGGGTGCTGACAGTTCGGGCACTTGTTTGGCATCATTAGCATGCATGAGCAATCCTTGGGTCCAGTCAAATTGGGGATTGTGATTTTTTTAGCCAATCACATCCAAGAACTACTTGGAACCCAATTTTGTTTGGTACTAGGAATCTTAATCGCCTCCATATGTTCCCAACTTGAATAGGTATGGGTCTGGTCCTTTCCCTTACAGGGCCCCCGGCCATGAGTGAGCTGTCCATTTGAGACAATTTGACAGCTTTCTTAAGGGGCTCAAAATTTACTGCAAGTTCTTTGACTGTAAGCTGTACTTACATTCACAGATTGGTCTGGGTTCCACTCATCACTGTCCAATTCGGAAGTAGTTAGGGGGCTGTGCTAGCCATCGCAAGCTCTAGTGGAGGTCCCACTGGTAGGACGCTTGGTTGGCGGCTTCAGAGTGTCAGATTTATGGGAAGCAGGCTTGATGGAAGGGGTTACGGGCTTTTCTTCTGTGGATTTCTTTTGTGCCTGGTATTTGCTGGCGATGTGGCCCTTCTTCCCACATAAAAGGCAGGTTCCCTCTCTGAGCCATTTTTTCTTTTCCTCGCTGCTCAGGAAGGTGGTCTTGCAGGGTGCTGGGGTTTGGCAACCACTTTCTTGGGCTTGTCTCTGCTGGGTGAGCTGGACACGTTCCATGATGCTCTCCACTTCTCCAGCCAGTTTCATCTATCCCAAGAGGCTGGCAGGATCTCCTTGCGAGAGACAGCGATCCAGTATAGTGGGGTTTAATCCATCTCGGAAAAATTGCTTGAGTATGTCATCTTTCCATTCCAGCACTTTAGTAGCTAGTTTTCTGAACTCACGGGCGTATTCCCCGATGGTTCCTTTCCCTTGTCATAGTTTCCTGAGTTGGTATCTGGCTTGTTCTTGGAAAAATCAGTCTTCAAATCTTTCTCTGAGGTGGTACATGAACAGCTGTAGATCTGCTGTTTCTTCAGCTTGTGAGTCGAATAAACTAGCGACCCACTCCGCTGCTTCTCCTTGGAGGTGCTGGCTCAGATATCTAACTCTGGCGGTATCATCTGGGAAGCTGTTCTCATAGTCGACTGTGTAATTTGAAGCCATGTTAAGAAAGTATATCAGGGTGGCGCCATCTCCATCATAGGTGGTCTTCAACTCTTGAAAGGGTTTGGGATCCACTTGGGGAGCCTGTTTTCCTGGAGGGGCCGGGGCTGTGGCTGCCGAGGCAGCTGCTGCTGCTTCTGGCATCTGTGGAGGCGCACGCCCAATCTGAGGTACCAGGACTCTCCAGTCATGTAACTGAGCTCTCAGTTTGAATATCTCTTCTCGTTGTTTTTCCACTTCTTCTTCTCTGGTTAGAAGTTGTTCCATCAAGTTGGTTTCGATGATCTAGGTGTCCCATCTTGTTGTGTGGCGATGCTGTCAGTGCGCTGTTTCAGGTCTCTCTCCCCAGGCCCAGGTTTGGCCTGCAATCTGGGTGATCAGAGGGACTGACGGTTGCACCTTGGCTGGCACATCTGAGGGCTGGTTGGAGTTCGTTTAGTCTCTTTCGGTGATTCCACTGCCTGGAGCTTCGAGGACTCTGCCGGCCGCCCCTTCTTCCAGTGGATCTTCTTCAGATTTTTGAAACATGTTGTAGTATTTGCCCAGAGAGTTCCTTCACTCTGTCAGGAACTGAATCCACGCACACAAATAGTACCGTCAGTGCATAAACACGATTTATTTAGAATGAGATACATCATGCAGGACTTCAGTGAAGGAACTAAAGGCAATTAGCAAATTCAAAAGCATAAAATACCAAGACATTTCCCTCCCGCTCGCAAGAGACCGTGAAAGCCTGGCAGCACTTATCAGTACATTCCTAGCTTTTTGTTTACCTAACGGTCTCTGGTTCCCATACCTTTCTTACAAGTAAGCAGCTAATTCTAAACCTACTACATATCCCATTACTATAATATGGAGGGCAACTCGACAAGTGGGGTAATAAGTCTATTCTAGGTTTTACTCTAGACTTCTATACAAGGAGCAGAAAACAATCCTCAACATAGATGCTGCACTTTAAATAGCTTGTTTAAAGCTCAGATAAAAAACCTGCAGCAGGTATACCACCTCTTTGACATGGGAATGACGAGCCAATGCTAAGCATGTGTCTGCAAGGATGGGTGAGTGGGGTTGAAAGCCTGGTGTCCCAAAGTCTAAGTCCAACACAATAGCTCTTCTGCTATTATGTGCAACCAAGTCAAAGGCGTAAAAGCAGGGGATCTCCTGCACTTTGGGAGATCTGTCTTTTGTGTGCAAGTATCCAATCCTAGGCACATTCAAGGATTTACTTATTATTTGTTTTATATTCTGTTTTTCACCCAATATGGCATCCAATCATTTACTATCTTTAATATAAGATCCTAAAAATAAAAAGATAACCATCTGTGACAGATGGCTTTTTAGCGTAATATATATGGTGGACTCTCCCATCTTTGGAGGATTTTAAACAAAGGTTGAATGGTGATCTTTCAGGAGTGCTTTAATTGTTATTCTGGTAGACAGCTGGACAAGATGGCCTTTGTGATCCCTTCCATTTCTAAGATTTTATGATTCTACACATGTGGAGTGGCACTGAATTCCACCCTGACACCTAAAGCCATACTTGCCCACCATAGCAGTGGCCAAAACTTATCTTATCTTGAAAAAAAAAGTGCACCAAGAAGGCATACTTACAGTCAAATTCATACTCCCAGAAGCACAAATCTTTGTAATAAAATACATTCACTTATTGCATACTATGGCATTAAACTGAAATGGTGCTTTTTAACATTGTTAAACATTGTTGCCAGATTTCATTATCAACAGCAGCAGAGGGATGAAGGCATGAAAATGCATGGATGCTGCTCACAGCTTGTGGGTCACATGCTGCCTACCCCTTGTGTAGTATAATGAGCTTTAATGCAGAAATGTAGATTACACAGCATTGCTAAGGAGAATCAGAATTCTCACAAAGTCTTTTTAATGTCATTTTTATTAACAGCTTTTACCAATTACACTAAAAACTACATGTGCAAAAAGAGAAAGAAAAAAAGGATAGAAGGAGAGGAATAAAATACATAGAAATATAGAAATAGGATATAGACTGTTTCTGCACTATACTGTTATGGTGCTATTATTCCACTTTGAACATCCTGTGGGATTCTGGGGTCTATAGTTTACTGAGGCCCAAGAGCTCTCTGGCTGAAAATTCTAAATGCCCCTCCCTAAACTGCAAAGCCTAGGATTCCATTAGATGTTGAAAGTGGAATAATAGCACTATGACACTGTAGTAAGGAAATGATCATAGAGAGAGAGAAAGAAAAAGAAAAGTATGAAAAAATGAAAGGTGATTTCCAACTTTCTTGCTGAGGGTTATACTCCATCCCAACATAATCAAACCTCTTTTATTACAGTTATATATTATACTTCTTCTGCATATCAAATCCTTAATAATTATCAAAACCCAGTTATCAAATCATGTCCTTTCCCCCCTTTTTGATGTTGTTTTTTCCAAAAAGACCATAAAGGTTTCCAATTTGTTATTTTTCTTTGTTTAGGTTAATTTGTCCATTTCTGCCACGTCCATCAATTTCAACAATCATTCTTCCTGGGGAGTAATGATGGATACTTCCGTTTCTGTTCATCTATCAAACTTGCTGCTGTAGTCATATACTGAGATAATCTTCCATATCTACAGATTTTCTAACTGTTTATCAATGAGTCCCAGAAGAAAAAAATACTGGTTTTAACTGAATACTTACCTTTAAGATTTTCTACATCAGAGTGCAAATTTGAGCCCAAAATTTCTTAGCCTTTGCTCCTGACCACCACATATGCTAAAATATCCTTTCATGTTATTCACATTTCCAGTATACATTTGCCACACACCCATACATTCTGGACAATTTATGTGGTATCATATACCAATAATACATTGTTTTATAAAAGTTCTCTTTAAGATAATAATATAATGTAAACTCAATCATTTTAACCACACTTTCTCCCATTATTCCTTCTGTATATTTTATCCAAAATTCTTAGCCCATTTTATGGTACAAGCTTTCATTTGTTCCTGTTCCATATCAGATTTTAACAAAAGTTTCTTCACTTACTAATCACATGTTCATCATCTCTACAAAATTGTATTTTAAATTCTAGCTTTTTTTCCTCAAAACCATAGTTAATTTTGTTCATTTTAAAGTTTTCAACAAACTATTGAAAAGAAAGTCATTGAAAAGTATACTCCTCTGAAGTAACTGTTCTTTCAATTTAACTTTGTATTCTCCTTGGTAGTTTTTCAATAAGTCTTGGTACGTTAACGATTTTTCTTTGCTTATTGTTTCTTGTCTATAAAAAGCCTTCCGAGCTGAAGATGTTTTCTAGCAGAACTTCAGTCCATCTTCTCACAGATTAGAAGAATATAAGGATAGCCATGCTGGATCAGATCAAAGTCCTATTGATTTCAGCATTCTGTTTGCTCAGTGGCCTGCTAGTGGTCCATGGGAAACCCAAAAGTAGAACATGAAGGCAATTTGAGGGTGTTCCTGCATGGCAGGGGGTTGGACTGGATGGCCTGTGTGGTCTCTTCCAACTCTGAATTTCTATGATTCTATGATTCTATGATTCCACAGCTTAAACTCTAGCACAGCCTACTCCAACCTGGTGCCTTTTGGATGTGTTCACCAAATCCTGTCTGATCTTGGAAGCTAAGCAGGGTCAACTCTAGTTAGTACTTGAATGGGAGATTGCCAATAAATTCCAGCTGCTGTAGGTTATATTTCAGAGGAAGGAACTGGCAAATACACGCTTGAGTATTCTTTGACTAAGAAAACACTGTGAAATTCATGGGGTCACCATAAGTTGACAGGCAAATTGAAGGCACATACACACAGAGACTACAACTCCTGGTGCTTATGGTTAATGGGTCTTATGGGAGAGTTAGTCCAACACAACTGAAGGACATCAGGTTGGAGGAAGCTGCTCCAGTATGTCACTTTGGTCTCTGACAGTTATGAAGCTTACCTAGAAAAATTGATAGATGGAAGGAACCTCACCAGAAAAATAATGGTATACTTTAGAGCAGAACATTAGAAGGAAGCTATCATACAAGTTAACTGTAAAATCTCCCCTGTATTTCCAATTGATTGTTATTCACTATAAACTGAAGTGTCCTGCTCAGAAATACTGTGCACCATATAAATGCCACAAAGCTCCATCTGAAAGTGCTGAACAAAGTGGTACTTAGGTAGATTGGGAAAGCAGTCTGCAAAGGACAATGCAAATTTATATTGTACAATGTACTAACATATGTTCTTATTCTGAAGTGATCATCACAGTTTTGGGCTAGTTTAACCATCAGGTTGAGTGTGAGACAGAATACAGCAATTCTTTTGATGAATTTATTTCATACAGCCTCCATCTTGTTCCTTTTAACGTTCCTTACAGGTTAGAAAATGATGGACCTGACTATGTGAAAATAGCAGTTGCTTTGTACTCTACACTGGACAACTGTAATTTGCTAGGAGCCTGCCCTGAATCAAGAAAGGGCATATTGTCTGATTGCAGTATATTTCCAGTGTGGCATGAGTGTTCTAGGAGAAGTTAACCTAACTGACTTTCAGAATATGGCTTCACATAGGGTGGTAATATCCTTCATCCTGGCCATGTCATCAACACAATAGAATGATTACTTGAAAAGTTGAGAAAGATTTTTCAGAACTACATTACCACTGCTTTCCTTCGTATATGAAAGCCATGACAATGCAGCATTTGATCACCTATCAAACTGAGTAGGCAGCTAAGTACTGTTAGAATGACTTTAACTAATATCACATTTATACTATGCATACAGATGTAACTCACAACTCAAACGTGAAATACAGTTTATCCAAAAATTTTGATGTTGTCCTGCGTTCAGCAAGAGGTCATGGACACTGCAGACCCAACCCAACAAAACTTTGAAAGCTCACTGTTGTTAATATTAGCAGTGCCTGAGTGAAATATAAAGAGGACTCCTGCACTTTTAATGGTTTTGCAGAAGAGAAAATTTCAGCAGGTGTTGCTTGTCATGCAACCAAGTTACAGACAACACTTGCTGAAATTCCTCCTTCCACACAACTATTCCAGGTAAAGGAGCCCTCTCTAGTTTTCATTCTGGAAGCCCTAGCAGGTACTACCTGTAAGTGTAAGCTGAGGACACATTTGAGAAACTGCAACAAGCTGCACTGGCCACTTGGAGGGTCTAACTTCCATCCTCTGCCTCTAAAGGTCATGGCGATGGTCAGGAGGGCTAATTATACTTTTTAAAAAACGTTTTCTAAGTAAACGTCTTAGGGGACATGCTGGTGAATTTTGCCCAAGGGTCCATGCAGGTCAATTTTATTTCTAAGCTGTTTTAAGCCCAGGAGGTCCTTTATAAAACTGGAAGTAAACTGGAAATTGACTTCCTAGAAACTAGGACATGGAGCAATGGCTCCAAACTTCAGGAAAAGAGTTTCCATCTAAACATTAGGAAGAACTCCTTGATGGTAAGAGCAGTTTGGCAGTGGAACACACTGCCCAGGAGTGTGGTGAAGTCTCCTTTCTGGTGATTTTTAAACAGAGGCTGGATGGCCATCTGTTTGGAATGATTTGATTGTATATCCTTGAATGGCAAGGGGTTGGACTTGCTGGCCCTTGTGGTCTCTCCCAGCTCTGTGATTCTAGTTGATTCTAAACTTGTGCACTACTATGAAGATATATTACAAACTCTTTTACAATCTCTGACTACTGAAATGGAGAGATGAAAAGAATTTGCAGTGCAGTCAAGTTCATGCTGAGGCTGCCCATTTCTCATCACTAAGACTCATTTCAAGACAAAGGGTACCTTGCCACAGAAATTCATGGCTTAGCAAAGCTCAGAGTTTCAGAGTAAGTTTCAGAGAAAAAATATATACATGAAATCATGCATACATTTTAAATTGGAACCGTAAAACTCCATTCTGGTCAAGGGGAATGCATGTGTGTGTGTGTGTGTGTGTGTGTGAGAGAGAGAGAGAGAGAGAGAGAGAGAGAGAAAGAGTGTGTAAGTGAGCCTTCAAGTCAACTTATGGGAACTACATTAATTTCATAGGGTTTCGTTACTCAAGGAATGCTCAGAGATGGTTTTGCCAGTTCCTTCCTCTGTCATATAGCCAACAGCAGCTGGAATTCACTGATGGCATCCCATCCAAACACTAACCAAGATTGACCCTGCTTAACTTACAAGATCAGCCAAGATCTGGCACTTTAGGATATTTCAGTCATCTTTACATTAGAGAAAATGTATACATAAATATGTATGTTATGCAAAATGCAAACAGAAAATGTGTTCAAATGTCTATATAGGAAGGTAAGGGAGGAGCCTTACAACCTCTGAGAAGCAAAGAATATGACTGAAATGCAGATAGGATGCAAAATGTATGGGGAGAGAGATTTCCATATATCTGCTAAAATATGGGGGCAGAAGTTGATCATCTGACCCTTCACTGCTAGCACATGATTTATAAATTATATAACCAGTCACATGCTGCATCCCCCATTGCTGGTTTGAGAATAGTCAAATGACCTCCCCTGCCCCATCTAAGACTTTATGACATTCTGCAACCACAGTCTTACATGCTCGTTAAATAACATGCATATTTGAAGGAATGTTTTTGTATTCATGCATTTCTCTCTCATAAGACACAGGCAGCCTATACAGTTCACACTAGCAATTTAAGAAAGAAGACTTTTTTTCTATTCCAGATCTGCAGAGCTTTTTTTAATTCCCTATGTGAACTGCTCGATTTAAAAAAAAAAAATCTTAAAATGAAGCTCAGCATTGCTTTTCCTCCAGGCACAGTGCAGAATTTTTAACAAGTTACTTCCTTCAAAGAGTACATTAGAAACTGACTACATCCAGAACAACTACCACCTGACCTAGCACAGCATGAAGACATGGCCAAGTGTGAATTCTGATTTTTCTCTGCTTATTGGGACTGATATAATAAGATACAAACTGCAGAGAAATAGCTTTCTGAGTTATAGCAGCTGAGATTACTGCCTGATGCTATGAGTTGGTTAAGCTCTAATGTAGATGGCCAAGTTGACACTAAAGCAAGTTCTTGCTGTGGAAGGGCAAACTCACTGGCATTAATGCAAGCCTCAGCTTGTTGTGGGCTCTTGTGGAAAATATACCCCACACAGATCCACATGCACTGCTGACAATGTGCAAGAAAGTCTTCTAACACTATCTTAAGATAAGTTATGGCTTGTGCATAGTTATACCAGCTTCCATTATTTTATAGAAATTCAGACACCCTCCCCCCAAAAAAGTCAAAAAGATTTGGCCAGGCAACAAGAGTCATGAATGTAGCAAAACACAAAAACTATTTTAAGTAGAGGAAACCTAGGATTGACGTACTGAGTTTGGGAGGGCAAGACCTTGCCTCCTTCTCTTCTCCCTCCTGCTGAGTTATAATTGAACACTCTCTTTGCCGCAGTCGTACCCTCCAACATTTCATAGATGCAAACGGGGACACATGTAGCCAAGGAACATGAGAATGGGCAAAGTTATTAATGATAATTAATGAAGAAGAATAGACAAGCAGACTGCTTTTGCTTGAGCCTACTAGGAAGGGCAATATGGAAAGTATGATGAGAATTCTGTTGTTTGATGAAGATCCAGATAGGGATTGAGTTCTTAATGTAATTAGTTCATTTTCTGTGAGAAAACAGCATTTTCTGGGCAGGAGGTAATATTTCTCTGTTGTAATATTATTTTACATGCAAAAAATGCTGTTTCCTATGCAGAAAACGCTGTTTTCTGAGCAAAACAACCCCATGTGAATTTTGTACAGAATATGTCTTGAATGGCAAATAACCTTCAAAAACTCGTTTTCAAATACCTTATTGCAGAGGGAAGAAAACTGCTGAAATTACTCATTGCTATCTTCAAGTAGAAACTTAGTGAAGAACTACATCCTTAATGTTGGGAAATGTGAAAGACATAGCACATCCCTCAAGTAGAGTAATCAAACTGGTAAGGCAGAAACTGAACAACAACCAGTCCCACCCTCCACCCCTACATAGGATCTAACAGATAAAAAGAAATAAGCTTAGTTTTCTTTGTAAAACAGATAAAAGGAATTTTCCTTAGAACTTATTTGTGCATAGTCAAACACATCATCTAATGGAGAATGGAAAGGGAAGAAGATAAGATGGCTGCAGTTCAGAGTGATGCAGGAAGAGAACAGATGTGGTAAAAGAACACAGAATATCACTCTAACATAAACTGACAGCTAGTGAGCACTGGCATAGAAAGGTTGCAAACTCTTATTATTCATAAACATGACCATTGTAAGATATTCCACTGCCTCAAGTGAAACTCAAGATGGTATCTCCTTCCATTTTGTGCACAAAAGACAATAATCATTGCAGTTATTGTGAAGACACCAGGGACCTGCCCAGCCTGACACCTCTTTATGTCCAGGTCTGAACAGCCAGGAAGATTTCTGGACCAAGACAAGGCTATGACAATCAGGCCTGCTTCTATTCTTCCTCCCCAGAGAATGCACATCCTTCTAATTGTTGTCCTGACTTAGCTTCCTCTTCCAGTGTATCTTCCTTCACTGCTTTCCCAAAATCTGCACCCTTTTAGATCTAAGGACAAAGAGAGATTTATCTCTCCAATGACTGTGTCACTGATAGTAGCATGTGTAACCCAGTACAGAGCAATTGAGACAGCCCTTTATAAAAATATAAACAAATCTTTATTTAATAAACTGTCAAGGTAAAGGTAGTTGATAAGAAAGGTTTCTCAAAACAGTACAACACTTCTCTCTCTCTCAGTTCCAAACACACGCTTCTCCTTAACATCAACACTCAACTCTTATCACAACTCTCAACTCTGTTCTTCAACACTTCTGTTATGAATCTCAACTACCAGTTTTTAGTTAGATTTCTGTTGCTCACTCACCCCCATCTAGCCCCTCCTTCTGGCTAGTCTGGGGTTCCATTTGCCCCAGCCAATCAATGTGAACCCTCTGGGTTGCTAAGGTGCCTCCATTGCCAAGCCCCCCCCCACCTTAGGGTTCGTTACAGTTATGTCTTACTTCAATTACTTCTTACTTGAATTTTAGAGGTGCCCTACATATAAGAGGGCCAACAAAAAAAAAAAGGAAGAAAAGAAAAACATTACAAGCTCATGCACTCTGAGGTGCATTACAAGCTCATGCACTCTGATTTAATATTTTGATGCACACTTCTGTAAAGCACATCATGCTCAGCTCTGCTTTTTTTTGTTGCACGCTGTGACTTAACTATGGATAGGTTAGTATTCAGTATGCACAGAAAATATGTGTGCATATGTTCCTTCCCTACAGTGTGAAACCTGATGCAATGAATTCAGGTCTCTGAGACTGTCATCCAATCCAACACATCTACCTGGATGTATGTCCCATATACATAGGACTGACTGTCAAACCTGTTGTTCCAATGTGAAGCTTTAAAGCGGGACTCATTTTGAGTCACTGTAACTCTGTCCACAATTATGTCTAGATTTTCCATTGAAATCAGAGAGACTTAGGTACGCATGACTGTATCTGGAATCACAGCCAACATCATTAATTCTAATTAATAAAGTAACTGCATAGAAGAGAGTTAACAAACCAACGTTGTCTAACTCTTCTCTTAATTAAAAAGAAAGAAAGAAAGAATATCTGAACAGCAATCTTAACTCATGTTTGGTTAGGCATAAGTGTTACTGCCATAAGTCTTGCAACAAAAAAAAGGTAGAAAATCAGTTCTATTCTACATTCTCACCCAAGTTCTCTCTCAGAATGTTTTAATTCAAAGCACTGTATTTGTGGGTACACAAAAAAGTCTGTGTTTATGAGAACTATCCTGTTTTATGCTGAGGTGACGATCGATATGCACTTCCATACCCTCCAATATTTCACAGGTGAAAACCAGGACACATGGAGCCAAGCAACATCACAGTGTGGTCAAGCCAGCAAAAAGTACTAATGAAGAAGAGCACACCAGCTAGAAGAGGCTGAAGCAATTTGCTTTTGCCTGAGCCTACAAGGAAGTGTGAGATTCTTCCCTCTCCTCTCCTCCTTGCTGAGTTAATGGAGTGCAACCTAAGTTAGTACTTTGAACTCAGTTTGCAGCAGTTGAAGTAAGCTGAGGACAAAGGGGAAACATGAGAGGAAGAGAGAGAAAGTGGGAACACTTTAAAAGCAGCTGAAAAAGTGGAACAGAGGATTAATCAGGGCTGCCCCTGCCAACTGAAACAATTGGAGGGTATGCACCTCTCTCTTGGGACATATATCTGCAATTTTTAAAAGTAACCTTTTGCTTTCTTCTTCTTATTAGAAAGTAATCCAATGGTTACTTTCAAAAATCATCAGGATGTTTAAACCCACTGGCCTTCAGTCCAACACACACCAGGGCACCATGCCTGTAACTCTAAAAATAACTAAATCTGATTACACAGAAGTGAAGTAGCAAAACTTTGCAAAGAGGCTTCAAAAGGGGACTCCAGTATTTCATTGTCAAGCTAGAAACTGGTTGCATATTCAAGTTGGCTAAATTAACAGTCATGAATAGTCTCTTTATCACTATAGTAAGTTTCAAGTCACAAGACAGATTTAGGCTACTAGTTATACACATATCAAGCTGCAAGTAGTTCTGGATCTTTACAGTCTACCTATCAATTGTTTCTTTGAACCAAAAGCTAACATTAGTGGACTTAATCTTTGATTCCCAGTCGAACTTGCTGCTGCTGCTTCAATCATGTTCAATCTAGTTTTCCCTTTCACTTCAAGGCCAAAGTTCTACAAAGTCCCTCAGCAGGACCCGCATTATCCTGTCTTCTTTCTTTTCCCTACCAAGCTTTCATTTCACTTTTAAGTAAGGTCAGTGCAGCACTATTCTATGCTCATTATGGCCTGATCCTAGCCATCACATTTCTACTATAAAGGCACGGCGGTGGTGGGGAGTATTGAAATGTTTCCTCCAAAAAAACATAGTTGCACAACCAAAGTTTTTTTTCCCCTAGTTACTTTCCACAGACCTAAACACATCCTTATCATTTTCTCTAATAACAAACTTGAGTGGACAAGAGCCACAGCACACAGACATGGACTTGACAGTACCCACCACAGCCAAACACACACAAGAAAGGAGGGGTCTATAACACTTGGAATGCTTAGATAAGAAACACTCACTAATCAGGCAATATCTGTGAGAGACTGCTAGACCATAAATGTCCCAGCACCTCCTTCAGGAAGTTCATTAATGACAACCAACCATTCTGGAGAAAGCAACACTTTAGTCTCCTGATTCCTGGCTCATGTTTCCAAAAAACCTTGGAGTCTGCTTTGTTCACTAACCATGCTATCTGAAACTCCCTTGGATTGATGTCTTGGATTTATTGCTTTAGCCTGCTGATCTGAACTGCCTAGACTCCAAGAACTGTAATTGCTTGGGTGGTAAGTTCCTTCATATGACTGGAACTACTATATCTCCCCTTCTTGAATATTGTGTCATCTGCCTGTCTGACAGATTCTACTTGAACATTTACCCCTGAACAGACTCCAAAACAGGATACTCATGGTCTTAGATGTCTCTATACTAATGCAAAGAAATAAACAAAATGAACTCTTAACATAGCAAAGCAAACATGATATAATAGCCATCATTGAAAATTGGTGGGATAAGTCTCATAATTGTAATAATAGAAGGACATAAGCTATTTCAGACAAATAGCCCAAAAAGGAAAGGAGGGAGAATAGCATTACATGTCAAGGAGATTTATACCTACAAAGAGATCCATGACTTAAATCCTGGGTAAAAATTATGGAGGAAAGAAACAACAGTGATGTCATTGTGTGGGTCTACAACCTCCAAGCCAGACTGAGAATTTGGACGATGCCTTCCTGGAACAGAGGACCCAGTGTTCAGGAAGGAGAGATGTAGTGGCAATAGGAATTTTCAACTATCCTGATGTTTGGTAGAGGCCAAACTCCACCAAGAATATATGGTCCAACAAATTCTTCACTTGCCTTGTAGACAATTTCATTGTCCAGAAGGTGGAAGAAGCAACAAGGAGATCAGCTATTTTATATCTGATCCTAACCAACTGTGATGATTAATGGAGTAGAAGTGGTGGGATTCTTAGGTGGAAGTGACCATGTTCTCCTGGAGCTTATTACACAATGGAAAGGGGAAGCCAAGCACAGCCAGACATACATTCTAGACCTTAAGAAAACTGATTTCCATAAACTTAGGGTAATACTGGGAGTGACCCCATGGTCAGGAAATACTAAAAGAGAAGGGAGTTCATGATGGATAGGAATTTCTTAGAAGTGAGATACTGAAGGCACCATTTCAAATGGTTCCAATGAGGAGGAAAAATGGGAGGTGTCTAAACAAACCAGGATGGATGTTTTTCAATGGAGCTAAGATTTAAAAGAGATACTTACAAGAAATGGGGAAAGGGGAAAATCACCAAAGAGGAATTCAGACACATAGCCAGCACATGTGGGGAGAACTACTAAAGTCAGAAAAACTAAAGAACAGAATGAGCTCAGGCTTGCTAGAGAGGTTAAAAACAATAAAAGGAGCTTTTTTTTTTAATGACTGTAGCAATCAGAAGAACAAGGAAATGGCAGGGCAACAACATGGCCAAAATATCCCCAGAACCTAGCAATAATCTTCGAGAATTCCTGGAAAACATGTGAAATCCCAGCACAGTGGAGGAGGGTAAATGTTGTCTCTATCTTGAAAAAAGGGAAGGGAGAGTACCTGAACAATTACTTCCCAGTCATTCTGACATCAATACCAGGAAGGATGGTAGAGCAGATCATTAAACAGATAGTCTATAAGCACTTAGAAAGAATGCCATGATCAATAAAAGTCAACATGGGTTTCTCAAAAACAAGTCATGCCAGAGTGATCTTACTCCTCTTTTTTGATAGACTTGCAAGTTTGGTGGATGATGGGAATTCTGTAAATATAGCATATCTTGATTTCATTAATGTTTGATAAGGTCCCCCATGATACTCTTACAAACAAATTAGTAAAATGTGGGCTAAACAATATTACTCTTAGGTATATTTGTGATTAGTTGACCAACAGAACTGAAAGAGTGCTTGCCAAAGGCTTCACTTCATCCAAAAGAAAAATGACTAGTGGAGTGCCACAAGCTTCTGTCCTGGGCCCAGTGCTATTCAACATCTTTATCAATGACTTAGATTAAGGAATAGAATGCATGCTAATTAAATTTGCATATGAGACCAAATTAATAGGCATAGCTAATATCCCAGAGGACATGACCTTAAGATATTAGAAAGAGGGGCCAAAACCAACAAAATGAGCTTCGGTAGGGAGAAATGTAAAGTACTACACTTAGGTAGGAAAAATGAAATTCACAGATATAGGATAGGTGACATCTGGCTTGACTGAAGTACACGTGAAAAGAATCTAGGAGTCTTAGTAGACCACAAGCTGAATATGAGTCAACGGTGTGATGAAGCAGCTAAAAAGCCATTGGATTCTAGGCTGTATCAATAGGAGTATAGCGTCTAGACTGAGAGAAGTAATAATACCACTCTGTTCTGTTTTGGTCAGATCTCAGCTGAAAAACTGTGTCCAGTTCTGAACCCCACAATTCAAAAAGGATTTTGACAAGCTGGAATCTGTCTAGAGGAAGGCAACCAAAAATGGTAGAGTCTGGAAAGTATGCCCTATGTGGAGCAGCAGCTTAATTAACTGGATATATTTAGCCTGGAGAAGAGAAGGTTAAATGGTGGTAGCCATGTTTAAAGGATTTGAAAGGATGTCATATGGAAGATGGGGCAAGCTTGTTTTCTGCTGCTCCAAGGACTGGGACATGGTGCAATGCCTTCAAACTACAGGAAAAGAGATTCCGCCTAAACATTATGAAGAACTTCCTAGAGGTATGAACAGTTGCACAGTGGAATATGCTGCCTCAGAGTGTGGTAAAGTGCCTTTTTTCCCCCTTTCTTTGGAGGTTTTTAAAGAGAGACTAGATTGCCATCTGTCAGGAGTGCTTTGATTGTATATTCCTGCATAGCAGAGGGTTGGAATGGATGGCTTTTGTTGTCCCTTCTAACTCTGATTGCATGATTCAATCAAATCCCAGGATTCAATAGGAAACAGTTGTGACATTTAAAGTGGAATCAATCAGCTATTCCTAATAATGAGACTTGACAGAACACTTTGATCTCAGAGGATTCTTCATCTTTTCTCACTACAAGATTCACTTTTTCCTCCCTACCCTCTCTCCAGTCAGAAAAAGGAATTCTCCTGAGTACGGTGTCCATATTTGTTTAACCTTAGATTCTAAGTTTTCTTCAGTGAATAAAGTACGCACGGCTCTCCTTCTCTCAACTTTATCCTCACAACAACCCTGTGAGGTTGGTGAGACTGCCAAAGATTGAGTGGTCCATAATTCCCAGTGAATATCCTGGTTCATTGGCAACCTGGATTTCTCAAATTCTAGTCCAGTTCTCTAACTACTTTGCTATGCTGGCTTTCCAGCCATTCTGTTGGAGCTCTGATTAAAAGTGGTTGAGTTACTTTCTCATGCCTGATGTGGACATCCAGCATTAATTAATAAGAATCCTGCTAAACTTTCTTTCCCTTTGGTGATTTCATGTCTGTTGATGACAACTGAGTATTTTGAGAACCCTTGGCTTCGTTTGTTCGAGATATGATGCAATGCAATAACAACCTTCGTTGCTCCATTTTGTTTACCCAGGGCATGAAAGGTCTCTTTGTTTCCCTTCACCAGCTGGTTGCCACCGGGGAGATGAGAGACGCTCACTGACCCTTGGTAGTGGACACATATTTTCCATGCCTTGCAGCAGGGCTCCAGGCTTAGACGCTAAGAAAGACAGAGCTAACAAAGGTCAGTCCAAAACATAGAATGCTTTTATCTTCTTAGGATTTAAACAAGTGATCCTATAAAGGCTGGACTTGCATGTAACTAGTTAAAAACAAGTAGTTACTTATAATCAGGAGAACATAGTGTTTTGTTTCAATAAACAGCACCCTTTTGCATTCAGATGTTGTTCACTTATAGCTTCCAGTTGTTGATTTAACTAACTGCTTTCTGTTTCACTAACTGCTTTAGTCACTTATAAGAAATGAGAAAGTAAATATTTAATTAAGAAAAACCAACTGTAACTGTAACTAACTACTGGTGGTGGTCCCATATGTTCATTCATGCACCACTCAAGAAAGTACTGTTTCCTTACACAATTCTCCCGAGAGCTCCTCAACATTACAATAACCATATATCTATCTCCTTAAGATACAGATGACTGAGGGGTTGGGCAGAGACAGCAATGCACTGGTGTTTTTAAATAGGGCTAAATGAGTGCCATGTATGCAAGCACTATATAGAAAAAAAGGAGGGCAAAGCTATTATTTTTCAAAAATGTAAAAGGTCAGAACACAGTGTGGAGATGTGTGGAGGAACAGTTGTTAATTCTGGGCATTAAGGATGTCACGGAGCCTGTCCAACAGAGGTCAAGGAGACTTGCACAGGCAATGAGTATCAAGTGGGTTTATTAGACACAATCCAATTAAAGTCAGCTGTGTTTAAATTGTTCACTGCTCTGTATAAGACAGGTTGCATCCAGCTTAAGTCCCATTTCAAGGCGGCTATTTCAGCAGGAAAAGACTAGTAATGTCAGTCTGAATGTCCTTGTTGCACAGGGGGAAAAAAGTGGTTGTGTGGGAAGATTCATACTCCTAGAGCCATTTTAAAAAAGGAAAGTCTCAGGTCATTATTAATTCAATAATCTAAAAACCAACCAGTTTAAGACCAGAGTTGAGGCTATTTCATGTTTGCTTATCTCTGCCAAGAAATGGGAAATTAACAGATATGCCCTACAATCGAGAATGATGGACGATGTCACAAACCATGCTTGCTTACAAGTTACCCTCCATTGCTCACAGTTTGCATTCTTCTTTCAGGCCTGAATCCAGATGTGGTTGACTGTTCAGGTCAACTCGTGACAGGATTTGTCTAACAATACTGTAATGCTCAAATCTACTATATAAAAGTCAATGTTTTTGAGTGATCTTGTCTGTTTGCATGAGGCAGGCAAAGACCTCATACGATTGGTTGTGTGAAGCAAGAAGACCTCATATGCTTGGCTGTCTATGAAGATTCTATGGAATCCTAGAGTTGGCAGTTCAGGGAGGAGCCTTTAGAATTCTCAGCTAGAGAGCTCAGGCCAGTTGCTATGGAGACGAAGCCTAGCAGCAAGCCCCCTCACGAACCCAACCTCTGTATGTTAACAACTTTGAATACAGACTGGATTGGAGAATATGGGCAAAAGTTACAGATACCAAACAATACAGTTTGGGGAATTAGAGACACAGGATCTCAAATCTGTGCATTTCAACCACATCTAACTCCTAAGATAAGATAATTCCTAAGATATTTCTAACAAGTGTCACCTATGAGAAAATAAAATCCAGGGGTAAATACAGTAGTGCTTGATAAAGCAACAGATGACTAGGACAAGGTGGGACATCCTGCCTGGTGAGGTACCAACGTTGTATGCCATCATCACCAATAAAAGTCATGATGGTAAGAGCAAGTGACTTCTGCCAAATCTGAAGACTCCTTTTCCATAAAAACTACTTCTTCCCTTGTTCTGAAATCTGAAGATCTCTTAGTGGGGGCTGCTTCTATGAAGCTTGCTACTTTCTATCCATCCATGTATTTATACCCCATCTTTTCCCCAAGTTGGGACCCAAAACAGTTAACAAAACAGAGAAAGTAGAAATAAAACCACATATGGTTAGAAAGACAGGCAAAAAGTTGTCATTAAACTATCAACAAAATTAAACCAATTTAAAATATTAATTTAAAATAAAAAATAAAAGCAGTATGACACTAAAAAGCCCTGCTCTTATAAAGCAATCAATACCTCCAAGCCTGCTTGAATAAAAGAAAAATTAACCCGCTGATAAAAAAAGACAGCAAAGAGGGAACTAGCCTGGCTTTCTAGGAACAGAGGTCCAGAGTCTGAGAGCAACCACAGAGAAGACCCACAGAGAAGATGACAGGACTGAGAGAAGCACCACCTCTAAAGATCACAGCACTTCAGCAGGCTCATATAAGAAGATATGGTCCTTCATATACCCCAAAAGAGAGTGGTGGGCATGGGAGTAAGTGCTGTAATAAATAGGCCATTTCCTCACTACACTGTTATAGTGCTATTATTCCACTTTCAACATTCTGTGGAATTCTGGGGTTGGTAGTTCATTGCAGCCAAAGAACTCTTTGGCTGAGAATTGAAAGTGTAATAATAGCACTATAACAGTATAGTATGGAAATGGCCATACTCACAATGTTTTTTGTACTCAATGGGAGAAAGGGCATCTCAACATATATTGTTACATTGTCAATGAAATGGTAAACTCCAGTGAAACATCACCATTCTTTTTGTGTGTGAAAAATGCATTTACAAAAAAACAAAAACAACCCTGGCTTTGTGAAGAACCCAACATGTTATGCGGAAAGCAAAACACAAAATACTTTGGGCCTTTCTGTACTATTAAATAGAGTTGCAAGACTGCAAACTAGGGTGGGCATCTGTACCTTTAATGGTTGTGTGGGAGTAGGAATTTTGCCAGGTGTGGCTTGTGTAGCCAGGTGACAAGCCACACCTTGTGAAACTTCTATTTCCATACAACCATTAAAGGTACAACAGCTTTTTCCAGTTTGCAGTCTGTAACTGTCAAAGGATGAAGCTGTGTACATCACATAACTTGTCCTGAGCAACCTCAAATAATTCTTTGCATCAAGTAGAAGACAGTATTCTATCAGCAATGCTGGTATATAATTTAGCAGTCAGCGTCTGTATATGAAATGGATAGAGGATGCCACCTTGTCTTCTAAAGGCAACAAAACATCTGATCCCAGAATGCTCAGGACAGAGCATGATGTGCTGCATCTGCTAAAAAAATGCCTCATCTACACACCTAGTGAAAGTGCTGGACCCTTGACCACATTTGCATCTGACCCCATGAGTTGCAATATAGAGACTATTCAGGCTTTCATGCAACTATCATAAATCACAAGGCATGTTTTAGAAGTAAACCCCACTGACTTCAACTAGATTTACCCTCACATCATCTGTGTACAGTACGGACAACATTATGGCATGGTCTCAAGCTCGCTTTCTCAAACAAAATTGGACAGGATTACTACCTTATGGGGCTTACTTCCAGGTGAATGTGTGTACGATCACAGACTTACTGTTTTAGCAATCTACCTGCACTGAAATCCTGTTTGGTCACTGCTTCATAGCCCATGATGAGAAAACAACCAGTTGTGCTATTTTTAAAAGAATAGCTCTGAACAACAAAGCGGGCTCAAAAGACAATATAAGAAGTACCATGATGGACTATTTATTTATGTATTTAGTATCCAATTAAAACAACAGATAATACAAAGGTTAAAAACTATCATATTAGAAATATTAATTTAAAACAGTTTTTTAAAAGGAAGTTAAAATATAATACCATCCCTGCAGCTGTCCTAATTTTTCAAAGACAGGCTCAGTTAATCCTCTGTCATCCTACTGTTTCAGCTGCTTTTAAAGTTTCCCAGTTTTCTCTCTTACTCCCATTTCCCCCCTTTGTCCTCAGCTTGCTTCAATAGATGCAAACTGAATGCAAATTGGAAATGTAGTTGCTTTTGATTAACTCAACAGAGGAGAGAGCAGAGGAGTGGGTAGAATCTTGCCCTTCCCAGTAGGCTCAGGCAAAAACAGACTACTGCGCTCTCTTCTACTTTGTCTTGTCTTCCTTATTAATACCTTTTACCACTCTGACAATTCCTGATGTTGTCCTTGTTTTCATCTATAAAATGTTGGAGGGCATGTGATAACAATAATACAAATATATCACATCCCACTAAAGGACATCAGCAACAGACATTCAACACTCAAAAGCCTGGATAAAGGTCTTTGCTTCCTGGTAGAAAAAAAGAAGGCCAACTTAGATACCTGCGGGATTGAGTTCTATAGTTTGGGAGCAGGCATCAAGAAAGGTTTCTCTCTTTTCCTTACCCAATGGCCCTTTGATGATGATGGGATCTAGAGAAAGCCTTCCCTAGCATCTTATAACTCATCTCATATTAGAAGATATGGTTTTTCAGACAGGATTAGACCAAGGCTAGTCAGTTACCTATAGAAATCCCACTGGCAGGAAGTGAGTGCAAAGAAACCCTCCTGCTCATGATACTAAAGAAATGGTCCACAAAGTGCTACTGTTAGCAGGAACATATACTCCTCATGGCCAATCCCAACCTCAAACAGTTCCATCCTTCATGAATTGATTCAGTCTCCTTTTAAAGCTCTCCACATTGCTAGCCTTCGCTACATTCTGTGAAAGCAAATTTCATGGTTTAACTAGGTACTGCATGAATAAGTTCTTTTATCACTTATCTGTTCTGGATCTCTCATTGTTCACTAGATGACCCTGGATTCTGGTATTTTGAGACTGGGGAAAAATACTTCCCTCTCCATTTTCTCCACAGTTATTAATTATTGCATTTATTAAATCAGCTTTGACTGCTATGTTTGCCTGCGTGCATATATACACAGCCACAAGTAGTATTTGAATATATTAAACAACATATACAGGAATATAAAAAACACATAACAAATGAGGAAAACAAACATCTACAAATAAAGAGGAAAGAAAAACCCTACTCTAAACAAAACTAAAACTAAAAGATAACTAAAGATGCAACTAGAGTAGTCAAAACTAAACTAACCCAAAAGTGGGCTAAGGAGATATGCAGATAGCTTCCAGCCTTTCAGCTGATGGTGTATGGTAAAATGCTAAATATCCTTTTTCAGCATTATAACACTAGTAGACACCTCTGTAAAAGCCAGAGTGGTATAGTGGTTTGAGCATTGGATTGTGACCCTGGAGACCAGAGTTCAGTTCTCTGCTCATCCATGGACACCCACTGGGTGACCTTGGGTGTGTCACACAAACTCTCAGCCC
The DNA here is from genome assembly GCA_948474755.1 of Ctenosaura bakeri. NCBI lineage: Eukaryota > Metazoa > Chordata > Lepidosauria > Squamata > Iguanidae > Ctenosaura > Ctenosaura bakeri. The sequence goes on from CAOLHI010001123.1 coordinate 556,876, forward strand.
CAGAAAACAGAGTTACCATAAACTGGAAATGACTTGAAGGCACACCAGCACAACAACTTCTGCATATTAATTAAAAACTACTAATTTTCAAAACACGACATTGATATTCTCCCCCAACGAACTCTCAAATATCCAATCACCATGTCCCAGTCTTTCTGAAACATACTCAATGGTCCTTCCTTAGTCAAAATAGTTAATATGTCCATTTCTGCCAAATCAAGCAACTTCAGCAACCAGTCCTCTTGAAACAGAGTAGTTGAGTCTTTCCATTTCTGGGCAAAAAATAGCCTGGCAGCTGTAATCATGTATTGAATAATTCTTCCAAGGTTCTTATCTATCTAGCAAAAGTTCAGGGTTTAGCTGAATCTTTAACTTCAAGATGTCTTCTAACAGCTTGTATGTACTTTTTGACTGTTAATATTCTGGAAGCTGCCTTGGCTCCCGTCTAGGAGAAGGGCTGCATATAAATGCAATCAATCAATCAGTATGGTTTCAGATCTCTGATCCTCTCTACATTATTGGTTTCCACTCCATGTGAAAACAAATTCCATTAATCACCTTGGGTTTTTAAACTGTTTTTTTCAGTAGAACACAGAAACATAAAGGTAACAGTTTGTGCTGCATAATAAGAACTGTCTCTTTGTGGCAAATAAACTGTTTATGCTTTCAGTCACTATTTTGATATATATTAGTCAGCATGCAATTTAGTTTCAAGGCTTGATCTTTTGACTTTTATTTGCCATGTTCACAGTTTATGCCTGCACACTTCTCCATTTTAACTTGCAGCCTGCCCCTCAGAAAATTGGCACGTGTAGCTTTCAGAAGGCAAACCATAAAAAGCGCTGAAGCAAAAGCCTGCTTTATTTGTGAAAACAGCCAATTTATCATTGTTGCATCTAAGTGTTTTGAGTGTGACCACTCTTCATCAGAGATAATAGTCCCTTCTTCATCCACTGAGTAAAAAGCCCTTTTGTCTTTAGGGAGAACAATAAAGGGCTTTGGACAATCCAGAGGTGTAGCTATAGGGGGAGGATGAAATAATTGACCCCAATAAGAATTGTGTTGCCCCCAGTGCAGAGAGTGAGACACTGAAAATCATTCACCACCCAGAACTGTTACACTGATATATTCACATTCCCTTGGTAACTTTGCCTGCCTCTTTTCTGTTTTTCCTAAAACTGAATTTTAAAAACTTTTCCTGTCCCTGACTGTTTTTCCTAAATGTTTCACAAAAGCTTTAAATTACTGCAATGCTATTTGGAAACTGAAGGAAGAAAATTCAAGAAGGGGCCAAATTTTTTATGTGGGACAGCCTCCTCATCCCACCACCATAACTACTCCCCTGGGACAATGAAAATGGGAAAAATAGTTCAGGACTCCTGCACTTTTAATAGTTGTGTAAAAGAGGGGATTTCTTGCATAGCAAGTTAGGTCTGCTGAAATTGACCATTTTACAGAGATGAGAAAGTATACAAGCTTTGTCCTCTTTTGGATCCGGCCATTTGAGGTGGTTTGCTTTTCTTCAGCACCTTTGGATTTTTGCCTTCTAGTTTTTGACTTTCAAAATGGGCAGTGGGCTATTCATTTCTTTCAGGTGATATTTTCTTCCACATTTATTTTCATTCCAGAAAAAAAGCTTCATGTGCAGTCGCATAGGGATGTGGGGGTGGGGGGGCGATACGCTCTGGGCGGCAATGTTTAGGGGGCGTCCCAGCTCGTAGCCACACCCCCACATACTGCAGCCACGCCCCTGTGCACTGTGGCCATGCCCCTCATGCCATAGCCCTGCCCCCTCCTGCCCCCCACACACAGTCCAAACCCTGCCACTGTTGATGTGTTAGATTTTTTTCTGTGTCAGACTGTTCTTAAAGGGTGAAGAACAAGGCCAGAGAAACTGCAGAACTCTACTGCTACTATTACTATTGTTTAAGTGTTTTTCGTTTGTACATGGTGCCTTGGGGCTAAGAACACCTCTCTATAAACGAGTTGTTTCTGGCTTTCATTTCTGTAGAATCTGAGCAGCTTAGGATTGTTGTGAAAAATGTAACACAAAGCAAAAAGAACCACTGGTGTCACCTGACAAAGCACTGCAACAGGAATGGAGTGTGTGTGTGGGAGGGGAGGTTTTCCTATTACTGCTTCATTCCTTAGCACAGGGGTCGGAATCATGCAGTCTTCCCAGTGTTGATGGACTGCAACTCCCAGAAGCCTTAGCCAACATAGCCAATGGCATCGGGGGGCCACTTTCTTCCCACTCATTCCTGCTAATCTTCGGGAAGCCACATGTTAGAAATGCGTGGCACCAAAGCAAAAGTGATCACTCCCTCAATACATAGTCTCTGTCTCTCTCACATCCATACACACAGCTGTGTGTACACAATGCATTCATGTAACACAGCTCATTCACTCATATAACACAGTCACACTCATATACCTCCACTGTAGGACATAGGATCTTTCCACATGTGGAGGGGGAAACGGGAGAAAACGTGCTAAAACAGAGCTTACCGGCAGCCGGGTAAGTCAGTCGCCATGCGGAGCAGCGCGAGTTCGCTGCTCCGCAGTCCTCCAGCATCCAAAATGGCGGCTTTGGCATCCAAAATGGTGGCTTCCAGCTGGCGGAGGCTCTCCACCAACCGGAGAAGCTCGCCAGCCGGAAGCCTACCCCGGCAGATCTGCAAATCTGCACCGGAGCGCAGCGACAGAGCTGCACGGGGCTGCAAGCTCCGTGCTTTTTAAAAACCTCTGAAAAGAGGCTTTTAAAAAACACACCGCACCACCAGATCCAGTCACTTCAGAGGGGATTGAGGTGCGGAACTACGAAAAGTAGTCTGCCTCAATCCACTCCATGGTGCAGACGACCTCCGTCAGAGGTCGCTCTGCACCGTTTTAATACCCTGGTGCAGAAAGGGCCATAGTCTCTGTCTCTTTCTCATCCACGCACACAGCTGTGTGTACACAGTGCATTCATGTAACACAGCTCATTCACTCACATAACACAGTCACACTCATATACCTCCACTATAGGACATAGTTACACAACTCATACAAGACTATTGCCCTATCTACTCCAGTTTTCAGCTTAGAGTAGCAAAATTTTAGTTGAAGGTAATCAACTTCAACTTAAAGTATCAAAACAATTAAATTATTTTAAAATAAAATCTTTCCCCAGTCTTTATTTGTACAGCCGAAATGGGAGCCTGCAGACTAGAAGTGTATGAATAGATGGAGTGATATTTGCAATGTACAGACAGATAGGTTTAGACTAAACTTTGCATGGTATAATGGCTTGAGTTTGAGTTGATTAGGAGGCAGAAGACCAGGCTTTGAATCCTGCTGAGCTACAGATATCCACTGAGTGACTCTGGGCAAGTCACACTCTCTCATCCTAAGAGGAAAGCAGTGGATAACCTCCTCTGAATAAATCTTGCCCAGAAAACTTTCTGACATGAAGGCACAACAGCTATCCTAATGGGAAAGGCATTCTTCAGTCAAATCTCTATCATCTCCAATTAAGAAGAACCCCAGAAACAGGGCTAGGGCAGCTGCCAGTAGTTAGAATGAAGATGATACTGGGCTGCAGTTCCTAAGTTTCCTTGACATTGGGTATGCTGGCTAGGGTTGATGGCAGTTGCAGTCTAAGAACATCTGGAAGCCTTTACTTGGCCCTTCAAGGTGTTGTTGGACTGCAACTCTCATCATTCTTCATCGTTGGCTAGAGATGCTGGGAGTTCAACAGTGTCTGGAGAGTTCCATGCATCCCACTTCTGAGAAAGACTAATGGTCTATTTTAATTGAAGGCAACTTCATTAATTCGCTTATATCCATCTATGTTTTGAGGTGGCATAGTATCATGAAAGGACTGTACCATATCAGGGCCTACAAATTTGTGTTACTAGAAGAGTTCATGTCTCTATAAGTAACTGAAATTATACCCCCCCCCCGCAATTGATTAAGCCACAATACATCTTTTTTTTTGTTCCATTCTATATCAGTAGCATTTGCACTAAAAACCAGCAAATGTTTGTTGCAGCTAAAAAAATCAGTGCTTCCCTTCCCTCTGTTCAATCATGTTGATTTGAAGGCACATAACAAATTTGTGTGTAAAACCAATTTAGCAGTATGTTCCTTATGGCAGGAGCCCAAGCCACCTCGTGGCTAGAAGTGTGATTGCATAGCTTTATGATACATCTATAGCGAAACTACAGGTAGGCACATCTGTTGAATTTGCTTTTGCTTAACGTGTGAGATTTTCACAACTGAATTTATGATGTCCCATTTGTGTGTCAGTTTCCAAAGTTTGTTTTTACAAGTATACATCAAAACTCATCCATTTTTGTGTGTGCAGTTCTCCAAATATATGCATTTGCAATTGATTTTTTCAAAAGTACATCTGCAGTATGTGGATTTTGTACTTAGTTTTTCCTAGTATATAAGCATTTTTTTCAATCCAAAGATTCAGAAAAATGCAGATTTTGGAGCATAACTACTTCTCATGCATAACTTTTTGGAGGGCCAATTCAATATGTTTTTGTCAAAATGCAAGCCATATGAAAATTCCCCATCCCTAACAAAACTATTATTTTGGAGAAGAGATACTTGTGAACTTGTATTCATAAAATCTGTGACATTGAATCTTTCTTTGAATTTGTAAATGCTGGGGAAAGAAAAACATCTCTACAATATAAGAATCTTATTTGCTCTCCTTGACTCTCCATCTCAGTTAAGGAAATACCTCTGAGATTTAGCTTCTGCTACTACAGTAGAAGTTTAACAGCAAGAGGATGAAAATAGAGGATCTGCTTAGACTGAATTAAACTAAAAATCTATAGTTGCAAAGTACAAGCTGTACTAAGAGGACCAACCGTCTGGATGACAGATTTGAGAGTTATATGTCTATCTTGCCTTAATGTGGATGCTGCTTACTGATTAACTGTGTCACAGCATCATCAACATTCAGAACCACAAGCCCTTTAACCTATCTACAGGGCTTCCATAACCTGATTGAAAGTACCAATCCATCATTCAGGAACAAGGTTAGGAGGTTGCAACCTGAAAATCTGCACTTTTTTTCCCCAGTATTGCAGAAGGCGATAGCTGATGTTTCTTATTCCCCTCACCCTCACTCCCATTGCTTGCTTGTCTCACCCAAATACTGTATTCAGTGTTTCATCTCCTGCTCATCACCACGGGTGAGTGAGAAGACAGATGGCCAGAAAGAAGAAAGTCCACTTTGATGCAATTCTCTTTTAGACCCTGAACTGAAGGAAAAGAGACACTTCTTCACACAGTTAACTTATAGAATTCTCTCCTATAAGATGTACTGATTGCTGTCAACCTGGAGAGCATTAAAAGAGGATCAGGGCAAAACTAGGAAATAAGAATGTCAGTAGCTATTAGTCATGATGGCTATATATTACTGTCAGTATCAGATGCAACTTGCTTCTCAACAACAGTTACTAGGGAACTGGGATGGAAATAGTATTCAAAATTATTTGAAAAATGGCTAGAAAATGTTTCCTGAGTGTTGGGAAAAACTGATGACATGAATCCTGGACTGACAACGATGTTCGCAATTTGGTATTCACTGTGCAGAAAATATTGTTGGCTTGAATTTTGTTGTTAGTCTTATTGCTAGTAGACCCACTGAATCAATGGGATTTACCTATGTGTTGACTTACCATTCAACAATTTATTGAATGGGTCTACTCTGGCTGGAACTAACTAACAGGATTCTTGCAGTCATTTTCTGTGCTAAATAAATAAACTTAAAAAAATAAAACAAATAAAAATTTTGCACAGAAAAAGTCCCCAACTACAACCTTTAGTATATATTGTTTACTGTAAAAAAAAAATCTCCAAATAATTCCAAATTGTGAATAATCTTTGAAAACTGTACAGTTTTTGTAGACTTTTTGCAGTGGGAAGAAAATTGCTAAAATTACTCTTTTTTTCCCCCTTTTGTTTAACATCCCTAGTAGGCAACTTAAGTGAGAACATCTTTTCACACTCCTGTCTCGATTGCGGGCTCCCAATAGTCACCTGGTTGGCTGACTTTGATCTGATCCAGCTATTACATTCTTCATCCTTTTATAAATTTGGCCACTACCACACTTTTAGATGTCTATGTGCATTGTGAGGCTCTCTCTCCCCTCTATCAGTATTTTGTGCTTTTCAATTGTAAACAAGATGTTTACAATAAATTCCTGCTTTGTTACAGAGTAAAAAAAAAGTTTGCTGTTTTTTTTAAAGAAAGAATGTGCTGAGAACATGCAGTTTCTCTTTTTAAACTCTCTGAAAACATGGTGCCTTCTGCTCCTCAGATGCTGAACACAGTTTCTGTAGAAAGAGATATATTTAATAGGCAAATAACATCATGTGAATTTCTAGCATTGTGTCAGATCAGCAAGTGTCCAAAAATGACACCAGAAAGCTAGAACTGCAAGAAGCATGTACTGCGTTTTCTAGCTTAGGCCTGAAGACTTTTCTATTTCCAACTCATATTTCTTTAAGCTATATACACTATTTAAACTATATATCTATAGAATCATGAAATCATAGTTGGAAGGGACCAGAGGGGCCATCCAGTTCAACCCCCTGCTATGCAGGAACACTCATCAAAGCATTCCCAACAGATGGCCATCCAGCCTCTGCTTAAAAACCTCCAAAGAAGGAGACTCTACCACATTCCGAGGCAGCATATTCCACTGCTGGACAGCTCTGACTGTCAGGAAGTTCTTCCTGAGGTTCATGTGGAATCTCCTTTCCTGCAGCTTGAATCCATTGCTCCTTGTTCTAGTTTCTGGAGCAGTGGAAAACAAGCCCGCTTTCTCCTCGATATGACATCCTTTCACATATTTAAACATGGCTATCATGTCCCCACTTACCCTTCTCTTCTGCAGACTAAGTATGTGTATACAGTAGACCCTCCATATTCACAGGAGTTAGGGGTGCAAGACCCTCATGAAAGTGGAAAAAACACTAATATTGTAATAACTCCCCACCCAAGATGAATACCACAGACTCCTTTCCCCCCACTCCATTTCCCACTTTGTCATGCGATGCCTTTGCCAGATTTTCAAGCCCCTCCCAGCAGACCCAGCTCCTTACCACAGTCCTCCTGCTCCCCCTCCTCCTCTTCACCTGTCTCTAGTCCTGCCAGGAGTGACAACCCCTCACTCCTTTTCCCATCTTGCCACCACCAAGCCTCAGCCAGATCTTAAACTTCTTCACAACAATGGATTCTTCCCTCTGCTCCTCTTCCACCCAAGCCTCCAGGAGACTGAGAGGAGAATTGGGAGGAAGAGGAGTGGGGGAAGAAGTGGATAGGCTGGGAAGAGATCTAAAATATGGCTCAGGCAAGGTGGGAAAGCACCTGATGGGCTGTCACTTCTGGCAGGGCAGGAGACAGAGAGCAATAGGGGTGAGGAATGTCAAGCAGCAGCTAAAAAATTGTGAATAATCAAACCCATAAATGTGGAGGGTGGACTCTGTGTGCGTGTGTGCGTGCATGTGTGAGAGCGCGCCCGCGCATCTTACAGAGGCCATGGTGGCTGCTTCTGTGAATCATAGAGTTAGAAGAGACCACAAGGGCCATCAAATCCAATGCCCTTCCCACCCCTGCCCTGCCGGAATACACCATCAAAGCATTCCTAACAGATTTGCCATCCAGACTCTGTTTAAAAACCTCCAAAGAAGGAGACTCCCTCATACTCCAAGGCAACACATTCCACTGTTGAACTATTCTTACTTCCAGGAAGTTCTTGCTAATGTTTAAAAGAAATCTCTTTTCTTGAAGTTCGAAGCCATTGTTCCATGTCCTTGACTGTAAAAATACGGAACATAGAATCACAGATTTGGAAGAGACCACAAGGGCCAATAGAAATTCTGATCTGGGACAACTTTGTTTCTCATTTTATCCAGTCTACATTCAAGAGCATCATGGTTTTTTGGACCCCAGAATGGAGGGAGCAGAGCTGCTCTTTTCTAGACCAGGAAGAGGCCATCCTTCTTCCCAAAGCATACACTCCAACATTTCAAGGGGCACAAGCAAGATTCTCTATACCAGTGCTCCTTGAGCTATTTGATGTGTGGAATCAGCTGCGGGGGGGCAATGTTCCAGGGACCAGACCCATATTTGTGCCCACTAACCGCAACTGTTTCTTCTTTAAAATTTCCCATGAATTCATGGCCAGTGGTAGATGCATCTGTTTTGCATTTTGAGAGTAATTTGTCTACAATCCTATATAATATAAAATTACTCCACAGTTTTCACTCTTAAATAATGTAGTGGGAGGAAAGGGAAATTAGGACTCCTTACAGGCATTTGTACATTCACTTAATAGGGTCTTGCATATTTGCCCCTTTGCTTGGTAAGCTAATTGTGTATTCATTTGTTCATTCATTATATTCAGTATTATGAAATTTCATTTGAAATGTTGCCATTGCTTTCATGGTAGTTATTATTAGCTGCTTCAATTATTATTAGTAGCAGCAGTAGCAGTAATAGTAGTAGTAGTAGCAGCAGCAACTGTAGTATTTTAATACAATGTGTGCTGTGTTTTCAATGTTTTGTAAAAATTGTACCTGCAAGCAGAGATAGCATTGTGTAATGGTTTGAATGTTGGACTAGGACTCCAGAGATCAGGGTTCAAATCATGGCTCAGCTGTGGAAACCCACTGGGTGATCCTGGACAACTCACACTCTCTCAACCTCAGAAGAAGCAAGTGGCAAACCTCTTTTGAATAATCTTGCCAAGATACCCTTTGAGAAGGTTGTCATAAGTCTGAGTCAACTTGAAGGCACAGAAGAAAGAAGAGGAGAAGAGCAGGGAGAAAGAGAAGGAGAAAGCAAATTTAATAATAATGCATCTGCCAGTGTTGAGCTACCATACACATACCTTAGAAATAGTTCCAGGGATCCTAGTGACTTCCAAATTTAAACTATGTTCATAATGAACAAAGTTCTGCTTTCAATAATTTGCCCTGAATTTTACATGCCTCCTTTTGAGACACTCATCATCATTTGGATGATGCTGAAATGAACACTGGGCACAGTGCTCACTTTCCTGCCTGCAGGATTCCAGGCAGGGAAATGGCTACTAAATGAATGGGAAGTTCTCTCCATTTTAATTGGCAGAGTTCCCTTGAGGCAACTCTGAATAGATCCCCTGTCAGTTGTTTGAGTCCAGTTACACATTACTATGCTGGTAACCTTAGTATGTATGTATGTATGTATGTATGTATGTGTATATATATATTTAAGCACTTGAGGAACTTGCTAAATCTCAATGTGTAATAAAGCCTGGAATATACACCACTGGACAAAATGCTCTCATAGGAGCTGGAGATTCACCAGAAGAAATTTCAAAGGGCCAGAAGAGCAGGCAATTTTCCAAAGAAGTCACAGAATTCTTGCCAAAAATGCAAAGGCTTCTTCAAATGTTGGGATTCACAGTTTCAAGCAAGAAAAAATATTTTGTCAGGGCAGCCCGAGAGGCAACCTAGATGCAGTGTTAAATAGATCTTCTTGCTTAATAGATACAACTCTTTTTTTTAGTGAAAATAGCAGTCATGGAGAGCAATAATTAATAGGATTGAAGCAGGCAGGAGAGCAAAGTTTACCGTGCTACAGTTCTGACAAAAATGATTCATTGAATTATTAATTATTAATTGTTAATTATTATATATTTATTTATATCCCACTCTTTTCCCAGTTCAGGACTCAAGGGGCTCACAACAGATTTTTAAAAAACATAGTTAAAAATTCACAAGATGTAAAAGTTAAGCAGAGATTGCACTATTAAAAAAAATAAAACCAGTTAAAAATGTGAACCATTAAAAAAAAACCAAAAAAAAACCAGCACAACAAATAGCAGATAGAAAATCCAGCACACTCTACAAGGCCCATTTCAACTAAACAAGCAGTCCTTAAAGGTCTGTTGAAACAGAAAAGTCTTCACTTCTTTACAGAAAAAAAGTAGGGAGGGTATCAGTCTAACCTGTCTGGGAAAGAAGGTGCATAGCCTGAAGACAGCCACAAGAGAGGACCCTCTCCCATGTTCCCATCAGATGTACCTGTGGGGGGGGGCAGGGACAAGGACCTTTCCAGCAGATCTCAGAACACAGACAGGTTCATAAGGGAGAATACAGTCCTTCAAAATTAAAGCCACTGTTTGCATTGGGAGCCAGTATGGTGTGATTGTTTCATGGCTGTAACAGACTACGTTTCTGGAAGACAAGAATTTGAGTCCTGGCTCAGCCACAAAAATCCACTGAATGTTCTTCAGTAAGTATAGGGTGTTTCTGCACAACATTGTTATAGTGCTCCTATTCCATTTTCAAACTCCTGTACCATTTGCAACCTATGGAATCCTGCGGTTTTCAGTTTAAGGAGGGAGACTTCTCAGTCAGAGAACTCTTTGGCCTCAGCAAACTACAAACCCCAGAATTCCACAGGATGTTGAAAGTGGAATAATAGCACTGTCACAGCATAGTGTGGAAAGGACCATACTCTCTCAGTCTCAGAGAAGGGCAATGGCAAACTGCTTCTGAGAAAACGTTGCCAAGAACAAGGGAGGCAATCTCCCATCAGTGATAATTCTCTGTGGCCCAGAGTGCTGACAGCTAGTGCAGTGTAGTGGTTTGAACATTGGACAATGACACTGGAGACCAGGGTTCAATTTTCTGCTAAGTCACAGAAATCCATTGGGTGACTCTAATCCTCAGAAAACTCCATGATAGGTTCATCTTAGGGTTGCTGTAAGTCAGAAATGAATTGAAGGCACACAACAACAGTGGCAACAACAACATTTATGTGTTCAGAATTGGGTTAAACTGAACATAGTGACACAGTTTAGTCCCACTCCTTTCCTAATCTCTCTGAAGTAGGATGTAATTCTTCACTAGATCACATACACTCCGCCCCAGAAAAGCCCATGATCGGTTCATCTTAGGGTTGCCGTAAGTGAGAAACAATTTGAAGGCAAACACCACCAACACCACCACCAACAAAAACAATAGGCTTGATTTATGACATAATTTTACTTTTTCACTTTTACTGTTGTTGCACCAGTACAATCAAAACTAGTCTCCCCAAACCTACCTTAGAAACCAGGATGTTCCACCAATTTAGGAATTTCCAAGTTGTTGGGGAATGGGGTGGTGAAAGAAGAAGCACTCAGCCCTCTACTAGCAGTGGCAGGTAACTATGACTACCCCAGCAGGGGTAGTATGGAATAGTTAGTAGTTGTGCAGAAGGGAGACTTTTGTCAGAAGAGAGAATTTCAGCAGGTTTTGCTTGTGTGACAAGCAGCACCTGAAGAAACTGCTGCTTCTACACCACCATTGCAGATACAGGAGCCCTGACCTCTTTTCACCTGACAACCCTAGGTAGTAATTATGTGCTCTGCTGCAATTTTGTTGACTTAACCAGGGCCCTCCACCCAAACAGGAAAAATCCACAAGGACCCTACCCAAACTGAGGGTGTCATTTTCCTCTAAAAAGAAGTTGTGTTCCTTTCAACCTCATTTCAGCTCCAAACAGAAGATATTTTAGAAACTCAAAGTGGTTTCCATATTAAGATGCCCATATGTCCCACTGCAGCATCTTGAGTCATGCAAGATGGCTCCTGGACTCCTTGAACTTGCTGTGCTGATGAGCAACAGCTTTCTAGTATTTCTGATAGCAATGTTGGCTTTCCCTATTTGGAGGAGTCAGAGGCTGGACCTAGGAGCATCTGGTCTGGCAAAGATATTAAAAAGATTCTAGTAATAGGCACAGTTTTGAGGTTACTGACTTTCTCACAAAGCTGACTCTGTCTTTGTTTGCTCAGCCTCCCTGTCTCTCCATTATGCTCACTTTGTACTCATTAGTACATTTTGTAATTAGGAAAATTACTGCAAAGATTTCATGCATTTCCATTCTTGTCTCCTTGTAAGATTTTGCAATGGCAAAAATTGGATTTGGGTGTTACTTTTACTAGGACCACTACAATGTCACAGAAGTGGGGAGACTTCAATTTCTCCAGATCTCTTCAACACACTGGAAGGTACAAAAATTGGGAGATGAGGAAGGAGGAAAGTCCCAAATCTGGACAGATGGACTGGTTGTTGTATCTGCAGTCAGACAGACTTCAGGGTAGAGACTGCAGATTCAGTGAAGAAAAGATGTGTGAAGGTGTCCGTTCACACCTAGTGTTGTTCATTAGAATACATAGTTAATAACTGCTTTCTGCTTCTGTAGATAAAGAGATGGATGTAAACCAGAGGTCTGTCCACTGCCTTGGGCAAAATAAGCTGGCTTCTGTGCATAGAATAATGCTGCAGTCTTAAGAAAGGTGGAGATTAATGTAGGCAATGCATTACATTAAAAGCAACAACAACTGACAGCCTTATAAAACAGAATATGAATTATTCAGCCCTTTGCGTGTTACTGGACTGTATCTCCCAGCACACCTTACCATGATCTATGCTGCATAGGACTCTTGGGAGTTGCACTGTAACAAAATCTGGACGGGAGTATGATTCCCAGTCCTACTGGAAAGGCTGCCCTGAGCTTTGCACTGCCCAGCAAGTCAAAGAGTAACAGAATGCTCACCTAGAAAGTATTTCCTCAGTTCTACCTGGTTAGCTTTGCAGTAGAAAAGATATCAGGAAATTGGAAGCAAAATAGTCATCAGACCAAAGAACAGAACAGCAGCTTGGTCTTGCTGCAGGCATAATTCCCACCAACTGAAAAACAGAAGAGGGGGTCAAGAGCACATCCTTGGGGAGTAGTAAGCCCAGCTAAAAATGTGCTGCTTGAATAAAATTGCCACATTGTACATCAGTGAGTTCAACAGAACTCCATGATGTGTTCACTATTAGGTCCCCACAGTCCAACCCCAAAAATCATCATCTTTATAGGATAGAAAACTAAGCAGATTAAAGCCAATGTGTTGAGCAGGTCAGGAGGATGAAGGATAGGGAGATTAGAATGATAGGATTACATTAGAGAAAGCTAGACATTTTCACTGTGTAAAAGGAAGGGCACACGTATGCTTGCATGCATGTATCTCTTCCTGCCTCTCTTTTGATCAGTGTGCTCTTATTTGAGATTAATCTATTGCTGCCAAAGTCAGTCCCTTTATAACAATCAGTGTCTCTTCATGGGCTACTTGCGGGGTACCATAGTCCTTTAGAAACTATACAGCACCAAACTGTGTTCTCTCCTGTGTTTGGCAGAATGTAAGAGAAACAAGATGGCCTTTTGTTTTCATGAGCTCTGCTTCAGAGCACAACATAAAGGAGGAGACAATATGCAGCCAGGAGAAAAAAAAAGAAAGAAAGAAAGGGTATGCAGTAGAGAGATAACCTGAGGAGAGAGATTGCTTTTACGTATGAAGAGATGCTATTATGTCCAGGCTTCCTATTCATATAACTTAAGTGTCCTTGAAATCAGGTTGTTTTTTAGAAGAGAGGGGGCAATTGCTTTAGGCTGTACCAGAATGTGGTAAAGTTATTCCTGGGCAACATCCAGAATCCAGGTCTATGATGGCTGCAGGAGTCTGAGAACTGTAATCCAAAAAGTATCTTTTCCATGCTTCTGACACCTACGTTAGTACTGATTTTCTTTGTGGAATTTATTTTTTAAATATCACAAAGTCAAAAATAAACATAAATCTATATCACTACCTAAAACCAATCCATAACAGCAGAAGATCTTAACTTGGATACAGAACAACATTTATCACATAAAAGAGTCAATCAGAGAAAGAGCTTTGCTTTACCAGAAGACCATATCAGTATGGATGACAACTGGACACTCAAACTGAGAAGAGGGGCTCCCACTGAATTCATTGTTAGTCCCAACTAACGTTGACCTGCTTTGTCAATGGGATTTGTTATTGTTGTTGTGTGCCTTCAAGTTGTTTCTAAATTACAGAGGCCCTACCACAGGGTTTTCTGGGGTTGAGAGTACATGACATGCCCAAGGTAACCCAGTGGGTTTCCATGGGCAACAGAGAATCAAACTCTGGTCTCCAGGGTCATAGTCCAATGCTTTAAAAAATACACCACACTGGCTCTCATATCAATGGGATTTACCTAAGTATTAACATTCAACAAGTGATTCAATGAGTCACTAGCAATTGGATTTAGGCCTTAGCCCTTTAGCCCTTCAGCATCTGTAAAAAACATATGCTTGGGAATGTTGAACACAAAGGTATTGAACGGTGATCTGAATGGATATTGACATAGGCTGAATAGTTTATGACCAGTTCAGCATACTGCTATTGATTCCATCTTATTATTATAGAACAGCAATATGAAATTATGTGTTAGCATTAATTTTATTGTTCTGATCAATGCTGCAGGTTTCATTTTTCTTCCTCTTTCCCCTATTATTGTTTTCATTTTTCTCCACCACCATCTCAACCCTCCTCCCCGTCATTTCACCTTTCTCTTTTTTATCCATGGATCAGGCCATTTGTTTTCATCCCTCTTTATTGATTGTACAGCACCTAGTTATTCAGGCACATATTATTAGACATAAATAATAAATGTCTTTAGATTATTCAGAGAGAGAGAGAACTATGTTAGTCTGTTTCAGTGTGAAAAGAAAAGAATCTTAAAGTACTGTAAAGTCTATCCCATTTATTTCAGCATAAGCTGTCATGGACCACAGCCTAACTTCTTCAGATGATTGATTAGATGATGATGATTCATTGGCCATTTCTGCACTACACTGTTCTAGTGTTGTTATTCCACTTTCAACATCCTGTGGTATCCTGGGATTTGTAGTTTAGGGAGAGGCACTTAGAATTCTCAGCCAGAGAGCTCTTTAGCCTCAGAAAACTAGAGAGCCCAGAATTCCACAGGATATTGAAAGTGAAATAATAGCACTATAACAGTGTAGTGTGGAAATAGCCATTGAGAACATGCGTGTGCCAGAGATCTTAGGTTCCAGCCATCCCATACCAATGAGGTTAGGAAACAAACTTCCCTCAGGAACAACAACTCCATGTAGATAAGGCACAGCCACATGCTGATTTCAATCCAAAATAAATCGCCATTTAGAAGTCAGAAGCAATCGTTTGATGCTTCAACTGTCCTAATTTAACTGGCCAAACACACGGTGAGATCAGGTTAGTCCAACTCTCTGTCTCTGGGAACTGTTAAGTTCAGACGTGAAACAGGAGCCCAAGCCAGCACTCTAGTACAGTTCTGAATGAGCATCTTGCTCTAAGATCTGAGACCAAACTGAAAGCTATTATCCTTCATACCTGAAGATCCCTCTCAGACTCAATCCCTTCCTACAGAGGGGTCAGAGAGAGATATTTTGGCTTGCATGATAGAATTCTGCCATCTCTCCAAGAGCTAATGCCAGGCCCAGGCCCACTGCTGGCACTGGCTGATCAAGTTCATGATTTGGGGAGCTCTTGGAGACAGGTATGCTAGAGATAGGCTTAGGGAACATGTTGATCCAGGTTCAGGGGTTTCAGGTTTGAAGGATCTCTGACTTCACCATGGTGGTAGGCTCTAATAACCTCTGTATTAGCAATATTAATTCCTCAGCCTGAGTTGAGCCACTGCTGGACTCCAGAGTAATGATTGTCACTCACTAGTCTGAACTGGATTCTGAGTTTTGTCATTTTTCTACCCTAGAAAGGACTTGCATGCCATATCCAATGCAGCAAGGATGGGAGTTGTATAATGTGTGTGTATGGCACTTAAGGTCCCAGGGAATCCCCACCCCCATGGATTCCCTTTATTTGCTGTGGAAAAAAATGCTTTTCCATTGAAAATTTCAGAGCAACTGCTTTGGTCCAAAAGGCTGTTGTAGCCCACCCTAACCCATAAACACCCCCAAACCAAACCAACCGCTAAGTGATTGGAGGTCTGCTATACTTACTGAAAATGTCCCTCCTACCTTCAGACTGTGGCGACATCCATTATACAAATTGCTGTTGTTGCCCACTTAATTCTTTCATTCATGCGCTGCTTTTAGGGGGAATGAGATAAGATGCTTCACTATGTCTTAGCTTGCATTTTCAGATTTCCTCTAATAAAATGATTAATGTACATTTTAGGCAGGCCTAGTGCCTTGATCCTGATCAGGTAGGGGGCAGGAAGTTCAACTCTTTGTAATACAAGAAAGGAGCTCTGAATTTGCAGTTGCTAAAGGGGAAGGTAAGCAGAGATTTGCACAAAGGGAATGGTTAGCTGAAGTGACTTAAAAGCTGCACACAGAGAACAAAGCTTTGCTTACAGTTACATCCTGAGCTAACGATTGGCCTATGCTGATTGACTCAGGTGTAAACTCAGGGTCCAGCTACACAGCATGTTAAGTAACTGGCATGCAGATGACACTCTGATTTTTACATACAAATAAATGTGTAGAGCCCTGATCCATGTTGGGGCTACCACATGCAGGCTGAGCAGGTTTAACATCACCCTCTGTTAGTTGCTACATAGGGAGACTGGTGCCTATGAAGATTTTGTGAGTTTGTTTTAGCCATATCAATTCCAGAGAACAAGCAGCTATTATGTTGACTGGTAAGAAAGACCCTATATGAAAGGAGCAGGCAAATATGAACCTTCAAGAAACCACATAGAATGCCAAAATAGTAAAAAAAAAAAAAAAAAAAGGGAGAGAGAGAGAGAGAAAGAGAGAGAACATAAAACATCTGGATGTGGCCAGGTGGCCACTTCTGGTTTTGAAAAATAGTTTGTTTGTTTTTGTTTTTTGTGCTGCTGGGGCTTGCAGCCTCTTTGTGATTTGCCTCTCATGGAAGCTTGTTTGGATTTTGTTCTGGGTTTTATGTTCTTAAGGCAGTTCAAGGAGTCTAGTAGGGACAAGGCAACAAAAATATCCCTGAGGCTGCATCTGGCCCAAACACCACACACTCCAGATACACTGGAATGTAGTGAAGGTAGTGCCTCAATAAGTGAAAGAAAGTCAAGTAGGCCAGGGGGCTGGCTGGTCCACAAAATGCACACACCAAGGGTGAACAATGCATAACTCATGAGAGGCAAGCCACTAGGGTTCTGAAAATCCAAACATAAGATTTGCATTCTGGTTGTGCAAATTCAGCATATTAATTGTTGCATTCTTTCCCAAAGTTTTCCACAGTTAATTTCTAAATAAACAAATACATAAATGATGTTTTAGCCTTCATACCAATTTTGACAACTACAACTGATCTCAAAGAACCAATACAGAGTAAGGTTTAAAGTGCTGAACCTCATACAAAGAAACATAGGTTCAAATCATGTGACCTTAGGCCGCTACCACCACCTCTCTCACACACTTCTTGTGCTCTGCCACTCGTAGTGCTCACTTTCCCTTCCCATCTCTCCTTCTTCTTCTTCTCTCCTTGTCCCTCCCTTGCCTCATCTCACACCTCCACAATGCATTCTGCCTTTACTCCTTGCAGCCACAGTGCACCAACCATCCTCTCTTCCCTCTTTCCCTTCCCTCCTTTGCTTCACTTTCCCATCCTTCCTACTCACTGTTTTGCTTCACCTTGCACACTTGCAATGTGCCCCTCCACCATCTGTACAGCTTACTCTCCTTTCCTTCAAGTCTGAAAACCTGAGGGGGGATTGTTTCTTGCAGAACATATCAACTAAAGTTTGCTTCCATTTCTTGTCCCATAGCCTCAGCTCCCCCAAGGAGTAGAAACCATTTTAAAAAAAAAAGAAAGAAAGAAAGTAGGGAATCTGGGCCAAATAACAGTCCAAACAGATACTTGGTGTCGTGCTTAGAATCCAGGTAGAACCCAAACAACCTAGGGGGAGTGGTATAGCTACTTGACAAGCCACATAATTGCCCTTACATGTTTTTGCAGTCTCTAGATTTCCTTAAATACTCCCCAGCTGATTTTTAAAGGAGATCTGCCAGTCTAGGAATGCTCTAGGAGCTACCACTTTCTTCTGCAACAAAGCAGAAAACTCCCTCCGCCTTGTACAAAATATTTTTTTTTAAAAGAAAAATGACAACAACAACAGTAGACTTCCTGCTGCTTTTGATTTCAGATTTCCAGGTTGATGCTGCCCACAATGAGTCCTAGTAGAGGACCATTGGTCCCCTGGGACTTTCCCCCTAATGATGTACCAGTGTGACAAAGAGATGCATGGCTTGGGAACAAAGCAACAGTGAAAACTATAGTCTATTTTGTCATAAATTAATGTGGTTTAGCGGTCAGATTTGCAGAAAATGTATAAAAGTTATCAATAGGGAATTTCCTGTAAATCTATAATTTTAAAAAGGTTTCTTTTGTCATAAACCATCTTGATTGCAATCAGTCCACCCTGGGAGATGGCAGATGTAAGATTCTCATCCTGTCAGAGAAGAAATAAAATCAAATCCTCACACACATCTCAACTACCACTGCCCTGCTTTGGAGGGAGAGAAGAAGAAGCAGGCACAGTTCCACCATACCTAGGCCCAGAAGCAGACAAAAAGTCCTCTGACTATCGAGCTGCCACTGCTCTGTCCTCAAAGGAAAAGAAAAAACTGCCATAGCTTCATCATGCATAGACTCTGAAGCAGAGGAAATGTCCTCCATCCATCCTAAATGCCACTGCCCTGGCCTCAGAGGGAGAGAAGAACTGGCAGTGTCTGCTGAACTTAATCTTGTCTTCCACCACCATTCCCTTTTCCTTGTGTGTTGGGTCTCACTTAGGATGTAAGCCTGAGGGCAGAGAACAGTCAAATTAGCAGTTTGTAAGCTAAAGAGAGGGGTATAAATGTGAGGGGAGTCACATTTCAAGAAAATTGCATCCTTCTTAGCAAATGCTATTGAAAAACAGCAAATAATCCCCCTCATGTTCATTCTTGTTTTTCCTTAAAAATATTCAAGTTAACAATGTGTAAGTTTGCTTCCCTAAATTCACGGTACTATTCCCTTTCCTTTGAATCTAGTACTCAATAATATCTGCTGGAAATGGCCAAGAAAAACGTTAATAAGAAAAACCTTTAGCCAATACTGTGAGATTATAGTTGTCTCCTCTGCTGGGCCAGTGGGGATTAGAATGAACACCCCCTCCTCACCAGTGACAGAACTATCATCTTTACTGGCAATTAGAATCACACTGAAGCCTGAGAGGAAAGGCTCGTGGGGATAAGAAGACAGCTAAGCCTCTGTTTGTTTGAAAGTCAAAGAAATGCGGCTCTTCTAATGCATATAACCCCTACACTTCTGCAGAGAATGCTCTCTCACAGTTGGAGAATACTGCAAACCAAAGAAGACACTCACAGTCCTTCATGAGGTCCGAGTGGTCTAAAAGGAAGACTTGGACTGCTTGAAGACCTCATGGCCTACTAGCTGTGTGACCAGCTTTGTAATCAGTAAAGACAATATGAATCAGCTGTCCCAGAAGACCTAGCTGCTCTCAGTCAACCTTGTAAGTTGCAGTTCATAAATCCACAGCACATTTAATATGTTGCTATTTTAATCAAAGCTTGGAAAAAACACTTTTTTTTTAGTAGCTGGAGGAATTTTGGGAGCTGTAGTCCAAATAAATAACTTTCCTAAACTCTGGTCTTAGGCCATTTCCTCACTACATGGTTATAGTGCTATTATTCCACTTTTAATATCCTGTGGAATTCTGGGGTTTGTAGTTTAATGAAGCCAAAGAGCTCTCTGGCTGAGAGTTCTAAATGCCCCTCCCTAAACTGTAAACCCTAAGGCCCTTTCCACAGGAGAAAATTAAGATGGGCCAATGCGTCTTGTGACGGAGGTCATCTGCACCTTGGATCGGACTAGGTTTGGATTATTTACCTTCGTTCTGCACCTAAGTCCGATTAAATGCACCCTCTAGTGGTCGCTGAGTGCGCTATTTGAAAAACGGAAGAAACCGGTTTTTCAATTTTCCAGATCGCGCCAATTCGTACTTTCGCAGTGGTGCAGATGCACACATTCGCACCAATGCGAACTGGTGATCAGCGGAGGGTGGGCTGTGGGTGTGATCAGCTTCAGCAGTTGGTCGGCCCAACAAACGACAGGAAGCCGCCATTTTCTCATCCTCATAGTGCGGATCTATGAACTCGCACTGCTGCGAATCGGCGTAGAACATACAGAGTAGCCCTGCAGAAGGACATAAGGGAAAGTCCGCTTTGTTTCGAGCCCAAAAGAACCAGTAAGAAACACCACGAAGCGATTCACTAGCCTTATACGGAAAGAGCCTAAGATTCCATAGGATGTTGAAAGTAGAATAGCACTTTAACAGTGTAGGGCAGAAATGGCTTAACTCTATTTCTTCTAAGGCAAACAAGTTAGATTTAGTTCCATTACTAATCCATCATCATCAAGCAGCCAGAGGTGGCTTTTAAAATGATAAGGCAGAGGGCTACCTACTGTATGTCATCTCAAAACTGCCCTTCACAACCTGACCTTTTTTTCCCCTGACAGGGGAAAAGCTGTGTTTTTTTCAAAGAGGAAAAGGACATGTATACCATGTTATTGAACAGCTGATTCATTGGTCTTTCTGCATGCAAGGCAATTAACAGTAGGATACTGAAAATAGCATTAATAAAAATGTTAATACAATGTCAGATCAATATGGAATGGAGTAGGGATGACAGCTAGTGTGTCCAAATAAAACTCAACCTAATTAATTAGGGAAAGATGAGGTAAGGAAGTTTGTCAAGATGAACTAGTAATATTCCATAACTGGAGTAGAATCTTATACACATTTACTTGGGAAGCAAGTATTGTTACATTTAGTGGTATTTACTACTGAGTAAATTTACTTATGGTCACAGGCTGCTAAACTTTTTACTTCATTACTCTGAAGATCAGAACTACACTGAGAATAATACTAAGTTCAGCACACCTCAGGCATTTAGTTCATCCCCCTTCTCCATTTAGTAAGACATTCTTTTCCATCAAAAAGAATGCAAATCTTTCATTGTGATATATGAGAAGCTGCACATTGGTCAGGTTCAATTTTATGGTAAACTCACTAAAATCAATGGAGCCTATACCCATTTGTTAGCCACAACTAAAGTAGACCCATTGACTCAATCGAATTCACATCTTTTGCTGATTTAGCAAGTTTCCTTTGATTCAGTGGGCCTGCTGTAGGTGAGAATAACAGATGGATTTACTCCAGGGACTTTAGTTAGTCATAAGTAGTTTGTCCTATTGATTTCAGTGAGTCTGCTCTAAGCATGACTAGATCCAGTTTTTATACTACACACTTCTAGCACTTAGGTTTCACTTTAATTGCCACAGTTCCCTCCATGGAATCATGGGATTTGTAGTTTCATGAAGTCTTTAGATTTCTCTGCTAGGATTCCATAGGACGCAGCCCTGTCTGCTAAAGTGGAATCAAAGTGATCTATGGTGGTGTAGTATGGAAGTGTTCCTGGTACTAGTCCATTGTTTACTGCCTAGAACCTCTGCATTACAGCAGAATGCACACTGAACTATCTTTTCAAAGCCCACAAAAAACAAACACTTCTTTTAAGCTATGTGGGCGATAAATTTCCATCTATAATCTCATCATTAGTTACCAGCATGGCCTCTTCTTCTGCCACAAAGGAAGCGCCAAGGCAAATTTTAGAGCCTGCATTATGTAGTTTCCCTTCTGCTTTGCAATAGTTTGGTGGAAGCGCATTGCCAAAACTAGGAAAAGCTGAATTCACCCTCCCTTTAATTCTTTTAGCATCTTCTTTGGACTACAGCAACCGGAATGCCTCTGGGAGTTAGCTATAATCTAAACCAGTCATTCTCAACTGTTTTTCCTCCAGATGTTTTGCACTTTGACTCTCAGAATTCCTGAATGTTGGTCATAGTGGCTGGGACTTCTAGGAGTTGATGTCTTGAAGCATCTGTAGGATTTAAGTTTGAGAATAACTGATCTAAACAAGTACTTTTCCTAAGTTGTTGTCATGGCCTAGGGACCTCCCATGTTCTTTCTGTAGCATAAGAAGGAATTCCACAGAGTTAAAATAGAAGAATGCCAAAATGTCTTCTCTGAGTTATGACCCTAGGTCACAATTATCTCATGGCTCCAGGACAAACAAATTTGACAAAACATTGTTTCTTAATTCTGTTCCAAATTATTGCTCAGCTGGGTTCCCCATTGGCCTTCACAAACAAGACAATTGTTAGTCTATTTGAGATATACCATCTTGTCTCTTCATTTCTTCATCTCTCTTTTCCTGTAGGTCAATGATGCTACCCTCAACCTCCCTTTGGGAGAGGGGAAAAGCAACAATGAGCATGACGATGTTCTTGGCAATGGAACTGATGACTCCGACCAGACACAAACACAAGGGAATTAACTAGAAGAAATTGGTGGTGGAGGAGGAGTTGAAAACAAACCCTACTTTGTCTTTGCTTCTCCCTGTAATTCCTGGGCTCATTATGATTCATGAATCAGCAGCAGCAGCAGTGCACATGACCTCACAGCTAGACAAGCAGTGAAGAGAGGAGAAAATGCAAAGACAGAAATCTTGCTCTTCATACAAGAAGCTTTAAAAAAAAATGCTTCTCCCAATTTGCACAGCCTAGGGGTGCTGGCAGCTTAGGAGAAAGAGGAGACTACATCATTATTTCTATCACATGCAGAGCCATAGAGAATATGTGGAAAAGAAAGGGCTAAAATGATCCCGACTGAACATTAAATACACCTCAAGCTACAAGATTCAGGCTCAGATTAGACAAGATGCAAATCATGCATCTAGTGCTGAAAAGAGCAACTGTATTAACGTCATAACATATGGTTGTACTTGCCCACATTATGATGCCACGGTGCTCTACATTCCACCTGGCCAGCAGTAACCAATGAGAGGCAAAGGAACATGTAGTACCTTGACTTCACAATGTGATGAATAGGTGTAACCATAAATAGGCATAAAATGGGGATAGAGTTAGGGATATAGATACCTCATTTTTACTGTTCTAGGTGTCTTTACCATAGGAATGGTCTACTTTGGGGGAGCTTGGAGGCCATTTTCAACCCCTTGGACTCACAATGTGGCACACCAACCCCTCCTAGTGAAACTGAGAGTGACTGGGTTTTTAAAAATGGCTTTTGTTTTGTTTTGCTAGTTAAAGCAAGATTTGGGGACAATTTTAGTGGAGAACTGCTTCCTGAAGGTTGCCAAGAGTATAAATTCTCTCTTCCTTTTTTTTTTTTTTTTGCAAAAACATAGGGGTGTAATTAAGGTGTAGGGGTGAGGTGGGGGGTTCAGCAACTGTAAATACTGCTTTTGGGGCAGACATAGCTCACAGGCAGCATATTTTACCATCCTGATTAAGCATCATTTCTGTTATGGGCCTCAGGTTATGGGCTTCAGACTTACCTCCAAGTCACATTTTCAAGATTCCAAATTCATTAATAAATACCAGCCCCGTATGTCAGCTGAGAATGTCATTTGTCTGCTTAAAATAATTGCTTTTTAAAAAAATGTAATTCATACAAGTGTACAATAGGAAAGATCAGATACTATTTTCTATGTATTTTCCTGTAAAAAGAAACCAATTTTAAATGTATATCTGCCATTCTCAAATGACACAAGGCCAAACATGTATGTTTGGGATCCACTAACAAAGTATAAAATAAGCTGTCTTCAGCAGATGTTCCTCCAGATTTGGCTAGGAAGTTATTCTTTTAAGGGCACACATAGGCCATTTCCACATTAGCATTTTAAAATGGTGCAGAGTGACCTCCAACAGCGGTCTTCTGCACCATAGCGTGCACTGACGTGGACTACTTTCTGTAGTTCCACACCTCAATCCACGCAGGAGCGACCGGAGCTGGTCGCACAGCGTGGTTTTTAAAAACCTCTTTTCAGAGGTTTTTAAAAACCAGGGAGCGCACAACCCCGTGCCACTCCATCGCCCGGCTCAGAAGCAGATTTGCAGGCATGTGCAAGTGCATGCCTGAAGATCTGCCGGTGGCGGACTTCCAGCTGGCGAGCTTCTCCAGTTGGTGGAGAGCCTCCACCAACTGGAAGCCGCCATTTGGGATGCCGGAGGAGTGTGGAGCTGCAAGCACACGCAGCTCCACGTGGCGACGGACTCGCCTGGCTGCTGGTAAGCTCCATTTTTGGGCATTTTCGCCCGTTTCCCACACACACACACACATGTGGAAGGGGCCATAATTCAGTTTTCAATTGGAAGTTGCAGACAGCCATAATTCCAAACTATGAGGATTGCAGAAAAGTTTAAAAAGGATCTTACTTTTCAGCTGAATTCTGTAGAAAAGGGACTCCAGATCTACAAGGACATTATTTGGTGGTGTCTGTTTAAAAGAGAAATTATTAACATTTTCCAAAACAAGCACTACAAACTCTACAAATACATAAATGAGTGTATATAAGGAGGGAAAAATAGAAAAAAGAACTCTATCTAAATACACCCAAACACCTATGAATTAAATATATGAATTAAAAAGCAACAGTGAAAGAAAGAAGGGAAGAGAAGCCAAAAAGTTCATAGAATGATCATAGAGCTGGAAGAGACCCCAACAGCTATGGAGTCCAACCCTTGCCATGCAGGAACACACACTTAAAGCACCCCAACAAATGGCCATCCAGCCTCTGTTTAAAAACCTCCAAAGAAGGTGACTCCACCACAATCTGAGACAGCATATTCCACTGTTGAACGGCTCTTACCATCAGGAAGTTGTTCCTGATGTTTAGGTGAAATCTTTTTTTCTGTGGTTTGGTCATCACTGTTGGTTAAGATAAGATCCAAAATAGCTGATCTGCTTGTTGCCTCCCCCTGACCTCCCCCTTCCTTTGAATGGAATATAGTTTATATTTCCGTATATATAGTTCCATATACTTATGGAATATAGTTTATCCTTCATACCAAGCCTCCTCTTCCTCCTCCCCCAATTCATACTTTCTAAAAGAGAAAATATGTAAACTTTCTATTTTTTTGTTAACATGCTTATAACATATCCCTGTTCAACCAAACCCTACTGGTCATAACTCACCCCTAAAGTTGTAACATATCGCTTGAGTTCTGCTTCTGTTTCTTTCCTGGCCATCCACTTTCCATCTTGTTTCACTTTCATTCCTACTTTCATATTTCTCTGTATCTTTTTCTGTAGTTTTCCCTCTTAGATCTCATTTCAGTTCTTGGAATTCTTACTTTATAAAGTCAATCATGTATTTAAAATCTCAACATATTTGCTCCATGATCTCTTGTAGAAGGCCCTCTAACTACTCTGTGGAAAGTTCCATTTTTCAGCAGTTATGGAGTTTACAATTCACTTCCCTGAAATCTGACAAGAGGCTGCCAAACCAAACAGTGCCAGCTAAAAGCAGCCAGTTATTTCTCATGCATTAATTTTACTTTACTTTCCTTATTAGTGTCCAATGCATTTTTGCAAGTAAAATGCAATCCAATACATTCAAATAATAAATAGAGTTAGATTTTTAGTTCTTGTTTCTTCTATTTTTAAAATGTCAACTCCAGTTTTTAAATTCAACTGTCCCAGTCTTATGGGGAAAAGAGACTCACTCAGCTCTTTATTGCAGGAAGAGTAACAATGCAAGAAGCTCCTCTGATCTGTCTTAATCAGAAAGTTTCTTCACTTTAATGACTTCCAAAGTTAATTGAGTTTTCTTCTTTTAAGAAAGCAGGTTGCCAGCATAAGGTCATCAGATCTTACTATCTAAACAGCGGTGTTCCACAGTAAGGGCAAAATATTATTCCCTCGGTTCTTCCTATTCACAGAACACTACTGAAAAATAAATGCATATAATGTGAATCCCAGAGTTAAATGGATAATCCTCCACTCCCTCTTTGTTAGGGGTGGGGGGTAAAGGCTCCAGACAGAGATCCCTCTGTGTAACCTGTGCCACCAGTGAACTTCTTTAGTTGGGGCACAGCCTCCCCACTTTCAAGAGAGATCCTGTCCCATTTCATATCTTACAGTTCTGACTTGCTGACAAGAGCGTGTTAACAGTGCAGATTTGCAGAATTTGTAAAAGGTATTTTTTGGATTAGAACTCCCAGCATGTCAAACTAGCATGGTTGTCCCAACCTGCAGTAAAACAAAAACAAAACAAAAAAAACCACTTTCTACAAGTTCTGCAAATCTGATAGAACTACATCCACTTGCAGCTGCGGGATCCATTCATGTCTATGTCATCAACATGGTATTGTGGGGAAGGATTTTTTTTCAAGTAAGCATTGTATCAGTCTGGCCAAAAAAAAGGTCCTTCCACTGATTATATTAAAACATTTCTCTAGCTTTTCAGAATATGTAGCTGCAAACACATACAACATGAGGATGCTGCAAGGAATGTGTAGCATAGTGTAAAAATATGATAAACTATTTAAACTAACTAATTAAGGAAGGAAAAATAGGATGCCTGAACTGGATGTTTGAATCAACCTACAAAGGCAAAGAGGAAAAAAATGCAAAGCAATCTCATAACAAAGTATTTGTTATGTTCAAAGATTGGGTCTATTTGTCTTTGTGAGATAGAAAATAGAAGATAGTTCAAGATAGGAAGAATATTGAGGACACGGGAGAGGCCAAAACGTTCATCTATGCCTTTAATAAGGGTCATTAGATGGGAGGACATTTGAAGAAAGGGATTTTCATTAATAAGAAAGGAGTACGGTAACTGGAATGAATGGCAGAGCAGAGAAGCATTGCATCATGTGTGGTTGCTCTTGGAAAACCAATGCAATTGTGCCCTCCATGGGAATCAACTAGATTATTGTTTAGGTTGAAAAATAGCATGATGCAATCTGAGGTTAGTCACTGACAGCCCTCCTCCTGCAGATCTTTGGGCATGATATAAAGAGGGCTTTGACAATCCTGACCTTGCCACCATGGAACATGCTGGCTGGTGACATCTGAGAGTTACAGTCCAAAACCAAAACGTTTCTATCCTCTAATCTGGATAGAACAGTAAACCCACCTAAAACAATTTTCCATTTGGTCAATGTTACTCTTATTTTTAATTTCTTCCTTGCCTATTAGGGTTAGCAAGCAAATCCTACATCAATTATGATGCACAATTTCAGAAACAGAATTAAAAGGCAAAAGAAATATCCATCCAAGTTTCACAGATGGGACCTATTTTGCTATGTATGTACTCATCTTATTTTTGGAGATTCATTCATCACAAAGTTCCAAGGTGACCAGCTGACATTGCTTGAGGAGCAAAGTTGCTGGGACTTAATAGGTTGCTCCAAGCTTCCCTTTATTATAAATGATATTATTATTAATTCATCTCCTCCATTTGTGCTTGGTGCTCCATGGAGGAGTCAGATCTCAATGAACTCATTTTCTAAATTTGGCACTTGTTAATGGGAAAAGATAAGAAGTGGAACCTCCAGAATGTTCTAAGATTGCAGAAACTTGGCTGATGTCACAACATTCATTCAAAAGAAGTGCATTTCTGGCAGTTGCTATAGCCTAAGGCCTAGAAAAACTGACAGCAGCTGCTGTTAGATACAGCTCATTTCATTTTCACTTTATGTTTCCAAAAGAGAATTAGTTGGTTAGATGACAATTCATCTCAGAGAATGGCTCTCTGTCCCCCTCTATGGTTTGATTTTGGAACTCATTTTTAGATTAGTTTAGAGGCAAAGAGCTTTAGATAAATCTGTCAGTTTTTTCAAAGAGACCAGTGAAATGACATGTCAGAAATTTAGGGAAGAGGACTTTTCTTCCTTATGTTAAGATTTTTGACAGTTAGTTCACCACAAAAAGTCTCAGCAATGGTTCACCAAACCACAATCCACCCTTTCTATCTGATTGCTGTGTTCCATGCATAACTTTACACATATACACAAAATTAATTTCTTCAACAGCACTATGAACTCATTCCTTGCCTTAGCATGGTCAGGAGTCTCCAGGGACAGAACTGGTTATCTATTCTCTGTTATTCTTTGTGGTGAAGTGGTAGAGGCCTTTTCTGCACTTTGATTTAGCGACGGGGCAGAGTGTCCTCCGGCGAGGACATTTGCACTTAGGGGCGGACTGGGTCCGGACTACTTTATGTATGTCCGGACTTCAGCCCGCTCCAGAACGCCCAGAACTGGTGGTTTGCCGTGCTATTGAAAAACCGCTTAAAAGAGGTCTTTCAATAGCACAGCATGCCCCGCTCCATCGCTGTGCTAATGTGTAGATTTGCAGGCTCGCACCAGTGCGGGGAGGGAGCGCGCCAGTCCGGGAAGTATCAGAATGCCCTGTTTTCCTCCCAAAGTGCAAAAAAGTCCATATTCTCTGCTCCAGGATAATAAATTTCCCCATCCAGGCAGACTATTGGGTTCTCCCTACTCTGAGAGAACTATAAAGATAATTGATGGAGTCATGCTACCCAGGAAAAAAAGAAGATAATTTAATTAAAATAATAATTATAATTAATACACTGAAATCTATTTATTATATTTTTAAAATTACACATTGCCATGGGTTATTTTTTGGAAAAGCAAGTAAGAGCAAAGAAATATATTTTATAGTGTGGTGGAAGTGATTGCAACACTCTCTTGATGCATTTTAAGGCATGAGTGTGTTCACACATCCATATTATCCATATTTCCAGCATCTGTGTTTAAGGAGGAGAATAATTTTGAGAATAATTTTGAACCCATTCTTCTCTCTCTAGCCCTTGGTAGAGTCATGACAGGCAGAGGATCTGATACAAAGGACACAATATGGCTCATACAGTGTGTCTCCAAGTTGTCCTCAGCAACATTAGTCTTTGACCCCAAGGCATTCAGTTAATCTTTTCCCCTGCTCCCATATTATCTCTGGAGAATATTTCAGGGGTTTTAAGACTTCCTGCTTTAATCCTTTATTTCCACCACAGTGAGAATGTGTCATCTCCACCTTTGCCCTGCAGCATGTTACAAATAAATAAATAGTTTTCCCTTAGGGGATCTGTGCTCCGAGACATCCAGGCAGTAAGAACACACTTGCATTGGAAACATCAGCTCCACCCCTCACTGTCAAAACATGACAGAAGCTCCGTTCAGGACACATCTGAGGGGAAAAGAGAAGAGTTCTTGAATTGCTTAGGGAACAGAAGCAAGCAGGCTAGCTCTCCACAGGCAAATGCCAGTAAAAGGCCTTAGTCAATGTCTATGTGCTTTTCAGTAAACATGTGATTTCACAGCAGAATGATGAGGCTTTGACAAAGCTCTTTCAGAATTCTGTTCCCTTGAAATCAAGGGGATGTACTCTTTTGTTGCTATGTGCCTTCAAGTTGGCTCCAACTAATGGCAATCATACCCTAAGATCTTCTTGGCAAGATTCATTCAGAGGAGGCTTAGAGGGTATGACTTTCCTAAGTTCACCTAGTGTGTTTCCATGGCTGAGCAGGGACTTAACCCATGGTCTCCCAGAGTCCTAGTCCAGTACTCACACCACTATACAACATCAGCTTTCCTAGAGACCCAGAACAGAAATCCCAGAATTCAAGCCATGAATCAGTCTTACTGCCTGGTGGTTTGCTGGCACCTTCAAGACAAAAAGAAGGTCTACAGTAGAACAATGCAACTGATGGATGCCTGGCTTGTAAACAGTATATGTGAAAAGGATCTAGGGCTCTTAGTAGATCATCAGCTTAAACATGAGTCAACAGTGTGATGTGGCAGCCAAAAAAAGTTGGTAATTCAAGGCTGCACCAACAAGAGTATAATGTCCTGATCAAGAAAGTTGTAGTAACATTCTACATTCTAGCTTTGATCAGACCTCACCTGGAATACTGTGTCCCGATAGGATGTCCAAGATTATCAAAGGCCTAGGAATCAAGTTTTGTGAGGAATAGCTTAGGGACTGGATATGTTTAGTCTGAGAAGAGAAGATGGAGTGGTAGTATGATAGCTATTTTAAAATATTTGAAGGAATGTCAAGTAGAAGATGGAGCAAGCTTTTTTTTTTTTTAACCCTGCTGCTCTGGAGACTAGAACATGAGCCAAATTACATTATTCAAATTACAAGAAAACAGATGCCACCTAAATTTTAGGAAGGACTTCTTTACTGTAAGAGCTGTTCAACAGTGGAAAAGGCTGCCTTGGTGGATTGTGTTAGAAGTGCAACGATGCTTAGCGCTGAAGAATCAAGAACAGACAGTAATAGTAGGCCAGGTAGTTTGAGTATCCTCCCTTCTGACTCTACCTATCCTGACTCCTCTGATGTAAACTAATACACTTATGGATGTTTTCCCACCTCGTGCTCTCTGTCTCTTCCCAGATCTTCCATGAGAATGCAGATAGATTATGATAGAACACTAAGTAACTTTTCTATCTTAGAATGGAATTCTTATAATAAAGCCTTTTACTTTGTTCCTTTAAGCCATTGTTGTCTTTGCTCCTTAAATCAGTATTAATGTCTTGCTGTAGATGTGCACTCTCTATCAGGTCATGGACTCTTTGGGGGGGGGGGTTCACCAGAGGTCAGATGGCCATCTCCCAGGAGTGCTTTAGTTGTATATTCCTGCATTGGACTAGATTACCCTTCTGGATCCTTCCAACTCTAGGATTCTGTCATCTGTGATCTTTTTGGAAAACAGCACTGTGAAAATCAGTGACGTGTTTAAGTCTTTTACTCCAGGTCTCAAGTCAAATCTCAAGTCTTTACCTTCAAGTCTCAAGTCAAGTCTCAAGTCCTTAAAGATAACTTTCACGTCAAGTCTGAAGTCAAGTCTCAAGTCTGGGAGTCAACTTTATACCCCAACATATATTTTAGAATTTCTGGATAGAGTCCAATAAAGTCAGTTTTAACCATTTAAGCAGAGTTGACCCTCCACATTTATGATTTTGCCAGCTTCAGACATAGGGAAAAGGATCCTTCTTACTTCCCATTTTGGAAACTGGTGGATTTTTCAGCAGTGGGGAATAAGATCCTTCTTACTCACCATTAAAGATGCTTCAAAGCTTTAGAAGGAAGGATTCTTCCTCCTCAAGCCCACTACCTAACACATTTGCTGTCCTCCCCCCTTACCCGCCCAATGCATTCTGCACTCTGGGGGCAAGTCTTTTCTGCTCTTAGGAAAAGTTTTAGAAGGCTCCTCCAATATTCAGCAGCACAGGCCACTGAACAGACCTCAGGCCTGCCTCGAGCCTGTAGCCTAACCCATTTGCCGTTCCCCCTGAGAAATGCACTCACACTTTGGAAGTGTTGTTCAAAGTTGTAAGGTTTCTGGATGAATCTGTTATGTTACTCAACCAAGGGCAGCAAGTCAGTCACTAAAAATATACAAGTCTTGAGTCAAGTTGAGTCAGTGCATCATTTATTGCTGAGTAGAGTCTGAGTCGAGTTACAAAAGCAACTTAAGTCTGATTTGAGTCAGTTGACTTAAGTTGACATCGCTGGTGAAAATAGCAGGGTGGAGCAGGGGGCTGGGGAGAAGGACCTTGACTTGTCTCACTTGGCAACTCTAGTTTTGAATGTGGGGCAAAAAGACTCCACTTCATCTTCCAGTCGCTGTGCTTAGTGAATAATGTTCTTTAACTCCTTTGCTAGTTCTCTGTTAGCAGAACGAATGTATCTGAGGGAGCTTTGCTCAAATTTGGTGGCAGTTTTGTGCTTACTGTAACTCGTATTTCTCCTCCCTTCATCCCACCAGTACTCAGCTGTCAATCCCCCTTTTATAATTCATTCCTCATACAATTGATTCTTTATCCTTGTTATTTATTTACTGGAGTCTGCATATTGTCCTCAATATTGTTTCAGTAGTAGTTTTATTAGATGCTTTCCTCATACCTTTGACCATCTATCTCACACCCCATTTTGACTAGTTTTAAAGTGGGTTGTTTAGTTTCTTTGACTAGTGTGTGGTTCCATGTGCATAGACTGTTATTTTTCATCTTTCCTTGTATTTTATGTTAGTACAGTAGTACCGTTATTCCAGTAATTAAACTAATTCCTGGGGCCCTTTCACATACCAACAGGAATAGATTATAGCGGTTTGGCTGTTACTACAGACTATGGCTGAAGGGTAAATATGTGTTCTTGCTCTTCTTCTACTCACTTCCTGACTTTCCTAGTGTTTTATGTATTACCTAAGCAAATGAGTAAAAATATATGGGAGGAGGCTTTAATCTCACAGGCACTGCAGCAATTAAAAAATGGACTTACATGTGCAGAGATCTGGGCTGCTATTGTACTTTATTACAGCCTACCTGCAGGATCGCCTCCTCCCATATAATCAGCCCCGCACACTAAGGTCCTCTGGGAGGAATTTACTGCAGCCAGTCAGAACTAGGTTGGCTGCAGTTACCCAGAGGACCTTCTCTTCTATCGCTCCCAAGTTATGGAATGGCCTGCCGGAGGAGACCCGGCATGTTACCAGTCTTGACTGCTTTAAAACAGCAGTCAAGACCATTCTCTTCCGACAGGCCTTCCCAGACTAGTACTCCACCGCCTCCCACCAACTGTCCTCCTGTTTTTTAATAGTTAGTTGATTGTAGTTAATGTGTTTTAGGGGGTTGGTTTTAGATGGGTTGGTGGGTGGGGAGGATTGGTTATGTTTTAATGCTTTTAATGTATTTAATGTATTGTTGTAGTACCGCCTCGATCCATGGGGAGAGGTGGGATGATATTATTATTATTATTATTATTATTATTATTATTATTATTATTATTACTACATTTGTTTAATTAATTAATTAGTACATCATCACCCCTAAGACAAGTCATGCATGTACAGAAAAGGGCCTCTATTTCTGGAACTGGTCCAGGGTCCAACCACCTTAACATGATCTTGCACATTACACAGTTGTAGCACTATAATTCCATTTTCACTTCCATGACTGCATCTTATAAAATCCCAGAGTTTGTAATCTAGTGGAGCACTAGGTCTCCCTGGCTGAGAATTCCAAGTACCCCTCCTGGACCTGCAAAGCCCACTATGCCATAGGATATCCCCATGGTAGTTAAAGTGGAATGTAGCACTATAATTGTGTGAAGTAAAAGAGCTCCTGGTCAAGACAATCAGTGTTTATTCTCTAAGCCTGGAAAATTTTGATTTTGAGATTACAAATCCTAGAATCTTCCGGCCACCATAGCCATTTGTCTTGTTGGCAGGGGAATTATGTGAATTGCAGGCCCAAAAGTAATTCTTCTAGGTTCTGCTTATTCTCTCCTTCTGAAAGCCCCTCCTTCTCAACCTATGCCAATTTATTAGGGCAGAGGGGTGAGGTTAATGGCTGGGACACACAAAATAGAACCAGGAGCCATTTTAATGTCAAGGGCAATGATGTCACCAGCATGCTTCAGTCCATAAAGCACAAAGGTAGACTGGAAAGTCCTTCACTCTCCTTTCCTTCAAATATTATGAGGAGAATTGCAGCCTTGCAATTACAATTCTTCACCATCCATCAGAAATGCAAATACCCATTATATATTCTGCCACTGGACCATGCCTAGCAATTATTTGGTGCCATTAACATGATTACTTGGGATACACATATAATTACACTGTATGCTTCTGGTGCCAGCAGTGGCATGTAATGGACGAACTGTGATACAAGGAGGTCACTGTGCTGAATGAAGTAAAGAACATGATCTGAAAGTATCATTTTGCAAAGCTAGCAACAGGAGTTGCCCAGAAATACTAGCAAGGAACACTTACTGAAAAGGTGGGCCTTTTCCAAGTAGAGAGGTTCTAGAGTTTGGATACACTAATGAGTAACATTTGGGAGCAAAAAAAATAAACAAACAATTTGAGAATCATATCTTTGAGCTGATTTCGCAATCATTACCTGTCTTCAGGGAACCTCAGCAACTGCAGTTTTATGCTAAGACCATTTTGAGAATTTTCCCCAGACTGTAGATTCTAGAATTCTTTTGGCAAAGCTAAGGCAGCTGAATTGGCTTAAATCCAATACAGGTTTACACTTTAAATATATCTTAAAAGCCTTTTTCAGATGGTCATCAAAGACCAATGACAGCAAAATGAAATTATAAATTTTCAGTAAAGGATTCCCCCCTTCAGGAGGCATTTCTACTTCCAGAGTATCAATGGTAATACTTCCATGGTTTGTATTTCCAAGTTTGGAGCTAGGAATAGTGGCTTGTAATTTACTTCAAACACATAGCCGGTGTTATAGCTCTATAACTTTCTTTTCTGTCTTGGAATTTCACATAAGATGACAAGAAGTTCTTCCTCCTACTTACCTATTGTCTCTAAACCAGGGATGGGAATCTTAACAGTGTTCTAGATGTTGCAGAACTGCAATCCAGCCACTCTAATTAGCTAATGGTGAGAAATCCTGGGAGTTGAAGTTCAGCAGCATCTACTCTGATTTCCACTCCTGCTGTACACCCTTGTCCTTCTCAGTTACATATTTTTTTGCTGCTGTGAAAGAAGAAGAGATGGAAGTCTCTTTGTCCATCTTCTGGTGGCTCCCATGTTCATGAGTGAATTCATTCTGGGTCTTAGTCTGAATTCAAAAGTGGCTGTCCAAGGTGCTGAATCCAATCTCCAAAATAGAAGATGGCAAATATGAATGACAACTTTAAAGCCCTAAAAAGATCCACTACATGGACCCCAGCATGGAAGCCAGCAGCTACAATTCCTCCCCACCTCATACCTGGTTACCCCTGAAACATCAGGGGAGCTTTGGAAAGTATGAAAAAGAGAGGCAGCAGGTATGGGGAGATGTGGGAAGGAGGAGACATGTGTCCTGTGTCTAGGCACAGGAAGTGCCAGGAAGACAGACTTTAGCAGGGTGAAACAGTCACAGGAAAGTCAGGCCAGTCCAGGACATATCTGTGTAGTCTAGAAGATTATCTGAAACTAAGGGGAGTTGGTATGCAACATGTCATGTCGGCATTCTCATGGCAGACAAGAAAGCAATATGATGGTCAGCTTGCACCCTGCTTTAATATATGTCTCCTAATTCTATTAGTGCTTGGAAAAGTGAATTTTCAGGACTACATCACCCAGCATCACCTAGCCAGCATAGCTAATAGCCATACTGATTGAAGGACTCTTCGAAGCTACATCTAAAATTGTAGCTTTTTACAGTTCTGGATTTCAGAAAATGTGGACAGCAGTCAAATGAATGAGGCCTAAGATTATGCTATCAATGAGCTACTAAAAAAATCATGACTCTCATCAGAAACAATCCTCCTTTAGATCTCCAAACAATCCTTGGCAATATGAGTAGAACAAGCAAACCCCCACTGCCTCATTTGCTTCTGAAAACCTCCACTAATGTCCAAGTCAAAAGAAACAGATATTAGCCAACAGCCCATAGTAAACCAGTTTTGCCACATGTTTGTGACTGGTGTTTACTGGTCACTCTACTTTCTCCAGAGTGATATTTTAACATACTTATCAATTGAAATTACCCTAGTGCCTCCAGGCAAAAAAATGGATGAGAAGATTCCTCTCTCTCCCTTTTGGCATAGCTATTTTAAATGAAGAACGGAAAGAATATCTGTTATTCTTTTCCTGCTTGAATACCAGGGCCCCTGATAGTCAGGAAACTTGTCAAGAAGAATAAGCAAGCAATCTTGCAGAATTTTCTCCCAGTATTCAAATAACCTGAAGTTTTGTGGAGGAATTACAATGCATAGAAAAACATGTGGGTTTTCGGGGGGGGGACTGTTTTCCATGTAGAAAACAGGTACCTTGCACAAAACCTGCTTTGTACACTGTTTCCTTTTTCAGCACAGAAAGTAGGGTTTTGTGTACACACACAGACACACACAGACACACAAATATGTTTTTCTATGCAGAATAATTCCTCCATAACACTTTAGAATGCTTGCCTATGGAGAGAAAACTGCAAAGGAATGGTCATTTTCTCCCACAGCAGGGGAAAAAAACTATTGCAATTATTCATCTCTGCATGTGAGGATAAAATAGTTAAGGATTTACATTCCTATTTTAAACCAAGTAGAAAATGGCATCTGCAGCCCAAGTGGCAACAAATGTTTATGGCATAGAAAGAGCACATGCACAGAAAAATAAAAAAAAAAGCTATTATAACAACAACAACAATTCTCTTGTAGTCTTGATTGCCTTTACTCCATGAAAAGAAGGAAACAGCACTGCCACCATTTTGAAACCAACATTAGTAGGATGGATGTGTGTGTGTGTGTGTGTGTGTGTGTGTGTGTGAAGGAAGAAAAAGATGCTGTTCAATATCTCTTTGGTAAATAGAGATGGAAAAGAATCTGGCCCTGGATGAAGGATGAAATCCATGATATATCTCAGAAATCCATGCATTTCTGAGATTTATGATACATTTCAGCAAAAAAAAAAAAAAAAAGGCATATACAAAAAAATGCATGCAACTAAAACTGCATCTTTTTGACAAATGCAAAAGCATGTTTAAAAAAAGGGTACGAAATCATAGAATCATAGAATCATAGAGTTGGAAGAGACTATGGGGGCCATCGAGTCCAACCACCTGCTATGCAGGAACACCCATCAAAGCATTCCCAACAGATGGCCATCCAGCCTCTGCTTAAAAACCTCCAAAGAAGGAGACTGTACCACACTCCGAGGCAGCATATTCCACTGCTGGACAGCTCTGACCGTCAGAAATTTCTTCCTGAGGTTTAGGTAGAATCTCCTTTCCTGCAGTTTGCATCCATTGCTCCTTGTCCTAGTCTCTGGAGCACCAGAAAACAAGCCTGCTCTCTCCTCAACATGACATCCCTTCAAATATTTAAACATGGCTATCATGTCCCCTCTTAACCTTCTCTTCTGCAGACTAAACATACCGAGTTCCTTTTGCCTTTCCTCATAGGGCACGGCTTCCAGACCCTTCACCATTTTGGTCACCTTCCTCTGGACACACTCCAACTTGTTGATATCCTTCTTGAATTGAGATGCCCAGAAATGGACATAGTATTCCAAATGAGGTCTAACCAATGCAGAATAGAGTGGTAACATTACCTCCCTCGATCTAGATGCCATACTCCTATTGATGCAACCAAGAATCGTGTTGGCTTTCTTGGCTGCCTCATCACATTGCTGACTCATGTTCAGCTTGTGATCTACCAAGATTCCTAGATCTCTTTCACATGTACTGCTATGGCTGGAATCCTGTTAGAGACGTAATGTCTTTATAAGTGGACTTACATCTGTGGGAATTAGAAGTGGGAGGTTCCATAACAATATATATCCAATAAATTTAGCACATTACTACATAGGACAGCCAGTAAAGTGACCAATGTATGTTGGAAGTGACGTACAACAGGACCTAGGTGCATTGGAACTGATGTGTGCTTGTCCCATTGTCGTTTTGTCTAGTTGTGCAACAGGACACCAACTAGGGAATGTCAATGTACATCAAGACACTCTTGCCAGTGTCCTGTTAGGCATCTTTGCAATTCACAAGCAGGGTTCTTAGTGCCTCTGCTATATGGCTAAGTTTATATGAGGTTATTTAATGCACCCATGATGGAGAATTCTGGTCAACATCTTCTGGAGAAACTAGAAACAAAACTAAAAGAGATTGGGGGGGACAGAGAGAGAATAATATAGGCACATGTCTGCTCAGAGAGAGGTCTCACAACACAAAATGGACCTCAGAGTAAAAATACTGGTGGGATTCTGAGAATTATACTGAAAATGATACTGACTGACTTTTAAATCTTTGAAACACCACCTGTTTTCATCCTCTGTACCTCTCATGCATCCCTCTGTGATCTGAGCCTTTTTTAAAAAAGCCGTTTCACCCTTTCAGAAGTCCTGATTCCCATCAATTTGTTCTCAAATCTGCCCAAGTTCTTCTGAATATGCCTGCAGCTGCTGGGGAACATTACAGCAAATAGAAAACTATGAAAGGTCCTTTGTTCCCAATTTGGACCCAACATGGGAAATATAATAGGGAGAAACAGTACCAGCAGTCAAAAACTATTACTGCATTCACCTATGACAGTCAGTCAGTGGTGCAGATAGGTAATTTTAGATTCTAGGTTTATTGATTTGATGGGAAGTTTGCTCTTTCAGTGGTAATTGTGTGTTGCTTCACTTACTCTACAATATAGGTGGCCAATTCAGAGGCTCCAGACAGTATTTTTGCTGCCTCACAAATCCACCAGGGATACAGAGATGGAGGAAGGGAATGAGGTTGTTGGTCCCCCAATAAAAATTCTGCTCCCCCAATGAAATTTTCTGTCAATCTCTACATTTCCAGCACTGTAACTGAATATTTAGAAATACAAGTCAGGCATCTAAAGAAAAGGATATGGTGGCATCCTGCAAAACCCCACAGCACTAATAACTAAACACTTATTAAAATGTTATACAAAAAAGCTTTTCCATGAATGCACACATTCTGTGCTGCAGGACTCACCTCTAGGTGCATCTACAGTTGTGTGTAAAGCAAATTTAGTAGTCTTGGTTTTTGAAAGTAACATATTTGAAGGAATTTCAAATGGACAATTTCTCTGCAAGTTTGCAGAGAAACCACAGCACATTAGACATCATTTACATCTCAGATCATTACAGCAAGATGATTTGCACAATATGCATTTACTTCCTAGTCACTTGTTTGCACAACCATTTTGCATGCAGAAAATAACTATGGCCAGTATCCTATAGCAGACACATAGTCACAATGTCATGGCTATGTTCCAGCTCCTGATTTGACCCTCAAAATGCACCTTAAAACCCAACCAACCTCTCTCAGAGATGGAGATCTCTGGTGCTGCTGAGCAGGGTGTTGAAGTATGACACATCTAGCCCCCTCCTGCCAGTGCATCAAGCAGAAGCTGGAACTCCTGCAGGTTCTTGTCATAACTCCTCAGCACATTGGCAATCACAGGCTGAAAGGGGTTGGAGGCACTGCAAAACTCCATCCCTTAGTACAGTTGGTTGAATTTTAATAGTGATTTTGAGGGCATTTATGACTGTAGCAATGGTACTGATTGTAAATAAAAAGGAAATGAATAGGAAACAGTTACTAAGTCGTAAGTCTAACTTACTACATTGTAACTGACTAACAGGATACCAGACTATATTTTAAATTGATTTGCTTTTTTGGAAGCTTTGCAACAAACTTTCAAACTGAAATGCATTAACTGGGTGTTATTCTTGTCACTACTATGAAAACATATTCCCACAGAAAGCTATTTTTAGTAACTGATGCCTAAAGCCTTCTTCCCTCACTCCATTTTTGTTTCTGCCTTCCCTCTGACAATAATCTTGTTATACACCAGCAGCAAGCCACACCGGACCATTTTTCAAAACCAGAAATGACCAGAAGTTCATTTTGGCTTTCAAAGGTATTTTCAAAAGAGTATTCCAGGCTGAAACAGGCGTAGGGAGAAGAAATAGCTTTTAAAAAGCCTACTGAATCATGCCAAGGTTTCTGGAGTGTGTATGAGAGAGGCTGTTCTATGTCCAAATAGGGTGCCTGATGGCTGTTAGAGGAGACTATGAAGCCACACTGAAGTCCAGTCATGCCACACTTTGCTTACCTCTGTTTTACAAAGTGGTAAGCCAACCCAGCTGTATGAGATTCTCTCCATTCTGCTGAACAGCATCTTAGGCCATTTCCGCACGGGGCGAGGGAATCGCCCCGTGACACTACTCTCCGGACTTTTGGGCTCCCCAGTCCGGTCCACTCTTCTCTGGAGCAGTGTGTGGCCGCTGCTCCGCACTGCTCCAGGGATGAAAATGGCAGCTTCTGGTTGGTCAAGGGTCTTGGCCAAGGGTCTTGACCAAGGGTCTTGACCAACCGCTGAAGCTCACCAGCCTAAAGCCGACCCCTGGCAGATTGCAGGCTCGCATCAATGCGAGCCTGCTAATCTGCATAAGGGAGCAGGCTTGCAGTGACGCACTCCGTGCTTTTGAAAGACCTGTTTTTAGTGGTCTTTCAAAAGCATGCTGGACAACCACTTGGGGTCATTCCGGAGCAGGCTGGGGTGCAGATCTACGTTAAGTAGGTCCGACCCAGTCTGCTCCCAGGTGCAGACGTCCTCCCTGGAGGACACTGTGCCCCGTGTTAAAAACCCCATGTGGAAATGGCCTTAGACTTCTGCTCCAAAATTCTACACTGACAGTACCATTGTGGATAATGCCAATGTCATGCAGTCTAGAGGGAATCGTTCCCAGGTGACATGCTCTCCCCTCGCACTACAGGCTGCCTTAGCAGACTGATGGAGAGATTTTGTGCTCAGACCTTAGTTCCTTTTACAGCAATCATGCATTTTTTGCTCTCCCAATACTAATGTTCCATCACTATAGTCTTCATTTCAATAACCTTCTTTCCTTGATGCTTGTTTCACTTTGACATGGAGCATCCTTTATTTGGGGTTTTGCCAGCTAAGCATTCTTATCTTTTCATCTTGCCTCCCTATGGAGGTATGAATAGCTCCTGATTTTCAGGACCAAGAAATTTTGCTGCCTGAGGTAGAGCAAGAAATGGCACCCTTCTCTAAAGTGAGGATGCCTACTCAGGAAAAAAAAATATTTGGCACATGATTATATAACTAACAATTGGCTGCTATTTCATGAAGCACAGTCTGCATTTCTACCACTAGTTGGAGTGACATGACCAGTGGGAGGTACCATTAAAGAGCACCAAATGTTATATCTATTATATTTGTATCATAAGAAGTATTATCGATTCAGTGTCCTGGGACAAATCTGCCTCATCCTAGAGTTGTCATATCTTTGTTTCATAGAATATGAAACAGCCTACAGTTCACTCTATAGTTCAGCTTGTGCATGTCATCCTATGCAGTTCAGCCTATGTGTATCTACTCAGATGTATACCACACTGAATTCAGAGTTGGGGGCTACACCCAGGTAACTATTATTAACATTGCAGTTCTAATTTGTATACTGTACACTTCAGTCTTTAATTATGGGAGACAAGAACATTAAGTTACAGCTTTTTCCAGTAACTGCTTTACAACCTGCTTGCAAGAGGGAAGGACTAAAAGAGTGGCATAGGCAGATGTGTGTTTGATTCACTTCCAAATTGCTTCTGTATTTCTTCTTCTTCTAAGAGCTGCATAATAGTAGAGGAGCTTTGATATCTGACTGATAACTTCCTTTCTGCAGTGAGCACTATTTTCTTGTTCATGCCATAAAATCTTAAGAAAGGGGCTGTAGAAAAACATATTGCTTGGCCATTTACTAGTGTTGTGGGGGGGAGATGCTGCTGCTTCTGACGGTGATGATGATGCAAATAAGTAATAGCAGCAGCAGCGGTAGTGAAAATAATAATAACCAGAAGACATTGTGATGACCACCAAAAGCTATGAGGTGTTTGCTTGCAAAATTTATGGGCAGGCCATTGTATATTCCTTCGTTTAGCATACATACCTTGACAATAGCAAGCACAGCACAGCTGCAAACAAGGACCAGGTCACACCAAACTGTTTGCTGCATTCCAGAGATAAGAGGGCTTTTTAAACTGCACAATTATAGTACTATGATTCTGCTTTAATTGCTGTGGCTACATCTTATGGAAACCTGGGTTTTGTCATTTTGGGAGGCATTACTGCCCTCAGGCTGAGAATTCTACAAGCTCCTTCCTAAACTGCAAATACTAGGATTCCATTGGATGGAACCATGGTAGTTAAACTAGAATCATAACAGTATAATTGTGTAGCAAGAAAGAGCCTGAAATAAATTACATGTTTACTAGGAAACAGATTGAGTTTCTTTCCTGCTCCTCACTAAAATCAATCTGCTGGCTGCTTTGACCATACTTTCCCTGCCTTTGATGGCAACTTCTAGAAGTGTGATTGGAAATGCATTCCAGACCCAAGAGCATGAAAGTGTCAGAGATGTTTGCCCCACTGGAACACATCACTCATAGCTTAAGGATCCTTATAACACAAAAGATCTTTTAAGTTTGCCTTGTCTTATTCTTTTCTGTATTCTCTGCATCCACAGTCCATCACTGTATTGAATAAATACTGTGTTATTCTTTCATGCAAGTAGCTTGGCCTCCTTCTCATCACCTCAAATCTGCATGGTGAAGCTCTGGATAGATCAAACTCTGGACTAAGTTAATGACAACAGCAACATGTAGTAATTTAATTGCAATCTATTTTTCTGGCCTTTTTCCTAAGAGACCGATAGCACAAGAAAGTATGGTGGAGAGAGATGTGGCCAATGTCTATGTTGTACCACCTTTGCTTCAGATGTTTCAAACAATGTATGTTTCACCATCTACCCCTCGGTTAATATGAAAGTTCTTTCAAGTAAAAGGTAAATTTCTTCTTTTCAAAACTTTACCATTTCTATACCAACCCTCTCCTCTTAGTTTGTAGAATTTAATCTTAAAATGCCGTCCCCTTATAATCCATAGGACAACATTTGCAAATCAAAGTCCATCGTAACCATAGTTGTTTGGAAGGTAGTCCCATTAATTTCACTTATTTTTTCCAAGTGAGTACATTTAGTATTAAAACTTTAGACATCTCAAATTTGGGCCATCATCTTATGGTGTTTTAGGGTAGAGAGGCCTTTACTGAATGCATATTTGATCCAGATTTTCAAAGGAAGTATTGCTGTCACAGGCCCAACTATCAGGTACATCAGGCAAATTAATTAAAAACATTATTTGGATTTGCTACATCTCTTCCTTAAGAAATATGTAGGGGTGTGTATGTGTTTTGAGGAGGGTACTATTTAGATTTGTGTAAGACGTGGGGATTTAACTCCTTTCTCTTGCACTGGTTCCTTATAAAACATCCCCCATACCTATTATTTGCTTCCCAAATGTGTTATTTGGAGCAAAATTAGTATTTTGAGAGGCAAATAGAAACATCAGGTGGGTTCTTTTTCATAAAAATATAGCATGGAAGGAAAGACCACCATTCCCCACGTTATATTCCTGGTCTCAATTACTCCCTTTGTGGTAACATTTTATTGAGAAAGTAAAGTGTGAAGTCCTCATTCTTTGACACACACAGACTCCTTTTCAAGGAGTCCTCATATGATCCTTCCACTCATAAGTTCAATTAGGAAGTTGGAGGGTATAACTCCAGTGCCTCTTGGATACATCCTTTAGTGTTGAAATGTTTAGCATTAATGAGAAAATACCGCCTAGATACATACTGGTAAATGCTTCAGGTACCTCCACCAGTTCAGAAATCCAGGCCAATTATTCTGGTTAGCTGGAGGAGCCTTGTACACAGACAACTGTATATACTTAAAAGTTCTCTCTTATTAGCACTGTATACATAGCTATTATTGAGCATTCCACTGGGCAACTCAACAATTATTTTTTTGGGGGGGTGAACTAGTCAGTAGGCACAATCCCACTCCCTAGTATGTATCTACATAATGCAAAAGAAGTTCATTGGGAGGGTGAGTGAGGTGAGATGGAAACCTAATGTTATCTCATACTCATGGTCTCAATATTGGAAGTCTTTCCCCTCCCAACTTCAGGAGTTAGATGTTGGGGAGTGGGAAGGATAACTTCCACATCTTCCACAGATTGGGTTAAAACCATCCATGGTCGAAAATGATGGTAAAACATAACCCAGACACATTTTCAATCCTTCACAAGACTGGTTCTTCTACATGTCAACATTCAATCAGTGTTCCGCCTCTAAAAATGGTCTTGTCACCATCCATGCATACTTGGGCTTCAGAGGAAACTAACCTTGACAAATTTTGAGATCAATAGCCAAGTATGTTCCTTAATCTGAGGGCATGTACTCTTTCATTTGGCAAATCCACTGCAAATTGCAAACATAAATTCTGCATCAGCTAAAGCCACCTCTGCATATTATGACTCAGGTGCCCTTTTACTAGATGACCCTCTTTCTAATGCTCTGCCTTAATAACTGCAGTTAATAAGCTTATTAGAGAAAGAGGATTTCAACAGTCATATCATTAACAAGATAAAAGTTCAAATCTCCAGCGTGGACCAAATTACTCCTTAAAATAACTTAGCTTGCCCTCACTGGCAAAACCAGTTTTTTTTTTCTCTCTCTCTCTCTTCTCTCATATTAGAGTTACCACCGCACACCCTG
Source organism: Ctenosaura bakeri (assembly GCA_948474755.1). NCBI lineage: Eukaryota > Metazoa > Chordata > Lepidosauria > Squamata > Iguanidae > Ctenosaura > Ctenosaura bakeri. The sequence goes on from CAOLHI010001123.1 coordinate 600,763, forward strand.
TCAGACAGCATGATCACATGGCTATCAATATTACTATAATTACTCCTTTTTAATATTGAACAGAGAGCCTGGCACTGATAGAACTAGAGACAAAACAACATCCCTAAGAAACACAAGGGAAATATCAGCATGATCACTGGAACCCTGTGGTTTTCAGAAGCAAGACTTAAAAACAAGAAAAAAGAGGCCTATAGAGAAACAGCCTTCTGAGGACTGAGCAAGCTCCATGTCTTTCAACACTGGAGTCCTAAAATGTTGACTATCATCTGGGGGAAAACTAGGGACATTTTATGCTATGTTATTATACTCTCATATTATCCCAGTTGGACAGAGACTATCCTGATTAATCCTTTATCATCCCACTTTTTCAGTTGCTTTAAAAATATCCCTCTTTCTCTCCCTTCCTCCCACTTTCCCCCTTTGTCCTCAGCATACTTTATTTGCTGCAAACTTTAAAGTGACTCTGGACTTTTGATGTGCTGGTATCATGCAAATCCAACACAGAAACATTCAATTGAGCCACTGAACTCTGGTTTCAGTTGAGAATGGATGGAATTGGGTATCCAGTCCTGAATGCCACCTCACACACAAAAATAAGATTGTTCTTTCCCCCAACACTGTTTGCCCTGAGATTTGTTTTCCTATCAGGAAACAATGGTCCACTTCACACTACACAATTATAGTGCTATGATTTCACTTTGACTGCTATGGTTCCATCCTGTTGAATTCTGCGATTTGCAGCTTCAGGAGACTCTTTAGAATTTTCAAATACCAGGTGCTGTAGGTTCTATTTCAGAGGAAGGAATTAGCAAAACCACCTCTGAATATTCCTTGCCTAAGAAAACCCCATGGAATTCATGGGGTCACCACAAGTTGATGGGCAGCTTGAAGCATGTATATACACACATGTTTAGAATTTTCAGCTGGAGAGCCCTAGTGCTTCACCAAACTACAATCCCAGGATTCAATGGGATGTTGCAATGGCAGTTAAGATAGAATTGTAGTGCTGTAATTAGGTAGTATGATAGAGCCTGTGGATTATGGATCAGTGGATGTGCAATTAGATAATATAAGAGGAGCAGTGGAGTAGAGCTGCTACTGCTCTAAATTTGAATTCTTTTAATGGAGCTATACAAGATGCTAGGACTATTTTAGAGATAAACTTTAGTACTGTGGTTACTTCCTTTCAATTTCAAAGTAAAAATCAGAGCAGATTCATCACCTCTTGGGCATGAAAGCCATCAGCCACTGCTGCTTAAGACTAAGGCCATTTCCGCAGTACACTGTTATAGTGCTATTATTTCACTTTCAATATCTTGTGGAATTGTGGGGTTTGTAGTTTACTGAAGCCAAAGAACCCCTCCCTAAATTGGAAACCCTAGGATTCCATAGGATGTTGAAAGTGGAATAATAGCATTATAACAGGTTAGCGTGGAAATGGCCTAAGGACTTGATAGTAGTGAGGGGGAGGGGTCTTTCAGTAATGTGTAGTGCTGTCAGTCATTGCTGAAATTGGCGGCCCACTGGTTAATTCAGCTGACTGACTGAACTTGTACTCCCAAAGTTCTGCCCTGACAGGACTGTAGTTTAAGTCCTTTCATTGTATCCTGGAGGAGGTCATCTGGCTGGCCTGAACTCTGTGGAGGGACATTTCTATGAGGAGGTTAGGAGGCACTGCTACTGCTGCCACCTCTACCTCTTCTTCTTCTAGTAGAAGAAGGCTGCTTCTATTTTCCAAAATATGTGCTTCTGGAGATGATTTATAGCTGCCAAAGGGTTAAATGGAAAAAAGTCACTTGCTCCATGTTTACCAGAAGGAAATCACTCAGAGTTAATGAGTCTGTACAAGCAATGTGGGTGGAGAAAGTAGAGCACCATGTCAGCCTGGAAGCTGTTTTGCTTGCTTGCGTCTCACAGCACAGGTAATAAATCATAATTAGGCAAGGGATGGACTAATAGACTCTGTAAGGGCAAGATTCAGAGAGCCACACAAGGCTGAGCATCCAAATGAGCAGAAAGAGGAGGCAGCAAGGGCTGTACAGAACCCAGACAGTAGCATTCTTCAGTTTGTTACATCTGTGATATGCATTATATGGGTAAATTCAATTGCATGTAAATTAAAACTGTGTTATAGGATCCATACATTACATTATTATAGATACTTCACACCAATTGTAATTTGCTGGAGGTTTTCATACTGGGAGTGCTGGCATGGAACTCTGCCCTGCCATGGTGGGTTGCTACGGAAGGAACAGGAAAGGCATCCTCTGTACTTTGCTTGATCGCCACTGTTGTATATGGCAAGAGGGTGTGTTAAGGCTCCCGTGTAGTGTTGCCAAGTTTTCAAAATAGCAATAAAGGACAGTCAACATGTATGACATGCATGGTTGACAATCAAGAAGTAGCTATTAACAAGTTTGTGTTCTATCTAAAGGCCAAATGAAAGTATTGACTTCAATTGACTTAGCCATGTGTTTCCCCATAAAATTAATGTAGTGTCTACATTCATAAATTACATGATACACACATTTTTGTCTTTGTGAAGGTCCCACACCCCACTGGGACCTTTGGCTTGTTCAGTCTATATAAAAGGAAAAGCTTTCTAACCCTCAAATAAAGAACATCCCTTATAACACCTGTCAACCCCAGTCACAAGTCATAGGTAGTGAGATGAATTTAGCTTCTACCTGATCCTAGAAAGAGACTGACTTTGGTTTGGAGTTGAGATCATATTATAATGACTTTGCATTTTTAAAATTTCCAAAATATCAACAATTGATACATATACACCACTGTCAAAATAAATAATATATAAGGACATACATCACTATAAAAAAAATCACATTCCACTGATTAATAGACAAATTAAATTTAATTTCTCTGTAAATCTTTTTATGCTTATTTACTCCATTTATAACATGCAAATCAAGATACTAAAAGGTTTGGACACCAAGCCCTGTGGAAAACAACTAAGGATGCTGGATATGTTTAGCCTGGAGAAGATGGAGAGGTGATAGCCATGTAGAAGATGGAGTGAGACTATCTTCTGCTGCTCCAAAGACTAGGACATGAACCAATGGATTCAAATTACAAGGAAAGAAGCCTCCACCTGAACATTAGGAAGAGGTTCTTGATAGTAAGAGCTGTTCAGCTGTGTAACAGAGGACTTCAGAGGGTGATACCTCCTTCTTTGGAAGTTGAGTATGGCCCTTGTGGTCACTTCCAACTCTATGATGCTGTGATTCTATAAATTTGTCAAGTTAATACGTTTTAGTGTGCTTGAAATATTTTTATTGTTTCAATCATTTAAGTTGATTTTATTTGTATACCAACCTGAGATCTTAGGCCTTTGAGGCCCCTCCCTAAACTGCAGACCCCAGGTTTCCATAGGATGTTGAAAGCGAAATAATAGCACTATAGCAAGTTAGTGCAGAAATGGCTTTACTCTAAAGGGCAGGATATAAACATTCTAATATAAATAAATAAGTCATACTAGTACAGTTTACTGTTTAAAAGCCTATTAGGGCAACACAAAACAAGAATATGCTGTGAGGGTGTAAGACAGAGGTCTCCACATGCTTTCTACTCTTCTGCACACAAACTCACCCTCCCCAAATGTTCAGCAGTTGGGAATCCCAGCATGCATTGGGGCATCCCTGACAGGATAGTTGGCGCATCTTCTACATCAGTGAAGGGAAAGGGGGACTGTCATGTCTCACTGCTCTGCCCACCTCCAAAGCAAAGCTGCACTTGAGCTGTCACTCTCATTTTCCAGGAACAGGAACCAGCAGACAGGCTTCATTTTTTTTTTTAATGTAACAAATGCTCAGCTAGTGCAAAACAGGCATGAAAAGGGTAACCTTTGGGAGTCAGCAAGGAGCAATGTGGCCAGGAGAATACTGAGTGGGCTTGTTGTAATTGCCAATGCCACTCAGATGTCTAATGAACCCAGAACCAGGGTTGGAGCCTGTGTGAGAAAGTGATCCTGTCTCTGTTCTGAGGATGGGGGGATCCTGAAACTGCTGCTGGTGCTGCCAAAAAAAAAAAAAAGATGCATAAATGTAAAAGCTGTCTCTGCATATACGAGAAGAAGCATGATAGAGGAAAATGAGGGAAGATGGGCATGATCAAAGCAAGCAGAGCTTCTAAAGTAGTAGGATGGGAGGACAGTGAAGAAAGGAAAGGAAGGAGAGAAAAGAAGACTAAAGAGAAGGGGTTTTTTTTCTAAAAAAAACCTGTATGTATTTTAAGTTGCTTCATTTCAAGGGATATGCAAGACCCCTTTTCTTTAAAAGAAAATGATGAGATAATACACATCTTGCTAACTTTTCTTGTTTAGTGAGGAGAACAAAACAGCAGTCTTTGGTGTCTAAAAGAACATTATCTCCTATAACATCTTCTGCTGACATTGCTTTTTCCTGATGCCAAAATTCATACTGAAGCCAGAAAATACCCCAGGCAGGCACTAGTTATAGAAGTGAATATTTTGAAACTAATCTGCTGTCATAGATGGGAAGGGGCACTGGATTGTAACATTAATGCTCACACGAAAAGATAAGATGTTAGTTCCCCAGAGTCAAATTTGTTGCAGAATCCACACAGCACTATACCTACCACATAGACATTCTATGGTATGATCACCCACACAGCTGTTACCCTGCTTACTGGAGGTCCCGGGAGGGACACCTAAATAACCAACAACAACACACTTTGAGGAAAATTAGCTTGGAGCACTGCTGACAAAACGAGAGGCAGAGTAATGCAGCAGGATCTTGTAACCCAGTGTTTACAGAGTCAGGCCCAGTCAAGAAGCAAACCATGTTGAAAATAAATGAATGATCTTTATTAAATACAGGCACATGATGTAAGCAACACACATACACAGATAGCTAAAGGAAATAAAGGGTTGACTTGGATAGCAGGATTTTTGAGAGGGATAGTTGATTCGGGTGATATGGAGCCTGTTCACGGAGTCTGGAAAGCAGATAGAAAGCGATGCTAGGGTGCGATGTAGCTCAGCATGTGGGGCTGAGGGGGAGCTCACCAGGCAAAGCAGCAGCAAGATAGTCTGGAACTCGGGAGCGATCCGAAGTTGAGCAGTCTCAGTTACTGGAACTGAGGGGAAGGCTCGCCAAGCAAAGTGGCAGCAAGGCGGGATGGAACTCAGGAGCGATCCGAGGATGGTCTCGGAATCAGGGTTTTTATAGGGAGAAATGTGACTGAAAGCTATGCCATACTTGGAAAAAACAATGCAATTTAGGAGCGGGACAAAGCTTTGGAAAGGTCAGAATTTAGCATGATTGAGTTAAGTCTGAATTGACAGAGTTAGCCAGTATGCAAATGCAGGGTATTTGGCAGTTGAGTATTCAACTTGCCAGGTTGCCTGCTCAGGGCAGGGAGTCCTTTGTAAACAGTGTGCATACATAATGAAGGTGTTTGCAGCGAGGTCTCCTAAAGCAAGGGTCTGGCTATTTCTGGCCTGCCTGGGTGGAGAATGGAATGTCCAGCAATTAGTGGCCGCGCCTAGTCTGTGCTTGTTCAGGGGCCTCACAAACACGTGGAGAGGGGTGGTAGAAGAGAGCCAAATTATGATATCAAAATGATATCTATATGCTATCTCCAAGGAGGTCTAACCTGCAATAACACAGCCATAAATAATGCTTGGTTTCCTGTTAGATTTTAAAGACAGAGCCATGTTAGACCACTTCTGCACTGGACTGTTATAATGCTACTATTCCACATTCAACATCCTATGGAAACTGGGGTTGCAGTTTAGGAAGGGGCCTCAAAGACCCCTTCCTAAACTGCAAACACCAGAATGAAAGTGGAATAATAGCATTATAACAGTCTAGTGTGGAAATGGCCTTAGTCTGGATCACTATGCAAAGGAATCTTGTAGCACCTTTGAGAATGATGGAGAGAAAGGAGTTAATAGATAAGCTCTCATAGACTGAAGTCTCCTTCATCAGACACATGGAGCAAAGTGCCTAGGAACAGATCTCTATAGCTATGAAAGAGCAAGTGGTATGTGTAAGTAGTGATTGAAATACAAAAATTGTGGATATGGTGATGACTGACAAGTTTAGTTTTAACAACGATAGTTGGGGGCCAAAATCAGGAGGTAAGATATTGTCTAAAACCAAGGTGAGTAGATAGCCATATGCATGGTGGAGGAACTTATTGGAATGTATTGTGATGCTGGCTCAACTATATGTGATCACTAGTGGGGTTCAGTCATTTCCTGTCTTGGCCCATTTCCACACTAGCCTTTTCTAGCTCTATGATTCCACTTTCAGCATCCTATGGAATCCTGGGGTTTGCAGCTTCGGGAGGGGCCAGCCGGCCCCTCCCAAAGCTGCAAACCCCAGGATTCCATAGGATGTTGAAAGTGGAATCATAGCACTAGAACAGGCTAGTACGGAAATGGGCTTTAGTCTGTTCTGTAATAGATTAGTCCTGGGTATAAATTAACTAGACAAAATTTGTACTCTAGGTCTAATCCATTGTGCTATAGATGCAGAATCATATTTTTTAAACAACAAGCACCATCATAGTCAGCTGATGATAGTAGGAGCACAGTCATGTATGTCAAACAATTTGACATACACAATAATGCACTCACAATAGTATGTCAGTGTGTCAATACATATGGTCAATTTGCCTCTGGCCATCACATATTTCACATTGTGCTATGAGGTAATAGCTATGTGCAATCATCATTTCTCATATGTTGTACTATAGTAGTGTTCACTCTGTGTTTGTGTACTTTCAAATCACGTGTCGATTTATGGCAGTCCCATGAATTTCATACAGTGTTATTAGGCAAGGAATGCTTAGCCATTGCCTTCTGCTGAATTATAGCCCACAGCCCCGGGTATTCTTTGGCTGTCTCCCATTCAAGTACTAACCTGGGCTTCATACTTGGCTTCCAAGATCAGCTTCAGGGTATTCAGTACAGGGACTGTGTAGTACTAGTATAGCATAATTCCACAGGCAAATATTTACATTATGCTGATACAACATGTTATCTTAGCTAAAATTTCACACAATGCTTTTTTTTTTAAAAAAAACAACCTGCAAGTTAATGAGCCCATGCTTATAATATATGATATGTCCCTTTCCCAAGAAATATGAGCCTTTCTCAGTGATGAAATAGAAGGAATTTATTTGTAGTAATTTAAAAAAAAGAAGAGGAAACCTATACATGCATACTCTGTAGTATGACATACTTGTGGGTATGTCACAGCAAACAGTCTCTAGCCTGCCTGCTAGGGAGGCAGGGTTGAACAGTCAATGTTTTGCTTTTCCTTTTAAAAAAAACGTTTTGGGTTCATTGTACATTTATCAGTAAAATGGGAAAATGCAAATGTCTTGAACTAAAAAGATAAAGGGGAAACAAAAAACAAAAAGAAAGAGAAGAGAGAGAGAGAGAGAGAGAGAAATCAGAAATGCTTTTAGAAGGAGATTGTTGTGAAGAAAGAAGAAAACCATTATAGCTGCAATTATTCTTTTTTGTTGTTTTTTTTAAAAACCCATTTACTTCTTTGTTTGCCAAAAGTAACAAATACCCAATGCCTGGTAAAAGGTTTGCTTCACCTGCACAGTAGTGAAACACCAACTGTCCTCTCTCATTCCTTCTTCAGAAAAACTATTGTATGTGTTATTAGGGTGACATACTTGTGGGTTCCAATCCATGCAGTGAAGATCAACAGATAAGAGTCTCAGATGGATATGGATATCTGACCAAGTGACTCGCCCTCCTGCTGACAGTGGGGAATATATTCATGGCACCTCTACAAACGCACTCCAGAGACTAAAGAGAAAATGATTAAAGGGCTCAGGAAAGTTCAGTGATCCCACAGCTGCTGGCATTTATACAGGAAATTACAAAGAGAGAGCTATGTATTTTGCAAACCTCAGTGATGGATTATCAGCTTATTGCACTGAGTTCACAGGAGTAGCTCTTCTTTTGGATGGGATTCTGTATTACTTTGCACTTTGTTTGGCTACATGCATCAGCTGTGGATGCTGTGCAGGTCACATAGGAAGAGCAAATGCTGCCACGGCTGGAGTATAAAAGTATGGGGTTTTGTTCTGTTTTTTTACAGAATCTGCTTTGCTCTTAGCCTCTATTGACATGAACAACAGCACTAACTGGTGGCATCTATGTCAGTGGAGTGATAAATCCACTCTCTGTCTCAGTGTGAACTTTAAATGTGCAGCCCAAGGTGATAAACTTTATATCCCAAACTGATTTAGAATCTTGGAAAGCTACCTTAATGTTCAAAGTAAAACCTGGAACAGATTCACTATTCCACCAACATGGAAGCCACTGGCTATTGTTAATGAGGAGGTTGGCAACATTCTTAAATCCTCGTGCACAGACTTTGCCCAGAGATACTGTGGTTCATTGTGAAGTGTAGGCATTCCTCAAGACAGGTCATCATAGGCATGCGCCCAAAGATGAGTACAAAAATGCAAGCAGCCGCAAGAAACCATATCAACAAATTCATTCTAGTAGTTTTTAGCTCCACAAGGACTAGGTCTTTTGTAGGGTTCACAAGTCTTAATTCTCCATGGAAAAGATAACAGGCAATGGGCTCTTCCAAACTACTGTAGAAAAATGACAGTTCTCACAGCAGATATGAACGGATGGTGTCTCTTGGCACTAGCCTAGGCATTCACACGTAGTCTGTAAAAGGCAGCATGGCAGAGGGGTAGATGAAAAAAAGATATAAGAATCCACATGGTGTGGGCAATCATCAGTCAGATCTAATGGGTCTTCCAGGTCTTTGTTCACTATTGGAACTGAAGAGTGTGGCCAATCAACACTCAGATCTTATAGAACTGTAAACAACTGGGCAATCATAAGTCTTCTTCCATGATTTTACTCACTGTTGGCTTTGGAGACCTGGATGGGTATGTCTTCTTTTTTAAAGGTACAGTATTCCAAAAATGTTATTATAATAGTAAAGTATCTTGTGCTTCCTCTCCTTCCATCCAGAGAGGAGGAGGAAGGATGCCAGGGAATCCAGTTGAATTACAAATATATAACCATACTAGTCCTGTGATGGTGGTTGTGCTTTGTTTAGCTTTGGTTTGGTTTTGCTGCAATATATCCTGGAATTAAAAAAAAAGCCCTCTCTGGATGGGAGTAAAAAGCTGGTGAGGATGCCAGATTTGTCATCAATGTTTCCAGGATAATAGCAATGTCATTTGTGTGGTAAGATTAAAAGAGAGAGAGAGAGAACTGCCAGTCCAAATGCTGCAATCTTTAGCAACATTTCACCCATCTGAAGACCACTGACAATGAAGACCACTGACAAAAAGGAGAAAAGTGTCATGGTTTGACCTGATGAGTCCTGGTCTCATAATGGAACTAACTGGGTCACTTCTGTAGAGATTGTAGCATATCACTAGTATTAAATATGTATGAATTAATTTTAACAGTCTATCATATGGCTTAAAATACCACAGTATAGGGAAAAGGCTGGTTTGGACTATAATTCCCATGAGCTCCCAGCCAGAATATACCAAAAAAAGAAATCAACTTCCTCAAGCTGTGCTGCACCTTAAACTTCATTGCACCAGGACTGTACATGTCATGAACTGAATTCACACACACAAATAGAACAGTGCTTAAACACTATTTATTAGGAGCTGTCAATGTCAGGCAGAGGCCAAGCAACCACAGAGGCAACAGGAGTTTTATGACTTTTAGTAAGTAGTCCGTAAAATAATCAAGGGTTTACAGCACCCAAAACAAACAGAGGCAATAAATAAAGCTGTAAAGTAATTAGGGAGTTACGTCACCCAAAACGAACGAAGACAGTGGAACTCAGGAATGGCAAGCCCATGGAACAGGTATCAGAATCATGGATGAATGACAGTTGTTGCCCCGTCACCCCCACTCCCCAGCATCTACCTTAAATAGTCTTTAGCCCAGCTGGGGGTGATCAAGTGTCCGTTAACCTGGCCCACAGCTGAAGGCCCTCTGATCTCAGCCGCTTCTCTAGCAGGCGTTTTGGTTTATGAACCGCCACCTTTTCCAGCCATCTCTGGAGGAATGTGGGGGGGAAGTCTGCTGCAAGCTCCGGGCTGGAGTCAGAAGCAGCAGCTTCAGTCGAGCCAGAAGCATTGGACTCCTCTGCTGTAGGTATCGGCCCTGGGTCAGCTGGGGAGTTGCTGGCAGGCCCCTCCCTTGCCTCTGCAGGAGCCCCCTCTCCTTCCAAGGAATCCTCCAAGGGATCCTCCCCCGGCTGGGAGTTCAAGCCCAACTCAGAGTCCCCATCTGAATCGGCAGCCTGCTCAGCCTCCTGCTCTGCCTAGCTCATGACAGGAGCATGATACTTTGTACCGGACTTCAGTGAGTGAACTGGAGGCAATTAGCAAGATTCAAAACATAAAATACAAAGAGTACCTCTTCCCACCCGCAAGAGACCTTGAAGTCTTGGTGCAGCCTGGCCAAGTTTATCAGTGCATTCCTAGCTTTTGTTTATCTAATGGTCTCTGGTTCTCATATCTTGTTACAAGCAAGCTGCTACTTAACTCCTACTACATATCCCATTGCTAAAATATGGAAGGCTACCTGACAGTACAACTATTTTTTCACAAGAAAGACTCTATGACATTGTGTCTAGAAATGTACAGTAGCAGGGAGAAGAGAGGGAAGCTGCCATTTTGAAAATCAGACTGGGGTCATACAGATGTTGATTTACCTGGTACTAATGTGTCACTGCATTGTGTAGTGTGTAGCTTCAATGGAACCGGGAGATACAACTTCCCAGTAGGAAGGAGTGAATATGACAAATGGACCAATTACTATCATTTAGAGACAAGGCTGGCTTTGAAAAATGAGGGGACTTTTCATTTATCATTTTACTTTGTTGGCCTTGATTTCCCCCTCAGTCAGTAGGCCAAGTTTCAGAAAAGGCAAAAGGAAATGCCTTCCTAAAGGGGGAGAAAAAACTAATTCAACAAAGAGGAGAGGAGAGCAGTTAGGGGGCTGCTGAATATGGCAGATCTCCCTTTCTGCCTCACTTCATTACCAGATACATCCCCCATCCTATTATCACAGGTTTTCTGTGGAACCCTGTAGAAACTTCCACAGCTGTGACTGCTGCCCTGGCAGTAGCATTCTCTCTTTCCTAGACCCTCCAAAAGTTGGCAACTACATCAGCCCTTGAAGTGGGCTGAGTAATTTTCTTCCTCCCCATTAGTTTCAATAGGAGGCTAAATTTTAGAAAGGAAAATGGCCCAGGAAAAAGTACTCTGTTACTCTCTGGCCATGCTCCCATAGGATTGCTTTGTAAAATTGGCTCGGTGAAGGAGAGACTGCCAACTGTACATTTTGTAGAGTGTATCTTATTCCAGAGTATTTCCATTCCCTAGCCCAGAAGTCACTTTCAAATTATTTCTGTGAAATTTCATGAGCTCTTCGTCCATAGATACAGACCGCTGTTGCAAGATCTGAGGAGCCACATTACAACTGTCAATCAGCTGTGTTTCTCAGTTAATTCCTTACTGAATTCCTAAATACATTCAAAAACCTTTAGCCTGTTGAATTTTTCAGAGAACCATCTCAGACAACCCAACTGCTGCTCTGTCAAAGCAAGTTAAATCTGTTACAAAATAAGGGTAGTATCTCTTTCTTATCTGATCCCATCTTATTTCTGAAAATGGCATCAGCTCCCAGTTCTGAGCCTGTTATAACAACCTGCAGTCCTTCGAGCCCAGTGTTTTCTGAACATTAGAGAAATGCAAGTGCATTGTCAGAATTTTATTAAGTGTCTTAGCAGCATCTGCACATTTGGGAACAGTGGTGTATGTGTATACATGGGTAGGTGTCTTATTGGTACATTGTTATGTTTGCATTGCAGTGCTATCTGAATGGAAGCTCCCTGTTTTTTTCTCAGCAAGGGGTGAATTTGTTAAAAGGGCATCTTTCACAAACCAAGCAGTGGGTTTTCATGCATTTCCATAGATTTACAACTGTAAATGGCAGCCAATGTTTTGCATTCAGTACAATGTAGGGGTGATATTTAGCTTTCCCTTATGGAAATGTGTTGGCTTCTTCTTCCATCTGGTTTTCCCAGCCTCTGCAAGTTTTTGCCCAGTCAGTCTCAACACTAATTGTCTCTGTAGCAGCTGCATTTGAGGTGTTGAATGAAACTGAATGTGTGTAGTAGGCTGGGAACACATCCTTATCCCAACTGTCCACATTGTTCATCACCAAGTGGATGAAGCATTCTTTTTCTTTTAGGCTGCAATATATACTCTAGCTTTTTTTAACCAGGCCCCCTGTCAGATGTTGCAGAGTACAACCCCCATCTGTTAGAGAGCCACCACTGCCTCTCCGCCATGTTAGCAGTACTTAGCTTAGTTTAGCTTAGCAGTACAATGGCCATATTGCTATATCAGTATTTGGGTAATGGGAGGGGGAGCCTGATTGGAGCATGGGAACCAAGTTCATTCTAACAGACTGGTTTTATCCAGTGTGTGGGAATAGAATGTGAACTGGAAGGCACTGGGAGGGGCATTAGGGGTTCTTAAAATTGAAACCTGTATTGTATCTTCAGTTCTGGCAAGAATGTTGTCTGTGTCCTAAATAGAACCTTTCTGGATCTATCTGTGAAGTCTTTTTTTTTTAATAAGTTGGAACAAGAGAAGACATTACATTATCACCTTCCCCACCCTGAATGTAGTTGATAGGGACTGTAAATCAACACAGCAAGAGGACACCCAATTGAAGAAGGTTAATGAATTATCTCAGACAATTTATTCCGTACTGAGAAGGGTCATAACACCATGGCAGTGTACCTGTTGTACATGCAGACAATCCTACAATCACATACTGGGATCTCCAGGATGGGATGGGAAAGACCCTGGTTTGCAATTGTCAACAACCACTGCTAATCAGTGTACATTACAGTGTACATTATAGGCAATAATGAGCTAGATGGTATAAAGCAAGTTCTTGTGTTGCTGTTTTTCTGTAATCTTTTTTCCTGTAACAATAAAGAGAGGAATCTCACTGTTCTATCCAGCTGATCAGTTGTGGGGCAAAGGCAATAATTTTGTCAGACACCATAAAAGGACATAATTGAAGCATCATGCAAGTTGCTGCTCAAATGGACAAGACAGAGACAGGGTAGAAGAAGAAATAAAGGGAGGCAGTAGAAAAATGGGAAACACAAGGGACTGGTTTAAAGGCAAGCAGTGTAAATTTTGAAGTACAGGCACTCATTGTGATGTTGGCAACATCATGCCCTTAAGCATAATCCAAAACTGCAGCCAGATGCATATCAACAAATCAGTTCTAGCATTTTTTTTCATTACCACCAGGAGCTAGTGGTTTTCAGAGGTAAAGGGTTTTAATTGTTTGGTCAAGATCAAGCCACTGACAGGTACTTTATAACAAGTAATTTATAATCAACAAAGATAGTTCACAATATTTTACTGGTATTTATCTGGCAAAATCCCTGCTCCCATCCCATCCTAGTCACTGTGAGAATTGCAGCTAAGCTGAGACAGAATAGGAAAGCTTCACAGCAGATGTTTGATGACATAATTGTTCCAGGTAATCAAACAGTCTCAGTTGTGGCTCTACTACAGCACTAAAGTCAAACTTATTTTTCTAATTCACCTCCAGTACTCATGTCCAGCCAATTTATTCAAAAGATATAAAAGCTCACAAATATAACAGCAACCAGGTGTCTACCTCCAGATCTTTCGGGCATTTTGGCATGTTCATGCATGTACACACACACACACACACACACTGGTGCGTAATTTGAGCCTAGGGTTAGACATTTTAAACACATAGCATGATAATACGGAAAACAGGAGGAAATTGCTCAGCTTAGAAAATCAGTATTACATGTTATTAAAACACAGAGAAAACATAAAACCTCATAGACATTGGCTCCCTGTAGGTGACAGACATCATGCAGATAAAGGAACAAATATGCAGACAGATTGGAACTAGCTGCTTTGTCAGGATTATCTGCAGTGGAACTTGAACCTTTTGCAAAATCGGAATACAAATTATAGGAGACAATGGATTGCTCAATGGTACCATGGAGCTGACGTGAATTTATCCCAATGAATTCTTCTCAAAATCCTTTTGAAAGTGATAAATCTAATGTTTTCTAGATGTGTGAATATCCAGTGAATGTTTGTCCTACAGCATTATTCTTTGATTTCCACTGATTTTCCACTGTCAAACATTTGACAGTGTTGGATAACTATTACAGCAGCTAATAAACAGTATCCCAACTTCATTCAGTTCCAATTCAGTTAAACTATAACCTTTAACCTTCCCTTTAGTAGGGCAGTATGGGTGCAAATATTTTAATTTCAAATATTGATGTCAGGTTCTGATATCCAAGTCTCACCAACCAACCCAATCCTGCACATGTTTACTCCAAAGCAACCTTCATCATATTCAATCAGCTTTATTGATAGGTAAGTCTGCAGCCTTAGGTCTAGAGCTGCCAGGTGTCAGGGCACTACCTGAATTCCTATGGAACTTTGATGCTTTTCTAGGAACTCACACTACACACTGACAGTGCTATATCTCAACTTTTATGGGTGTCCAGTATGGATTCCTGGGTTTTGTATTTTGGTGAGGCACTAGAGCTCTTTGAAAATTCTAAATAGTACTCCTTAAACTGTAAATCCAAGAATTCTATTAGATGTAACCATGGCAGATAAAGTGAAGTCATAGCGCTATAACTATACAATTACTGCTTCCTGGTAGGGACACAAACCTCAGGACAAACAGTCTTGGAGAAGGAGTGTGTGAAGTGACATTAAGGCCTGGTCACCCATCTTCACCCATTCCCAGTTGGCATCAGGCTTCAGTGGTTTATTTGTATTATGAATAGGTTGGATTTGCACAACATCATCAATTAAAAGTCAGGAGTGAGGGGAGGAGCCATGGGAAAGAACTTGTGCTTTTGGGACCATCATGCCAGCATTGTGACACATGAACCATCTTGTTGCACAAGTCATAGCAGCAGCAGTGTAGGGCCTGAAAAAGTCTGTGTATAATGAGTGCTATAAGTAAGGATGCATGGGATGGAAGACATAGAGAAGGTTGATGCAACTGGTGCAGCTTCTGGGTGCATATTGCTGCCCTCCCAAAATGTTCTTTCTTCCCTGATTCTGAGCTGCCATATTACCTCATTAGCTGGGTTTTAACTAAAAGTAACGATTTGGTTGTTAACACTATTTTAATCTCAACTTTTGGTATGTTTTAAACCATATTTGCTTTTGCTGTAATTACATTTTGTAAACCATTTTGTATTTTGTGTATTTCACGCTAAAAAAAATACATGAAAATGCACAAAAGTTATGAAATGTTCACAAAAGTGCAAAAAAGAGTCATTGAACAGTATGAAAAAATCTCACGTAAGGAAAAGGTTTCTGCTTAACATGCAGGAATGAAATAAGCAAAATTTACTGCTCTAATTTAAAAGCAGGAAGATAAGCAGATGCAATGGCATAGAGTTCCAGGAAAGTAAGACCAACAATTACAGCTACAATCCAACAGAAATTCAGCAGTATAGATATCTAAATAGACTTATGAATATTACATGTTCTCAACCAGTGGTTCCCAACCTTGAGTTCCCAGATGTTTTTGGACTATCTCTCCCAGAAGCTCTGGCAATTGGCCATATTTGCTAAGGCTTCCCAGAACTGTGGACCAAGAATATCTGTGTACCCAAGTTTGAGGATCTCTGGTCTAAACTATCTTAAAAACTGTCGACTAAGTAACGTAAATCAAGTGTGCATGCTTATATTCAAGGGAACAAACCAATTTGTTGATTGCAGGAATGGTTGAGAAATGAAGAAGGGAAATGGAGGGAGGGCACTGAGCTATGTAGCTCACAAAAATGTATTCTGTCAAAGTCCAGCCCAAACTTTCTGATTCTTAAAATGTTCTCCATTTTATCTCTTGCAGGCAGGCAGTTTCCATAATTTTTCCCAGAGGAGAAGTGGAGGAGGAATGGGGAGAGGAGTTGCCATTCTCAAGAACCCAGATCTTGCTTGGGTTCCTATGTTTTCCAGGGTTAAATGTATTCCTTTGTGTAATGTGCTTGTTAACACAGATGGTCAGAGATCTATTGTCCAAGCAATTAGTCCATGGAATCTGAACAGCTGAATACAAACTATTGCAAATTTTAGGTTTACAGTATTGCTGCAAAAGCCTGGAAGCTCTCCAAATTCCAGGCGTATAGCCAAAACTCCCAACTATCTGGGAAAGATTTAAAGCATGCATTCCTACCTTCTTTAAGTGGTTGAGTAGAATGTACAGCAAATGTTAGCATAGTAGATTAGAGTTATAGTCAACAAGAAAACTGGAGGGCATAGCTGCTTATCTGTCTATAGCAAGGATATGTAAGGACTCCAGTTTCAGTCTGAGTTTTGCAGACTTCTTTCAGTCAACATTTTTCAGATGTCCACAGGGTTCTTGATGATGGAAAAATGTAGACACAGATCTGGAAGAAAATGTACAGCTTTGAAAAGTAAAATATGGCATATTTAAAGGCATGCAGGAAACCATGGGGATGCATTCAAGCAATGTGGGCATTTTAAAACCTGCATACAAACACATGTATGTTGAAAGAACTATGGAAAGAAAGGCACTTTTCCAAGCTCTGTGATCAGTTATGCTTCATCAAAATAAAGGAAAATACAGGACAACACAATGCCACAGCCAATTGAGTCCAGAAGCTAGAAAAGATACTTTCTTGATGATAGGTCCTAAAATCCCCCAGTTGGTATGGCCAGCCAGCTGGAGCTTTTCAAGCTCTGGATGAGCCATCACTTCCCGTTGCTCTTCATTTGTTTCTGTATCAATACATTAATAAAGTTGTAATGGGGATCACTAATCTAAAAGCTAAAGAAGATATTGTAGTAGCATTGGAGTGCTATGTTGGTGAGCACACTTGAGTTTCAGTCTTGAGGA
The DNA here is from genome assembly GCA_948474755.1 of Ctenosaura bakeri. Lineage (NCBI taxonomy): Eukaryota > Metazoa > Chordata > Lepidosauria > Squamata > Iguanidae > Ctenosaura > Ctenosaura bakeri. Next base: position 617,738 of record CAOLHI010001123.1, read on the forward strand.
AAAAATAGGGTTTGAATAAAGTGACTGATTAGACCCTTGCGGGTGTTCATCCTGTACATTTCCCTTTGTATCCATGTTTGGAATCCATCACAAATAAATAACTTAATATAGTTGATAGTCTCTGCCCAACAGTCTCTGAAATTCCTGTCCCATGGGAAATGATACACTCATAACTTGATTTCCCTGACCCATAGGCTTTTCAGAAGAGTAATCTTAGGACTTCTTCATGCATAAGCATGAATAAGATGGCATGGGGGAAAATGTACAGATGAACATCTGGCTGTAGAGGAATAATAACAGCATCTTCAGGAGACCTCAGTCTGGAATCAAACTGGAGCTCAAGAAAGCTACTTTTGAGATTAGAATTGCCACAATCCCTGAGTGGCCTGACTACTAGGGATTCTGGGAACTGCAGCCCAAAAGCTAACTTTTGAAATCTCTGCATGCAACCTAGAGAATGGTTGCAGAGAATATTTGGGAGGAAAGGAAAAATGGGGGCAAGGGTGTTAAATTTGTTTTCAGATTACTGCAGGGAAATAAATAGAGACCAACCAAAATCTGTAGCAATGCTTATGGGGATTTAGGGCTGGGTATGGAATACAAATGATTGTGCTATTAAGAGGCCAGTTTCTGCTCCTTCTGCATGCTGATTCTAAGGCTTGTGTAATGCATGCAAGAAAGCCAGCCTCTGAAAATCACCTCCTCATTTGTTGGATTTACAAAAGCTTGACTATTCTTTGAATTATCTGCTACATCCTGATAGCTTTCAGATGATACTCCGAAAAGGAAAGCGTTAGATTGAAAGAGACATGTGGCAGTGCTGAGAGAGCCAGAGAGTGAGAGAAGGGAGAGAGCAACTGGGACACCAGCCATTGGCCACATTTTGTTCATTCACAATGTATTATTTAATAATTAACCAGGGAACAGCAGGCTTCTAAACACAGAACTCATTAGTACCCACAAGGTGATCGGCTGGCTTCCCACTTCTCTTAGAGCTCATTCAGTCCTGCCAGAGACTGAAGTTCTTTATAGCTGGCTTTGGTGAAAGAAAGGTATATTTGTTCCTTGTTGGTTGTGGAAGGAGAAGGAAGTGCTGCAGAGAACTATTGAAGGAGAAAGTTGGTGTTGTAGATGGAGGCACTTAAATAAAGTGCAAGGAAGCTAATAAAGGGGAAATGCGGCTGTAATCTCTTACAGCCCATCCTTGGTGAAGTCACCATAGTGTTGTTGACATTGGTATTTTACTGATCATATCTCCCATGGAGAACATTCCAAAACACAGCCTTACACGTATTCATCTGAGATTTGCCATGTCCTCAAAAACCACCAATGAGCAGATAGGAAAACAGAGTCATTGTGATCAAACAGTCTTACAGTGGCTCATATTCTAACAGCACCGTAAAAACCATCTTTAAAGCAACACTCACGGATTTATAACAAAACATAATCCATCATTTTGTCATTCTATACTTACTTTTTTTTTTCTTATGGCATACCAAGCCAAAATAAATGTTGATGTCTTTTCTTCTCTGGACTGCCTTTCCAATTAACAGTGCACATTCAGGATCACTAAATGTAAAAAAACCCCTACTTTTCCTGTATCATAAGTGTGACTAAGTAGTTGTTAAAGGGTAGCATTTTCTTTGACCTTTCAATATACATTTGACTGTGGAATATCCAATCCATGCCTACAGAAGCTTACCTCATAACGTATATGAACATCTTCAAGATGCAGTAGGATTCCTTAGCATTGTATTCATATGGAAAACACTCATCGCTAGAACAACTCCTTTTAGTCACTGCAGAAACCATCTCTTCCCAGAGGAGCTTAACTGACACATTGCTGGCTGCTCTGTGAGAATATATCAAAACTGAACTCTCAGTGTAATACTCTGGTTGGAACTGGTCCACCCTTATTCCCTATCCGCCTCTGGTATTTGGAATTACCAGGGGGGGGGAAGAGAGAAATATGTTTATTAGAGAATGACATTTAAGGGGTAAGAGAAACACAAGATATGAAACATGTCAAAAGGAGGCCAACAGAGACAGTAGGGAAACCATTATTAGAAATGGTTGAGTGAGATTGGCATGTTAAGCCTAGAGGACAAAACACTGAGAGGGTGATATGACAACCAAATATCTAAAGGGCTGTCTTGTGGAAGACAGAGCAAGCTTATTTTCTGCTGCTCCACAGGGTAGGACCCAAAGCAAATCACAAAGAAGGAAGTGTCAACTAAACTTTAGGAAGAACTTTCTGACAGTAAAAGCTATCTGACATTAGCACAGATTACTTGGGAATGGGATGGACTCTCTGTCATGTTGGATGGCCATCTGTCAGGTATTCTGAGATTGTGGACTCAGGCATTAGCAAGGTGTTGAACCAGATGGTCCTTGGAGTACCTTCCAATTCTACAGTTCTATGATCACTTGATTCTACCATTGCATATGTGACAATGAGATAAATAAAAAGAAGTATGTGGCAGGAAGTGATGTTACATCTGAGAATATCAGTGTATAGGTAAGGAAGCAACAGACCTGACAAGAAGGAACATAGCAGGTGTTCTTAACTATCTGTCTCTACCTCTGTTGTCCCCAATAGGCATACTGTTACTTGCACAAGTATGCTTACACATTTCTTCACTTCCAGAAGCCTCTGTCTGTTATTATTGCCAATTCATTTTCATATGGTTTTCTGGGGGATTAAAACACTTGCCATTCTTTTAGAAAAGCAACAATCCAGCCATCTTCAGGATTAAGCATGTGGTGTAGTGATTTGAGCATTCTACTAGGACTCTGGAGAACAGAGTGAGAATCCCCATTTGGCCATGGAAACCCACTGGGTGAGCTTGGGGGAGTCATATTCTCTCAGCCTCATAGGAAGGCACATGTAAAACCCCTTCAGAAGAAATCTTGCCAAGAAAATCCCATGATAGGTTCACTTTAGGGTCACTATCAGTCAGAAATGACTAGAAGGCACACAACAACAATAAACATCTAAAAGTCTCTTTTCTATATGGAAAGAATGTTTACTATTATTCAGCTCCTGTTTGAAAAATGGGTTTCTCAGCACTTGGGAAATGTGGTCAGGGAAAACAGCATAATGCTAAGAATTCTGTGCAGTTTTCACCCAGTATTTGCACATCTCAAAGTTTTGGGGGAAATTATTCTGCACAAAAATGCATGTGCATTCTTTCAGTGAGAAAAATATGTGCAAAACCCCACATTATTTTGCATGAAAACCTCATTGTTTTGAAAAAGCTGTAATATTTTGTGCAAGATTGCTGTTTTCTGCACAAAACCCAGCAATCCTGCACAATAAAAAGATCTTGCACCAAAAAAGCCACTGTTTCGAGAAAGGCACAATTGTATTTTGCAAAATTGCTATTTTCTGCACAAAAAAACTTGGACAATTTTACACAAAAACATTGACAAAAAAGCTTTGCCCATTGTTTTGTGCAAGATTAATATTTTATGCACAAAATGCAGAAGTCTTTCTTGCGGGGGGGGAGTCATATGTGGCTATCTGGAAACAGTACACAAAATTCTACAATTCTCACAAATAAAATCACATGTATTTCTGTGCAGAGTTTATCTGAGTTTGCAAGACTGGAAAAAGGCAGTTTATGAGCAGGGGTCTTGGATGTTACTTGTTCATAGGATTGCCATAATCTGATGGCAATTAACAGCAACATTTCTATGAAACACTTTGCGAAGTGCAACTATCATTTAACAACTGCCCAGAAATATATGTTTTCTTCACAGCAAAGATAAAATTCAGGAAACTATGCATCAGATTTTGTCAAATATACTACAAATTTGAAGCAAAAAATGACTGTGCCCAATGTTGATTGATGAGCCCATGTTGACGTCATACGCAAGCCCCCCTTCTCACAAGCAAGCTTTCCCCAAAAGATCCTGTGAGCCCTGTGAGGCATAATACCATGATTGAAGAGGAAAATGCATGAACATTCATAAAGTATAACAGGTGCACAGCCTGCCTGAAACAGGAAGCAAGGGGAAGACTGATGACTGAGCCAGCATTCAATTCTCTGGTATGCACATCTGTCATTTCAGTTGTGAAGCCAGCCTTGCACTGTAGCTGAAGAATTTGCTGCAAGCTCTGTGTTTATATGACATCTGTTCTTCCTCTGAGAGATGGTGGATTAAGTTACTTTGAAAAATGGCACAATATTCTGAGTGAAATTGAGAAATACTCTGGGAAGTGAACATTATGCAAATAGGCACTATACCTATTCCAGAGGAAAAGAGTTTAAAATAATAGTAATAATGCCATAAGTTAGCCCAGTGCTGTGCATAAACTGCACAGCATTTGCTTAATTCACTGACAGCTGACCTTGGTCATGTATGGTAGAACTGTGCATGCTGCATATACAGAAAATGCATTGCTTGGAAAGCTGGAGTGACTGGTAGTGGCAAAAAGAACATTTATCTGCTGTTGACTTCTTGATGAAGCATGAGTTTCCCAACTGTTAAGACTCTCCAAAAAGATTTGGATATAGCAAGATTATTCATAGTTCAGGACATTTTTCTGTCAAATGTGGATTATGAAGAAGGTATAGATCAGGGTAAGGGCAATGGTTCAAGATTTTTTTAAAAACATATTTCTGAGACCAGCATTTCCTACACTCCAAGAAAGGTTAGCCACAGAGACCTCTGCTTTCCATTTCAGTGTGCAAAGAGATGTTTGTGACTCCATTGGGAGTTTGGGATACAGAGAACATTTGGGCTGGTACAGCAGAAAGAATTTTGCTGAATGGGTTTGATTTTGAATAACAGGGAACACAGGGCTTGCAGATAATGAAAAACAGTAAGCCAAATCTATAACAATACGCACAGGGAAAGAAAAACTAATTATAGTTAACAGCAGGGATACCTGTGAGGTTTTGTGCTAATAGGGGAAAGATGGCCCTAAAGTGAGGAGAACGTCAGCTAGCTCTTCCAAAGCACTCCTCATCCTACAGAGGTCCTTTCACACATCGCTGAATAGCACTACAATGGCTAACAAAGGGTTTTGCTTTTCTGCTATTAGCAGAGTCTTCCCTCAGCTGAAATGTTAACTAGATTCCTGGCTTATTAATTGTTTAAGAGACATTATCACTGTACACTAAAACAAGTTCAGTGAGCCAGGCTTTGTAGTCCAGGAGTGATTATTAGCCATTATATTTGTTTGCTAAGGACTAGCCTTACCAAGCAAAACTGGAATATTCCATACATGAATAGATTTATTCATTTATCACTAAGACATCCAAGTAATGTAGCGATTAGAGAGATGGACCGGTGATTAGAAGATCCAGGTTCAGGTTACCACTTAGCCATGAAACTCACTGAGGGATCTTGGGTCTTGTGCTCTCTTTCAGTCTGACTACCTCACATGGTTGTTGTGAGAATAACACAGTGAGAGGGAAAGTCTTATATGCTACCTTGAGCTCATTGGTTGAAAGGTGGCATAGAAATGTAGCTAATTAATCTGTTTGCTTGTTTAAATAAATAAATAAGTAAATGTTATATACTACGTAAAAAAATTAGTTCTTGCCTTTGTGTACTCTTCTCAAAAAGTACTCAAGGCCACTAAAAGTGATATCAGCTTTTACTAATGTTTTTCATGCTTCAGTGGCCCATTACAGTTCAACCCCTCCTTCACCTCAGATGAGTAGCTCTCCATTTTAAACTGACCCATGCAAGCTGTACTTGGCTGTCAGTTACTATATACAGAGAAATCAGATAAATGGATTTTAGAAAATATTTCGTTGTTATTGGGTGCCTTCAGGTTGTTTCTGACTTATTGTAACCCTAAAGCAAACTTATCATGGGGTTTTCTGGGGCTGAGTGTGTGTGACCTGCCCAAGGCCACCCAGTGGGTTTCCATGGCTGCGTGAACCCAGGTCTCCGGAGTCAAAGTCCAGCGCTCAAACCACTATACCACATTGGCTCTCAAATATTTCATCACAGTATTTAAAAAGCAACCAGTCACCATAACTCATTAATAAGGGTAAGGAAAACTAACTTGCTACACCACTTCTTACACTGGTTCTTACTTTTCCATTATTTTTGGTTACCTTCTGAGGGGGGGAAAAATCCTCAAAATGGCACAAAATTTGAAAAATTCTTGCCAAAACACTTCTAAAACTGCCCTTAAAAATAAAATTGGAAGGTAACTGAAAATGATGAACCAATAGAGCTCTTACTTATTAATACTGATTTTAAAATGCAGCTTTGCTAACCCTTGTTATATCTCCCACAAAAACAAATTACAGGTCACAATTACTCTAAACTTTTGCAACATACATCAATATCTCAATAATATAATTTGAAGGAGAGGAGAAAGAGAGAGATTTTCCAAAACAATCTCCCGAGTAACATGAAGGAAGACAAAGGGGGGTTCATGGACACCTAAGGAATGCATTGGACCATGGGTTGTGAAGCCATGATAAGAAGATAAACAGATTGTGGACCGAACATTAAATAATTGGCTCTTTCTAATCTTTTGGAGGAAAATGCTAGTCATTCTTCACTCTGACTCTCACATTGTTTCTTGTTGATGGAAATGAGGATAATCATGATCAACTAACCCAACTTCTTCTTTTATTTCAGTGACAGAAACTTTTGCACACTTGCATTCTGTGATTGTTCACATGATTCCTTCTATTCCCACTTCCCTCTTATTGAATCATCTTGTGATTGAAATCCAGATAAAATCAGACCATGCAAATTGCTCATCAATACATTTGACAAGTTTGATTTTTGAGGAAAACCAGATTGCTATTGTTATTTGATCCAAACTTGGACAGGACCTTTAACAGTAACCTGTAGATCTCTGCCATGGGGTAATGGCAAAAAGTCACTTTGTCATGTGAAAAAAAAATATATATTTGTGATTTAAACCCACCTTACACAGATGAAATGTTAAGGTTGTTGCCAGGCAGGCAAAGATTTCCTATGAGTGGATGGCAGAAGGAAGAGGTGGTGTAGCCAGACAACCAGGTGCAAGGCCAGCAGAATTGTTATGGCTATGTCTTGTGTATTAGAGAAGCCCACACACCAGAGCACTGATTGGGTCACCCCACTTGTTCCAGGGTGACAAGGTAGCTTAAAAAGGCTGGTGTTTGCCTTGACCAGCTGCCAGTTAGACTCCCTAGCTGGACCTGCCACGTCATTGGCAGTATACTGTTTGCAAGGGGAGATGCTGCCCGATTTTTCTCCGTTATCTTCTGTTTTTCTTCTTTGTCTAATTGCTGGAAAGCAAGCTTGTTTTTGCTAAGCCTTATCTTAGAGTTCAGCAATAAATCATTACTCTAAGTCTTACTTAATGACCCTCTGGAATTTTTTCTGCTTCACTGTCATTCTCTGCTGTGGCGAAGCCTTGCTTCACAGATAGCACTCTGCTCATGCTCAGAGGAGCCAAATCCTGCCAACCTTGACCAGAGTCCAGGAGACTCCAGCATTAGTAATTCAAAAAAGTAATTTTTCCAAGCTCTAGTTCAGACAGACACTATCTCTGTCATATGTATCCCTCCATCCACCATTCTATCTTCTTACATCTTGCTATTGTGTGTTTACCTGAAGGAAGATGTAAGGATTCTGCTATTAATCATATGCTCAGAAAAATCTTTCAGGTGAACTGTGTGTCAGTATTTCCCAAGATAGGTCAATTGTAATATTAATATCATATGACAGCATCCCATCAATCTAAATTACAAAGCACAGGTTGATTGGTAATTATGTCTATTAGGAATGTTTCTGACTCACTCAACCAATCAAAGTCACTAGTACTGTGGCTGCATGTTATGAGGAATGACAATTGTGTCAAGAGTTCTATGGAGCAAAAATACACTTCTGTTCTGTTTTGTCTGTTGTGAGTCCTTCAGATCTCAAGATAATACAAGATATTGGAACTCTTGGGGGGTGGAATGATAATCATGAACAGAAAAGATTAGTTTACACAGGAGCTGTGAGGGTGTATAGTTTACACAAGAGCTGTGAAATGAGTATAAGAATGAAGGCACTTCCAAATAATTATGCCTCGTTTGTGGAATATTATTAGAGTCCTGACTAAAGGTTGGAAAAATTTCTTTGGGGACTGCAACTACTACAGATTCCCATCTAGTACAGCCATGCTGGCTGAGGAATTCTGGGAAATGTAGTCCAATAAAGAAACTTTTTGAAGCTCTGAATAAAAGTTACATGCTTGCCTTTTTTCTGAAATAAATGTTTCTTTTAGACTTTGCATTACCTTATTTTGTCAGCTGATGCATTAAAAATTTTAAAGGATAACTGCTCCTTTCTAGTAGATGCATACTGTCCTTTCTGTTCAGGAGACTCCAGTTTTCGTAATTCAAAAAAGTAATTTTTCCAAGCTCTAGTTCAGACAGACACTATCTCTTCCATATGACACACCCAAAATATAGCAGAGATTGCTCCCACAGCTTTGGAAGCATGCCCAGCAGCAGAGAATAACTTGGCAGCAATGCACTGTAGCCAGGAAAAACTCACCCATGCCAATTGTTTTCTTCCATCAAGGAGGCAATTTATTCTTGAGTTACAATGTGTACATATTTACAAGAATCTCCAGAAGGCGTTCCAGCATCCCTCTGCTTGCTTTTTCTGACAGAGCCTCCGGCAGACACGTCAGGCACCATGTGCACTTGTTGGCTAGCTCTCAGCTACATTTATACTCACACCAGCTGATGCAATCCTGCCAACCTTTGCATTCTCCCCATACCTGATGCAACCTTCTCCTCTGGTTGCGCATCAGCATGACTCAGCATGACTCAGCTAGAGTCACATGGCTCTCCACAAGTGCAACCCATGACCCACATCACAAACTATTTTCTACAGGTTTGGTCCAACCTTTTCTGACACCATACGTATCCCTCCATCCACCATTCTATCTTCTTCCATCTTGCTTTTTGACAGAAGAAAAGGAGGAAGAAATAAAATAACTGTCCATGCCCTTCATAGCTATAGGGGTCCTCTATCCAGAAACGCACTGAAGCTGCATTGGGGACAGGAGAAGGACAGGACCCACATGACAGTTCTGCATGACATCATCCAGGTCCCATCCTTCTCCCATTCCAAGGTGATGTGATTTCACCCAAATCATTGATGGGTTTTCCCATTGTGCCACAATCCTGCCACCCACCTGCACTTACCTGGTGTGTGGAAGTCCTGGAAGCACAATGACTGTGCTTCCTGCCCCAGCACAACCTGGGACAGTACCCAGCTGCAATGGGGCAGAAAGACGCAGCACCATCATGCTTCCTTCATTCGTGAAGGCATCCACAACTCCTGTTGTGCTCTGCTCCCAGCAGAGACAATGGCAGGACCCACACTTGGATGGATTTAAAGGAGGACTGGATAAATTCATGGAGAATGAAGTCATTAGTGATCATTTGTCATGCTGCTGCATATAGGGTTGCAAGACTTAAGGGGGAGGGCTGCTGTACCTTTGATGATTGTATAGAAGAGGGAAATTCAGAAGGTGTTGATTGTCATCCAATCAGGTAAAAGCAACTCCCATTGAAATTCCCTCTTTTACACAGCCATCAAAGGTACAAGACCCCTCTCCAGTTTTCACTTTAGCAACCCTAACTGCATGTCACTTCCAGTATCAGAGAAAGCATTCTGGGGAGCATGAGATGGAAGGTGGAGTTACATTTATGACCTGCTGATGGGCTACGCCTGGGTAACTGATTGACCACGATGTAAACATAATTTAGGATCAGGTATCCCTTTGGTCTAAACCAGCATAGCTCCTACGGTTTTATTCTAACTTCATCCATCCAACCCTCCATCCAGGAAATTTGTGGAGAGAGGCATACTCTCTTGATCAGCAATGAGACTTCTCTGAAAACTCTCAGAAACTTTTCACTTGTATAGATAGGGATTGTTGCTCCAGACTAATGTCTGTTCTTTTGTGTTACATGTATTTGATATGTTCTCCACAGTGTGCACATAAGAAAACACAGTAGAGGTTCCAGAAGAATAAATATATAATGACGACAGAGGAAGAGAGGAATTAAAAAGTAGATATAATGTTAATCTGTCCATTGAGACAGCTTTCTACAATCAGGTGCCATTCCACTTTTGTATCTGATGTCCACACTTATAATTGCCAGCCAGTAACACTAGTGATAATGGAAGTTGTGGTCTAATGTATCTAGAGTGCACTTGGAAGGGGAGGATTGCATTGAACCCTTGCTTTTAATTCACCACTTTAATTGCCCAGTTATAAACTGACCAGAACAAAATAAAACTTGCATTTACTTCATTCTTTCTAGTGATGATATGATATGAATTTTTTAAAAAATACCCTGAAGCTGTAATAGATGAAGCAGAAAGCAGAAAATGTTTTTTTTTAATTCTAGCAGAACACTAGATATAAAAGCCAAGCATTTCTCAAAGGAACTGAGAAATGATGAGACATAAAAAGTTTTGTGAACTGAAAGAGACCTATTTGCTCCCATTCTTGCCCACTCTTTGCATCGACAGATGCTTCATGCAGCTGCAATTTGTGTGCAGTCACAGGAGGGTATTTGCACACAGTTGAAATTCAATTTTTATGGAGCAGACTTCACCACTCAAATACTACCCAACTGATATTTTCCTGTTCATTTGCAGTGTGTTTACTGAATATACACTGCACAAAATCAATCCCAGAGAGTCTCTGTGTGGTGCCAATTTGGGGACAAATTCAATCATGTGAAAATACTCTGAGGGGCTCTGGTAAAACTGAAAGAAGTGGGGGAAAAGGTTTCTTCAATCCATCACTAACGCATTGATCACAAAACAATGTTTTTAAACCTAGATCTTTTGTAACCTAAGCTTTTCTAACACCATTAATATCTCTCCAGGGGAGGAGAAATAACACAGTTGCTAGAACAACTAATTCACATTAACTGAAAAGTGACCATTTAGATGCGGGAAGTGCTTTCACTGATATGCTCCCATATAAACATAAGAATGCTTAAGAGATGGCAGCATCTGCTAGTTATGTGATTTTTTCCCTTGTATACTGTTTTGTTTTTCTTGTCTTAAAAGCATAAATATGAGGTCCAGAATGTAGCATTATCTCCGTATTGTTATATTTTTACATGTGTGTGAAAGAAGGTATCTAGCACCTGCTTACAAAAATAATTCTACTTTACCCTTCAAATAAGAGTTAGATTAAAGGCCAGTCAGCATGTGGGCAGAACTCTGCCCCCACACCTGAAACAGTAACCAGAAAGGACAACATGCCAGGTCATTCACATAAGTATGCTAGTGTGACAAAAACTTGGCCACACTGCCCACAAAATGTACATCTGACATTAACATATCCAGGCATTCATTATATGATTAAGCTAAACTGTGAAGGGGAGGGAGATTTATCGCAACTTGTTCTGCTGCTGGAGGGTAAGGATCTGAAGAGAAAGAGCTTCCACTATATGTAGAGGCTCTCCATATGATTCAGAACACTAAGGAATCAGGCTTCCAGATCACATGGGAATGCTGTTCTCTCCAGAATCACTCTCCACTTATGATGAAAGTGTTGGTACTACTACTACTACTACTACTACTAAGATGGATCGAGGCGGCGAACAGCAATAATGCATTAATTACATTAGAAACATTAAAAACATACCCAATCCTCCCCACCCACCAATCCAGCTAAAACCAACCCCCTAAAACACATAACAATTTACAATTAATTAACCATTAAAAGAACAGCAGGACAACTGGTGGGAAGCAGTGTAAGTACTAGTCTTGGAAGGCCTGTTGGAAGAGATCAGTTGACTGCTTTTTTAATATGCCGGGTCTCCTCCGGCAGGCCATTCCATAGCTTGGGAGCGATAGAAGTGCTAGTATACACCCATCACATGTTCAGTTTAATTTTATGTTGGAACATGCATATAGCCCTGAAAAGGGCTATAACCTGCATTAGAAAGGTGATCAGATTCCTCTAAATCAGCAGTGGAGAAACTGAACAAAAAACAAACAAACAAACCATTTCCATTTGGGAAATTCCCTTCCTACACATGACATTAATCAGGAATGGTATATCCTTTCACTCAATACTTGGTCCTTGCTAAACTGTGGCACCTGTTTGTATGAGAAATTTCATCCCATTTCACTCCCCTCCATTGATGATGTGCTGACAACTGAGTATTCAACTGCCTACCTGTATTGTCTTTACTTTATCCTCCCTGCCCCAAAATACATATAGGTCTTTTCACTGTGCAAGGGTAGGGAGGATGAAAGTGGCACTTGAATATTCTAAAGCCAACCTTTTTACTCCTAAGTTTATTCTATCAACCTTAGTGTTGGCTTACTCCACTAGCATCATTGAGAAACTATAGAAAGGCAAATGTGAGAGTGCAAAATGATGCTGTTTCTACTCAGAACAAGAATTCTTAAATTTTGTACCCATCAGCCCGATCCACAGAGGAATGTCTTGTCTGCAAGACAAGTAAATGGCAATGGCAGTTTCTCCAGCATCCAAAAGCCCCAGATGCACCCATGGAAAATCTCACAGGCACAAATCTACTGCTAGGATGTGGAAGGTCCCTAAATGAAGGCACTCTGGGGGGCAGGATAGCTGAAGCCAGGTGTGATTCTGCTGAAGCTCGAGCTCTTCCATTGCTCTGAGAGAGGCTTGGATCAGGCCCTCCATCTTTGCCAGCCTGATTTAATGAAATACCACCTATTGAAAAGGCTTTGGAAACAGGAGAGATCTAATACTTTACTCTCCCTCACCATGACTGTATTTAGGATGATTCCCTTAATTGTTTTTGTTCTTATGCTTTTATTTTTGTGTGATTACTTTAGGTCTTGCATTTTGTCACACCTTCCAACATTTCACAGAAGAAGACTGAGACACACAGGGCCAAGCAATATCAGACTGTGGTCAAGATGGCAGAAGTTATTAATAAGGAAGAATGCACAAGCTAGAAGAGGCTGCAGCAATTTGCTTTTGCCTGTATCTACAGGGAAGGTAGAGTTAACTGAGTGCAAACTAGTTTTGCACTTTGACTTCAGTTTGAAGCAACTGAAGTATGCTGAAGGCAAAGGGAGGAAGTCAGAAGAGGAAAGAGAAACTGGGACATTTTTAAAGCAGCTGAAAAAGTGGGATGATAGAGGATTAATCTTCACTGTTTCTGCCAAACTGGGACAGTTGGAAGATATGTTTTTGTAACCTTTTCTGTTATCCATAAGGATAGAAAGTGGTCCTAGCAGCAGCAATATTTGATTAATAATAACCTGATCCTAGTTTGCATTATGTAGCATAAGCAAAAGATGCAGCAAAACATGGATGAAATACGTATTCGTGGGAATATCGGAAAGAGAAGATATGGGGTGTCTGTCGAGAGAGAGAACGGAAGGAGAAGATGAAGAGTGGCTGCAGAGACTGTGCCAATTAAAAGGACCCTAGTGGTCGTCTTTGACATGCACACATTGAAAGAAAGACGAAAAAATAACAAGGTTGTTAAGATTCAGGTTTGTGTTTATTTCTACTTGTCAGGCAAGTAGGCCAGAATTTTCATGTCTGTTTTCCCCCTCTAATGACAGCTGCTTTGAAAAGCATCAGCCTTGCCTTTTTAGAGCACTGATATCTGCAAGCCCTCTGGTGGGATTGTAGCAGCTAATTGCCTGGGACTGGCTGTGGTAAAAGGAAAGGAAAGGCAGGCAAAGATTGCAGAGTTGAGAATAACAAGGAAAGGGAAAAAAAACATACCAGAAAAGTAGAAAGAACGACTTGTGTGTGGGGGGGGAACAGCTTTGGGAACTAGAGAACAGCAATGCTTTTCTCTGCTCCTTTACCCCACTCCCTTTCCTTCAGTTACAGAGCAGAAATATATAGAAGGTCTCACTCAGCATCCATTTTCAGGAGGTTAAAGGTTCTTAAGATAGCATGGAGTTCTCTGTGTTAAAGTAAAATGAACATTGCCCAAGGAACTATTTTGAAATGTGGATTTCTGGCATTGTGTATCAGAGAGAGGCAGGCCCTGAGTCAGCATCCAACAGGGTGGGGCAACTGCTGGGACCCATTGAGCTGATTCTTCCTCTTTTAAAATCCACATAAAACAGACATTATTTTTGAGGGCCTGACACTGTACAGAAAAGTGCTGGGCCAAGAAGTTTCAAGCTTATTCCCAAATCTTTTGGATCTCTGATGTCAGAGAGCTCCATCCAAGACTCATTTCTTATTATTTTGCCCGGGCTCCTGTTACCTATTTTACTTCTTCATCCAAATTCTTCCTTGGGTTTCACTGTGACATACCCTCCAACTGTCCTAATTTGGAAGAGACAATCAAAATTATTCCTTTGTCATCACATTTTTCCAGATGCTTTTAAAAAGTCCCAGTTTTTCTACTCCTCCCACTTTCCCCCTTATTTCAATTGCTGCAAATGGAGTTCAAAGTGCAAAAGTAGTTCGTATTCCATTAACTCAGTGGAGGAAGAGCAAATAAAGGGTAGAAACTTGCCCTCCTTGCCTATCAGTTTTGAGAAATCCTGGAGAATAGGTGAAGTGCCAGAGAGGAGCAAACATGGATCTTCTCTTCAAAAGGGGCAAAAAGAAGATCAAACAGACCATTTGGCCAGGAAAAATGGTAGAAAATGTTACTAAAAACATCTGTCTGCAAGTATCTGGGTAACAATGTAGTGATTACTAGGAGCCTACATGAGTTTGCCAAGAACAAATCCCGCCAAACTAATACTATATCTTTTTTAAAAAACTGAATCAGTAGTTTAGTAGATGATGGAAACACTATAGGTGTTGTTTATCTGGATTTCACCAAAGCATTTGATAAAGTTCTCTATATTTCAATTAGGAAGCTGATGGAAGAGACAGAAATAGTGTCAGATGGATCCCCAACTGGATGAAAAATCAGATTCAAAAAGTCATAATCAATATTATATATAGGGTTTTTTAAAAAAATAATGTTAACTTTATAAATTGTTATAGTTTTTAATTTTTTAAAAATAACTTTTATATTTATATTGAAGCTTTTGTATAGTTTTTAATATGCTTTGCTGTTTAATATGCGTATGTTGTTAGCCATCTTGAGACTCATTATTGGGAGAAAGGCAGAGTATAAATGAATTAAATAAAGAAATAAGTAAAATATCCTCACTACATTCTGTACTGTTCAGGCTTCATCTTGAGTAGTGCATTCAGATCTGGGCATCTCATTTTAAGAAAGATATAGACAAATTGGAGCAGGTTCATAGAAGGGCAACAAGGATGATAAGAGATGTGGAGAACAAAACATATGAGGAAAAGCTGAGGGAGTTGGCCATGTACAGCCCGATGGATAAATGAGCCCTGAATGTTTGGACTTAGTCTAGGAAACAAGTTCAGTGATTATGTTAAGCAAAGGAAGCACTCCCGTGAACTGGCATATTGCTGCCTTCCTCAGGTGGGGAAGGGGAAAGCCATGCCCAGAATCTCTCTCATATAAATAATAGCAGTGTATTTGCAATTGCCTCTAGATGTTTCCCTTGAAGGAGAAAATGGTAGCTATTCTCAGCACTCCAGCAGGGCTCATACCATCCAACCCTGACATTTGGCTAGGACTGGAGCAGCACTCAAACCAGTGGAGTTGAACACATCCTAGATTGCCTGTTGGACCTAACAGAATTGACCTGAGCCCCCAAAGGCACAGAACTCTCATACTGTGAATGAGTTCTAGATGAGGGTCTTGCCTGAACATTGACTTCACAGTCTGCAGAAGATTTCAAAACAGTGCAAAGACATATTGGAATTATAGTGGTATACTATATCCGGGAGGTCATTTGTCCTCTAGAGAAGCTCAGCTTGCTGTTTAGAGACTGAGTTTCTGGCTCATGAAGACAAATGGCCCCGTTTTGTGCTTTGACAGCCTAGCAACAGTACTGGGAGCCCATAAGAGAGCCCACCGCTGTTTCTGTGGACTGGGAAAGGAAGCTTTGCATAGCACTGGGGAAGCTTTGCAGCCTTTTTACTTTGGCAAGCCACAGCTGCCTTGCTTATTCACTTGTTTCAGGCAACATCCATTAATCTAAGAGTTCCGTCATCTCCCTATCACCCAGCTAAAACACATTACCACTAAATGGGAGTCTGTTCAGCAGCATCTGCCTCTAGCACACTTGTGTTGTCAACAGCCATCATGTCACCTTAATAGTAATTTTCTGCTCATCTACCTTAATCTTTCCAGTGGCAGGCAGGTGGATTTCAAAGACCAGTCATCTTCTGCTTTGTTACAGGACCATGTCTGGCCTTATCTTCTTGGACGTAGGACTGGTGTAACTACCACATCACTAGTGTGGGACAGAAAGAAGAGATAGAAGAGTTACAGTGGAAACTATTGCTGACAGTCCACACAGGTGGATAACACACACACACATACACAGAGCTCCTGATTGGAGATGTAAATCCCTGCTTGTCAAGTGAGAACAAGAAATACTAACATTTTTTTCTTCTTGTCGGCAGAAAGAGGAGATATTTTCTGTTGCTCTCAACAAGAACCTTTGTGTTTGTGTCCTTAATATTGCACAAACTGTGAGAGCAACCTCTGTTCAATCGATGAGAGCTGGCGCTTTGTTGCATGGACTTCTACAAATTAAAGTCATCAGATGGGTTGTTTGAATCACTTTCATCAATCGGCTTATTTTGTGCTTACTCTTTCTGTGTTTGCTTTGCTTCACAAATGGGAAACAAAGTTTTATGGAAGGCTTTTCTGTGTGAACTATGGAAACCTTGATGGAAAAAAGCCATCCTTTTGCTTGTTCTCACACTGGAGGCAAGAACTCTCAGAGTAACTGGCTTGTTTCCCAATAGGCTGGTAAGAAACGCTGCAAATGATTCCTTTCTCCTTCTTTTTCACAACATCCCTCCCTGTGTCTGACTCAGCCAGCAGTTCCTTGTGGTACATGAAACCATATGAACCAGTATGGTCAAAGTGTTGGACTAGGGACTTCCCCATACTACACTTTCACAGTGCTATTATTCCACATTCAGCATCCTATGGAATCCTGTGGTTTTCAGTTTTGGAAGGGGCATTTAGAATTCTTAGCCAAATAGATTTTTGGTCTCAGTAAACTACAAACCCCAGAATTCCACAGGATGTTCAAAGTGGAATAATAGCACTATAACAGTGTAGTGCAGAAAGGTCCCAGAACTTTTAAGAATCAGCCTGGAATAGTGGTTGGATTCCAATACCCACTCTGACATGGAAACCCATTGGGTGACTTTGGACAAATCCTACCCACCTAGCCTAAGAGGAAGGCAATGGCAGAACTTCTCTGAATAAATCTTGTCAGGAAAACCCTGGGACAGGGTCACCATAATTCAGAGTCAACTTGAAGGCACATAGCAACAATAATAAAAGCAATGAAAGACCAAGGAGACACAGGTTCAAATCTCTTTCTGACCATCGTTCATGGAGTAATCTTGAGACAATCATTATCTACCAGCCCAGTCAACTTCACAGCTTTGTTATGAGAATAAAAATGCCCCCTCCCACTTAAAGTGAAAAAAATCATGATTTTTTTTCTTCCTTATATATGGAAATGTTTACACAATTGGTGAAAACCTAAAAACAGAGAGGCAAAGCCTTTCGTTTCAGCTTCACGCAACTGCATATTCACTGAGTGCTATATCATATGGAGTAGTTGAGAATTATTATTTTTAAAGGTTAATTGCTGGTTATAGCTGACAATATTCTGAGTTACTCTAGTAGTAAAAAATGCCTGGCAGAACACCTTGTCTAGAATAAAAGATCTTGCTTCTGTGATCTTTTTGTGCTGTGGGGAACATGCAATTTCAATCTCACAGGGGAGGAATTTGGTGAGTCACCTCAGTTGCTCCCTTGCAGTGGCACAGTTGTACAATAGTGTGGGGGGAAAGCATTGTGGAAAATAGGCAAATGCCCATGTGTTTGCCAATGAGGTGACCCTGTTTCAGGACATCGTGTTGTTGCTAAGATGCTCGTAGAATTTTAAACGGCTCTTTGTACTGGGCACTTCGTCCCATTAGCACGCTGTGATCAGGCTTAGAAGACAAGAACTGTTCTGTGACCTAACCCGTTGCCAAAACTCTGCTGGGAATCGTACACCCCTCCACTGAACAGCAAGCTTGTGCCTTTCTGCACCTGTGGCATAGGAAAATTCACTAAAGTTGCATATGCAAAGGCAAACTGGTTTTTAAAGTCCACTCATGTCTCTAACCAAGGGGGAAAATGAGCCTTTTCCCCTTCAGAGAGACTGGAAAAGTGTTAATGAAGAAATTAATTGATAGTGTTACAGAAACAAGAGAGAAGCTGCTGGAGTGGAGTAGGAAACCATAATTAACCAACAGCCTGTAAAGGTTATGTAAAATCCTCAAAGAAAAGCCAAGACTTTGTGAAAGACTGGTTATCTGACAGAGGAAGAATTCCACATTCAAGCCAAACATTAGAGGCTGGCACAGTCAGGTTTCTGCCAAAGCCCATCAGAAGGCCAGCTGCTGATCTGGCATTGCTATTGCTGATGCCAGACCCTTCCATTAAGAAATGGAGGTGTGATGTGAAAATGATCCATGAGGTCGTACTCCACTGATAATTCTTCCATTTGGAAATAGGAGTTCCCCATAGGGTTGCCAGATTAAAAACTGGAGCCCATTCCTGTAGTTTTAATGGCTGTAGAGAACAGGGAGGTTCAACAGGTGTTGCTTGTCATGTAAGCAGATAACAAGCAATATCTGCTGAAATGTCTACTGCTACACAACCATTAAAGGTACAGTAATTGTCTCCAGTTTTCACTCTGGCAACTGTACTTCCCCCATAAGCCTCTGGGAAGCTCTGTAGAGGCAACATAGGAAGAAAGACATTATGTTAACCCCATGTACAGTGGCTACTTATAGGGAACTGACTGGCGACTGTGGGACCAGAATGCTATACTAAATAGGCCTTTGGTCTCATCCAGCTAATAGCCATGCAGGCTGAGGTATTCTGGGAATGGTAGTCTCAGAAAAATAACTTTCATCCACAATAGAGTTTAGGGTAAGATAGTGTGACCCCAGCCAATTGTAGCATGTAGAACATAGTGTGCCCCAGACTGACATTCCTCTGTGCTACCCTCAGACCATGTCTGAGCCCCTCCATTGCAACCTCTTGCTTCAAGACTGGTAACTATCATCCTTTCTACTCATAGTCTCTCTGTATCCAACCTTTCTCATCTCACTTTCCTATAGTCTTGTACGGTTCTTAAGAGTATCTGATTTCTCACGTTTGTCAATTCAAATAAAATACTTTTTTTTAACTTTAACTAGAGTCTTCTCTACAGTTGGCACTGGTTTACATAGGCGAAAAGATCCTGCGGTTACCTTTCCCTCACAGGCCTCCTTTGAGCTATAATTTCCCCAAATTTTAAGGACATGCTGGCATTGCGGGTGGACACCAATGTCCCCCACCCTTTAGGGTAACAACAATGACGTCCATGATTATACCCCTCCCCATCCTATTTTGAGCTTGGGAGAGAATGAAACAGCTGCATGAATTTTTGACATTTTCTCATCCAACCTTTAAAAATATTTTTCTTTGCTTTCCCTCTCTCCTTCCTTTATAATCTAATCTTCTTACTCTCACTCTTTCTTTAGCTTACTGATTCCCATAGGGTAGATCTCAGCAAAAGTCTCTGGGTCAAAAGTTCCAAAATTGAGTTCCCTGGGAGAGATGAGGAGGCTCCAGGTGGTATGTGGTTTAGAATATAGGAAGCCTATCTGGATGTAGACATAGGCCCCTTCTTAGCTGCTCTTGTTGGCTTAAACTCTTGTTTCGCTTTGGTACTTAGTGACTCAGCAGGCACTGGCATACAGGTAGAGTCGGAAAAGCAAAGCATATCCTTACAACACACTTTGAAAGCACCAGTGTATCCTTTTCAGATCATTTGTGGGTGGAATGGTTTATCTTCAAACAGCTGCTTGGCTATATAGCTGTCATTCAGGCTGAGCAATTATAAGGATTCCTCCCACTGCCTGGTATTTTAAACCCTGCCACTTTGTTTCCTCATTGTTGAAGAAGGGAGGAAACGTTTCCCACCTTGACATAATTCACCACTTCCAAATTGAAAGCAGCTAGGGTTCCAGCTCCACTATTTAGAATTAATATAGGTATTATTATGCCTTATTAACATCCTGCCCACTCAGTCTTGCAGCTGGGTATCAATCAATCAACAGCCAAACAAACAGGGATGGTTAGATTTCCTTTCAAAAGTTTCTCCCCGTTAATCATACTGTTAGCGAGATTAGACTGCTGCTGAACAGTAGGCAGAGATAATATGATTTGCATCAGAGATTTATGCTGAGAATGAAGCTTCCATAATTCTTAGATGCAGGGTAGAATTGTAGCACCCAACAGGAATTGAGAGTGGGGGGAGTGCACACATATGTGTGTGCACTTGTGTATGTGTATGCATGTGTGTTTAAGATTTAAGATTTAAGAGGCTGAGCTATGACCTGGAAAGACAATAATTCAAGACTGAGACCATTTCTGTACTAGATGGTTATAGTGCTACTATTCCACTTTCAACATCCTATGGAATCCTGGGGTTTGCAGCCAAAGTGGCCAAAGTCCCTTCCCTAAACTGCAAACCCCAGGATTCCACAGGATGTTGACAGTAGAATAATAGCACTATAACAGTCTAATGCAGAAATGGCTTAAGCTCAGTCATACAGTGGGTGCTGTTTAAAAATCCAGTATCTCTCACTCTTAGCTTCCTCACCTGTAACAATGACATAACCATATTGCTGTGTCATATTGTTGTAAGACTCTGTCTTGCTGCTGTTAAGCATTTTTCAAAATTGCGTTGTTGTTGTTGTTGTTGTGATCTGTCTTTACAGCTCTGCCTTTTCCCTAAGTTTGGGACTCAGGATGGCTTACAAATGAAAATGATTACAACATAGTTAAAAACATACCAAAAAAGGTCAATATTAAAATAGAAGTAACCTACTAACAATATTAAAACAATTTACAGCGTACACTTCAAATGATTTTTACAGCAGTTCAAAAACAGTACAGTTTAAAACAGTACAGCACCTTCTTAAAAGCCCTTTCCTTAAAAAAAACAACCTTCAGTTCTAAAAGCCAGTTGGAATAATAAAAAAGCTTCACCAGCTAATGGAAGGACAGCAAAGCCAAAGTCATCCTTGGGAAATTGCTCCAGAGCGTGGGGGAAACCACTGAGAAGGCTCCATCTAATGGACCCACCAAACATCCTTGTGAAGTTGGTGGGACTGAAAGAAGAGCCTCTCCTGCAGATTGTAGGCTCTGGGTGAGCTCATATGAGTAGATACAGTCTACCTAAGTGATATAGAACTTAATGGGTCATAACCAGCACTTTGAGTTGAATTGCATACTATTAAGAATGTGAACCACATTGATTGCTTAGGGAGAAAATGACAGCGGTAATTTTTCCCCCCTTTTCATTGTGTTTTGGGGGAAAGCATTTACTCAGGCTCCAAAACCCTAAAATCCAGATCAGTGCTGAGCACACAGGTAAACTATAAACCTGAATTCAGGTTATTATATCAGAGGAGGAGAAAATAATCTAACAATATGTACTGTTACCCTGTTTACTGGGGGTCCCGGGAGAGACAGCTGTATGTGCTCTCAATTAACTAAGTTTGGGGAAATTAGCTAGAGCACAAGTTAGCAAGTGAGAGGCAGGGCAACACAGCGGAATCTTTTACCCAATGTCTACGGGGTCAGGCCAAGCCAAGAAGCAAACTGGAGTTTAAGAATAATTGAGATTTTTATTAAATACAGACAAACAG
The DNA here is from genome assembly GCA_948474755.1 of Ctenosaura bakeri. Taxonomy (NCBI): domain Eukaryota; kingdom Metazoa; phylum Chordata; class Lepidosauria; order Squamata; family Iguanidae; genus Ctenosaura; species Ctenosaura bakeri. The sequence continues at coordinate 639,528 of CAOLHI010001123.1, forward strand.
TGTATGCAACACACACACTCAGATAACTATAGAAAATAAAGGTTGGAGTGGTATAGAGGGATTTTGAGAGGGATTGTTGAATTGGGTGATATGACACCTGTCCTGAAGATTGAGTTCATTGGTATGGAGTCTTAGTTCGTGGAACTGAGGGGACAGCTCGCCAAACAAAGCAGCAGCAAGGCTGGATGGAAGTCCGGAGCGATCCGAGGAAGGTCTCGGAATCAGGGGTTTTTATAGGGAGAAATGGAACTGCAGGCTATTCCGTACTTGGGGAAAGCAATGAGTTTCGAGCGCGAGACAAAGCTTTGGAAAGGTCAAAATTTAACAAGATTGAGTTAGGTCCGAATTAACAAAGAGGTAGACAGTATGCAAATACTCAGTGCTTGGCATTTGAGTATTCAGCTTGCCAAGTTGCCTGCTCGGGGCAGGGAGTCCTTTGTAAACAGCGTGCATACATAATGAGGGTGTTTGCAGAGAGGTCTCCTAAAGCAGTGATCTGGCTATTTCTGGCCTGCCTGTATTGTTTTGGGATATTGCAGTTTTTGATGGCCGAGCCTAGTTCTGTGCTTGTCCGGGGGTCTCACAAACACGTGGAGAGGGGTGGTGGAAGAGAGCCAAATTATTGATATCAAAATGATATCTAGCAGACTCAAATCCGGGCTAGCAAATGCAGTAACAGTGCTAGAAAAGCAGAATGACAACTGCTCCTAACTCTTTCCTCCTAGGGCAAAACCAGTCCATGGACAGTTCTATTACAGTTCCCTTGAAGGCTCAAACCTTACATGACAGCAGCAATCCTATACTTATATACTTAACAAGGCTCACTTCTAAATAAAATAAGGATTGTATTGTGTCATTCAGTTGTGTGTGAGTTCAGTACCACTATCCACACAACATTTGGTGTTTAACCTGGAAGCCCACCCCATCCCACTTTACACATGGATAGGTGGAACCTGTATTTAAAGATCCCATTCTGCCATTGTTTATGTAGCTTAAGCCACATTTATTGAAGTAACACAAACAGCTGACAAACAAGAAAATACTGGTGCGAGCTCTGTATACTCTCAGAAACTACTTGTCTCTTTTCTGCAGATTAGGTAAAGTTTTGCAATTATTTATTGATTTATTGAAGGGGCACTGTTCAGCACTTTAGATAGCAACTTTGATATTCAGACTATAACCTACAGCAGATTCACTGCTCCACTGATGAGGCCACTACAGATGTGAAAATCTCACTTTGGGCTTAATAGTTAGCATACTGGAGACAGAAAGGATACCACTTCCCTTTCATTATCTCAAATTATTTGGTGCAGCCATACTGGAATAGCAAGAGGGAAAGGAGGGTGTGGGGAGTATAGGATTGCCACATGTCACACATCACAGATGACAGTCCACTGTTGAAAAGGGCATCTAGTTGCAGTCCTGTTAGAGATGAAGAACAATACAAATGGAAAGCAGCAACCTCAGTATTGTCCATATAATTCTGGAATAGTAGAATGAGCAAACTGAGAAGGAAATAACCAGGTAACTTGTGGAGAAGTACAGTGAGTGTAGCATTTCTACCTATATTATACAATTCTCCCTCCACATTCATGGGTTTCACTTTCACGAATTTGAGTTATCACAAGGTGCCTGCTTGTCCCCCCATTCTCCCACTTCCACCCCATTCCCACCCCACCTGCTCCTCCCATTTTCTTTGCCCCCGGGGTGGGTGTGCCCCGTGCAGGCAGCATGAAGGGCCAGGGAGGCCAATCGCCGGCTCCCAATGCTCCTCGCATCGCCCTGCCACCGCTGCGGGTACAGGTGTGGCCCGCGCAGGCAGCAAGAAGGCACAGGGAAGTCAATTGCGGGTTCCCTGCACCGCCCCACCCCGCTGCTACTGCGGGTACAGGCACAGCCTGTGTGGGTGGCACAAAGGCCCAGGGAAGCCAATGGCAGGTTCCCTGTGCTTCTTATGCTGCCCCGCTGCTGCTGCAGGTAGGGGTGCAGCCCGCGCGGACAGCACAAGGAAGACGACTGCAGGTTTTCTGCGCTCCTTGCACCACGCCGCCACTGCCACAGGTACGGGCACAGCCCACACAGGCAGCACAAAGGCCCAGAGAGGCCGATCACTGTTTCCCTGCCTCCCTGCCCCCCACCTGGGTGGGTACACTGGCTGGGCAGAAGTCTGTAGGGGGAGCACCCTATTTGCAATTATTTGACATTTTCGAGGGATTTGTGTCCCTATTCCTCATGAATGTGGAGTGCCTACTGTAGTAATGATTTCTGTATTGATATCTATACATCTATTGATACGTAAGAAATGCACATTTCACGCAAATTGGCATCTTTTCTATTTTTAGCAACACTTTTCTTTTGTGTATGTTCCAACTTTTTAAAAACAACACACAGCTAGAGTAGCTCTTTTCCCTAGAAAAGAGCTACTGCAGCTCTGAATGGAAAAAGAAAGATATGGATGCAAGTTTCCCTTAAGAAATTAAACAAATTAATATTTATACTCTCCTTCTCCCCAGAACCTTGCTGACACCATTTTGGAATATAGCTCTGTAACAGCGTATTTGGTGGTGGTGGTACTGCTTTTAGAAGTTTATTTTAGGCTAAAGCAAACCTATCAAACTTGTTCACCTTCTTGTTTTTGATTTGCTGCCCACTCATGACAAACTTTGGCTCAAAGATGGGGATATAAAGACTTCCTTGCCTCAGTTCCCTATTATGCTGTTGTCTGCTACAACTAATGTATCCAGGACACATAAGAGGATCAGTATTTTAATTCTGGAATTGCTGTCTGCTGATTTGATTTGTTTTTGCTGCTATATTTATGCTGTGTTTGAGTATAAAGATTTTTAGCCTAGTGTTTAAATTATTGTAATACTTATTTATTATGACTTGCTTGGAGAACTTTGTGTTGCAGAGTGGCATGCACACATTTTTGATAAATAAAGGCCAACTGTTCAATTAAGTGGCTCCAAGCACATATTTTCAAAGCAACATGTTGCCCTTCCCCCAATAAAAACATATTTTTAGCTCACTTTTTAATCTTTGTCTGGCTTTTGCTTGGTCTGATCCCATAAAAATTGGATAGAAGATCCTACTGGGTTACCCTGCCCTTTGTACTGCTAAGGCCAGTGCTCTGCTAATTTCCTCAACCTGTGCATTCTTGGAGTGACTCAAGGTGCCCCCCAGGGGACCCCTATAAGTCAAGGTAACAAGACCATGGACTAGAAATTGGTTTTAGGTCTCTGTGTATTAAGCACTAACTGTACCAGCTGTATTGCCACTAAACATATTATCTCAAGCCAACTTACTCTGAGCTCAAGGAAGAGCTGCTACTAAAAGGAGGGGAAGGAAGCAGTTGTCCCTGGTGACCACTACAGGATGAGTAGCACTTTGTATATATTTCTACATATGCCTGTACATTCCAGGTACTGGAAAAGATGGACCTCAGGGAATGGATGTTCTCCTCCATGGCTTTCCACCTCTGCAGGGCCAAATTATCTACCAGCTATTGAGGTTCACCTGAAGGAGATGCAGGTCCTCTGTCGTACTATTGTGGTTTTCCAAGGAGAGGTGGGAAGTTAAAGAACTACTCCATAAACCACATACATTGATATAATGTGTCTGGAATTGGCGGAGGGCACAGGTAAGGTGGTCCTGTCCCTACTGATGCTGATCCTTTACATAATAGAAGAGGGGAAAGGGAAGAGGAATAACTGACATACAGCAAAGCCTCACCACTGCAAGGAACAAATACGTAAGCCACCAAGCCAGCTAAACAATTACACATTCCTTCTTTGTCACACATGTATATTTCCCCAAGCAATTCAGACCCTCTATAGGCAGCCTTAAATAAACTTCTTTCCATAGCTGGATAAATATTTGCAGTCCAACACTTCTTTCCAGACTCTGTCTCTCACTTTTTCCTAGATGGCTTAGTTCTGAGAAAGACACTGTTTGTTGTGGCAGGTAATGCTGTGCGTTGCTGCTACTACTGTTAGTACAGTCATTCACCTGAAATCCGTCCAGATAACTTTTGGAAGATCCTGGTTTTTTCTGAGCTACAAATTAATTGAATCATCAAACCTTGGGGTGTCTGCTGTACAAAAAAAGAAATTTCCTCACAGCAGATTCAACATACACGCAAAATGTATTCCCCCCAACCCCCGCCAAATGATGGTAGCAGCCTGGAAAGTAAGCTAATACTATCCCTGAGGATACCAAAATAACTTGGGATGATCTTGGGTTTATAGGGGGTTTTCTTCTTCTTCTCCTGCTCAGCTTGGCAACTGCTTTTTGAACAAATCTTCCCTTCATCTCAACTATAGCCCAGAAAAAGCAGAAAGGTCAACACTTTTCAGTGAGTTGCAGAACTATTCAGACAGAGAAAAAAGACAATGAACATGTCAGTGTTCTAGTTGTCCAAAAACATGTTCCATATCAGAATAATTGAAATTTAGAAGAAATTCAGCATTTTGAGACTCAGCCATCCTACCCCACCCTACCCTTAACTCTGGATTTTCTATGTAAAGAATTGAATGTGCATCTGGGTAACATAATATGCAAATACTTTCTTTTTCATTCTGGCACAGAACCTCAACTCATATCCATCAAATACTCCATCTAATAATGGCTACATGTCAAATGCATCATTTGCTAATAACTGTATCAACTGTGTTACCAAATCATTTTGAAGAAGTCCAGCGTATAGATGGTAGTTTGATAATTAATGTCTACATAAGAATGTCAAAACAACCCTCTGATTTAGGCTAGTAGCAGGGCTGACTCTACTGTTAGTCTGGGTAAGTCAGCTGCCTCAGATGGTAGCTGCTGGGGTGGGGAAGAGGTTGGAGAAGAAAGCTAAATTGACCATGTGACCTGTGCTGTACCTCCTAAGTTACCCTGCTTACCTAGTTCAGTTCCAAAGGTTTTTTTTTTCTTTTTTTTTTAACTACCATGGATGGAAGAGAAGAACACCAGCATGTCTTTTTGTCTCAGAGAGCAAGCTGTCTTGGGTTGCCCTCAAATACGCTCAAAAAAAGACCAGATCTATGTGCTTCAGGGGACGAGGGGGAATAATGTATTAAACACATAATAAGATAGATTTTCCCCAACAGCTGTACAATATACAGCTGGCATCATGAATTGCGGTTATAGATTTATAACCTAGAATTACAGATCCGTAACTGCTATGCCTCGTGTTACGTTCTATATTCTGTTATACTATATACTACTTGCAATGATCATAAATTCCCCTCCCCTCACACAATAAATCCTATCTTAAATTCCACAAAGTCACTCAGAGTGATGGAGGTTTCTTCTGCTGGTTATCATGACACAGCAAGATGACGTTTCCAGCTCCCTCCCACCAGCAAGCAAGGCTGTGGCCAAAAGAAGCAGGACCCCCGTTGCAATTACTCATCATACTGCAGATTGCTAATAGAAATGGTCATAACATTTTGTATATAGCACAAAGTGAAGAAAACTAAAATCACTTTCAGAAGCAAGATTGACTCTCTAAACTAAAGGAGCTAAAACAGTATATCTTAAAAACTAGAATTTTGAAACTATTTTAACAGTTTGGAAGATCAGAAAACATTTAGTCTGGCTTTTAAAAAATAGTTGAGCACCAAGAAATGCTTCCTCTGGGAGAATTCTCTAGATTTGAGGGACTACCACCAAAAAGCCCTCTCTCTTGTTTCCCCCCTGAGAGTTAGAGAACTGACCCTTCCCACTCAACACAGGGAAGTGGGAAGGCGCAGGGGGAACACTAGAGATGCAGTCTAGCATGCGTGGCACCTACTCTCCCCTACCACATGTTTATTTTGAACACCTGAATAGGATTTCAGTTTGCATGTTTTTTCCTCAATAAAGCAAGAGCTTGGAAAAGTTACTTTTTTACCACAACTCTCAGAATTCCTCTGAGCCAGTATGGCCAGGAGATTCTTGGAGCTGTAGTCCAAACAAGTAACTTATCCAGGTTTTAGATATGACTGTTTTCATGTATCCCTTGGTTCCTGTGAAAGCAAATATGGGAGGCCAATCTCTTAGTATTCATAACTGTTTCTATTCCCTTTCCATGTACCCATTTCAGTTCTTTGGTCTTCTTTCCAAAATAACATAGTTGAAATGGATGATTTATATGAAACATTGTTATAGACTGCACTATTCTGTTTAACAGCCTATTTGCCATTTTGAGATTGCAGTATTTTCTATACTACCCCAAATGCTTGCATAGCAGTAGGATAAAATTTGCCAAATACTTCTGCTGTGCCATCTCTACTCTGCAACATTTCTAATGGAAGCTGTATGAGTCTAGTGGGTACAGCAGCATCACTAGTCAGCTGCCCCTTTAGAATATAGGATTATATTTATGTTATAAGCAACAATTCTGTGCAAAGCCTGTGCTAATATTTTTCACTGCTAGATTTTCCTGCATTTAATTTTCTTTGGATTTCATTGGATGATGATAGACGATACACCTATCACATATTTTGTACAGGTGCTCCCCATGTGGTACCTAATGTGCATTTGTCAAAGCCAATTATTTCTCTCCTTCACATAGTTTGCATTTAGTGTGCTTGTTGTGAGATTGTTCACTGGCAGGCAAGGAGATTTAATTTGTAAATGTGGTTGCCAGGGCATGTATCTTTGAGGAAATCCCACTGTGGGAGAGAAATGGGTTAATAGTGGGGAATTCTCCCTTAACATCTAGTTAGATCCACAATTCCACCCTTGCTTTGAAATGTGTACTCTCTCTCTCTCTCTCTCTCTTATATATATATATATATATATGCATGCATGCTATGTGTGTGTGTGTATAACTATGTGTACTAAATATACACACACATACACACACAAATATATACACACACACACACACACACACACCTGAAATTCTGGACAGCACTCCATGCATCTGTTCAAGTGGGCTGTAGTCCATATACACTCACATTATAACATTTTTTTTTCATCTTTAAGTTGCCATAGGACTTGTTTCTGTAGAAAGAGGTCAACACAATTATGGCTTCTGAAATTATTTCTGCCTTGGTGGACCTGAAACCTACATCTTGATCCCACATAACAGAGAAAATGTGCACAATTTTAAATGCTATGTCAAGAAGACAGCTATATCAAAAGAAGCACATTGCTGGAAGGCTATGAAGCAGCTTGCATCTGCACATAGTACTAAATTGTCACACAAGTATTCTGAAGCTGTCAGCTGCACATTCCGAGCCAGCAATTATAGGGGCACTGCTATGATTATTTGCTCTGTATTTCGACCTACCTTGACAGCTGTCTCATGTTTAAGCTCTTTCCCATAAAGGATTCTAAACATGTCATTATTTTTGCATCTCCAAACATAACCTATCCCATCAAGCACCTGACTTGGTACGCTGTTTTCAGCAAATGGATCAATATAGACCGTGATGTCTCCTATTTTTAGATTTGCCTAGCAGCTTTGACACTTCCCCCTTTAGGGCAGATATATAGGCTAATCTGGTTTTCAGACAAGCAAGTTAGAATCAGTATGACAATTCATTGATTGTGGTGCATGTGACCATTCCATTTTTGTAAACCATGGTGGGGTGGGAATGGTTGGAAAGTAACCTGGAATGAAATATTATACAATCCCACAGAGCAGGGCAGCTTTACATTCAAATGCCTCTCAAATTAACAAAAGCAACACACACAAAAAAAGCAGAGGTAAATAATCTTAGTGAAAGTCCAGTTACATGCTGCATCAAAACCTATAATATGGTCATTTTTGTATAGTCAGCCCTCCATGGTCACAAGAGTTAGGGGTGAAAGATCCCCACAAAAGTGGAAGAATTGCAAATAACAAAATATGCATGTCCATGGAAAGGGGGATGAGGCATGATAGGGGGAGTGGGTACCCAGGGTCCAAATCAGTTAGGGAAAGGAGAAGGAAAAGGAGTGTGTCAGCATGGTGGCCCTATACTTACTTTCTCTTGACCCATCTTCTCCTTTGGGTGTCGGGGAGCATCTGGAGAGTGTTCATGGTACTGAGAAATAATGATGTGAGCCATCTTTGGCTGGCCAGGCAGTGGCTGATGGACAAGGAAGAGGAGGACCAGATGCAGGGTTTTAAACAACTTCACGGCCTGACTGGAGCTGCCAAGAAGGAAGGTTCTCCCAGAAAAGAAGCACTTGAGGTATGGAGGAGCAGGGGTTAGAGAAGCTCACAGATAATCAAATCTGTGAAAGTTAAACCTATAAATGTGAAAGGCTGACTATGTATACCCTTGCCATATCTCACAAAGCCATTCAAATTGCAATATTCTTCTTTTTATTAGTACACACTCACATGTGGAGGTTCAGAACTGGTTTTACTATGCTCTCAGATGAATGTTTAATTTTTAAAATATCAATCAAATGTTCTTCTGCCTGTTGTTTCTTTCATCTCTCCATCCTGATATGATTACTGTCTAGCTGTTAATATTTAATCGTTATTATGTCCCACATAAGGTTCCAAATAGCAACTCTCAAATTAAAAAAAATTTACAGTAGGTGGAATTACAACCATCAGATAACAAAAGTATAAACCTGCTCACTGTTCTACAGAACCTCACCAAAGGTAGAAGAATCACAGTATGATGCAGCAGAAAGCAAGGGAACTAAATTGATCTCTTCTGGGAATACATTCCACAGCCATGTGGTACCATGACCAAAAAGGCTGTGACCTCCATACCCCCAGCCACCTTAACTCAAACAGCGAGGAATAAAGACTGTGGCTCCTGATGTTGATCTAAGTGGATGGGTAAATGCACATGGGCCCAGATGGCCTGTAAGATATAGAAAAAGTGGGATCTGTAACAGAAAGTTGTACTATAGGATGAAATCATGACAGCTGAAGTGGAACCATAGTGCTATAATTATACAGTGTTAAAGGGGCCTTAAGCCATTTCCGCACTACATTGTTAAGGTGCTATTATTCCACTTTCAACATTCTACAGAATCTTGGAGTCTGCAGTTTGTGGAGGGGCATTTAGAATTCTCAGCCAGAGAGCTCTTTGGCCTCAGTAAACTACAAACCCCAGAATTCCACAAGATGTTGAAAGTAGAATAATAGCACTATAGCAGTGTCATGTGGAAATGGCCTTAGTCTTGCTAAGTAGGACTTACTTCAAAGTAAACAGACAATGAAGGATCAGGTTACTCCTTACAAGTCATATGTCTGTTTTTCCACTTTCATAGGAGACTGTTTTAATTTTTCTCATGCAATTTAAGTGGAGATTTTTTCTAAAAAAAAGTCTATCATGAGTTAGATTATACCAGGCAAGCATGTATCAGGAGAATCATTATCTTACCTGCTTTATAATAACTAGAGAGTAATCTGCTGAAAAATACACAGCAGTCCAAGCACAAAGAGTTCTTGTTACCAGAGGCTACTTCCCATTTTGGTGTATAACTTTTTTGTTAAAAAAAAAACACATTCAAATTGCTATCAGCATGTTGTAGCAGTCTGAATAGTAGATAAGGACGTCAGGAAACCAAGATTTGAATCCCCACTCTGCCATGGAAGCCAACTGGGTGACCTTGAGCAACTTATACTTTGTTAGCCTCGAATAAATCTTGCAAAGAAAACCCTGGGATAGAGATGCCATAAGTCAGAATTGACTTGAAATCTCATGGCAACAGCTTCGTAAACTGTCCTGTAAGATGTCTTGAACCTAGAACCAGATAATTGGCTATACCTCTTTAGACAGCAAAAGGAGAATTCAAAGATCCTCCTGTATGAAAATGAGCAAACAAAAATCTATGGCTCCCCATGATATGCTACAATCCTCCACCCTACCACCTTGCCATCATTTTTTTCCCCCAGATAGCCTAGATTATACTTACAGGGAGGTGTTTTTAGCATGAGGAAGCATTTAAGAACTTCATTGCCCAGCTGCAAACCAGAGTGGCATAGTCTGTTTTACAAATGCAGGATTCTATCATCCCAAAATCTATTACACCTAAGGATCTAGAAATTGGATGGGGATATCATTTGACCTCTTTTAAAAATGGGATATTTTAGCACTGCCACACTGGAGAATGAGAAGACAAAATCTCAAAAGGATGAAAGAAGGAAAGAGGGGAGAAATGAAGCAAAAGAACTGGGAAATGGTACAGTATTTGCCAGGAGGATTAAGACTAGCCTTGCAGGTGAATGCCCCTTCAGAAAAACAAGCACACGTCTGCATGAGTGCTTCACTGCTTGAGTGATTCACTGAGGTAAGCTTCCAATGGAATCTGTAAAAATCAATACAAAAAATTAAGTTCATAAAATTGCTTCCTGGACTGAAGACCTCTGGACATGCATTTATTCTGTACAGGGAGGGAGGGATCATCTGGAACACCCATGAAGGATAGTAGAAATATGACAAGACATTTGGATTGTATCTAAATTTAAACTGAACAAAGGTTCTGAGGAAGGGGCAGATAACTCTCAGCACACATGCAGACACCCATACACACACACAAACACAATTTTCCCAATCAAATTTCCGCCTCCCACTGAAACTGTTGGTGCAAAAAAAAAAAAAAAAATTACAGGTACCACCTGTGATATGCCTCCATTTTCCCTTGCAAGCGGGAAAAAAAACAGTGGGGAGAGCAATTTTCAACAGAAAAACAGCACAACAGAAAAGGGATAAGACACTCCTCTAATACTAGTGTTTCATTTTTGTTTGCAGGCTGCAAAGCTAAGTTTGTAAAACAAACATGGAAACAAATGATACATGACTGACCACCATGGGAAGGTAGAACCTCTAGTTTTCAAAGTTTGCCAGGGTGTGCAAACTCAACCTGGACTGAATTCAACAAAGAAACAATATATTCTTGGTTATTCCCAGTCCTGGAAAAGGTTTCATCAGCCCATATCCAACTGCTGTTCTCAACTAGAGATGACCCATTAAATCAATGGAAACTGGATCAGACAACACCTATGTAAATTCCAGCAGTTCTTTGGGTTTGCTGTACTAGAACATGGATTAGGTATTGCATTTTAAGAGAAGCCTTGGTCTGTAAAAGGCATGGGGAACTTGAATGGATGTTGAATGACAAGTCTTATCTTGATCATTGACTGCCTTGGTTAGGACCAAGCATGGGCGAATCTATCAATTTCACTTTCTCCCACATTCCAATTGTGTGTGTGTGTGTGTGTGTGTGTGTTTAATGAGTTCTTATCCAAAACAAATGGAAACAAAATTCTTACCTATTCCTAGCTAGAACACATGGGAGTGGGATTCTATTACCATTTGGCAAGCCACAGGTTCCCCATGCCTTATCTAGCTTTGTGCCCCTCATCCTACATGGCTTGAAAACTTTCTTTTACAGATGGAGCTTGATATTGCTACTGTGATTGTTAATACAGAAAAATGTTGTCGTGTGTAATGGCTAAGGCATTGTGTATGTGTGTGTGGTGGTAAATGCATAGGTGTTTCTCATGAGGTGCTTCTCAAGGAAAGTCCAAAAAATTCATGCAACTGTGCTGATCCATAGGAATAAAACAATTCCAATACTTTTCATTTCAACCAAGAGCAGGTTGTTTGTAAAGCTACTAGTCTTAACTGTCTGTTCAAAATCAGAATAGCTCACAATATATATTGTTCCTGAGCAAACCCATTTCCAGTTTGCTACCATGAGAATTTGTGATGTACAGGCTAGTCCTATGTTTGTGTAATTAGGCTTAGATGTTTCAAAAGTTTTATTCAAGAACATTGAAGAAACAATAGCACTCCTTGGCATTGCCAGGACTAAAGAATCATTGGATTTGCAGCATCTTATAAGCTGTAACATTTCAAATTTGCTCATGCTAGCATAATCATAGCAACCCTTTTCTCAGGCTGTTTCATCCCCATCCCATTTTCTCATTCAGTTTGTCAACAGTTTGGTCTTGTACCATGTCTGTCTGCCTGCACCTGTACTTTTATCACAGCTCGTTACAATAACATTTCCCCTGTTCCCAACACATTTTTCCCAGCCAATCCTATCATTCCTTCACAGCCCAGTAAAGTATCAAAGTAGCTGCCTAAAAACATGGCAGAGAGACCATAGCCAACCTGACACAATTGCATCAAAATTCAGAGAGAACAGAGGAGTATGGTAGATAATGTTGTCGTCTCTGCTAATCAGTCAGTTCCAGTGCTTTGATGAAGCTCCATTATGCCACTGTACATTCTTAATTTGTAAAGCAATTCGAAGTCAAGGTGAAATCTATTTTTTCCTAAACACAAAATGCAAGATTGTATTGGTCAATGTAATGATACCAGGAAAGGAGGTGTGGCATGGCAGCAAAGGTACAATGGCTACAAATGCTGCAATGGTGGTGTTGGCTTTGGCTGATATTCCCACCCTAAAAATAGTGATCTATGACCATGTACAGATCCTTATAAGTCACCAACAGGACTCCAGTCAAAGCTTCTCACCATAACACACACAAATCTTTGACCATAATACCTATATGAATTTATCATATAATTGACACTATAATTTTCCATATTTGCCTATCTTCTATGATATACATATTGACTTTCGTGATCACAGAGGAACTAAGCTTGGTGTTTTATCTAATGGAACCTAACTGAAGAGCCCAGGAACATTTTGGATATTTCTGAACCAACATTTGTCTAAAGGTTGTATATGGAGGCTGTCACTAGGACTGCCTTTACACAGCTCAGGCTGGTGAAGCAATTATGTCCATTCCTGGTAAGTTCAGACCCATTATTGTGGCATATGCCTTAGTTCTATCTAAAGTGAGGTACATTCTCTATAATCTAATTTAAATATTAATTTTAAAACTGAATCTTCTATACTATAATCTAAAAAATGCTAAAACATACTATTGTATCTTCTGTGTTTTACAGTTATAATGGATAATCAAAGCAAAATCATCAACATCAGCCTAGAATCATAGAGTCGGAAGGGGTCTCATGGGCCATTGAGTCCAAATCCTTACTCAGTGCAGGATCTCCAGCTAAAGCATCCCCAGGTGGTAGCTGTCCAGTCTCTTATGAAGACATCCAGAGAAGAAGATCCCACCAGCTCACTATTTGGTTCCACTGCTGAACTGCTCTTACTGCTGAGAAATTCCTTCTAATGTTCAAGTGAAATCTACCCTCCTGTAACTTAAACCATTAGACTGGTTCTACCTTCTGGGGCAGCAGAGAACGGGCCTGCATCCTCCTCTCTGTGACAGATCTAAGCAACACCAAGAACATTTCCTAGTTTCACAGATTAATTTAGAAAGATTAATCTTTACAGAGTTTTCTGGGCATATTTTAATTAGTCTTGCAGCAGTCCTGGGAGATGGGATTTTTCTCCATTTTATGGATAAGGAACCTGGGCTGCAAAGCTACTAATCCATATGAACTTCCATGATCTTCACTGAAAAAGAAGGTGGCTGCACTTCTTTAGCAAAATCTTCCAGCTAAACATACTTGCTAAGGATGAATGAGATTGTAATCTCGGGTATGGCTCCCCGGGCGGGCCCCCCAGATATCACTTTGATATCATTTAATTTGGCCTTAGCTGGACCTGCTCTCAGTCACTTCACTCCACGTGTTTGTGAGTTCAACGGACAAGCACGGACATGGGTGCGGCCGCTAATTGCTTTCACATTCCAGACTCTTTTGAGGCCAGCAACCTAAGCATTGCTCCCAGCTTCAGGGAACTTCCACGTGTACATTGCACAATAGCTGCGCGGCTCTCAGCAGAGCCAGCCCAGTAAATGAGTCATTTGCATAGTGGCTATACTATTGTCATCAAGCAGTAAGGTCATCCTGGTAAAATTGACCTTTCTAAACCCTTTGTCCAGCGCCAAAACTCCTTTTGTTCTCACCTGGCTTGCCATAGCCGAGAGGCACGAACTCCCTTATAAAAACCCCTCGCTTTCAAACGGTCTTCGGACTACCTTGGACTGCTATCCTGCCCTGCTGCTGGCCTTCTAAGGAAACTCCCCTGAGCCAGGCACACTGAGCTTTCTTCTTCTGAATCCCATCTCACCATTTCTCCAGGACAACGAGACCAGGTGTCGTATTGCCTGCCCTTACGCTCTCCGCTTCCCTTTTCCTAGTTAGCTAGTACGTGTGTGTGTTATTTATTTTCTGTTGTTTCTCAATAAAACTGTTATTTTTGGTTACTTTGAAACTTGTGTGCCTGTTCCCTGACCCGAAGCCATAGACATTGGATTTCAAGATCCTTGCAAAGTTACCCTGTCTCTTGCTAGCCAAAAGAGTGGTTCAGCTAATTTCCCCCAATTTGGTATTTTATTTGGCAATCTGGGCGCCCCTCCCGGGACCCCCCAAAACACAGGATAACAAGATGAGCAAGAGTTTCAGCTGATACACACAAAACCCAGCCTTCTCTAAATTAGTACCATTCTGATGTTTTGGATATCAGTTCCCATCACCCCAAGCCAGTGCAGTGAATGCTCAGGAATGCTGTAGTCCAAAACATTTGGAAAAGATCAGGCAGGGGAAGGCTGATGCTTTGCTCATTCTTTTCCAGCTATATGCCACCCCCTATTAAATGTAACTCCAAAAACAGGCAGGTGAAGATTAGGCAAGGACAAGAGAGGAAAAGATGTGTGTGTATAAATTAAAAATTACATTATATGTAGCATCTAATTCTTTTGTTTAATTTTAATTGTGTGTGTGTGTGTGTGTGTGATTACTGTTTGAAAATTGTGCAGGCAATAGAATGGTGCTACTCTTTGTTGCATAGCCTTAGTATAAAACTTTGGCCGTTTCCACGCTGGGAATTTAAAATGGTGCAGAGCGACCTCCAACGGAGGTCTTCTGCACCATAGAGTGGACTGGGGTGGACTACTTTCTGTAGATCCACACCTCAGTCTGGTTCTGCACGACCAGAATTGGTCGCGCAGTATGGTTTTTAAAAACCTCTTTTTTGAGGTTTTTAAAAAGCACAGAGAGAGCGAAGCCGTATAGCTCCATCGCCTGGCTCCGGAGCAGATTTGCAGGCATGCGCAAGTGCGTGCCTGCAGATCTTCCGGGGGCAGGCTTTTGGCTGGCGAGCTTCTCTGGTTGGTGGAGAGCCTCCACCAACTGGAAGCCGCCATTTGGGACGCTGGAGGACTGCGGAGCAGTGAACTTGCGCTGCTCCTCGTGGCGACGGACTCGGCCAGCCGGAAAACAAAGCTGGTAAGCTCTGTTTTCGGGCGTTTCCCCACACACACACATGCGGAAAGGGCCTTTGTCTCTCAAACCTCTAACACATTAGAATCTACAGCAAGCCTGGATAGCCCAAGATCCACCAGATATTGTTGAACTCCAATTACCACCAACCCTACCCAGCCTCATGAATTGTACAGTATGAAGGAGGAGGAGTTCATCAACATCTGGAAGGCTGAATGTTTCCTGACTCTGCTTTAACTTGAGTCCTTTCTAATCTAGCTCACATCTGAGGAGCATGGTACAGGTAGTCACCAATTTATTTTGCTGATACTTAAATAGGCTCAATTTAGCTGTGGCTCAATATTTATACACACATTACCTCAATGGACAATGCCTCTGACAAAGAAGTCCTTTTCAGAAAGTCTTTTTTCTGCCCACCCAGTCCCTCCTCCTTTCTTTCTTGCTTCTGTCTAGCTAGAAGGGTTTTTTTTTAAAACACCCTTAGCGCTGGGAGGGTGGTCAAGGACTGGAGAAACACAGTCATTCGGTTGCCAGGTTGCAGCAGCATCTCTGCAGTAAACAGTGCAATAAAGCTTGAGCTGGGAAAGAGTGGGATACTTCTCAGTCAATTCTGCTCTAATAGTCTTGCTTGCTTACAACAGGCAAAGTAACAGCAGTTGCCTCTGGAATCCCTCATTGAGTATGAGTAAACAACAAAACAGAAAAAACAAGAGAATGAATTACTCTGCTTCATTGTCTACTCCCAGCATGTTTTAAAAAGCATATTCTAGCCACCAAAATGGAAATCATAGGAAAAGAAGAGGTTGGTGAAAGAAAAAGTCATCCTTTGATGTGTTTTGGAAGAAACTTTCCTGCAGTCTGTAGCAGGTTCAAAATGTTTTTATTTATGCAAGGCTACCTGACCTGGTTGTTTGATTTCATATGTGCCTACTACCAGTTTTAAATGAAATCTTTGGTGAACTGCTCTTCCTTTTTTGTGGTATAGGACCCTCTCTCTCCTTTTTCCAGGTTATTTCTACCTCCAGTACCAAATTTTCTGTTAAAGTAATTCCAGGCGCACATCTATTTCACTAACTGAGGTATACTTGTGCTACCAAGGACCTGTCCTTCATACTAAGGCACCTGACTTTGATTCCCTCTTATAAATTTGTGATATTGGATGGCTTCTGCCTGCTGCTTTCAATGCACAAGTGGGGAAGCTTTGGCCATCCATGTGGCTTGGGCTGCAACACTCAACAGACCCACTCAGCATGGTCCACAGCTGGATTAAAGCAGCCACAGCCTAGGAGCAATCTCTCCTGACATCCTGCCTTCTCTGCTCTCTTCTGTACTCTGCATTGGTTGCTCAATTGGGGGAATGTTCTGAGCATTCCCAGTAGTCACCCAGAAAGACCACCAATCATGCTGCTTAATCCCTTAGCCAAAAATTGAGGACTTGGGAGATTCAGAAAGTGACTAGACAAGAGGAGGAATCATGCTCCACTGTTTTCCTTCAGCAGCAGACACCTAACCACTGAGAATCGAAGCCTGTCAATGATAAGGGTTTGTAGGATTTTTTGTTCAAAACAAATGGATGGCCAAAGGTTCTCCATCCCTATTCTTGTGACCACCTCACCACAGAAGCTTTATTGTTTATCTCTATGGAATATATTATGGATGCTCCATCCTACCCTTCTGAATATCACTGGGGCAGATAGAATCTTTGACTTCCTTTCTGTGTTGCATGGCATGGCTGCAGGTGATACATATTGTAGCCTTAGTCTTTTCTGAGGACAAAAGCCAAAAATGAGGCTCTAATTAAAAAACAAAGAACAAATGAGAAAGCAAAAAGCATGACTAATTGCTTTTCAGATGCAGAACAAAGGCTGTGCCTCTGCCTGATGAGATTGCCAAAATAAAGAGAATTCAATAGGAACTACATATAATCACACCAGCAAATTAAAAGCAGTGCAGGGGCCCCTTCCAACAGATATCTGAAGGCATGAAAACTCAAAAGCCAAAAGGATGGAAATCATGAATGAGCATTTCTGTGTTCTGCCAGATGAAGAGCTAAACTAGACATTCCAAAATGTTACATAGTGAAACCATTATGCCATTCTGGCTCTGTTGACCCACATACTCGACCAGTAATTCCACTGCTGATTTAACTGCCAGTACTTTTCCATCCCGATAAACTAGATGGACAACTAAGTGTTCATTTGCTGCCATAAATAAAATAACACTGTGGAATTGTGTTCTGAACAGCTCCAATATGACTCTGGCGATGGGGGATTGATGTCACACACCAGCAGCCAATCAAAATGGCATGCAACCAGCATCTACCATACCACCCACCTCTCAAAAGGATTTTGCATAGAGGATAAGACAATGGTGAGTGCCCTTCCACTAGTGCAGCAGTTCTCAACCTGTGGGTCATGACCCCTTTGGGGACCGAACAACCCTTTCACAGGGGTTGACCATGGGAAAATACGTATTTCCTCCTCGGTGGCGGTGTGCAAGCGCGAGCCACGTGCTCGCGTCCCGCTGCCCCCTTTGGCGGGAGTGTGTGTGCCCGCATACGCTCCTGCCAAAGGGGGCAGGAGGACGCGAGCGCGTGGCTCGCGCTTGCGCACCACCACTCCTGGGCCTTTTCTGCATGTTACCTTATCGCGGAGATCGGTGGTGCCGTTCGCGCAAGCACGTTCTTGCGCGAGGTGCTCTCTTTGTTGCTCCTTCATCCTACAGCTGACTTCCTGGTCGCGCAACCACCCCACCCAGCCCCTTCCGCAGTGCAGCCTGGGAGCTGTAGGCTGCGCTGGGGGAGGAAGGGGCGGGGCGGTTGCGCGACCAGGAAACCAGCTGTGGGACGAAGAAGCAGCGAAGAGAGTGCCTCGCGCAAGAACCTGCTTGCACGAACGGCACCCCCACCTCCGCGATAAGGTAACGTGCAGAAGGCCCAGGAGTGGTGGTGCGCAAGCGCGAGCCACGTGCTCACGTCCTCCTGCCCCCTTTGGCGGGAGAGCATGCGGCCACAGTGTCACCACAGCAGGAATGGTGGTTCACAAGCACGAGCCACGCGCTCACGTCCTCCTGCCCCCAGTTCAGAAGGGACTGAAATCACCCCCCTTCTCCTCTACTGGGAGACCCTCCTGTCTGATGGGTCAGCTTGGGGGGGGCGGTGGCAGCATGACGGGCAGGCCCCCTCCTCGCCATGGCCCCTGCCCCACTCGCCATGGAGGGGGGTGCTGCAGGAGGGCCGGGGGGCTCAAGGCAGCACTTTTCTGGGGGGGGCGAGCTGCGCCCAGCACAAAAGCCAAAGGTGCTGGGATTCCTCCTCCCCGCCGGCCAGGGTCGACACTCTGGAAACTTTTCCCACACTGCCCCCCCCCAGCAAAAATGAGAGCAAAGCAGAAGCAGAGCCCGGGGCGGGGTTCTCAGGATTTTTTCCCGGGGGAGACGCGTGGCTCCTCTTTCCCTCTCTGCCCACTCCCCCCCCGTTCCTGCCCAGCAAGGTGGCCTTTGCCGGGGGGGGAGGCATTGTAAATAATAAATAAATAATTTTATTGTTGGGGGTCACCACAACATGAGGAACTGTATTGAAGGGTCACGGCATTAGGAAGGTTGAGAACCACTGCACTAGTGAATGATAAGTGAATCCATTGGTGCTTAGATGAAAACACTCAGGAAAAACATAAAGAAACCAGCTAAGGAGATATGGGGCACACAGCCAGGAGAACTGGTCCTACCACTAAGCAGAAGGATGTATGCACTTTAGCCAGCTACATTTGTCTGATATGAATGGTCTGTATTTTTTTACACAATCCCACTCATGTTCTTGGGACTTTGTAGTTTAAATGGAACATTGTTGGCTATCTATTACTGTTGCATTTTTATTCATAGAGAAAGGAGATTATGATATGATGATGATAATGAATATTAATATCTCATTTTCCCCCAAAACTGGGACACAAGTGAGCTTATAAAAAGTTACACAGATAGAGATTTTAAAAAGACAGAAAGATAAAAACACACTATAGTTAAAATATAATTAAATCTTTCATAGAATTAAGAACAACTTAAATTGCATCCATGAAAAAGGCAATAAAATAAAATAAAAATAGTATAGAACATTCTGAAAACCCCTTTCCATAATAAAAGGCAGTTTGTTTGCCCTGAATGCCAACATGGCAGCCAGCTTTGGATATTAAGCATCTCGACCGGTGTCAGGCATTTGGTGTTCAGTTACACATAATAACCTTTTGAAATAGGTTAGGATAACAGTATTGTAGTTCTCTTGGGGAAATGAGAAGTCCAGTGGTTGATTAGCAGTTCAAAGGCTGAGAGCCAGGGTATTAGTCAGAAGCCAGGGGACAAAAACTACTCCAGTCCTGCTAGCATTTTTGAAGGAGGCCAAACAGACTGTGACTCACCCAAAGGACTTTAACTCAAATCTCTCAGGTCCCAATCCACACCTTTTCTACTTGAATGTTAATAGGATGAGATTAGAGTGAGTCCAGAGAACATCTCATCTCTGGTTTTCCAGTTGGCAAGCACCAGGTTCATTGGGGCTGAATGATTTTTTTTTTTTAACATAAAGGCTAATATAAGGAATATCCATTTACACAAATAGTAGATGATATATCTTCTTCTCCCCCCCCCAAAAAAGCCCATTATTTTAAGTTTCAGTGTTGGTTGTTGCAGCATATATGCAGCAAATAAATAAATAAAATAAAAATTGCAGTAAAGCTTGAGCTGGGAAGAAATTGAATTTACACTAACTGATCCTACTGTAGCTGTGTGTGCCTGCCCACAACAGGCAAGGTGAACACCAACTAACTCGTGAACAGCAAAAAAGAGAGAAAAGACAAAAGCAGATAAACATCCCTTACCAGCTAACTCCAACTGGTTAAAAAGCACAGATCTGTAAGTTTGGCCACCAAAATGACAATCATAAGAAAAATGGAAGTTGGTGAAAGAAAAAGTCATTTCTGGATGCATTTTGGAAAAAGCCATTAAGTGATCTCTTGAAGATTCAAAACACTTTTGTTTACTTATGCAAGGTTTACGTGATCTGGTTATTTAATTTCAGATATGCATATTGTTAATTTTGGAATTTTAAAAAGTGACGAAGCATGCTATTTATTTTTTGGTAGCCATGTTTAAATATTTGAAGGAATGTCATATGGTGGATGAAGCAAGCCTGTTTTCTGCTGCTCCAAAGACTAGGACATGGAGCAATGGTTTCAAATTTCAGGAAAAGCAATTCCATCTAAACATTAGGAAGAACTTCCTGATGGTAAGAGCAGTTTGACACTGGAATATGTGGAATATGCTCGAGTCTGGAATATGTGGAGTGTGCTCGAGTCTCCTCCTTTGGAGATTTTTAAACAGAGGCTGGATGGCCATCTGTCAGGAATGCTTTGATGGTGTATTTCTGCATGGCAGGGATTTGAACGTGATGGCCCTTGTGATCTCTTCCCACTCTGTGATTCTATTAAAGCTAACCTCATTCTTTCTATTCTGCCTGTGGTACCAAATTTTCTATTAAAGAAGTAATGTCCAACAACATATCTCCATCATCTGAAGTATTCCTGTACACAAAATGCAATGGTGGCTTTTTTTAATTTTGGGCTTCCAAGCAGGAGTGAAATCAAAGGCCAGAATACCTCATTCCAGGGTGGGTTACAAGGAATTGCTTGACCTTGGTATCTTTCAGTTTACATCTTTCATTTTGGCCAGTGGAACAATTTTAGCACAGTCCAGATGGCTTTTTGAGCACATCAATTCCAGTCTTCCTAAAATTTCATTGGAAAATTGAAATTCTGTCCAAATTATTGTTTACTCAGTCTATGTTTTGGACCAGACACGTGTTGTCAGTCACTTCACTTAAGCCTGATTATTTCTGCTAGCTGTACAGAATCAAAGAGGGACAGGGAGACTCTCGCCTATGAAATAGTCCAATCAATATTTCATTTTTCTTGTTTATGGCAGGGTGAGAGGGAAGCATCTGCATGGATAAATTAAAGAAAATGGTAATAACATAGGACTATGATAAAAGGCTGAGATGATTCAGTGATATCTGCTGGCAGTCATCAATATGACAGCCCAGCTGCATCTCAAAAAAAAAAACCTGTTGAAAGAAGCTGTCAAATCTGCATCCGATGAAGTGGCATTGGAAGATATGATAGCAGCAGCAGCAGCAACAGGAAAAGCCTTTCAGCACCTGTTTTTTGTACATGCATCTTTATCATTCCAGGCAGCTAAGTGGGAATGTTGTATCTATTCTAGGCAGCAAAGGAAAGAGGAAATGGAAACAGAAAAAAAACTCTCAAAGCAGGAGAAGTAAAACACCTGATGTTATATATTATCTGATGACAGTTACAGACTGCTGCCAGCCCAGTTCAGAGGTGCCTAAATACTGCCTGCCATTGAGCAAATAGGCAGAAATCAGATTGTCAATAACCCCAGAGGAACAGAGAAGCTCTGCAAGCCGAACATTTACAGAGATAAATTAAGTTCTACCAGATCACAAAGACCGTGAAGCAAGACCTGATGCATCCAGGGCATTGTTTTGGATATTGACAGCTTTTAGAAATGAATATGCCTCATGTTTTCTCTCAAACAAGAGATTTTCCTGAACAAGCAAGGTTTCACTGTTGACCTTGTGAATGGGAAACCTGATATTCTACTTCTTTGAACTGATAATGTGGAAAAGGTTAGTTCATTGGTTCAGCACATACACTGCATTGAAAAGATTCCTGAGTCGATTCCTGGCATATCTGGGTAGAAAAGAAAAATAAACTGCCAGGTATTGACCATACTGAACCCAGTGGTCGAATGGTGTGGCTTTGCATAAAGCAGCTTCCTATGTTCTTGATTGGTTGATTATATATCCTACCTTATCCTGGATGTTCACAGTAGATTCAGGTTATTCTCTGTGACAGAAGGTTGTCTGACTCCGTAGCAGCCTCTGCAAAAAGTTTTATTTCCTCCCTCAGGTAACTTTCAGGTAACTTTCCTACAACCACACACTCCAGGACGTTCCAGGTGAGCATATTTAATGACCAGTAAATTAAATGTGGTAGTGAAAGACCATTCCTCTCTCCCTTGTTGATACAAGAAAACCTCCCTCCATTTCAGCCTGGCTAGATTAGGATGCTATGCTGGCCCCTGCTGATATCAACTATGACTCTACCTTAAGAACAGATCCAAACATATCTGTGAAGCAAACCTGATTGCTCTGGAATGAATGGAGGTTCTTTTCTTTTTCTAATGCAAATAGAAGGTACAAAGACCCTGGCTTGGAGCAACATAGTGGGGCAAATGATTAACACCTATTCGCATACACACTATGCCCCGGACTCCCAATCCAGTCAGCACAGAAAAAAGGGGTGAGGTCAGGACTGAGGAGGATTTGCTTTGTGAGCTGGATGAGCTTCCTCTGAGGGCTATAGCCAACAAAAATCTGCTAGTTCTCCATTCCTCCCCATTCCTGCTTTATTTGATAACTAGCTTATTTACCCGGCATTGCCTGGGATTTTATTTTCTCATAGGTAACATTTGTTAGAAATACCTTAGAAATACCTTACCTTACCTTAGGAATTAGATGAACTGAAATATACAGATTTTAGATCCTGTGTCTCTAATTCCCCAATCTGTTTTGTCCAGTACCTATAACTTTTGCCCATATTCCCTAAGTCATTCTGTATTCAGAATTATTAACATACAGAGTTTCGGTTCCTGAGAGAATACACTGCCCCCCTTCTTGCTATTTGGCCTCATCTCCATAGCAACAGGCCTGATCTCTCTGGCTGAGAATTCTAAAGGCCCCTCCCTGAACTGCCAACGCCAGGATTCCATTTCTCACCTCATACAGCCAATCATATGAGGTCTTTGCCTGTCTGACACAGACAAACAGACAAGATCACTCACAAACTTTGACTTTTATATAGTTGACGGTGGGCAAAGATAGCAGTACATTCACATACTGCTCAGAGTTAAAGTAGGTCATGCCGGGGGTGGGGGGAGAATACCCTGGAATTAATGCCTGTTGAATTTATACCCTCTTCCAAGAGGTTGAAATTTGATTTCTAAACATCTAACACAAGCAGCAGGTAGCTGAGTGTATGAACAGGGCATGGTAGGCAAGTGCAAGACTGTGTTGACAAAACAGCCAAGAAGAGATCAGTGCTAAAGGAAAGAGAATACAATCTGGGAGTCCAAAACTGAAGAAAGAGAAAAACATAGATCAAGAATCAAACAAAAATAAAAGTCTCAACAATGGTTTGTGTGTGACAAGTAAACTGTTAACAGCCAGGTGGAAGGCCTGCAGAGGGATGAGATGTAAACCTGAATCTAGAGATTATGATTGAAAAGTAGACAATACTCATGATATGGAAGCAGTTCAGGAACAAGGAAGATGTAATTACAAGTGATTATCAAGAAAGAGAGTGTCTTCCTAGAGCTTCTCTTACAGTAATTACTAAGGGATGGTCCCACTATAATACAAAGTCATCCTCAGACATTTATTGAAACTGAAGACTACTTTCACACATCAGTGTACATGTGTGTGCACAGGGAGCTCTTCATATTACTTGTCAAGCGTAAACATCATGTGTGAAATGCCACAAAATGTCCACATGTACAATAGTAATTGGTTGGGACTTCAGTTATCAGCGGCAGTGTTGGCTGGGAGGTTCTGTTGCCATCATCCAAAAAAGTAATTTTTCCAAGTTTTGCTTTTGAGCTGAAAAATAACTTGCCACATTTTTTCAGTTTTTAAAAGGCCAGAGTGGTTGTATTTTGTGAATGAAAGAAACTGTAGAGGGGATTGCTAAATATCTGTTTGATGTGTTCTTGCTCTTTACCCCATTGGGCCTTCTTTCTCTCTGATTGTGGCATGTTATAATCTAACTCAGTGTTATTTTTTAACATTCTCTTTTGAGAGATGTTGACTTTCGGTGTTGACTTTTCTGACAAGCAGTGTTTGCCTGTGTGGAGCTCCTGTGCATTCCATAAAGCAATGAGCCAGAAGAACATAAAAACATCCCTGCTAGATTAGGCTAAAGGTCCATCTAGCCTAGTGCCTTGTTCCTTTTGGTGACGAAATGATGCCTCCAGGAAGTCCATATTCAAGGCTGAAATGGAAACAAGTCAACTTCAGAAAGCTGTATGTCTTACCACCAAAACATGCTAGGCTGAAGAATCCATGAGGCAAGTTTTCAGAGGTTTTCTTTTTCCTCCAAGGGAACACCCCATCCTTGGAGTTTGCTTCCAAGAAAGATGAAGTTGGCTCCATCCCTACAGAGTTTTAGACAAGCAATGAGAAATGCATTGTTTTCTGGGCTTCTGATAAAAGTTTTAATATTTTGTTAATATTGTTGTGGCTTGTTTTAAGGAATGTTAATTTCTGTTTTTATTCTATAATTATTTTTAGAAATATTTTATTTCTGTTTTTATTCTATAATGATTTTATGCTATTCTTGTGTTGTGTTTTAAATTTTACACTGCTTTGATGGCTTTGGTGCTTAGAAAAACAGTGTATAAAACCTGAAAGAGAAAATACACACACACCCAGGATTTGTGCGTTAGTAAATAACATATTTTTCTGGCTTCTTCCAGTTTTGCTATACTTCTATGATTCTGTATCACTACAGAATACTTTTGTGCATGTTTCTTCTAAATCATTCTCCAGAGTGTCTACCTCTTTTTTCCACACTCTATTTCTTCACAGTCTAACTAACATTCTAAAATACAAAATGCATTCCTAGACTTAACTTTAAATCCATTTTCCTAAGTAATGACTATAACATACCCACCATAAAGATTACGCCAAGCCAATTCTTGGTTTGTTTATTTGCTCTACATTTTACGGGTCCTGCATTTTAAAATTATTTTGTATCTTCATATTTTTCCCCTGATGAAGTACATTAGTTACCATGGAAACCATCATTAGTGACATCCACCAAGGCAGAAAAGAAGACCATTTACACATCATACCTTTTGTTTAGCTAATTCAGTATCTAACTATGAGAGAATCACCAAACTGTATCAAAAGCTATTGAATCAAATAATTACTTAATGAACGCAACATGGTTTCTGCACCAAACCATGATACCTGATCTAATACATCCCCTAGTTAAGAGGAAGGAGGAATTAATAACTATTAAGATCTGTGCTGTGAGTAGAAGCTGGCAATTTGGGTCTGAAGATCCCCAAGTCCCATCTCCCTCTGCATGATCAATTAACTCCAAATGTTATGGAAAATAAGGCCATTTCTGCACTAGACTGTTATAGTGCTATTATTCCACTTTCAACATCCTACAGAATCCTGGGGTTTGCAGCTTAGGCAGGGGTGCCCCTCCCTGAACTGCAAACCCCAGGATTCCATAGGATGTTGAAAATGGAATATACTTTACTATACTATAACAGTCTAGTGCAGAAATGGCCTCAGAGTCTGGTTGCAGTAGTGTAGGGATAGGGGGCGAAGGGGGCAATTTGCTCCGGGCAGCAATGTTTTTGGGGTGGCCGAATCTGTAGCCATGCCCCTGTGTGCCCTGGCTATGATGCCCACACAAACTGCAGCCATGCCCCATGCACTGCAACCATGCCCCCCCACAGTGGCCACACCCCCATGCCATAGCCCCCCTCCCACCCACGCACCCACCCACCCACCCCTCCACACACTCCAACCTCCACCATTGTCTGGTTGATTTAAAAAATCACAGCAGTATTTTTCAATATTCATTCAATGTACTGAAGGTGATCTGAATTTCATTTGAAAGCATATGTACTAAAAGAAGCTCTGGAAATATATATATCAATTTTTTTTAAAGCAACAAACACCATTGTTTTCATGTAGAAGCTGACTCCCTAAAAGAAACTATAAAACTGATGCTGATTTAATTAACTTTAATAAAAATATTCAAATCAATTTTTTTTAAAAGCCATCAAATTTTTTGGCTCCCTTCTTCTTCACTATTCTCAAATAGAATGAGAGAAATGAACAGCATGCAGGAGCAGTTATACCATTCCCATGGTTCAAGAACGGAACACAGAGAGAAAGAGATGTGATTAAAAAGCAAACCAACAGTACTTCTCCTTGGATCTAATAAGGATGCAGTTAATCACTAAAAATATGATGGCTTCTTCCAAAATCACAGAATCATAGAGTTGGAAGAGACCACAATGGCCATCCATTCCAACCCCCTGCCATGAAAGAATATACCATCAAAGCCATCCAGTCTCTGTTTAAAAACCTCCAAAGAAGGGGATTTCACCACACTCATACCCCACTGTCAACTGCTCTTACTGTCAGGAAATTCTTCCTATTGTTTAGGTGGAATCTCTTTTCCTGTAGTTTGAATCCATTGTTTCATGTTCTAGTCTCTGGAGCAGCAGGAAACATGCTCCATCTTCTACATAACATCCTTCAAATACTTAAACATAGTTATGTCAATTCCTAACCTTCTTTTTTCCCAAGCTTAAACATACCCAGTTTTCTAAGCTGCTGCTCTCAATAAGGCATAGTTTCCAGACTTTCTACTGTATTGGTCACCCTACTCTGGACATGTTCCAACTTTTCAGTAGCCTTCTTGAATTGTGCTATCCAGAACTAGACACAGTATTCCAGGTGCGGTCTGACCAATGTAGAATAGAGTGGTACTATTATCTTCCTTGATCTAGACACCATACTCTATTAATACAGCCTGAAATCTCATTAGTGATTTTAGCTGCCGCATCACATTGTTCTCATGTTCAGCTTGTGGTCTACTAAGGCCTTTTTCGCACTTTGATTTAGCGATGGGGCAGAGCGTCCTCCGGTGAGGACATTTGCACTTAGGGACGGACTGGGTCCAGACTACTTTATGTATGTCCGGACTTCAGCCAGCTCCAGAATGACCAGAACTGGTGGTTCGCTGTGCTATTGAAAAACTGCTTAACAGAGGTCTTTCAATAGCACAGCGCGCACCAGTCTGTCGCTGCGCTAATGTGTAGATTTGCAGGCTCGCACCAGCGTGAGGCTGCAAATCTTCTGGGGGTGGGCTTTAGGCTGGTGAACTTCTCCGGTTGGTGGAGGGCCTCCACCAACTGGAAAGTGCCATTTTCGTCCCCGGAGAAGTGTGTAGCGTGGCCACGCACTGCTCCGGATCAGCCTGGATCAGCAGAGGGAGCACGCCAGCCCAGTAAGTATCAGAACGCCCCGTTTTCCCTCCAAAGTGCAAAAAAGCCCTAAGACTCCTATATCCCATTGACATGTACTGTTTGTCAAGCCAGGTGTTATCCATTCTATCTCTGTGGATTTCATTTTTTTTCGCCTTTGCCTAAGTGTAGTATCTTAGATTTCTCCATGTTGACATTCATTTTGTTAATTTTGGCCCAGTTCTCCAGTCTGTTAAGGTCATTTTGAATTCTGATCCTGTCCTCTGGGGTATTAACTACCCCTTCTAATTTAGTATCATCTACAAATTTGATAAGCATGCCCTCTATTCCATGACCCAAGTCATTGATAAAGATGTTGAATAGCACTGTGCCCAAGACAGAACCCTGTGGCATTCCACTAATCACTCCTTTCCAGGATCAAGAGGAGCTACTGGTGAGCACCCTTTGGATTTAGTTGGTCAACCAATTAATAATCCACCTGTTACCCTGAAAGTCTTGGGGGTCCCCAAGGGACACCTTAATATGCTTCATGTGATGGGGAAAGTAAACTCAACAGAGCACAAGCAATAGCAATGCAAGAAGCAGGGTAACCTAGCGAGATCTTTTACCCAGTTTTTACGGTGTCAGGCCCAGACAGAAATCACACAAAAAGGTCCAATGAATAACTTTATTGAACAGAAATATCATGCATTAATGCATACACTCTCTCACACACACATCCAAGGGCTAAAGAAAAATAAAGAGTGGAAATAAGATAGCGGGATTATTAAAGGATTTGTGGTTTGGATGATACTGCACCTTTTCCTGAAGTCCTTGCTCCAGAAAGCAGCAAAAGAAATGGAACTCAGCAAAGAGACGCTGAGGGGATCGCGCGGCTGTTGGGAGGGGGGAACGGTCAGTTGGTATGACCAGGAGGTATCCAAAGAACTAGTCAGAAACAGGGACTATTTGTAGGAAAAATTTACCTAGAGGGCAAATCCTCTCCCAGGGAGAACAAAGGAGACCACAACGGAAAACAACTTCACACTCACACCTTCTTTGATATAGGAAGATAACAAGGTGTCACCCAAGTATCAGGATCTTCCACCGCTTTGGGTTGCAGTGTGAGTTTATGTAGATGGTCCTTGTCTGATAAGATTGTATTGCTTCCAGTGCCCAACTTTGTGGCAAAAACTCTTAATCTCTTCAAGTTGGCTCCTTGAAGACTGAGGATCTTTTATCCACCATGGGTTGGCACAGCTTGAGATCTCCTGTGGCTACGTGACAGGGGAGTTTACTGGCCTGACCTAGTTCTTCCAATCATACGACCATTGTTGCCTACATGCTCATCCGGGTGACCTCTCTGGTGGGTTAGATTATGTTTTATATCAAAGTTGTAGATCCCGGGACAGGGTTTACCAAGGGGGCAACACACTTAACAGTCAAATTGTCTAGTCCACATTTACTAGCATATTTACAAGAATATCATGGGGGACCTAGAAATTACTTTTTATTTTTTTAAAAAATATAGGTAAACAACCCACTAGAAGTTCATGCGGAAAGCCAGGTTTTTTGGTGGCCATCTAGAATATTACTTTTAGGACTACAGCTCCCAGAATCCACCACTCATCCTGGGTATGGGTTTCTGTTTCTGAGAGTTATGGTCCCAAAAAAGTAATGTTCTGAGTTCCAGGGCTATCAGCCACCTGTCTTCTATTACCTCATCTAGCATTATTCAGCAGCAGTAGAGCTCCCACAAGAGATAGAACAGGCAATAGTCATATTGGGGCCACTGAGGCCCCATTAGCTATATGAAATCTCTGTGTTTCAGCATCTGGCTAGGGAAATGGCCAAATTGGGGGCTGATCCTAGATTTGCCTTACAGAAATGTGCATCTGTGTAGCTGGTTGCAGTCAGTTTCACCCCACAGGCAAAGAAGCCATTGTGACTGCTTAAATCTGTCTTCACTCTGATAGCACTAAGCCAGAAAACTGTGAATCAATACAATCATTCTCAAACAATGAATGGTACTGACTGTCCTATTTGTTGATCTCTGTTTAGTGCAGTGTTGATGTGCATATGTGCATGCATGCACGCGTGCACATACACACCCAAACACACACATTTTCCTGGAAAGATAAAATGATTTACATGTAAAAGTCCACATAATCAACACTGGATTTAGATGATGTAAAGCTAAAAAGAATTTAGAAGCAAAATAAAAATCTGCCTCCTGCTTCAACACTGATTATGAGAAATGACACCCCTGAGGTAATCCCCAACTGACAGCAATATGTTCAGGTGCTTGCTAAATCCAAAAACGTCAGCTATTTCAGGCTCACATCCAGCCCATGCCATGAGCACCAGAAAAGCCTTCTAATCATCCCGTAATGGAAAAAAAAGTCCTGGAGTGGGGAGAAACCAATATCTGATGCAGTTCCAAACAAGGCAGAATTCTCAAGTGATCCATCAGGCAAGACTCAGAGGAATTAACATGCAAAGTTGTTCACAGCATCAGGTACCAACCTAGATTCCCCCTGCATTACAATGTGCTGATAAAACAAAACAATGCAGGGAGAAACATGGCAGTGAGAGATAGATATGTGTCCAGAGGCTAAGCAGAGTCTTTTCTTTCCTGTTTTCCCAGGGAACTGTGCAAATTTATCACACTGCTGGAATCCCCTTGGTTTCCTCCAGCATGCTGGATACTATTTGTTGACAGGGCAGGAGAAGATGGAAGTACAGAAGAGGCTCCATGTCTGGAACCATAACTATTTAAGCTTGTCCACCTTCGGTTTTGGTGTCTGCCTCTTTATTTCCTGTCTCTCTCTGAAAATGAGTCTACCATCTCTATAGTTCCTTTTTGGGTTTAGAATTTAGCAGTTGTATGTTAATAGAATCAGTGATGCCAGTAGGCATTTATAGCCTGAATACTATTGGTTAGTCCCACTGAATCATCAGTTGAATGATGTAGGGAACTCCGATTGATTCTAGGGTGTGCTCTAGTTGGGACTAATGATAGTATTCACAATTCTTGGATGGCATAAGGCATGTTATCTTTATTAGAGGTGGGCAATTTCTTTACACTGCCTGTTCAGCCTTTCCCTCAAAATATTTTTGTGTCATCCATGCAGTTTTGTTTAGACAGAGTTCCCAAATTCATATGTGAGACAGACATCAAATATCAAACAGTGTGATAGAACTTTAATACCTCAGTGTATCATCTTGACCACAGAACTTTACATCAGAAGCAAGTCACATGGATGTCAATATACAAGACATGATGGCTTCATCAGAGGTATACTTCTATATGCAACTTACCCTTTAGGATGATGAGAATTCTAGCTTGCTCATGCTTCTAGCCCCCATAGCTGTAAGTGAGCGAAGCCATCACAGTTGTCAAGCTTATGCATGAGGTATCATGCCCTGTTGTGGTTTCCCTTCTAAATATATGCCCCACCCTTCAGCAGGCTTTCCTGCTGCTCTTGGACATCATTATAAATTATTGTTAATTTCACTTATATCCCATCTTGTTTTCGTCACTGAGATTTAAAGAGGCATACAAAAGTTACAAACTCATCACAGCCCTACCTTTCTGCAGTAGTAGGATTCCTAGCTTCTATGAGACAAGAGGCTATGTTGTTGGCAGCAGTGCTGCTGATAGGGTCTCCCATATCAGACAGGTTTTTGCTGAGGAGCCAGTCCAAATGTGCCAAACAGCTACTGGGCGGCAGCAGGAGTGGGGGTGGCACTGATGGAGGATATCTCAGAGACAACACAGTGGCACCATAGCTAACATTTGTTAGTACTGTGAAGCAGGGTAAACCCCTTTTGAATGTCCTTTACCATGAAAGCCCGATGGTGAGACAATCCAAACTGAAACAAGAGATAGTGCTAGAAGATGATACTCCCAGGTTGGATGGTACTCAGTGAGTTATTGTACTAGACTAGAGGACAACTAAAAGTATCACTGTAGCTAATGACACAACTGGACTCAAGCTGAAAAGAAGCTAATGCAGCTAATGTTGTGCTCAGAGTTGAAAGAAAAGTCCAAAGCTGCACAACACATATTACAGGAAAGTGGAATGTGAGAACCATGAAGCCAGACATAGAAAAACAAGAAATGGAGCATATAAACATTGCAGTACTTGACATGGACAAGCTACAGTAGACAGGAATGGGACATTTTGAGTGAGGTAATTATCCAGGATTTTACTCGGGAAATGAAAATCTAAGAGGAAATGAGGTGGCATTAATAGTGAGGAGAGATAAAGCAAAAGCAGTCAAGAGATATATTGCAAAGTCTGACCAAATCACATTAATAAGATTTCATGGGAAAGCTATCAATCTAATCATAATTCAAGTTTATCCACTAACTACAGAGGCAGAAGAAAAGGAAGAAACTGAAAAATTCTATGCTGGAATCCAAGAGGAATCCAAGAGGTTCTTCACACAGAAAAACAAGACTTCTTGTTAATCATTGGCAATTGGTATACAAGCATAGCAAACAGATCAGAATCAAAGATTGTGGAAAAGTTTGGCCTAGGATCAAAAAATGAATCAGGAGAGCAACTGATTGAATTTTGCAAGGCTAACAGTTTGTTCATTGTAAGCACATTCTTCAGGTAACCCAAGAAGCAACTGCATACATGGATTTTGCCAGATGGCCAGTATAGAAATCAAATAAACTATATAATTGGAAGCAAAAACAAGACGAGGAGCAGACTGTGGTGCAGACCGTGAACTGCTAATATAAAAAATTAGAGTAAAGCTATACCAAACATTGTGAACTATTAAGCCAGAAGAACTCTGGACTAAACCAGGGACGTTGTCAGGGAGGAACAGGAAAAGATGGCATCTGAAGCCAAAAAGAAAGAGAAGCTTCAATGGATGACAGATGAAACTCTTCAAAAAGTTAAAGACAGACAGGATAGAGGAGAAGCAAAAGTAAAAAGTGACAGAAGTAGGATCAGAACCCTGAATGCAACTGTTAAGTGACTTTTGTGCAGGGACAAGAAAAACTACACAATAATGAATGCAGAGAAATAGAAGAAGACAAAAAAAAGAAAAAAAAGAAAGGAAGAACAAGAGGTCTCTTCCACAAGATCCAAGAAATCAAAGGGAAATTTAAACTGAGGGTGGGGATGCTATAAGACCAGCAGAGGAACATATTACATGATCAAGCATAAATAAAAAGATTATGTAAACAATACATGAAGAACTATAAAAAAGAATGGAGGCTTCCATTGATCAGAATGGAGGCTGCAGAAGACTAGAACTTGGAAAGGCAGTTGTGAAGGAAATAGGCAAAATACTGAATGTAAAGATGTATAATTGAACACTAAAGTTATGATTGTTCATGCCTTTGTATGTTCATGTCATTGTATTTCCAATTTCTATCTATGGTTGTGAAACCTGGACAGTGAAGAAAGCTGATAGGAAGAAAATCAACTCATTTGAGACATGACACTGGAGAAGAGATCTACAGATACCATGGTCTTCTAAGAAGAGAAATAAATAGGTCCTAGAAGAAATCAAGCCTGAATTCTTCCTAGAATCCAAGATGACTAAACTGAGATTGTTGTACTCTGGACATATTATGAGAAGACATTACTAAATAGAAAAGATAACAATTCTTTGTAAGGTAGAAGGCTGTATGAAAAGAGGAAGACCACATTGCAGATGGATAGACTCAATCAAGGACACCATGGACCTGAGTCTGCAACACCTGAGCAAGACTAATTGATTATAGGGTGTACCATAAGTCCAAGTCAACTTGATGGCAACAAACGTAAAATGATATAGTTGAATCATTTACCAAAGTTATAAATTTAAACATACAAAAAGTTATTAAAATATAATTAAATTACCCATAGAATTAGAAGCAATTCAGACCAATCTGAAGGAAGTGGCTGTGAACCAGCATTTTCCTTACTCACAATTTATGCTATTCTGGCCCATTGAAATGGCATGTGGCTTTAATGATCCAGCCATGCATCAGAGAGAAGGTCGCAGATGGTAGGAGCACTATTAGGGTTTTGCCCTGCTGAGGTACAAGATTCCAACAGCTCTCTACAGATTCCAGCTGCTGCTGCTGACCCTGATGGCACGTGTACCAAGGCTTCTGAAACAAGGAATGTTTTAAATCAAATGGAGAAGAGGCACCTAGTCAATCCACTGCCACAGGATGACAAATCCTCTCTCAGTTTTATGGGCATATCTTCCTCAACTGTTCTTAATTGTTTGGAAGCCATCTAGATGCTGGACTCATTTCTGGCACAGGTTTATTACTAGGAGAGTTCTTATACAACCTGGAGCAGCTGGAGTAAGACTGTCTGTAAAATCAATAGTGGATTCACTACTCCTGCAGCAACCTCCCTTGAAATGGAGCCCAGATCTGCTTCCTCTTTAAGTCCCCAAGTAGCCTGATCAGTGTTCTATGGGCTAAAGCATTTTTCAGAGTGAGAAAATTATAGAACAAATGGAGTTTGTACATAAGTCATGGTTTGCCAGCTACCACAGTAATGAACTGATATGCAAATTAGCTTGACAACTGCAAAGAAACCAAATCTATTGGAACCAGGCTGTTTTAATTAATTTAATCAATTTAATCAGTAGATTAATCAACTGAGGTGTTAATAAAAGATTTAAAAATTGTTCTCTGACTAATCAGTGGGGCTGAAATAGAAAGGTATACTACTGTGCAGCACACAAGACATTCTAGCTTTCTTCTTTATGTCCTAAATTAGATGAAAAGAAAGTTAGCAGTGGCATTCTTTTCCTGAGTTTATCCCGAAGTGCCATTGCAAAATATCTATAGATAATAATGGAGAGGCAGAAGAATGATAAGAAGAAAGCAAATGAGTAATTTCTCCAGGTCAATCATGCAAAAACCTGATGACTGCTTAATGAAGGACAGGGATTTGTGTGAATATAAGAAAGGGAATTCAAAGCCTGACAGATATAGGGATTTATGGACTCTACCATTTCCTTGTTCAAACATCATTACCAGACCAGCCAGACCAAATTATCTCATTTTGATAGCTTTTCTGGTAATTCTATTGAAAAATTCTATTGGCATATAATATACCAAGCATACAAATAATGTCCACTTTGGGGAAAATTCCAAAGTGGAAGGGACTGCAATTAAGTGGGAGGGGGAAGGAAATAAAACCTTCTTGCATTTGCTGAATTTTGTGGAATCTTTACCTTTAGGATAGGCAACAAGCACCCCCAGATACATCATTGAACTACAAACATAGGATATGACGAGGGACGATGGTTAGTTCAGTAATATCTGGAGGTCCCTATATGCCCCATTTCTGTTTTGTTTTGTTTTTTAATTTTTAAAGTTTTAAAGAAGGAAAGAAAAAGAAGAGAAGGAGATGGTGGTGGAACGGTATACAGTATGTGATCATGGGCTAGGCATAAACATTGATATAAACTGATGTCAGGATTAGTAGGATCTGCCTTCTCTGAGCATGAGCAGAGTTTGAACAGTGAAGCAAGACTTCGCCATGGCAGAGCAGACATAAAGCAGAAAAAATTCCAGAGGCTCATTAAGTAAGCTTAGAGGCAGAATTTATTGCTGCACTC
Source organism: Ctenosaura bakeri (assembly GCA_948474755.1). Classification (NCBI taxonomy): domain Eukaryota; kingdom Metazoa; phylum Chordata; class Lepidosauria; order Squamata; family Iguanidae; genus Ctenosaura; species Ctenosaura bakeri. The sequence goes on from CAOLHI010001123.1 coordinate 674,402, forward strand.
TAAGATAAAGGCACTTGGCAAAACATTCCAGTAGCAATTAAACTAGTAAGAATAACAACAGAAGATAAATGGGCAGCATCTCCCTTTACAAAATGTAAACTGTCAGCAGCATGACAGGTCCAGCTAGGTAATCCTGACTGGCAGCTGATAAAAGCAAACACCAGCCTTTTTATGTCCCACTGTCACCCTGAACAAGTGGGGTGACTCAATCAGCGTTCTGGCGTGTGGCCTTTTCCAGTATACAAGTCATAGCCAAAACAATCCTGCTGACCTTGCACCTGCTCGTCTGGTCACATCACCTCTTCCTCTGCCGTCCACTCAGAGGAAACCATGCCTGCCTGGCATATAACCTTGATAGCTGGCTCCTATTAAAATGCACACTCATATTTAACTAATGTAATAAGTTCTTCTGACCACTGAACAATAGATGGGAAATGTTTCTCTTTCCAGTCTTGGAGTGCACATCTTTTAACAACAGTACAAACATGCAGGATCCAGCTTCATTGACCATCAGCTAAATTCCACATTACAACAACATAACATAAAAGAATGTGTGCATCTACTAATATCAAAGAGTTTTTTCTAATCAAATACACTGTAATACATCCAAGAAGAAAGGAGTAACCACTGAACATGCTCTCATAATATGCTACGAGGAAGAATGGTCATTAACATTTAGTTGAAATAGTCAATTTCTTTTTAAAAAGACATAAAAAATCTATAAAACTGATCCCCATCCTTATTTGAAACCAACCGGCAATATGTATGGAGCTGCTCTCATTTAAAAAGCTACCAGAATACGTGCTCCGAAAAGGACCAATTTGTACTTTCGTGAGGTGTGTGTGTTTCTAAAAAGGAAAGCAATGCAAACTTACCAAGCTATGAGTCACATTTCTTCAGCGTGATTAATTGCTTTGTCTTGCCTCATAACATCTTTGAGGTTCTCAAGAGGTGTGAAAAATTAGAGACATACTTTGTACAAAGGGTAAAAAACTGATCTGTTTCATTGGTGGCTGTTGTTGGCAGGCTGCTTCACCTGAAAGCAGGAGATATACTCCTTACTAGCCTCATATGATACTGTACTTGTTGCTTTCAGAGACTCTGCTTTGTCCCATATGGAGGCATTAGGACAGAAGGCTTTGCAAAATCAGCTGAAATGTTTCAGAAAGCTAAGTGAGGGTTTGCTTCATGGGTCAAAATCCTCTGTTCTTGCATACAGCTGAGACTCAGCAACCAAAGCTAATTAGTCACTCCAGAATGAGAGGCTCAGTAGGTGAACTGAGGCTTGGTAACTAGCAATTAGGTACAAATACACTGGACAAAGAATTGTATACCCCCAAGGTGTCACACACTTGACAAGATCCTCCGTATTGGGGAACAGCGTTCACAAAGGCTGTGTCTTAATTAGATTTGGGTAAATAAATCTTCCCTAAGTCTCTTCCTGAACAATGATCTACACTGCCTTGAGCTCCAACATGTACTTTCTGTTTTCAGCCTTGGTCTCCTGATTCCTTTCTGCTACTACTTGCTCCTTGGAAGGTCTACATGACCTTTCAGGACCCTGCTTGAACTTTTTGCCTGCTGCCTATCAGGCCCCACAAGATCTAGCATTCTCAGATGGATGGAGCATCTTTGGAAGAGAAGGAGGACACCTAATGGTGGAACCAATGAGATATGGTTCTCCCTAATAAGAGCTTTAGGAGCCTTTTTAATTTTCTTTTATGAAAGGCATAACAACAGTGCTGAAAGGAAATTAGAGAAAATCAGTCAATAGCTATAGGATAGAGCTCTCTACTAAAGGAATACAAAAGTGCTGGCTAGTGTTGGTGCAGTACTTATACACACTGGTTCCTTGTTGCAGCTGTCTTTTGGACAGCTCCCTTTAGTTGTTGCTGTGTGCCTTCAAGTCATTTCCAACTTACAGTGACTCTAAAGTGAACCTATCACAAGATTTTCTGGAGGTGAGAGTGTGTGACACACCCAAGGTTTCCCTGGCTGAGAGGGAATTAAACCCTGGTCTTCAGAGTTGTAGCCCAATGCTCAAACCTCTACACCATGTTGGCTCTATGCTATTTAGAACCTTGTTTTAATACTAGTTTTCTTTCCTAGCTATGGAGCAATTCCACTTCTATGTTTACAATAACTTTTCCTCTTAGGGCTTCTGTCCCTGGGATTCCATTATAGATTAAAACATTTTGATGATAAGATGCTCGTTGTTATAACATTGGCACATATGAGTGTAATTTCTGTCTGCTACAATGAAATCCTAGAAGTACAATCAACAAAATAATATCTGCTAGCTTCAAACGCAAGCTGGTATTCTACCAATGCCAAACTGGACCATGAATGAATGAATAAATGAATGTGAGTCATCTTTATATTGTCAGCTGATGAAACCACTGAGTCACTATTATGCAATCTTACTTTTGTTGTGCAGATATAAGAAAAGTATTCTTACCAATTCAAAACCGATTAAAGAATTTTAAGCAGAGAGGTTCTTATTATAGAGGGCCAGGAGCAAGGGGGGCTCTCAGGGATTTGTTTTGGAACCTTTGGAGTTAGAAATTGTTCCCAAAGGGAAGAATGGGTATTAAAATGGAAAATGAAATTCACTGTAAACAAATGTAAAGTGGTGTATGTTGGGGCAAGAAAAAATCCCCAGCATCTGGTGGATCAGAGTTGGCAATGACTGACTTGGTCCTGGGATAGTGGTAGATAACATGATGAAAAATCAACCATATGGCTTCTATATAACAGCTGCTGGAAAACATAAGATGGAGGGTGCAGTTGCATTCATGGAGTCATAGAATCAGAGAATCTTAGAGTTGAAAGAGACCACAAGTTGCAGGAATATGCAACTAAGGCACCTCTGAAATATGCCCATCCAACTTTTGTCCAAAGACCTCCAAAGAAAGAGCATTCCCTACCCTCTATAACAATCATCCTGCTGTCAAAGAGTTCTTATAGTAAAGAAGTTCTTCTTAATGTTTAGACAGAATCTCTCTTATAATTGGAATCCACTGGTTTACGTTCTAGACTCTGGAACAGCAGAAAAAAGTAAGTTTGCTCCATCTTCTACACGGCATCCGTTCAGATAAAGATGACTATCATGTCACCTCACAGTCTTTTCTCTAGGCTAAACATATCTAGCTCTATTAATCATTTCTAATAAAGTTTAGTTCAAGACTGTTGATCATCTTGGTTGCCTTTTTCTGGATACATTCCAGCTTGTTGACATCTTTCTTGAACTGTAGTGCCCAGAACTAGACACAGTATTCTAGTGAAGTCTGACCAAAGCAGAATAGAGTGGCACTACTGCTTTCCTCAGTCTGGATGCTGTACTCCTGTTGATGCAACCAAGAATTGCATTAGTTTTTTTGGCTGCCACATCACACGGTTAACTCATGTTTAGCGTGTGCTCTATTAAGACCCTTAGATCTTTTTCAGATGTAATTCTTTCAAGCCAGGTGTTACATTTCATTTTTCCCGCCAAGGTGTAGTACCTTATATAAATCACTGTTGAAATTCATTTTTTATTTAGTTTTGGTCCAGCTCTGTGAAGTTCGGTTTGAATTTTCATCCTGTCATCTAGGGTTTTCAGTACCCCCCCAATTTGGTGTTACTGCAAATTTAATAATAATGTCTTCTATTCCATCATCTAAGTCATTTATAAAGATGTTAAACAACATTGGGCCAAGAACAGAAACTTGAGGCACCTCAGTAGTCACTTCTCTCCAGGATGAAAAGCAACCATTGGCGAGCATTCTCTGGGTTTGGTCTGCCAACCTATTACAGATCCACCTCTCTGTAGCACTGCCCAGCCCACGGTTCACCTGCCTGCAAGAATACCATAGGGGACCTTGTCAAAAGCTGTGCCGAAATCAAGATATACTATACCCACAGCACTCTTTTGATCTACCAAACTTCTAACTCTATCAAGAGAGGGAGGGAGGGAGGGAGGGAGATGAGTATGCCATGACTTGTTTTTCAGAAATCCATTCTGTCTCTTGGTAATCACAGCATGTCCTATGCAACCAACTGACCATTCTGTTAGCAAATAGTTGAACAATATAGGCTTTAGGGCTGATCCAGCATGGCTTTTCTTATGGTTTTATTAATCCTTGAACATTTTAAGTTATACAGTGTACCCACCTTATATGCAGGGGTTCCATTCCAGGCACCTCCATGTAAAACAAAAAACACAAGTGTCAGATCCATTTGTAGTCAATGGACACTACATGCGCACCCTCCCATTGACTGCAGTGGGAGTGACACTTCAAGCAATCTCATATTTGTGTGTGTGGAGGTTGCACCAGAAGATGGCACACTATATTTCATATACCAATCAGTTTTAAGTAGTATCAGAACACATACATGTGTTCTGTTACATATCTGACTAAATTAACTGGTCCTACTTATGCAAACTACTTTCTGGACTCTCTTGCACTATACCAGTACAGGGCAACAGTTCCAGTCAAAGAATTCTAAATATCTCCCTAGATTACAAATCCCAGGGTTCCATAGAATGTTGCCATGGCAATTAAAGTGGAATCATAGAGCTATAAGTATATAGTGTGAAAATGCTCTAGGTGACTTCATAGCTCAGATGCACTCATATTCTCCTTTCAGAAACAGACATACGACTCATTCACCTCCTTTTACCTTCTCTTGGCATTTTCGAAGTGCTAGTATTCCAGACCCCAGCTTTCATCTAAAATAAAGCTTACCCTGATTTTGGAGACCTTTCTGCCAATACTTCAGTTCTAAAGAGAGCTCTCTAGGAGTGTTTCAAAAGTCAATTCCTGATTGCTGCTATCAAATCAAAATGTTAAGAGCTCATATTTGATATCGCTTTTGGGATGCCTGAATGTTAAAGCTCTCTTCAACTGTATTGTAGATGAAGCTCTTTCGTTACAATTAATTAAATAATAAGCGTTTCTCTTGGGTGCATGCCCATGTTTGCAGAAAACCATGTCCTTACTATTTGTTTGTGGAGGAGGCATTTTAATTAGCTATACACACCATGGCAGAAATAAAGCCCACAATCTTATTCAGGCATCGGAATGCCCAGAGACACCTAGATACATGGAAATTGTGAAAGTTCAACATCCTCATCTTTCTTCACCTATCAGTACTGCAATATTTGTTTGACTATGCTACTCCATAAGGTTACATTATGAATGGAATTATCGCTCAAGTGTTAACAGCTGTCATACTAGGAACATCTGATATTATTTTATATTCAGAGCAGTCAAAAACAAGTCCTAAAGCTAAAGAATCAGCACTGCCTGTTTTCAAAGCCTGTTGTACAAATTATTGAAGTTGTATATATCTATATAAGGATGTATGAATCAATAGATGAGGTATGACTGGGAAACATCATTTCAAAACAAAAGTAAAAGTATTTTATGTCCCCCATCTACCTTCCTACTAAAGCTAAAAGGTTTAACAACTCAAGACAGCTTGAGTTTTCTGGGATTTAAGCTTTTGCTGAGTTATTTTCATGGGAAATTTTTAGATTGGTATGAGCATGGTGTAGTGGTTTAAACATTGGAGACCAGGGCTTGATACGCTCCTTAGCCATGAAAATCCACTGGGTGACCTTGGACATGTCATACACCCTTAGCCCTAGAAAACTCCATGACAGATTTGCCATGGGGTGCCCATAAGCTGGAAACAACTTGAAGGCAAGTAACAACAGCAACTACCTTCTAAGAAAGAAAGGGGAAAAAAAGAAAAGAATTTGAACTAGAGCTTCTCCTCAGACAAAATAATAAGTGTGAAATAACAGAAAATAATAGGGATAGTGCCCAGCTGAAAGCAAATCCTGGCTAAACCGATCTCTCTGTTTCTAATAAAATCTGGAATAATATGGAGCAGATCTCCAAAAACATGTTAGCTCTTTTTTAAAAAAAGCTATTATTTTCCATTTCAGCTTTCTTCTATTTTCTGTTATTGGTCTTACAACTATCTTTTGTGGAAGCTTCTCAATATTAGAAATGTAAAGAAATTGCATTCCTGACATTAGTTAAAATAAGTAAGTTGAGAACAACAAGGAGAAATAGCTCCTTGAAAACAGCAGGTGGCACTGCTGATCCCTAGAGGACTGCCAGGCTAAAACATTTTTTATTAGCAAATTTTTCCAAGCAATGCTGAGGCAGAAAATGCATTTGCTCTCCAGGGCAGAAGAATCTATCTTGCAGGGTAAAGGAGAAGGACTAGGTCAAACCTATGCGGTATAATGGACATACTGTTGGGCTTAAAGCAGGCATCAGATATTTCCTCAGCTATCAAGCATCAGGATTTTTCCTCATCTATGAAATTCATTTGATGACCTGAAACAGGGATGGAGAACTTGTATTCTTCCATTTGTTGTTGGTTTGCAGCTCTTATCATCCCTCACCATTGGCTATGTTTGCTAGACCTGATGGGAGCTGTAATCCAGCAACATTGCAGGGCCATATCCCTGCCTTAGACTAATCACCATTGTTGTGAAGATAAAATGCCAACATAGGTCTGTTTACAAGTCTAAAAATATGAAGGCTTGAATCAGACTGCACCCACTACTCCTTCTTCTTCTATATTCTGCCATTCAACTGAGGGTGTGAACCAGGGTCTATACATACATGTGCACACAAACATACATGTAAACACACCTATACACGCACAAATGCTGTGCACCTTGATGATATTTCACAGATTGGTGATCATGCAAAAAACCCTATGCAAACACAATAGTACACCGGACTCTATTCACACATTCCATTAAATTTAATGATTACACTGAAAAAATGGCAAACAGAAAAGATGTATGTGTGTAGGACACTGCTGGTGTTACTGCAGTTTCTAGCCCGTGCTTGAGGTGAAATAGATATCACTTTGATATCAATAATTTGGCTTTCCTTTACCATCCCTCTCAACATGTTTGTGAGGCCCCCGGACAAGCACGAAACTAGGCACGGCCACTAATCGCTGGACATTCCATTTCCCACCCAGGCAGGCCAGAAATAGCCAGATCGCCGCTTTAGGAGACCTCCCGGGAAGCACGCTATTATGTGTGCACGCTACTTACAAAGAACTCCCTGCCCCAAGCAGGCAACTTGGCAAGTGGAATCCTCAGCTGTCAAGCACTCCACATTTGCATATTGGCTACTTCTTTGTCAATTCGGACTTAACTCAATCGTGCTAAATTCTGACCTTTCGGAGGCTTTGTCTCCAGCTCTAAACTCATTGTTTTTCCCCAAGTACAGAATAGCCTGTAGCCACATTTCTCCCTATAAAAAGCCCTGATTTTGAGAGCTTCTTTGGATCGCTCCCAACTTCCATCCAGCCTCACTGCCGCTTTGCTTGGTGAGCCTTCCCCTCAGTCCCACGTACTGAGACTACACACCTTCGAACTTTCGCAGTGATCTACCAGGGCTTCAGGACAGGTGTAGCATCACCCAAATCAACGATCCCTCTCAAAAATCCCTCTATACCTTTCCAACCTTTATTTTCTATAGTTATCTGTGTGAGTGTGTTGCATACACTGTTTGTCTATATTTTAATAAAGATCACATTTATTATTTCAATTCTGTTTGCTCCTTGGCTTGGCCTGACCCCGTAGACATTGGGTAAAAGATTCCACTGCGTTGCCCTGCCTCTCGCATTGCTACCTTGTGCTCTTTGACTAACTTCCCCAACTTGTTTAATTGTGAGCGCATTTAGGTGTCCCTCACGGGATCCCCAGTAAACAGGGTAACACTAGCACCTTTTCCTGAATCCCACAGAAGTAAGGAACAGCACAACAAACATGACTCTCTTCCCTTATCTAAACACTATGCCAGCACACTTTTGGAAGAGTAAAAAATCAAGATGTATGAAATAAACATGGAATTGACTTACTACATATCTTCTGGCAATGGGACAAATTTGCCTTTAACTAATTGTTTCAGTTCATAATATTATTACAAAAATACGGTGATCACAGCCAGCAAGAATGTCTTTTTGGCAGTCTATGCTGGAATAGAAGGAACTTCATCAAAAATGTTCTTGTTCCAGTTCCATTTATTTCAACAGCATTTGCAGCACAAGACAAACTCTACAGATTACTTCAGTGAGCTGATCTCCTTCATGCCATAAGGTGTGCTGCCTACATGTGTATGTATACTAAAGAGTTGCAGCCAATGAATATCAGTTTAACTGCCATGGCTTCATCCTACAGAATTTTGGAGTTTGGAGTTTGCTGAGACAATTTTTTTTTTTTGCTAAAGAGATCTAGTTCAGAAGAAATAAACTGAAGCTCCTGAGCAAAGAATTCTAACTACCTCAGCAAACTACATATTCTAGAATGCCATAGGATGGAGCTATGTCAAAGTGATGTCAAACTGCTGTAACTGTGCAGTTTTGATACACACTTAGACTCTAATCCCAACTAGTATTATACCTGGATTAAGACCAGTCAGTTTTGTAGGACCCAGTGATGTAGACTCGAGTTGACAAACTCAGACTTAAGTCGGACTTAAGTTGCTTCAGTGACTTGACTCAGCAATAAATCATGCACTGACATGACTCGACTTTATTCTAAAACTGACTTTATTCAACTCTGTCCAGAAATTCTGGAATATAGGTTGGGGTATAAAGTTGGCTCCCAGACTTGAGACTTGACTCAAGACTTGACTTGAAACTATCTTCAAGAACATGAGACTTGACTTGAGACTTGAATGTAGAGACTTGAGACTTGACTTGAGACTTGGAGTAAAAGACTTAAATATATCACTGGTAGGACCTTTCTCCAAGTGTACGTGAATACAACTACACTGTAACTTTCCTTTCCAATTACCATATTTGTAATCACTCCATTTCACACTGCAAAGTATGCAGGAAACAATAACCAGCAACGGAGATTTTGCTTCCACCAGAGGACGACAAAAGATCTTAATCGTGACAGCTAATTTTACTCTTACACCTACAGGAAGATTCAGCAGGGAACACACTTCTTGTTTACAGATGATGCACTATCGCCTCAGACTATCTTGTCTCCATTTGCTTCCTCCAATGACACCAGCATTATTAAAAAGAGAAAAAGGGAAGATAGTTCTGCTAACACTTAGCCCAGGGTGAATGACAATGACAGCACTGCCAGAAAAGGGTTACAGCATTACCAGCAATGCAGAAAGAGACACATTTACATTTCCACTTCACCAAGCTAATATTTTGCTTGCTGATATTACATTCACTTTTGGGGAGGCTGATCCTTGCCTATATCAATGGCATCTTATCTTCTGGCTGGTATGAGGCAGCAAGTTATTATGTGTTATGGTTTGCCTCCTCCTCCATAGCAATTTCAGTTGTCACAAAATTGGCCAGAATTTGTTATTCCCTCATAAAAGTCAGTCTCACTCTGGGCTGATTTTGTGATATGGGGGGTGGGGGGGCAGGAGGGAATTACTTGTTGTATGACATGAGTAGTTGCCAAGGCCTGACTATCTACTGAATCAAAGGGAGGATTTTTTTCCCCTTGTCTATGGAGCAGATTTTGGAAAAATAATTTCCAAGAAGATGAATACTCTGATATTATCCATAACTAAACATTTTTGGAATGATGCTATGAGACTCAGAGCATCATCCCACCACTGCTGAGGTATAGATAGGTTCACTGTTGTTATATCCATTGTTCTGGATATCATGACTATGATGGGTTTTTAATGACAATTTTCTTGATTTTTAAGAAATATTCTGTCTTTTCTCCTACCATGTCTGGTGGACATGTTCAGTAACTCACAAATTCTGGACTAAAATACATACAGTGGTATCAGAAGTTTTCCAGAGTCAATTCCCTCTAAAGCCTGAGTTATTTTTGTTAAACATGATTGATACCTTTGATGATCATAACATTAAGAAATTTTGGAGAATTCTGCTATATATGGTCTCCACAGTGAGAATTTTATTTGCTAAGAATTGGAAGAATAGATAGGACTCTGGATATAGATGAGCGGTTAGCCTACTTACTTGAGATGAAAAATCATGACTTTCTGACTCGTAAAATTAATGGAATCTTGACTAAAGACATCAAAGCCAAACAGAACCCCTTCATAAAATATTTAAGAGAAAGATGGAATGCTGAGATAATAGATAGGAATCGACAACGTAACATGACAAACTGAGTGTTATACTACAGTTAACAAATGAGGGATTTAAAGTTTGGATATATTTTTATATATTCATATACATTTCTGAACATTTGGTAAGAAAAAAATAACAACAACAACAAATTGTCTTAGGAGAATAGCAGATTTCCATATATAAAGATAGTAGTCGAGGTTTTGAAAATCATTACATACAAGCATCCAAGAAATATGTAGGAGGAAATTTTGAGGGGACATATGCAGATAAAACTGTAAACATTATTTAGATATGGAAAACCCTCTTTTTTCTTCTTCTCTTTTTTGACAATTATACATAAAAGAAAATATTGATTTATGGTTTACAATTGTTGATAATTTATTTATACTCTTTTTCTTTTTCCTCTTCTGTTATTATTTTTATATTAATTATATAACTCAATAAAGAGATCAATAAAAATATTCTTTCTTTTAGTGAATTTAAAATGGTTGTAGCTCTATAGATCAAGCACACACCATTTCACTCCCTACTCACTCTGCATGTTTATATGATATCTAAATAGAAATCAGAGCTAGTAATATGTACTCTCCTCTGTTTCATATTACATATGATTATTCCTCCTAAGTACCAGTATGTCTTAACATTCTGTGAAAAGTATCCATAAAACTATGGGGAGAAACACTTTCTCAGTGCTAACTGTATATTCAGACAAAATGAGACTGTCCATGAGTATGGATGTTTGAAGAAACAGAATGGTTCACGACTTGAACAAGATCATGAATGCAAGTGAAGAACATTTACAGCACCTGTCACAGTCAATGCAAGTATCATTCTTCATAGTTATATTCTGGCAAAATGGGATGGGGTAGAGTTTTTTCCCATCAGCACTCAAACCATAAAAATTGGTTTCCACCATGTCCAGTGAGAGCTTCTATTAGTGGAATGTATTTGTGTGGCTGTGATGAACAGCCATAGGACAATACCTATGACATGAATGATTAGAAGTATGAGATCCAGAAGCCTGAAGCTGGCAGCAATGGATGACGAGACAGACAAGTGGATGAATAAGAATGTGCTTCCAAACGGACAGGGAGTAGAGAAGACAACACTCAATGGAGGAGATAAATGACAGTGGAAGAACAAGATAGTCTCTTGCACATTACAGGATTATAGCACTTGGACACTATTGGGACTGGTTACAGGGAACATATATCTCCCTTCTTGAAACAACAACAAACAGCTACCAGTCTCTTTCTGAGCAGAACTCAAAGTGCTGGTTATGAGGTTTAAAACAATACATAGCTTGGGTCCCAACTATCTGAAAGACTGTTATCTCCCTGTATGAGCCTGCCCAAGTTTTAAGATCTTCAGGGAAAGGCTTTCTCTCTGTCTGACTACCATCACAGGAATGTTTGACAAGGACACATACAAAAGGCTTCTTGGTGGCCATTCCTAGGTTATGGAACGCTTCTCACGGAAGGTTCAATTAGCTCCCTTTCTCCTCTTCTTCTGCCTAAAGGCAAAGAACTTCTTATTAAGGCACATCTTTGGCTTGTAATTCACATGTCAGAAAGAGTTTTTAATGGGGTTGTACTTTTATCTTCTTCTTATGTTTTAATTGTGTTTTAACTTTGGGCTTTTAACAGAATTGTGATGTAATTTTTTAAAAACTTTTGTACAAATTTTTTTTTTAGCTGCACCCTGCTTTTGGAATTGGACGTAAGCCACCTTAGGTCCTCAGCAAGGAGAAAGGTGGGATATTAGTTAATTAATTAAATATATAAAGTGATATTAAAGTGCTATAATTATATAGCATGAAAAAAGATTTGAGAGAGAGTATAGGGTCTATACCATTGATTGCAAAGTCAGTCTTTGCAATTCCTCCTTCCCCCTGGAGTCCATTATGCCTCTGAAAGAGCTGCACTGGAAAGCTGAGGCAGGGATATCAACAGAGTAGCACTGAGAAGTGACAAAGGGACTTGCGATGTGATGGGAAATTGGCAAAAAAATCTCCCTGCCCACTTCCTCCAGCAGCAAACCTCTACTGGATTATTGTGTGTGAATAAAAGGAGACCTTGGCCATTTCTGCACTAGCCTGTTATAGCGCTATTATTCCGCTTTCAACATCTTATGGAATCCTGGGGTTTGCAGTTTAGGGAGGGGCCGGCTGGCCCCTCCCTAAACTGCAAACCCAGGATTCCATAGGATGTTGAAAGCAGAATAATAGTGCTATAACAGGTTAGTGCAGAAATGGCCCTTCTGTTCATGGAACAATCCATTTTGTTTCGAAGACGACTGCTGCTTTAACAAATCTGAAGGCCAGGAAGGCTTTTGTGTTTTACTTTTCTTTTATTTCAGTATGCTGACACCTAATGTCACTGTCTGGGAACTACAGAGAACCCTCTCTAGCTACAAGCTCTGGGGGTAAATGCCAACAGAAAATGGCCTCTGCAGGCACTGAGTAAACAGAGAGAAGGAGGCATCAGCATGCACGGGGCACAGGGTGGCTTCTTAACCTACAATCAAAAAGGAAGGGAAAGTACCACTTTAAAAGGAGGAGGAAAGAAGATGGATTTAAGTATAGTTTGTACATCTGCATGTACTAATACTAGCACTCAAGTTGAGAAAAACAGAACAAACATGTGTACATATGCACGTGTGTGTGTGTGTGTTATGATACACATACCATAAAGGAAAAAATATGACCATATGGTCATTGGGGCTTGCTCAGTTTCCTGTCCGGATAAATGCTGACAGGTAAGTTGAAATCTCCTCCTCTCCCTTCACACAACTTTAAACCATATCTGAATTGGGTAATTGTTAGGACAGTGGACTATCTCCTGAAAGCCATTCAAAAATACAACTTTCCTTTGAAAAGTAAGACATATGGCCATCCTTCAGAAGGAATCTTAATTTTCTGCAAAAAGTTTTTTAAAAAAAAAAAAAATTAAGGGTGGTCCCTATGTTACCACAAAATCTGCCCTTCCCTGAGTTTATGAAGCCAATAAAAAAACAATTCAGAGAGACTGCGTAGGATAAGAAGGCTTGTTTAATTAAGTCAATTAAAATTACCATTAAAATTATCAATTGATCAATTGGACTGACATTTCTTTATACCCATTCTGTCAGTGAGGAACACATTCTCCATTTGAAATTTATGTTCTCCTTGTCCCTTTAAAAATGCAAATTATTGGTTAAATTTTTACACTGTCAGCTTGACACAGCCTTTTACTTATCTCGAGAGCTACATTGCATGCTGTTCTTTCTCGTCAGAGTTAAAATCTTTATCTTTCAGCACAGGTCAGCCAGTAGCCCATTGTTTTTCACTCTAGTGTCTTCTCATCTTTTTTCACATCCTGCGAACAAAACAGTTCCCTTCTGCTGCTCAAAGCATGTTCCCGGTTATACTGTAACACCCATCATCTTGCTTAAAGGCACATATTCAGTTGTTAACTTCATCTGCTAGAAAAATACTAATTAATTCATTATTTTATGTTATGCGTTATCACCTAGCCCCAACCCTAAGTGGGTGGGAGAAAGAATTCAGTTAGGAACCACAGAAATGTTGAGATTCAGCTGGAAAAGGAAACAGCAAAGGGAAGATAGAATGGAAGGGAGTGGTCTGGTAGCATCAGGCACAACTGCCTGGCAGGAAGAGGAACATTTTTGCTAGGAGCTGAAGCCCAAAAGATACACACCTACATCATTTTCTTGCAGATTCTACTTATATATGGATATCACTGATAAAAACTACCAAGGGAAAGTTGACTGTACCGATAGAGAGAGAGAGAGAGAGAGAGAGAGAGAGAGACAGACAGACAGACGCAAGCTTACTTTGCAATAATCTAATTCGTCCCACGCCGCCCAAGCATCACGGGTGGCGGGGGGCGACTTTGCCGCCCTCTTGCGATGCGAGATCGTGTCGCAGGGGCCGACGGGGGGAGGCGGGGCTGGGCTTGGTATTTAGAGCCCGCCCCGCCTCTCCGTCGGCCATTCGCGGCGGTTCCAGGCGACCCACCCTCCCCCCCGATGGTTTCAGTGTGAGATAGCTGGTTGCTTCAGGGCCGGGTAGGAATTTTTTCCCTCTCTATATGGGTTTTTTTTCGCCTACCCTACACTGCGCCTAGGGCAGGGTAATTGGCTTCACAGGGTGGTGTCTTAATTTGGTATTAATTAGGTTGCCACTGCTTACATATAATCATGCAGGCCGGAAAGGGGGGGCTTAAGGTTCAGCATGTACCTATGACACCCCCTTTTTGGGGTGGAGGATAAATCCTATCCTTGGAGAGGGCCCTGGGATCACCCCACTTGCTGTGCAGCGGGGGGTGGGCCTTGGGGCTCACCTTCCAGACAAGGGCTGGCCAAAAGTCATCATGCAACTTCAGCGGTTGGCTTTGGGGCCCGGTATCTCGCTCAATGGGCTAGGGGAGATGGTCAGGAGCTGCCTCTTGACCCTAGTCCGAAGATGCTGTAGACACCCCCTTTCTACTCAGGTCATAAAACGCAATTTCAAGTTCATGTTCAAGTTCAAGTTCAAGTTTAAGTTCACCCCTTGTTAATTAGGCATATCAATAAATTGCCCTAGTTCAACCCAAGCTCTGTCTGCAATCTCGTTATTTCGTGGGTAGGGCGGCAATGTCCTTTGGATGATTAACAGTTCTACATTGCCGACAAAACCAGGATTCTGAGCACTTTGGAATGCAGAGACTCCCCATTGTGAGCAAGATATCTCTACAATTCTTTTGGACAAGTCATATGACTGTGTGACTTGCGTGTGCGCACCTGCATGTGTGTACCCTTCAAGTTGCCTGTCAACCTATGGTGACTCCATAAATTCCGCAGGGCTTTCTTAGGCAAGGAATATTCAGAGGTGGTTTTGCTAGTTCCTTTCTCTGATATACAGAACCTGAAATTCATTGGCAGCCACCCATCCAAGTACTAACCAGGGCTGACCCCTCTTAGCTTCCAAGATCAGATGGTGTCTTTGATATCATGTGCTTTATCCTTTTCTTGTTCACACTCAGCTAAATAGCTAAAACTATGGTAAAACAGGCACATCTAAGAGCAGTAGCAGTGGGAGGTATAGGTAAGAAAAGGAGATGTATGGTTGCCTGCTTTCTTTAAGGTCATTTGTCTGAATATGAAGGAGAGTAAAGTATAGCTTAATCAGTGAGCCACTTACATTGTGACTCACAGATTAAGTCACAATGGCTGGACAAGGAATGAGTTGTTGCAGAGGCAACCTTTTCAGCAAATATGGTAAATCTCTAGAAAACAGATTTGCCACATTGAAGAGGTTGATTTCAAGTCCTCTTCTCCAGACCAAAGAAAATGCTTGAACATGGGGGAGGCAGTAGTGCCTAATCTAAAGAGGTAGTGTGGAATAGAGGTTTGAGTGTTGGACTATGACCTAGCATTTGAATCGCCGCTCAGTCATGGAAACCTACAGGTGACCTTGGGCAAAACACACTCAGCCTCAGAGGAAAGCAAAGACAACCTGCTTCCCAAACAAATCTTGCCAAGAAAACCCCAAAGATAGATTTATTTTAGGGTCACCATAAGTAGGAAAAAACTTGAAGGCACACAACAACAACAACAGCAGCAAGAAGCCTGATCTAAAGACATGCCACATAGCACTCTAGTTATAGCTAAGATGGCTTTGGTCTGGTCAGTAGCTAAAAATATCAGGTCAATAGCCAAAAATATTTATTTCAAATATTTCTGCCCCTTCTTTCATCACGTACTTCAAGGTAGCTTACAAAAACAGGAAATCAACTAAATAAAAATTCAATAAATATGTGTGTGTGTGTGTGTGTATAAACATATTACTTTTTCCTCATGAACCTGTCCAACTATTAATTTTATTCTTAGAGGCCCTGCTCCACTTCCTTACACACAAAATAAGGTAGGTCATTACCAGATTCTGGTAATGGTTTCCGACATGCACCATCTTGCTGCTGCCATTGCTTCCACAAGTCACTAATTCCACACATCGTCCCCCAGCATTTCTTCCCTGCTTCATACTTCCTGCAGCCTCCACCAGTACCACCCCATTTGGCTCTGAGAAGATGTTCACAGGAGTGAAGGACTGCAGATAGGGAGAACATGCAGATAGACTGTAGCACTGTGACACAGAATTTCTCCACAGCCACCCTTCTCACAATGCCTCCTTCCTAATATCATTGACCAAGGCATCAGTGAGCAGGTGGGCCTGGAGAATCATGCACCAGCAATGTGTTGCTACAGCTGAGATACAGCTAGTGTGACTTGCTGATTCCTGAAGGCTGGCTGCTTGTCAATAGTGGCAGTTGTCATCATTTGAAAATACCTAGTACAGATTTTCAGACCAATGGTGGATGGGTGGCAGGGCTCTTCGGAGAATCTTCTTGACCACCTCCCAGCTGTATAATCTGCCACATCTGCCACAGAATTTATTGCTCCTCTTACTCTGCCACTCAAGGTAGCTATTCTACTTTACCTCATAAGTGTGCAGCTTTGACCAGGGCTGTCACTTGTTGTAGCACTTTATTTGTGTAGCTCTCTTCCCAGAGAGGTTTGTTCGTCTTTATTTGCTTTTTGGTGTCAGTGAATACACGTGTGTGTGTTTTAAAGGCCTAAGCATTTATTGCTGTGTGCTCCTTTTACAGTAGGCATTTAATTGCCTACCAAATTTCTCCTTACTAGATTATTTTATTTGTTGTATTTTATTTAGTAAGCTGCTCTGGGAGTTTTTGCTGAAAAGGAACTACTAAATGTTTTTTATAAACAAACAAGCAAATAAATAAATAACCAGACTATAAACTACAGGATACCAATAATTCAAACAGTCAAATAGTATCTTCGATTCAATGCATTGACTGTGGCACTCTCTGCTGGCAACTGGTGGGTTAGCAAATTAATGTGTGTTGCTAATATGTTGCAACCCAATCCAACATGAAATTGCAGGGATTGAAGTAAAGTGATAACTTTCTGGAAAAAAAAATCCAGTGTTTTGCCAAAAATGAAGAATTTTTGGATGTAACATAACTGTTAATGTTAAAACAACAATTGAATAAATAAATTTTATTTTACCACTTCGCTTCTCACACGTCTAAGGGGCATCAAGTTGCCCATGAAATTTCACATATTTATTTATTTATTTATTGAACCTTATACCTGCCCCTAGTTTTACACAGATAAAATTATCAAAATAGCTTGCACATTCAGATAAAAACTAGATTTTTTTTTTTTTAAAGCATGGAATGTGCCTCTGCCGGGATGGGAGTGTGTCCCCAATCCTTACCTCTGCACCTGACTGGCTGCCTGCGAAAGGGAGCACGAAGGACATGCTCCTTCCTTCCGCACTGCAGCCAGCCTTCTTTCCATGCTGCAGTGGGGAAGGAAGCACGTGATCGTGCTTCTGGCCCTTCTGCATGGCCAGTGGCAATGGAAGCCTCATGCGATTGGGGGCCACCGACGGACTTACCCCATGATCGCATCAGCTGGAGATGCAAGAAGGGCGGGACTGCAACAACA